>CM020063.1:35154716-36354716 GCA_009769605.1 Bucorvus abyssinicus
GATTCCTAGAGTTTGACAGGAAGAAAACTCTGGGGTATGGGTCATAGGCCAGTTGATTGCTGTAGGTGAAAAATGCTGTTTCCTTACTCAGATATTCTGGTAAAGGTGTGTATGCTTC
Source organism: Bucorvus abyssinicus (assembly GCA_009769605.1). Lineage (NCBI taxonomy): Eukaryota > Metazoa > Chordata > Aves > Bucerotiformes > Bucorvidae > Bucorvus > Bucorvus abyssinicus. Next base: position 35,154,835 of record CM020063.1, read on the forward strand.
CTCTAGTCTGAGCTGTGTGTGTTAACTCTGTTGTGCTGCTGAGAGAAAAGCTATTTTAGCCTTTACTAAGCCACTGTGTGCGTATTGGCCAGTTTGTGGTTCAAGCAGAGTGAGCTTGCCTTTGCTTACAGTAATACTGTGCACGCTTTTTCTGTCTCCTCCTAGCTGCTGGTTTTGGTACTGCGCAGTTAGTGTTAGCACCGATTGGTGCTGAGGAAGTTGAGGGGAAGCAGGAGTAAGACATGAGGCTGTGTTACTTGTTTTGAAGCTCTTAGATATCCATTCCCTTTACACCTGCTCTCTTTTCCTGGTTCAGGAAAGTCATGCAGAATAGAAGTGTGGTGGAACATAGCTGTATTGTCTCCATTTTGTTTGGTACTGTTTGTGATGGCTGACAACAGCGGCATTGAAAAGGTAACATTGGATTTCCTTCCCTAAGTACAGCGTGGACGGTTCTCCTAATGCTACAGCTTTGTGGCAAAGGTAGTGCTTACACTTCATCTTGGTTAATGCATGCAGAAAATATCAGCTGTGTCTTACTTTAGAAAGACATGTAAGCATAAGAGGAGTGAGAGGTCGGCTCAGATATGCTGAAATAAATACTTTCTTGATTAAAACATAAATAAACCTCTGACTTTTTTTAGAATATAGGTTTTGCATGTTGTGTTTCAGTATGAAAAGATTATCTTTTTGTGATAAAATAGCGTATGATATAAACTGATTTTGCTAAGTGAAAGAAGAAACCACTATTATGTTAAGCTAGACTTTGTAATACAGGCAGGATCTAACTGAAGATGCTTAAACCTGAGAAAGAGGTACTCAACATGTAGACAAGATAGACTGTGAAGAGGGTCACCATTATGTGTTCACTGAGACGATTGTCTTGTGGGAATTTTAGTTTTAGACATAGGGTTCAGAGTAGACTTTAGGAAGGGAAAGTTCATGGAGCTCTTTGTTGAGATGAATTACTATTTAGGTTCATGAGATCAAAGATCCATAATGTTAGTTCTGAGACACAAGGTGTGGAAGAATGTGTTGCTGCCTTTTAACACGTAACTTGTTTTTATTTTTCTGAATTGCAGATTTCTGATCTTTACTGTGAAACTGAGCTATATGCTTCATACAGAGCTTGGATGTTGAATGTCTTATGAAGTCTTGAAACAGAAGACTGTGCTTTTTTTCTGATTATGTTAGGAATTTTTTAGTCAGAGGTCCATTATAGTCCAAACAATTTGCCATTTTGGCCTTGCTGATAGTAGCATTTCTCTTAGTTCTTAGATTACAAGTAAAAGTTCAAATGTAAAGCTAGAAAGTGAAAAGCCAAGAAAAGGTTGCATTTCCTTCCAAGGATCTGATGAAATTGCAGTTTTTTCATCATGCATGCATCTTGGAACTCTCCATTGTTCATAGAGTCATATTTTGTACAGAAGAAATTGAGGTTCTCGTAATAGCCAAATCTTTTCACTAAATAGTTTGGGTTTGGTGATTTTTTTTGCTCTTTACCGAGGATACCTGGAACATAGAAGTGTAGTAATATAAAGTTAAATAAACATGAATCTGGAACAAAAGACCAGAGAGAGGAATTTCAATCATCTGTCTTTGGAAGATCTTTTTTCGTATCTTAAAAATTCATGTTTAAAAATTCTCTTGATATTTAAGTAAACAAAATCTTCTAGGCTAGGAAATATAGAATATTCATCACATAGTGAAGGATATGTTAAATTTAACAGAAAAAGGTACACAGCTCTTCTTAAACTGGAGTCCATTGATAAGCAAATCCTCGGTTTTTAAATGGCTATCTTTAGGTTACATTAGTGTTCTTAGAATTCCCTAAACTCGAGAAACTTCACATGCATACTTTTAAAATTGGAATAGGTTTTGAGGATATCATAGGCCCAAATTATATAGCAAGGTCTGTATTGGTAACAGGGATCTGCTGAATATTTTGAGGGTAAAAACAAGCATTTTGGAGTTATAAGTCAAGATCTAAGACTAGTTTGGTTTAGTTTTCCAAGAAATATCTATGAGTATGCATATATGCAAAGACTGTTGCAAGACTTTTATTAGGAACTTTACAGTATTTTGATTTGAAATATTTATCACTGCATGGTAATTTCTAGAGATCTTCTTGTGGAGAGAAGAAGAGCAGAGGGGGAAGAAAAAGCCAAAATGAAGAACACTCTTCATATATTGGTCCTATTAAGTCAATAGCAGAACTTGACTGACATAGAGGAGCAAGGATTTAATACTTTGTGTGACTCTTAAAAGGATTTTCATTTCAAACCACTCTGCATTTCATTTTTGAAACAATTTAAAAAGTAGCGATACAAGAAGAAGTTAGTTGTTAGCTCAATTTGTGTAATTCTCGTGGTTTAAAAGACAGCAACATTTAACAACTGGAGACTTTTTAAAGTAACAGTATGTCACGAAAAGGGGGGCCAGGAGGATAGATAAAGAAAATTCCTGACCCAGAAGGGGGGTTTCCCAAACCCTTTACAATTTGTCCAGCCCACTAGTTTCCCAAGAAAGACAAACTCCTATCCCCCAACCTGCCCACCACACTCCTGTTAGGGAGAGGGGGAACCTCCTCAGGTTCTTTACAACTTGGCCAGCCTGCCAGGCACGCTGGCAGCGTCACTGAAACCAAAGTCACTCTCGGTAGCCCACAGGATTGGAGGATGTTTGCCTCACCTATTCAGGGACTCTCACTAGCAGTCACACAAGACAAATCCCTTCAATATTAAAAATCAACAATAATAATTTATTGTGTAGATTCGTGACAAAATGCAGGTTCAAATGATACCGGTGAGAGAGTATTGACTGCGAAATGGATGTAGAGCAAACACTAAACACACACACACATACAAAGCTAAACACACAAGCAAACCTAAACACTAATGATTATTAATAGCTAGCCTGATGTTAATATTTAAGTGTGCAGAACACAGAGCTCTTACCCAATAGGTGTCCCTATGGGGGGGGAAGAAGATAGGTTCAGCCCATCGACCGATCCTAAAGTTTCAATGGTGGTCTTCTGTTCCCCCAAATCTCCCTTTTATTCGCCACTTTTTATATTATTTCTATACCTTTAGGTGGAGCTTGAGTGACTTTAGTCATACATTTTTTTTATTCTGATTGGATTAAAAATCTCTCGCTTCACATTTAAAGGTACAGGCGATAAAACAGAGGGTGCATGCCCAGTAGGGAGTGGTTGCACCTTGGAGGCAGGTAGCCTTTGGGATGGAGGTGTGTTTTGGTATTATAATGACATTATAATGAGCAAAGTTCACCTAGAGGACACGATTTCACCATTTTTGCTGGCACGGCAGTAGCGATCCATCTTTCTTGATAGCGGTTGATGCAGTTAACTATAGTAGCCCATTGTTACCTCCAGGAACAGGGACAGACCGTATTGCCTCCGCATCACTCCTGTCCTCGTTCAAAGGTATGGTACGTTGCACTTGGCTGCAGTAGGCCTCAGCCATGGTAACCGCATTCCATTCTTGGGATCAGCAAACTGTTTCATAGCTGCTTCATGGCTAATTTTCATGTCAAGGTGCAAGCTAAAATCTGGGGAATAGAGTTTCTCTCACCTCCCCATTATCCGTCATTTTCCCACATAATAATATGAATTTAGAAGATTATAACAGATTGAAGGTTTTTAGTTATAAGCAAAGTCTTTTTTTTTTTTTTACATGCAACTGAGAAATCAATACAATGGGACAAGTTGGTATGTGTATTCCTTAATCATAAATTTCAAGTAAAAAAAGAAGTAATTATATAACTGAAGTATAACTGTGTTTCCCTTACCTATTGACGCTATTTCTGTCTTCTAGGTTTTGTTAGATTTTTTTTTTTTTTTCCTTATTTACCGAGTGCTAAGGTTTTGGTCAAAGGAACAAAAAGTCCAGTTGTCTTTGAAATGTTCTTTTCAGTCCGTGGCTTGTCTATTCATTTTTCTATTTTCCTTTTTTTCCCCTCTGTGTAGGGTTTTCTTTCTAGTTATAAACTAGCCTTTTGCTGATTGTAGGTGGAAATTACATCTGTTTGCAACTACATATGGCCTAAATTATGCAAAATGAGCAACAGAAACTATTTGAGGAACAGTCAGCAAAAACATGGGCAACTTTTACTCTCTGACAACTTTCCTGTGCTTGTTTGCTGTATGAGGAGTTGCGCTTTTTCTGAAATAAATGCTTGGTATTTCTAATTTGGGATTTATTTGTAGAAAGTGTGAATTTACATGTCATGAAAAGCATCATATTGTGCATATAAAGAAAAACTGGCTATGCCTATTAATCTCTTTCTGTCAAATGCTGAGCTTACTAGGGTGTTTGCTTGATTGATTTTAATCAAAATTGAACCATCTTATTTCTTGATTGGTGTGAATTTGGGCGTCTTTTGGTTTGCTTAACCTTTTTACACTGCCTTTTCCGATATCTTTTCAGTATACCAGACTTGTTTTGTTTGGGGCATACCAGTATTGAGATACCAATTGAGATAATAGGAACAAATGATAATTGTACCAAGTTCTTTCCTCTCTATTGAAATGAGTATTTGTCTTAAGAATGTTATCATTGCACAGTTGCAAGGAAGGCAGGTTTTCAGAACTTTGCTAATTAGACAAAGTAGGTGTAAAATACTACTTTTAGTCAGTCTTGAGAAAGTTGTCTTCTGGATCAAGCTTTACTGATTGAAGATTTTTCTGTTTCCTAGCTACTCATCGTTGCTGTCAGAGCACCGCTGGCAATAGGGGTTTCATGAATTTGCCCTAATCAGTGCAATACAAGGTCAGCTGGGTCAGTTCAAGCCACCTGCATTGACTTTGTAAACTAACCTGCCCTTTTATTTATGCAATTGATTACAGAGAGGGATTGCACCATCCTTTCTTTCAGCAATAGTGTTGGGGTGCTAACCTCTAGCTGCCCGAATGCATTGACCATCTGGGAATTATATTATCTTTGTCTGACACAGCTGTTGCAAGGTAAATGGCTTTCCCAGCCTTAAAGCTGTGGAGGAGGTTTGAACTAAAGCATTTCACTTTGTGATTGCCATAGACCACCACAGCAGACATAGGGCAGTTGCTAATGCTAAACTGACAATGTTTTGCCTTGTGGTTATAATGCAGTGGGATGTGATCACAGGCGGTTAATGAAAACTCAACTGACAAGGAGTAATCTATCAAGCCATAGTAACTTGACCATGCTTCATCATGTGTACACACATGACTCCTCTGTTGGACATCGGGGATATGACTTAAAGATAGCTGGTACGAATGAAAATGTGTTTTGGTCCAAACAAGTCTTTTAACTGGTCCAAGGTGAGCAGTGTGCACCAGTGTTGTTTTGTGTCAAGGAATTGTTGTGAACAGAGAGATAGCTGGAAGGGGTCCTGGAGTTCAGTGGCTTCATGAAATGATGTAACTGCCTTGACTAACACTCTGATCTAGAATTATCATCTATTTTTTCTGTATGTCTTCAGCTTGACCACAAGATTTGTGCTGTCTGAGTTTATGGATGTAGTGGATACATGTTGTAGGTTTACATTGAAGAGCTACTTTTCTGAGGCAGTAATTAACTAGGAATATCTTTATTGACAGAATATGTAGTTAAGGTGGTTTTTTTTTTTTAACATGTTTGAGAGGCAACTGGTAATTATCAACCTGAAATTCCACCAGAAACAAGTCTAGGAGGTAAAATGTTTTGTCAACAAATTTAGATAGCATGTAAGATACAAAATATCATAGTAGAATAAGTTGCTGCAGAAGAAACATCTGTATAAAACAATGATTGCTAAGCCTGTAAATTTGGGTTTGGAAAATATGGTGGTGCTGGTGTGAAAATGTTTGTTTAACACTTTGGGATCTGGTTTTGATTATGGATTCATGAATCATTTACAAAATCAGAATTATTTGCATCTCTCACAGGTTCCTCTAATATTGGTAATGTAGTGTTTCTCTTGGCAGTTTTATCTAAATGCTTTGTTAGGCTTCTGATTTTTTCTTACTAATGTATATAGCTGTACTGTCATTTTCTAGGTATTTCAACAGCCTTATTTAAGAGAGCTAGAGTATCTTACTACTATGCAAAATTCTGAAATCGAGCTTGTACAGGAAAAACTGAAAAAAGCAAGTCTTAACCTGGCAGAGCATAATTTGTACATTACAGATACTCTGGGAAACAACAGTAGAAGGACTGGAAAAAAGCATGAGGTAGGGTAGTTTTATTGTCTTCTGTATTTGTGTCTAAGTCAGGCTGGTAATGCAAAACATTTTTGCTCAAGGGTCCAGATAATGATTTTAATATCTGTTGATGCTGTTTATAATTCTGGAAGCTTGTTTGAATGGTTCTTGTGTTATCTGCCAAAGACTTGTTAAAATAGCTGTTGGGACTAAAAGGTTTTACCTTATTAAATACTGAATAAAGGATTCTTAATTAAATGAAATATTTGAAGGATAAATTCTTTGTAGGTTTGTTTAAATGAATATTTATCAGGTGTTTTGTGATGTTTATCAGAATGACCATGTTCACCTGGAAGGAAAATGAGAAAAATATAAATGGTTATTATTATCATTTTATAAGTGAAAAGAGATGTGCTTTTTTCCCCAAATTTCTTTATCTTTAAAGTATGATGTATTTTTTCTGAGAAGAATGATATCATTGTCCTTTTGAAGTTTATACTTTGCTGTGTATAGTACTGGAGTGTCTCCTTTATCATGACTTGCTGTTAAATTTAGGCCCCAGGTAACAGTAGCTATAACTAATATTATAACATATAACTAACATATAACATTAGCTATAGGTAATGAAATAGATCTGTAAATAATTCTATGGCTTAAACGGATTTATTAAATTAGCTGAAGTTATGATGTTTTTCAAAGTGTTCAGTTTCTTCCTCATCTAATTTTTTTTTTTTTTTAATTGTGGTTGTATACAATATGGGAAACTTGGAAGAGATTTCTGTAGCAAGGAAGCAGATAGGAACATGCTTCTGTGTGAGAAATAGTTACAAGGGCAGACCATCATGTTCTGCTTCCTTAGAAATCCCCTGGTTTTTCACGTTGGTGTCTCATAACAGAATCACAGAATCATCTGGTTAGAAGACACCTTTAAGATCAGCAAGTCCAAGCATTCCCCCTGCACTGCCAGGGTCCCTAAACCGTGTCCCTCAGCACCACATCTACACATCCGTTAAACACTTCCAGGGAAGTCTCCCTGGGTGGGCAACCTGTTCCAATGCTTAATGACCCTCTGTGTAAAGAAATTTTTCCTGATATCTAACCTAAATTTCCCCTGATGCAACTTAAGGCCATTTCCTCCTCTCGTCCTGTCATTCATAACATGGGAGAAGTGACCAACCCCCACCCCCCTACAACTTCCTTTCAGGTAGTTGTAGAGAGTGATAAGGTCTCCCCTCAGCCTCCTCTTCTTCAGACTAGACAATCCCAGTTCCGTCAGCTGCTCCTTGTAAGATAGGTTCTCTAAACCCTTCACTAGTTTTTTTGCCCTTCTCTGAACCCGCTCCAGTACCTCAACGTCCTTCTTGAAGGGAAGGGCCCAAAACTGGACACACAAAACTGGACAAAGATGTGGCCTCACCAGTGCTGAGTACAGGGTGACAATCGCTTCCCTCCTCCTGCTGCCCACACTATTGCTGATACAAGCCAGGATGCCATTGGCCTTCTTGACCGCCTGGGCACACTGCTGGCTCATGTTCAGTGGGCCATTGACCAACACCCCCAGGTCCTTTTCCGTGGGCAGCTCTCCAGCCACTCTTCCCCAAGCCTGTAACGTTGCAGGGGATTGTTGTGGGTCACATGCAGCACCTGGCACTTGGTCTTGTTGAATTTCATACAGTTGGCCTCAGCCCATCAATCCAGCCTGTCCAGATCCCTCTGTAGAGCCTCCTGACCTTCAGGCAGATCAACACTACCTCCCAAATTAGTGTCATCTGCAAAATTCCTGAGGGTGCACTCAATCCCCTCATCCAGACCACTGATAAAGATGTTGAAGAGGACAGGCCCCAATACTGAGCCCTGAGGAACACCAGCCACCAACACACTGGTGGCTGGCCACCAGCAGGATTGAACTCCATTCACCACCACTCTCTGGGGCCGGCCATCCAGCCAGCTTTTTATCCCGTGGCGTGTACACCCATCCAGGCCGTAGGCAGCCAGTTTCTGCAGAAGAATGTGATGAGAAACAGTGTCAAAGATCTTAATAAAGGCCAGGTAAACAACATCCACAGCTCTTCCCTCATCCACTAAGTGCGTCACCTTGTCATAGAAGGAGATCAGGTTGGTCAAACAGGACCTGCCCTTCATAAATCCATGCTGAGTGGGCCTTAACATTTCCTTTGAAAACTGTATGACTTGTTCTTTCTCAATATCCTGCACTGTATGCTATTTTTGAGAAAAGCATATTTTAGAACATCTGTTTAGTAGTATGTGGTGGCGCTTCTGTGAAAATATGTTTAAGAAAAGACAAACTGCTGCACAGGCAGTTTAGAGTGAAGAACAGAAGGTGAGAAACAGCCCTGCAAACACCAAGATCAGAGAAAGAGAAGAGGGAGAAGGTTCTCCAGATGCTGGAGCAGGTATTTCCCTGCAGCCCATGGACAGGACCACCATGGAGCAGAAGTCCACAGTACAGCTTGTGGAGAAGCCCACACAAGAGCAGATGGATATTCCCTCACAGAAACTGCCATGTGTGGAGAGGAGTCCGTGCTGGAACAGGTTCTTGCAACAGGAATTGTGGTCCATGGAGGACCCACTTTGGAGCAGGTTTATCCCACACTGGAGCAGAGGGCAAGTGTGAGGAGGACAGAGTGGCTGCGAGGAAAGTGTGATCAAGAAGAGCTGTTATGGACTGATTGTAACCCCCATTTCACAACCCTCTGCGCTGCTCAGGAGGAGGTGAAGGAGCCAGGAGTGAAGGACTGAAGTTGAGCCTTGGAAGGAGGGTGGGGGAGAAGTTGTTGGTTTAATATTTTCTTTATTTCTTACTACTCAAATCTATTTCAAGTGTCAATAACTTAATTTTTCCCAAGTTGGGCTGCACGTGATGGTGAATGGTAAGCAATCTCCATTTCTTTGTCTCAACCCATGAGCTTTTTCATCCTGTTTGCTCTCTGCCCTTGTGAGGAGGGAGAGCAAGTGGTTGGGTGGGTGTTAAATCACCACAATGTCATTTCTTGTTTCCTTAGAATAATGTAATTGAGAGTACTGCATTTGTCATGAAGTGATCACCATGTCAGGAATAAAGCAGTCACACTTCCTTGAGTAAAGTTAAATACAAACATTGAAATTATATTGTAGAGAATCTTTTCTTGTTTTGATATGTAGATCCTTGTTCAGCTTTAACAGTGTTTTTCTGATAAAAAGTTAAGGTATCTACCCCACTGTCACTGGCAATGATCTGTTCTGTGTGTGCACCAAATTTCTTAAAGACACTTCAGTAAGATTTCTAGCTTCCCTTTTATTTCCCTCACCCTGTTCTTTTTTTTTTCCTTTTTTTATTTTTCTTTTTTTTCCTTTTTTTTGTGATTTGTTTTGAGACGCCATCTAACCGACACAAAACCTGTTGAATTCAAGAACATGATTATTTCCAGCTTCATCCCATAGTATCTTTCATTGTGCGGATGGGTAACAGAAGGTTGTTTAGAAAAGAAACATCTTTTGTTTTCCTGCTTCCTGTGCCTCCATTAACAGTTATTGTGTGTCACATCCACTTACCAGCGGATTATCCACTTTACATTAAGACTTCTGTCACCAAGTTTCCTATCTATTAATATTACAAAACCTGTTTATTTCTGGTTTTCTGCTGTTTGGCTTAGTCTTTTTTAAACATTTTTAGGATCATTTGATGAAAAATCTTCTGTTGTTACCCTTTACTGACTTGGATTAACATTCTTTACACAGAAAACTGCACTTTTTCTTTCTCCTAAACATTTAGGAAATGTTCTAAACATTCCAATTTTATTATGTATTTTATACAAGTATGTTTAAATTTACTGTTTAATTTGATTAAAATTAAATGCTTAAACCTGGCAGCAGCAGCAGCAGCAAAGTTTGCAGTTGTGAGAAGGTTATTACAGATGTCATCTTCCAAACTGCAGCAGCCCCAGGCAATCAACAGGGTATTTTACTGGGCAGTCTTTTCTGTCTTGGTAGGAAAATTAAACTGTTTGCCTTCTTAGCAAAGATTGCCTTCGAACTACCTATGTGCAGCTGTAAAGCCCAGACCCAGCTCCTTCTCTCCACACACTTCTAGCATGATCACTAAACAGGTAAAAATGTATTCAAACAATAGAAGGTTTTTTAAGGCACATCACCAATCCAACCTGTTCTCACAGGGAATGATTTCCTTGTCCATGAATAGTTAGAATTTTTTAACATTTTTTTCCATCAGAGCACAAACCTGGGTAGCTATATATAAAGTCTTTGGATTGTTTTTTTTTTCCTCTCCTTTTGGAAACCCGTGTATTTTAAAGTGAAAGTGTGTTAATAGAGTGTCTTGTAAATATTTAATACTGAAAAGTAATGGTCAAAATAAAAAATGCCAGTTGCTAATTAAGATTCTCTTTAAGATTAATTTAATGGAATAGTGAAACTGTTGAAATATATGGTATTCAAGAAGACTTTATCCTGAATTACTTTTGTTGTATATCAGTTATTTTACAGTGAAAATGGCAGCATGCAACAACAATAATCACAATTGATCTTAAGTTTTTGTTTGACTTTATGTATTTACGTAATAGCATTTTACCATATCAGTATTACTGTGTTAGCATTTTTCTGTCCTTAACCAAAGTTATACAGAAAATCAGAAAGTCTAATTTGATGAGGTCTTTTTTTCTTTGCCATAAGGACATATGACATAGAATGAAGAAGAAAGCTGCCCAGTTTAAGTGTTACTTTCACATATTCTTTCTCCAGATTGCTATATGAAGCTGTACATAATATAAACACATATTCTTGTCTCTAGTTAGTCACATTATAGTTAATGACCATATGGTCATTATGGTATAAGATCTACTGTCTGTTGTATTTATATTCCTCAAGCATATTGTTCCTTCAACTTCACAGTGTGTTAAACTATTTCAAAGGGAAAAAAATCCTTTCCCTCTTGTTTCTGGTTGTCCTATCAAGTGTAACCTTGGACCCTTATAGAGCAATTAGACCAGCCTCTATCCCCTCCTTTGTAATGAGGTTTCTTGCATTTCTGAGTCTATAACCCTTTAGTCTTCCCTAATGGGACATCATTATTCTGAAAGAAACAATGTAAATGTAAATGAATATTCTCATTAACGAGTCACAGAGAAACCTTTAGTGGTAGCGCTGTGGTAATTCTGCTTGTTATTTCTCTGGTATTCCGTGCAGATTTTTTTTTTTTTTTATAATTCATTATTAGTATTCAAAATTACTTCTTCTTTAATTCTGCATGTCTTTCATAATCCGGTGTTCCAACTAGTTCAACCATGTCCTTGTTTTATTCTCCAGGAACCACCTGTGAAACGTTCAAGGTCTCTGTCCCCAAAGAGCTCTTTTAGAGAGTCAGAGGAACTAAGGAAGCTTAAAATAGCTGAAAGGAGAATTGAAAACTTAGAGAAGACACTACAGCTAAAGGTGAACATTAAAAAAATAAAGATAAAAAAACCCCTTCTAGCTATAAGCTTTCATAGATAAAGCTATACCAAAATAAACAGACATTTTAAAAATGCAAAATGCACATATGATTATGGACTGTAAGTGTGTTAGCATAAGAGAGCACTCTCCATTAGTTTACCTTTTCCCTTTACTGCTAGGAATCTTGTGTTGGTACTCCTGCAGTCCTGTGGAAGCCTAATCAAGCTGTCATCAGTGGTATGCGCTTGTTAAATATGTTTTCAAAATTTGTGGAGGATGGTATATATTCATACTGAAATAAAATTAAGCTGAAAGTACAAATAATTTTTTTTTTTCATACAGTGAACTAAGTATTCTAAAATACTGAAATCAATTACTTGGAGCAGATTTACCTTTTAGAATTTATGGCTCAGGAGTTGTTCTAACAAGTCCAGTAAAAAAAAAAAAAACCCAACACTTCCTCTCCTCAACCTTTGACAGAAAAGCTTAATTGAGCTTGTATTAGAATTTTGCATTTTGTCCACGTTTTATAGATTTTTGTTGGTTTGGTTTTTTACATCAAAAATGGTGCCTTTTGAATGACCTATTGGTTTCAAATTGCACTTCAGAATGCAAAACCCAAACCCTGAGTCATATTTTCTTAAATATTTAAAATTTGTACTCCTTTTCCTTTTTTCATTTTCCTTTTCCTTTTTTTCCTTTTCCTTTTTTTCATTTTCCTTCATTTTCTATTCATTTTTCCTTATTCCTTTTTTGCTTTTCTTGTTGTTTATGTTTGTTCAGAGGTCTGGAATTTGAAAGATATTTTCAGTATATGTAGTCTAAAGCAGAAATTATTGTATTGAACATGCTGTGATAATTGTCAGGTAAGTGAAAAAATTTTGGGAGCCCTACGAACCATAGTCCTGAGTTCCTGCCTCATGCTAAAAGACACTTATATGTGATAAGTCAATTTTAGGAAAAAAATGAGTGGAAATCACATTTTAGCACAAATGTAAATGTTGATCACCCTGTATACTTGAGAGAGTTTAATGGAGTGTCTTAACACACGTGGAGTATATGAAGAGAAAATACGATTTAGACTTCAAATATAGTCTTACAGGCCATCTTGCTCCTTATTCCTGGAATTTAGTTTAGTTTTGGTTTTTTTGTCTGTTGAGAAAGCTAGGACATGTCCTACCAGCTTTACCTGGGTACTGGCTTTTGGCAGGCCTCCTGTTTGTTACTCTTAGCTGGACTGACAAGACACTGATGCCACAGATTATTCTGGGACTGTGGACTGCAGCTGCTCCACCCTTGGCAGCAAAGCTCACACATGCAGTGTGTGTGATTGTTATTTTAAATTATAGAGAATTCCACAGTTCTTCATGTTTTATTTTGGAAAGAGGAGTGAAAACGACGAGTGATTTTCTAACCAGATACAGAAGAGAAAGGACTGTTAGTCTCTCTGCATGACCTCATAACATAATTTTTACTCTTCACCAGACTGTCCTTGTCATTTCTTATGTTTCAACTTAAAGCATAATTTAGGAAACTGTGCAGCTTTATTATGTTGCAAGTGTAGGATCTCTATTTATCACAGCTCTTAATCCATGAGGTCGTTAGGGGCTAGGTCTTATATATCCCCTTGAAACTGAGTGTATGAACTCCTTGCGTTTTCTCTAGGAGACCTTTTGGTTTATTTTGCAGAATGCCTTAACTGATTGAAAAGAAGCTGTAGAGGCCCAGGTCACCATATTAAACATGTTTATGGCAGTGCATTCAGAATTCAGTGAGGCTGTTGCCAGCATGACAGTGAACTTAGCTGTCATAACATTAACATGGGAATAATACTATTGATTTTATATGATTTCTTGATATTAGCCTCTTCTCAGGCATTGCTTCCAACAAAGAGTAACGCATGCGATCAACATTTTTGAAACTGGCACTTGCATTATTGCCGCCTCAAGCAAAGTGTTGACTATGTGATATACTTGAAATATACTTGCTCAGAAATATGCTTGCTCTATCAATAAACATATTGATGATGCATATCCTGAAGATGAAGTTGTGGCTTTATTCATCAATCCTTCTGAAAAAATTGGTAACAGTTAAAAAGAAAAGATGCACAACTTTTCGGGAACAGAAATATTTGATACCCCAGTCAGTACTACAAAGAAACAGAAAAGGGCAAGGTCCCATTCATAGGATTTTCCAGTTCTCAGCTGACTCATTCTGGCCAAGGAAAGTTGGCTCTACTGTCTTTCTTGCTAATATAAATAGTGTAATCATGTAAATTCAGAGTGTCCATAGTTTTGGTGCAAAATTGGCTTCATTTCTGCACTCCAGGACGTACTAAAAAGTAGCAGAACATGCCTATTGCACCCTTGTTTAGGGAAGAGTATTTCAAAGTAAATAATAGTATTTCATGGATTTTGAATAACAAAATATCAAGCTGCTACTTAGAGTGCTCCAATCTACTGTTGGTCTTTAAGAAGTGGTGAGGATTTTGATTACCAAGAGTTAAATATTTGATACGAACAAAGAATATGTTTTTTTCTCCCATATAATGTTTTTAGGACTGTGTACCCTGGCACAGCCTAGATGAGATATTTCTGGCTTTAACTGGAAAGTTTTCAAAATTTTCTCATCCTTTTTCTTTAAAGGTCTACATTTTGGAGAAAATTAAAGCTAGAATATGTAGATCAGTCTTTAAGGCCATCTTAATACTTTTTTTATGTGAGCAAGGGCAAACTGTTATCATTAGTTTAGGTTTCATATATAGTCCCATTCCATGTATGTTGTTCAGATGCTGAAAATAATATTATGGCTTTTCACATAACTACTTGTGGAAAAAAAGTAATTTTTTTAATGGTCAGATTCCTCACTTCTTGTCAATTTAGGAAGGGTAGTCAAATAATTGAACCACTGTGGGTTTTTTAATTTATTTCAGTTCAGTTTTTACTGTAATTGAAGTTTTTACAGGTCAATTTCAGTAAAATTTTGAAGTAGTGATTAGAATCTTGTGGCCTGTTTGAGCTGCCTGCAAATAACAAAATTACTTTTTTTCACAGGCAGTTGGGTTCTTCCTCCTGCAGATTGGACTTTGTCTTTTTTTCTTTCATTATTGCATGGGAAGTTCTATAGAATGACATTGTAGAGCTGGAAAATAACCTGCAGATCTAGCACTGCTAGAGATGGATGTTCTGTCTCATTTCTGTCACTATACAGAAAACTGTATACCATACAGTTATTGAAATTAATGAAAAATTATTGAAAAAAAAACATAGTTCAGAAAGAAATGGCACTAAGATGGTAGAAATTACAGTGTAAATTTAAAGTTCTGAAGTGCTTAATAATTCAAAAAAAGAGAGTGATTAGGATAGGTAATTGTCTAGTTTCTCTTTCTACAAGAGCAAAGCAACTGATCAGGGAAGGGAATAGTGGTAACAGAATAGATAATGGAACAGGTAAGCAATAATGAAAAATGCAGATTCATAAATAGGAAAGGCCAAATTCTATGCTTGGTTGCATTTCTTGAAAGGGCATTGACACTAATAAACTTCTGAGGATTTATGCTGAAGACATTATTTTCCAGTAGCTTGCCAGACTTGATCAGTTTTCACCAGCAATATTAAAAAATCTCAAAAAAGTGATTTCATGAACCTGTCTTGAAAACACAGCATCTATAATTGAACTCTTACAAAAAAAATTCAGTCCTAGTGTCAGGCAAACCTTAGTAATAGTCTTTGTGTCTTTTGTCATAAATCTATCTTGCTATTTGTGTGATCGTTTTTTATGCTGTTTGTAGTGTTTATATAAGCCACTTAAAACCAGTCAAAGTACTTTTTAAGCAATTACAAATTTGTAAATGTATCAGTTTTAGGGGTAGTTTCAGGAAAAAAACTTGGGGAAATATTTAATGGTAAGGTCGCTTTGGTACCTGTTTCTATTCCTAAAGCTACTTTCTGTGTTGCCTGAGTCAACATTTTCATAAAACTTCTGGATTTTTATGTATAATACAATATATAAATATTTTTTATATATATGTGTCATAAAAGCTGGGCTACATTTTAGAAGACAAGCTTAGTCTAGGTACTTTGTAGTTAGCACTACTGTAGAAATCCTTGCCATTTTTTTATGTTTTTATTATTGTTCGCAGCTTTGGCTGTTGGTGTATCTTTATTTATTGGCTAATGCTGAAAAGACCTCCTTGCATATAAGCAGCAAACACATGCATATGAAGTATTGTGATTTACTTAGAGATTAAGGAACCTGTTCTGTAGTTGCTCCACTAGCAGAACTCCTGCTGAACTGGAAACGAAGCACTGAGGGCAAATTTTACTACAGGATAATGTCTAGTGAATTCTTTACAGCTGTATGCCAGAATTTGACTTCCTTTATACTGTGAAATCTCCTCTTCTTAGTATTTAGTTTTTTCAGAGCACAGTATTGTCACTTACGAAAATACGGTTTTAAACTTGCATGACATTATCCTGTAATGTAAATCAAGTTGTATCTTATCTTTCATTCTGTAAAAAGGTTGTATATGGGTTTTTTATATGGTTTTGATTATATAAAAGCTATTGCAAAATTTGTTTTTATTTCTTTGTTACATAACTAGAGGACAAAGTCTGGGTCTTGCAAGTTTATAATATATATATTTATAGATAAATTAATATTTGAGGAAATCATGAAGCCATTTAAAATTAGGAGGGTTTATGTGGACTTCTGCATAGCCCATGTTTCTCTAGAAAATATGTAGATTAATTTATCAAGGCGGGGGGGGGAAGTATTTTGGAGGAAAAGGCAGTACTTACAATCCTTTTTCAGTCTATGTATTTTTAGGTATATTGGGCCAATGCATTCACAAGATGAAAACTGACAGTAGTAGTAAATTTTTTAAAACTTTCTTGGTAGCATGAAAATAATATTTAAGTAAATTTTGCCAGATGAGAAAAATTTGCCAAAGTAGCAATAAGAAAAATTTTACCTCAGTAGTTGTGATTCCTATTTTTGCTATTTAGATTTCTGAGGCTCTTAATAGTTACTTAAACAGAACTTTTGTTTCATGTGACCTGTGTAACAGGCTCTTACATTCTGCCCTGTTTATCTTGTGTTTCTGGTGCTACACAGACTCAAGAAACTGATGCGCTAAGAGCAGCCCATGAAGAAAGGAAAGAGAGGCTGCAGATGTTACAGACCGACTACAGAGCACTAAAAGAGCAATTAAAGCAGTGGGAAGAGGGCGATAGCAGGTAAGTTACGTACCTCATTAAAAACATTTCCCTTAAACAAGAAACCTGAACAGAAGTATTACATAGGTATTCAGAAGAGAATTTAATTTCAAGGAAGAAGCTGCTATCTGGTGATCAAGACTTTATCCTCTGTTAAAGCAGAACACATAGCATACCCCTAGATGAGAAAAATTACAGTTGAAACCAAGAGCAAAATATATTGAGCTGACACCTTGACTTATTTTATTTAGGATCTCATTGTGAGCCTGAGTACTGGACGAAGGTCTGCTAGGGCTGCCTGTTTATGCTTATCTAATTCCCCAGTCGATTAATTTGTTGGCTGTATGTGCTCTTCATTTTCTATAATAGAACAGTTGCTCTTTATGTTTCAAATAAGTTTTTTAAAATAATTTTATTCAATAAAAATAACAGCTTCTCTAACATTTAGTGATTCAAAATTACCTGATGCTAATCCTAAAATCCCCTTCTTAATAGGGGATGTGCATGAAAAGCAGTGTATTTTCATCTGTTAAATGATTATAAAATCAGTTATTTCTGATCATTCTACAGAAATGTTGCAGCAACATATCTTTGTTAATGGAAAGAAGAAAGATTCTACTACATCAAAATTTAAATATTCAATATATATAATTCCCCCTTAAATTCTATACATAACAGTGAAAATTTTATGCAGAAGTTCTTTTTTTTCTAAGTTCTTAGCAGAGAGTTAGAATTTTTGGAAAATGAACACATTTGGAGGTATGAAGACATTTCTTATCACTTCAGTTGTCAGACACTGCTGAGGTACAGTTTTTCAGGCCCTCATTCAAGAAAGTCATTTGAGCAGGTCTTTGCATGCTTGTGGCTTTAGTAGGACTTTAACGTGCACTTACAATTTAGTAAACACATATGTTGTTTACGAAAAATAATTACTCTTGTAATCAGAGCAATACTGACTGATCTTGACAAAAACTTTGTAACTCTCCCTGACCAGCAAAAGAGTCACAGAAATTGCTGCAAAGCTGGTAGCCTTTTAGAGTCCAGGGTGACATAAAACATCCTACTGTGAATCATAAACTGTCCCTAATATATAAGTAATGCTTTGGCCTATCTGAGAAGATCTGCATTGCTTTGTAATACTGTGGCATTTGCTTAAGAATGGTTTGTCTTTTAAAAAGAAGAAAAAAGTGTAGAAGAAAATAATGGTAAAGTACAAATCTGCTACAAGCATTGGTAGCACAGGAAGATTTTTCTGATAAAGCGTAAATTAAGAATAGATTTGTTTAAATTAGAATTAAAAGGTTTTGTTTATTTAGGAAAAACAGGGATAATTTTATCTTCTAGCTCACCATTTTAAATTCAACGCGAGCTGGAAATCACCGAAACCTACTGGATAATAGTTACTTTATGCAATGAAATGATTTAATTTGTGTCTAAAGCTAAGTAGGCATTCGTGGTCTACTGAAAGGCCAAGGCTGAAAAGATAGAAAAACTCAACTGGATAAAGAAAGCAAAATTAAACTTGATACACAGTGAAGCACTGAGCATTCTGGGTCTGATCATTCAGGAAAAAAAAAAAAGGAAGAAAAGGAAAACAAAAGAAAGAAAAGAGCAAAAAGAAAAGAGAGAAGAGAAAGAAAAGAGAAGAGAAGAGAAGAGAGAAGAGAAAGAAAAGAGAGAAGAGAAAGAAGAGAGAAAAGAAAAGAGAAGAGAGAAAAGAGAAGAGAGAAAGGAAGAGAGAAAGGAGAAAGGAAAAGAGAAGAGAGGAAAAGAGAGAAAAGAAAAAAGAGAAAAGAAAAGAAAAAAGGGAAAGAGAGACACAGCAACTTCTCTTTCTGTTTAAAATGAATGAGACCAGCTTTTGTCCTGACAGGAATGTATGTGGGGAAAATTACATATTGGGTAAAGTGTAATACTAAGTCTATCTGTTCATCTGATTTTTTCATCTATAATTAAGATGAGCTCAAAATTAAAGGGTTTTGATCATTTTTATCATAAGAACAGAACTGTATGAACTCATCATACTAAAAGAGGTTTGGTTTTCCTTTTTAATATGTTCAACAAAGGAAAATGCCAAGACACAAATAAAAACAATCCGTTTACAATCCGTAAACTGTTATTTTGGTATCTCAAAAAGCTTTTTATCACTGGTGTAATGTAAATTGTGCGTTAAGAACTCAGTATCAGATACTTATGTGGCACTTCTGATCCTCTATAAGTGACCATTCTTTCTGATTCTTCATAGATTAGAATTTGTTATTGAGATGGCAGCTGATGCGACCTAATCCACCTGTCAGTGTAGATACAACTTCCACTGACATATGTGACTGCAGAGATGATGGGGGCCTTATGAGGGTGGTTACCTCATCCTCTGAGAGTTTATTTCTATGCCCAGTAGGAATTTAGATTGCAGAGAGTTTTAAATTTTTTTTTTAATACAATTTTTATTCTTTGCATTATTAAAATAGATAAAATATTTTAATGACAGAAGAACTGTGAAATATTTTCTTTCTCCGTACTTCTAAATTCACCATGCTTTTTCCTGATGCATCATCTTACTCTCAGATAGCTTATTCTTTCATTAGACTGTAGATCAACAGTCTTATTTAGAGTGGACGTTTGTACAACTTCCAGATTGGTATGCAGGGCCAACAGGGGAGCTGGTCGCTCTCCCATCTTTTTGCAGGAGATCATGCGGTAGTTTCACATTCATGCTTTCTCATATCAGTATTTTGAGGAATGTTGACAGAATGAATGTGGGTGACACTGCTTGTCACATGTCAGTTGAGAGCCATAGTGCGACAGCTGTCTGAAACTGCGTAAACTTTTCTATAATACAACATTTAAGGTTTCCTGCCTCACAGAATGTATACATCATACAAGATTTATATTCAGTAGATGTCATAGTTTAAATTTTGTCTTTTCTGAAAGCGAGGATGCTTTTATTCTTGTTGTCCTAAAACATACATATATTTAAAAACAAACAAACAAACAACCTCTTTACTCATAAACAGGATTGAAAGTAGGAGAAGCAGATACCAACATGGAGATCCCCATCAGCTTTGTCAAGAGGACTCTGATGCTGTGTGGAACGAACTGGCTTTTTTCAAAAGGGAACACAAAAAGCTGTTGATGGAAAAGTGAGTTTGTTTCTTAAATGATGTTTACATAAAGAAACATTCTGCTGGTTTGTCTGAAGGTAGTTCTTTGCAGGCCACATAAGAGGAATTCCTTGCAAAATTCCAAGATAACAGCATTTCTACCAAAAGCAGAAAAGGAAAACGTCAGCTCTTTCCCTCTTCCCACCCCCAACCCCTGCCCCCCCCCCCCTTTTTTTTTTGTCCACTTAAATCAGTGACAAGTTACAAGTTTGCTAGCACTAACAGAAACTGTATTCCATGATCTAGGGATTGTGTTAATTAATGTGGCTCTCATCTGTTGGAGGTGTCGCTCTTCATTAGCCTGTATTTTACACACTGCCGTGCTTCATTTTTGGAATGAGGTGGTGAGGGGATAACCTAGCCAGCCATCCTTGTTTGATCTCTGTGATACATACGCAATGCAGAATGCCTCAGCTCTCTTGGTTCCCTGCCCTGTCCTGCTAATCCCAGCTGAGCTCATTATGGTGTAGCCTTGCTGCTACTCCTGGAGCCAGAGCTGTCCAAGCTAATTACTGGTAGCAGCAGAGCTGCCTGTTAAGGGTCTGGTGTGGATCTGCTAACATGGTCCTTGGTAGTGACCTGCAAAAAGCACGAGGGAGTTGCTCTCTTTATTGCTGTGCACAGCCTGTCCTTTGGGTTTAGTGCTGATCCCTTCACACAGCTCTTTTAGCTGTAGTAAGTGTAAAACTTGGTGAAGGAAACTCTTACTTTAGAAAACATACAGTTTGCTGCTTTGATCTCATAATTCATAGGCTATTATACTCACCCAGACAAAGTAAGAAAATGTCCTTTTATACTAGACAAAGGAAGTTAGTATGGTATAATTAGCCCTTTGCTGATATTTAACACTTTCTGTAAGTCAAGTTGATTTTTTTTTTTTAATTTAAGAATCAAGACATCATAGAAACTTTTATTCAGATTTCATTTTTGTCAGCATTAAAGAAAATGTGTTTTCCCAATGGATCACAATGTAAACTGATTTTGTTGAGCTAACATGAAGGCTGCTTTCACAGAATTTCAACAGCAGCAAATTGTTTTGTAGTATGTAAGTCCTTGTGTTGCCCATAAGCTGCTTTAGCCTATTACATACAATGTTGCCAGTAGCTGTGTTGCTTGGGATATTCTTCTATCTGCCAGTTATAATTGTGTACCTGTTCTTGTCACTTCATTGTCATGTCTTTGCTGTTTTGAAACTATCACAACAAATTATCTCATGTACTTCTGTTTATTTTGATTTTTACATAGGGAAGAGCACTTTCTTTCCATACACATAGTTGCAGTTGTAATTCCCCTTCCATTGTTAATCAACATACGCACCACAGGCAACAGTAACTCAGGAGCAATAACATAGGCTTCTCCTTTTCACACAAAGCTGTGAAAGAGAGATTGCTTTTGTATTGTGCACACCCTGGAGGTTGATACAGTTGGACTGTTTTTCTAGAGCTCCTATGCAGTCACACTTATGGGGAACGCCCTTATGTATGTTACATTGCCATTACATTGGCCTTGACGAGATGGTGGTGAAGTGGCACCACAGTTGCGTAAAACAGTTGAGCTCTTTGAAATGCAGAGTTCTTACGTAAAAATGAGTTCTTAAAATTGTGCATCGTACTTAGTAAGAAGCCAGCGCACTGTTGCGATCATTTAGGTGGACTCCCTGTGTGGGTTTAGGTGCTTTTTACTGCTTACAGGCAATGTAGCCTATTGTTAGTTGAACTAAGAAGGAAGGAATACATAATTCTTCTGTTTTTTATGTCTGTGTTCAATGTCGGTCTCTAATAATGACTGTCTTTAATTTGTTGAAGCAAGTCAGCATTTCAAGATCCGACCTCATTTTCTTGAAGTCAATACTAAATTTATTAAGTGTTCTTTTTAGATCTGTGGGTAGGGCTTCTTTATGTTGCATGTATTCTTTCTTAAGCTCTGTGGATAAAGAACATGATCTACAGAGCTGTACGAATTACTTATATGTGTGATTTTAAAACCAGTGTAAATAAATCAGGTTAGACCACGGTTTTTGTGCAGAGACTTCATTTGATAGACCCTACTGGTTATTAGCTTAAGTTGATTTAGAAAATGCTTAAGGCAAATCTAACGCAGCATTGCTTGAAGAAGAGTGTCTGTGTGGGGATTTTATTTTGGTTTAAGTCTGTTTTAACTTTAAAGATGTGTAATTTCTGTCTCTAACTAGGCCAGAGAGTGAATGTTAGGAAAACAGGATTAGTTGTTGTTTGTTTATTTGTTTTGCCTGTAAAGATGATTCTCCTTCCCTGCCTCCCTCCATGGGGTAGAACAATGTCATCTTTAACTTGCATGTATGTTGCTCTGAAAATAGATGGATAGTAAATAAAGTATAAATAAACCAAGGAAAGCTATTGATGCCTGTCCCAGGCTGCAAAATGCAGTCATTACCAGTATTAGCACAATCAGGAAGAACTGAAGTTTCTTGGCAAGTCACTGGTTCTGGTGATGCCTAATTCTAAATCCTGTTGAAGTCGATGGAATGTGTCAGCCACTACTTTCTGTCAGGTCTGTCCTTTCATAAGTTCTCATCACAGGGAGGGATCACTTTGTCTTTTACCTAAGCTATTGAACACTATGCACCTTTCAAGGAGAACACTAACACACAAACAAGAATAGGGTTTAGGACTTAAATATAAGCAGCTCTTTTTAAAAATACATCAAGTTTTCTGTTTTCATGACGTTCAGAATGCCTAATGTCAAAGTTATTTTTTTGGAGAATGCAGATATGGAATGCGTGGCTTTGTCACTACCAATTTTTTTAGTTTTTGACCAGTAAAGAATAATATGTGCATGTTGTATTATTTTGCAATTAATAATGAAATATGTTTCAGAGCCATGGGCTGCATTCTCTCAAATTTATACATCATTAATCATTATAAATTTGAGCTGTTTATGTATATAAAAGAAAGTGTTTCTATATTGATACAATTCCATATCTGATTAATAAAATATAATAATAAATAAATTGTGATTAAATTGTGCTTAATGCTTTATGCATATATTTCTCTCACTTTTTCCAACATTCCTCTGGAAAGAAGATGACTTTTTTGCTTTTAGTATTATTTATATTTATAATAAGTGCATAACAGAATAATTATTTTCTGACTTCATTGAAACTGTTTAGTAATATTTTTACTTGACTTCTTTATTAAGCCTCCTCCCCCACTATTTACTCTTTCACAAAGACTATCAGATTATATAAAATATATAAGACTATCAGATTGTATAAGATGTGGATTGAAAGCTGCGTTTTTAATTCTATGAGTTATAAAATCTCTTTTTTTACATTCTTTATTATTAAAACAAAACAGTCCAAAATTTAATTTCACTTTCAGATATGAACTGTCAGCTAGGTAAATAGTCTAACTTTTTAGCGCTCACAACTCATTGTCTTAAGGTATTCTATTGCAACTACCAGCTAAACTCATGCCAAAATTGAAGAGTTACAAACAGTAATGAAAAGAGGTAGTTGAAATAAACTCCCTAAGTATTCTTAAAAGTGTTTATTACTGCTAATGGCCACATGAAAAGAATTCCACAGCTCTGCTAGGATGTCCCGTTTTGGTTTGCTCATGTGGGTGATTTTTTCTATGAAGTATACAATACCAGTGTTACGCTGCAGTCATTTCCTCTTAAGTACCATGTTATTGCAGGCTACAGAAGCAGGTATGGTATTGATGTTCATGATCTGTGTTAAGAAAAACATTGGATTTGCTCACTTTTTCTCCTCTTAAGCAAACAGAAAAACATAGTAGTATTCAAAAAGTAGTTAATACTTAGTAGAGAAGGAGAGTGACCCATGCTTGTATAAATACAATATTTTTATTTAAGCTGCATGAAACTGCTGAAGACTTGCAAGAGAAAGATCCAGTAACATAAAAAATTTGAAATTTCTTTTATTCAGCTGTGCAACACTAGTGCTTTCAGATTCAGCTTCTTGCAGCTGCACAGAACTGGAATATCTTCATTGAAAACAGGCATATCATTTTATGCATAGATAGAATTTTTATAGATACGTACATAAACATACAAACAGATATATGTATAAATCTAGCATGGTTCTCAAGTTTCTAGATAGATTATTTTTATTCTTAGCTATTAAATGCCAAATGTTGTCTTTCTAAAGAATTGTATTGACAGATACACCCTTCAAATTTTTTCCCACATTAGTTAGATTCGTATTTGTATCTCTGTTACTTGGATTTTGCTGAAATTCGGGGTAAATTAGCATGTAGCATGTCCATCTGAACTGCTACTTGATTGCAAGCTAGCTGATTTAAACTAATTTGGCATTTCTTTGTTAAGTTCTTGTTAGCTGGAGTATAGGGCTACCCATTCTCCTTGGGTTTTATGTACAGGCTTTGGAAGGGTATAGTTGATTGTATATAAACCATTGTGGCAGCCTTACAGTTTTACTTTTTTTGTTCTAGATTAATTTATATGAGATATAGTAATTGATACCAGCAACACTGAGTTATTTGACCTAGAACATTCTTTGATGTAAGATATTATTACATAAGTCATTATCTTCACAGCTAAATGGAAATTAGTTGTCCATATGGCTTGGTCATATGCAGCTAGTGAGAAGGAGAAAATGTCTATAAAGTGAAAGAGATAGCCACATCATTCAAAGAACCTTTGGTAGTCATTCATTCCTCTGACTGCCTTGGTAGCTGTGTGTGTCCTCCATATAGGAAATACACTCTGGATGTTTGAAGCCTGTGAAATCACTGCAAGCTCAGTAGTATCCTTACTCTGCTATAGCAGCTATTTAATAAAGATTTCATATTAGCTTTGCTTATTTTAAGAAAACAAGACCTCATGGTTCCTGCTTTCCTCATTCTTTGTAGAGTCAAAGCAACTGTTCTATGCCCTGTGTAGTGGTATCTCACCAGTCAGTTGACAGGAGTCTAACCAACATGTGATGCCTCTTGCCTTTTCCTGCTTTCAGAATGAGTATGGTGGAGGAAAGCTAAATCTACTGTTCTGGTGTGGTGGCAGTAAGAAATACAAGCCTAGTCTTTATTAGTTCCTCTGCTTCTTGCATGTGTTGGATTTTGGGGTTAATGTGGGTTTTTTTGGGGGGGTGTGTTTTTTAGTTTGTTTTTTTTTCGAGAGAACCTGCTGAAAAAATGCAGTTTTCATCACCTTGACAGTCTCTTTGGCTAAACAGGAAATCTCTCGTCATCAGAGAGTTTTAGTTTTTTAACCTCCATTGTTGTGTGCAATATCCAAATACCACAGTATTTCTTTTTCTCTTTGTTCCTCTCAATAGCTATATTGTGTAGCAAATTATTTTGGAACAAAGTGCATTCACACTACATCAGTGTTCAAATGTGTCACCTACAGAGTATGGCCCTTCTGACATATGCCCTATCTGTGTAAAGTAATCTTTCTGTTCTTCAATTTTAGGAGTGCTGGGACGTAGCAGGCTTCTTACTGCACAGTACTTAAATCTAATAGCTTAGAGGTCTTGTTTAGTTATTACTAGTATTAGTAATAATATACTGCAAAGCCAAGTATAGTTAAAATAATGACACATATGTATCTTTTTTAGGTTTTGAATGGATAAAAAGATTGCTAAATCTAAAATAAGTCCTTTTGTTCTACTGAAAACTATTAGAGCATAGGTTCTGCAGCTGGTATTAGGGTGTTCTGACAAAGGTGCATGATCACTGACTAGACTGAATGTTGCTCAGTGAAAATGACAGGCTCAAGTGTGAGAACTTGAAACAGTGCAGTTTTGGGCTAAAACTACTACAGATAACTTAAAATGTAAGAAAATGGTGGCATTACATTTTCACAAGGCACTGTGTCGGCTAACTGAAAAAAATATATTGTTTTCCAGTGACAGTGATCTGTCAGGGATGATCTTTAATTGTTAAGGTATTTAATTTAATCTTTAATTTAATATAATTCATTTAATTTAATCAATGATCTTTAATTGTTAAGCTGGTCTCTACAACTTTTCTTACCTGTGTCCACCAGATCTTGTAATTTCCCGTGTCCTAGCTAATAGACAAATGTAGCACTTCATTGCCTTCTCATACATGATGAGACTGTGTCATACTAAAATCATGCAGTCGTGCCGTTAAATATTTTTTCCATAATACATAAGCAGGGAAAAGGAGAATTAAAGTTGTGTTAATGATAAAATTTGGGTATTGTCAAGGACAAAAATAGCAGAGATATGTTGAAGAAAGTTAGGGACTCTTAAGTTAGCCTTCCCTTTGTATTGCTTAACAGAAGTATTGCCTGCCTTGCCATTGGATCACAGTGATTTCTGTAGCTTATCTGAGTGTCATAGCAATGAATTGATGTTCTATTGGTAACCACACTGCCTGTGAGAGTGCTGTCTTTTTCTTATCTTTATTGCCTAGACAGAAGTACTTCAGCATTGAGATGGAAATGTCTGATATATCAGTCTACAGGTACATATGTGTATGTAAAAATAAAGTACTAGGTGTGTTTTTTTAAACTGTACGGAATGTTCATAATAAGAAGCCTATGAACCTACAGTCTGTACCACCAAAGCACACCAAAGCTTGTAACATAAGCTGTCAGGGTGCTATATTAAGAAAGTAACAAGGGAGTAATGAATGTAGGTTTCTCTCCAACACCTTCTGTGGAGTTCCTGGGAGTTCTGGTAAGGGCAGCACTGCTTCGTGCTTTTTGGCAACAGCTGAATTTAGTGCACAATGTTAGTTTTCTGTTTTCCTTGCATGGTACTGATTTTGTAAGGGCGATAACAACTGTTCAAATTTAGGTATATCTTAGCTTTGCTAATAGCATATAGAACTTCAAGAACTGAGTTTTGCAAAGAAGTAGAGACATTAAGTTTCTTCAAAGATGGCAAATAATATTTTACAATGAAAATTATTAGGCAATATTTATGTATTCTTGCCCCGTCTCTTGAACTCTTTCCTGAAGTGTACAGTTCTGGAATTCCAGAAACTCAGATGTGGAGCTACATGTACCTTTATCATGGCCTGGCATGATCTTTGTGATGAAGTACCTAGCTCTCTTTCGCTGCATGAGGCAGAATATGCATATACATGCAGAAGTTTAACCTATCTTAGTGGTTTTGGATCCTTTTTCTAATTTGTAAAGAACTCAGAATGCCTGTTTTAAGAAGTATTGTTATATTTGCTTTCTTCAAACACAATCACATGAGAATAAACATGGAATCCTCCAATATTTCCTAGAAGTCAAATATTTCATTGCAAGAAATAATAGAAGATATTTTTTTGCATCGTTACTTTGCATTATTGGAAACCCACTCTATACTAAAAGCGAGCTGTCGGTAATAGAGACTTTTGTGTGTTGGTCATCTGAGGTTTATACAAAGGTTAAAAGTGCTGATGGAACAATAAAACTCTTGATATTCATGCAATGGACTCCTTGCCCTATGTGCTTCTCTGAGTTACATTGAGTACACTGGTACTCCAGTCGTGGCCCTTCAGGCTGAATCCTTTCTGAACTAACTACATTGTTTATGAGGCTTGTTATAAAGGAATGAAAAAATCAAATTAAAATCCTGAGCATAATTCACACAATGTAACATTTGGTTGTGGTTTTTTTTAAACACCCTTTGGTCAATCACCTGGGTTTTGTGCTACAGTAAAACGAATAAAAGATTACTAAATGGTAGATAAAATTTTAGGCACAGGTTCCTACTATCCTTTTGCAAGCTAAAGATTATGCTGCATGTTGAAATTATTTTAATTGCTAGTCACGAGCACATCTTTGGGTTTTGAGTGACTATTAATTTGAAATATACCTTAAAACTCATTCTTGACAACTATGATGCTGTTCACTTTTTATTAGGTGAATAGATACTGGATTGGTGTGAGGGGAGTTGCTTTTAGCCTTTTTCACTCCTGAATATGGGTTGTAAATCAGAGAGACTTTACTTAGCACCAACAGATACCATTTCCTGCAATTTTCATTCATCCTGTAAGTGACCGAATTGGGAAACAAGAATGATAAAGACATATTTCTGGGAAGTGAGTGGACAAAGTAAGACATATAGCTCAATTACTCTGTATAGTCAAATATGCCATTTCCTTGGTTAATTAAGACTAGAATTTTCGTTGTGTAAACTGAAAGTTTACAATTTTCTTCCTCTAAAGGAATTCCAGTAAAACATTCTGAATAGTCTGAATGTTCACAAAATGTAAGTAATGCTAGTACTTTTTGCTTTACTCCTCTTTTGGCAGCATTATCCCAAGATATATGTAATGGTTTTTGCGCTTTCGCACAGTCTAGATCAAACACCTGCTCCCAGGTTTACTCTCACCTCCCAAGGCTGTCAGTTGACACATAAATATACGGACCCAAGAAAAAAGCATATTTTGCCCTTACTGCAAGCAAATGTTCTTGAATCATAATGCTGTAGGAACAAAGTAAAGAATTTCTGTCAGAGTAGTGTTTCAGATGTAAAAGTTGGATCAAGTTTCTGCCTAGCTTGGTTCTCATGACTCTAAACAGTTTTTGAGGAGTAGAAAATACAAATCAGTGTTTGCATTATGATATATCAGACTCCCCATCCTAATTTACAACAGCCTGTGCCTATATTTTCTGTATAGGCTTTTTACAAAAGTATGTGTAATGTGCATGTACACTCTAGTCTGGTTTTACAGAGTAGAATTTTTACCCTCTTGAAGACTCATGAACAGAAAGTACAGTTCAGTTTTACTTAGCTAGATCTTCCTGTGTTGACCTGCTGTCTTTTTCTCCAGCTCCTTTCTTTTCTGAGGGGAAGAAAACACAGCTTTTCAGAAGAAAACTGTCCCATTTTCTTTGCAAGGATTATTAGGCTATTTGGCTTAAGCTTTGGATAAGAAAAAATTCCCTGGCACTATTCTGACCCGGTGTTCTTAAAACTTACTTATTTTGGTTATTGTCGTAAGCAACATTACTGTCCTTTTTTAAGAACCCCAATAAAGAGCATGCAAAGCTTGCTTAACAGTCCTTTTCTGTCTGATTTTCTTCTTAATTTGGGTTTCCAGTCTTTAACAATCTTCCATGACTCTGGAGGAAAAGGCAATAGTTAACCTCTTACACTCAGAGGGAGTCTTCTCTGACTTAGCATCTCCTGGACTAGCCCCTTGTACCTGCCCACACCAGCAACGGTATGCATTAGGAGATAGTGGTTGCCTCTGCTTATTTCTCCAAAGAGTCATCCTGCTGCAGACTTACAACATGTAATCCTTGGGAAGGAGTCGGTTTCCTCAGTGGCTTATTCCTTCTTATGTATTCAGCGGTATTAGAAATGAGATTCTCTGCTTGGTTTTATTTTCCAGATAAAATTCCCTGGGACAAATGGAAAAAAAGTCTTATTGTTTATTTGTATGTTTATTTTAGACTGCCATGAACCTGCTCTCTTAATTCCTTTTATCTGTATGCAGAGGAGTGTAGGAGTCTCCTGCTGGCCCTCCCTGTGAATGCTGAAGGCTGCTGCTGAGTGATGGCTGACTTATGGGATGTGTATTACTCAGGAGGCACTGGTTTGCTAGAGGACTAACTAGAGTCCTCTGGCAGTGGGTTAACCTAGGTTTGGCAGCTCTTGAGGGAAGGAGCCTTTTAAACTGGTAAGAGCAGAGAAAAAAATTATGCTCTAGTTCAGGCTATCTTTCTAAATTACCTTTTCTTTAATGCATTTAGACCCAAGTGCACATGTGTATATGTACCTTAGATTTGGAGCTGTGTGAGGGCTCCTGATGGTATCTTTAGAACTGCTGACAATTAAAAATGATGAGTACTAGGAAATTTTGTTCTAGCAGGAAGGTGTATTTTGCAAAAGCCCTGCTTATATGCAGATGGTATGAGCATTTTGCCTATTCTAGTAACTTGATAAGTAAGCAACTGTTACAGAGAATTTCTTGCTGACGCCTAGCTATAATATAAAAGAAATCAGAAGTGATTCCTTTGGCAAAACTAATTCTATGGCACAGGTTTTTATTAAGCTACCTTTTCCTGTATTCCACATGAGTATGTATTACTAAAAAAATAGCTAAATAATGGAGAAGTAATCAAAAGTATTATTTTGCCATAAAATAGAATTCAGAATATTGTATGATACTGGAAAGAGTGGATACTATAATTGTGAGTCAAGGTCAGTACCTTTAAAAATGTATGCAATACCAGCATAAACTATTAGCTGGATAGACTTGATCTCTCTTGACTTCCTACTGTCCTTGTTTTAATATTGCCAATTGAGACTGTGGCTATCATAGCTGGAGGATAGAAGTGAAGCTTTGGTACTTAAAACGGAATGCTCTGTGCTTTTCTGCTGCTCTTGCTGCTTTTTATATATATATATATGTTACAAGCTGGAAGAATTACTTTCATGAGGTTATTGATAATAAAGAAGCCATTTTGAGGCTGATCTTCGGATGTGAAAACAAAGCCATGATTCTACTTCTGACCTGCCATATTAGAAGATGCTGACAATCTTCTAGGAAGCAGCAGTAGATTCTACTAATGTAGGGTGCTGATTCCTGTTAATTCAAGGAGACTCAATGACTTCTCCTTGGCTAGAAAAGAGTTGGAAGTTGTTCCATATAATCTAGAGTGTCTAAGACTGCTGGCCTGGACTGTTTCTTGTCAACAGTGTAAACACTAAAAGTATTTTGTAGTAATTTATATTATCAGGAGGTCTCTCTGGGTTTTCAACTTGATTTGGAACAGATAAGAAAATACGTATTGTTGGGAAAAAATTACTGAAGAAATAGAATAAAGTTTTACCAGATACACTGAACAAGCAGCATAACCTCTCTGTGCAGAAGGCTCAAGGCCATGAGGCAGTTTCAGGTCTGCATGAAGGTGAAAAGCAGTATACCGCTTTGTAGGCTTTCTATAGCTTTAAGTCACTTTTCTCCCGTCTGATGAGCTATCATTCAAATTTAGCAAAGCTGCTAGAGAATGCAACATTTAAATATAAATAGGAGCAAAGTTTGCAAAAACAGTCTTTTTTTCTTCCCTATTTAAGAAGTGGTCCTGAGCAGAAAGGGAACTTTGGGAGCTGCATACATATTTTAAATAAGATTTTCAGTTCATCTAACAGATAAAAGATTGGCATATTTGTTCTTAAAATAAGTCATGTAAGTCACTCATAGTTATGCAACTTTTATTATCAGCAATTTGATAGGGTGTTACAGTAAATTTTTCAGTTTTACAGTCTTCTGTAGAATTTGAGAAACCTTGGCTGTAAACTAACCAGGACTGAAAAGGCTGCTTTGTTCTTTGCCCTGTTTTGAACACATTTTATACCTTCTCAGCCTAAAAAACCCAAACCAAACTGATTGATATGAACTGTTTTAAAGAATGCATCTAGATTACAGTCTAAGTGATAATTACACTTTCAACATTGCAAGCTTTTAGAAGTGGCTTGCTGTGTTAGCATTACCATTGCAGATAGGAGTTTAGACTTTGAGTTTAATGAAACTTAATAAAGTTTAGCTGAGTGGTTACTTTCTTTTCATCTGGATTGCTGATAGATATTCCTAGTAATGAATCTCCTTTGCCTGAGGTTATTCATGTGTGCGGCTAGAAGGTGTTTTATGCAAATTTTCAGAGACAATTTTGAACAGGTTTTTTATTGCTTTTAAAACACACTGAAATTTAGTTTGGATTTATTTCTATTTTTAGTTTTTTCATTGATTTATTAGTGGTTAAGTGGTTAAGACTGTATTTACAGAATTCTGGTATTTCAACACCCTGCAAGGTTTCACCTACTCCATGTATCTATATAAAAGATCAGGTAAGTTGTCAGAATACTTCACAGAATTTGAAAAACATTTGCACAAAGGTCAGGTCTGCTATCTCTCTATTGTTTTAAACTGTATCCTAGGAACTTTCCTTTTAAAAAGTGAATTAAATAGTAGAATAAATACACACCATGAATGTGACAGAGACTATAAATGCAGTAGTAGTAGCCTTTGACTTTGTCAAGAGAAAAGGTGCGAAGATGTGAATTTATCATGAGCTGGAAGTGATCAATTTATACTCACACTGAGGTTTGCTTGTCTTCCTCTTGACCTGCATATTTCCATTGTATTCAAATCCCATCATTTGTTCGTGAATTATGGTTCAAAGGTCTGTTTTCTCTGAGTCTATAGAGCAAATGTTTTTTTCTAAAGAAAAGTTTTTTAAAACTTAAAAAAAAGTTTTAATTATTATTGCCATAGACTTTCTCTTCAGTTCTACATTGCTGTGGGTACTCAGTTTAGAACTTTAATCACTTCTGTTGACAAGTTAAGTTTTTTCATAGGCCTCTTTTTTTTTTTCCCCCTACTCTTTCATCAACCTTAACTGCAGAACTCCAGAGTTTCTCCTTGTCCATTCCTTACTCTTTTTTTTGTTGATGTTGCATATGGTTTACTTAGCAGCACTTTGGTACCAACCTATATCATATTCTTCCTTTTGTACAGGAGTATCCTCTCTAAATGAACTTCAGTTTCTAGCTCTTCTTTGTACAAATGGAGCTTAAAACCTGGATTTTTTTGTAAAATGCTTAGAAGGCTGAGATTTTATAATTGTGTAATGGATGTAATAGTGAGATTGTATTTATGAGTTGCTGACTGAAATAACAGACAAACTGAAATACAACCATAGAATTGAAAAAAATCAGTTTTAGAAAGGCAGAAGGTAATTTTCCTTGAAAAATTCTGTATATGCTACGTATTTTATTTGCTTGCTCAAGCAAAAGCATACTTCTGAAAAACAGAAAGACCTTGCGCATCAACTGATATATTGTCATTAGACGACTTGTGAAAAGTGTAAACTGAAAGCATCCCCCATGTTCTGTGTTTCTGCTTTAAAAAGCAGTTGACTGTTTCCAAATTTTTGTAGATTTGTTATTCTGATTTTAAATTTAAAATATGCAGTTATTTTTTCTTTTTAAGTCAAGCTTGTAGTTCTTTGTAATTGTAAAATCTGAAATTTGTGAGGCAGTCCTAAAAAAAGTTCCTAGAAGCACAGTTAAATGGAGTTTAATGTAAGGCATCTAAAATATACATAATCCTTAAAACTGCCTACTCTTGAAACATCTTCAACTCCCAGCATTTCTACCATCAAAAGATTTACAACAGACCTACTAATGCTCGAGGATTTCTTTTCAATATCCATGCCTCAAGACTACAATCAGCTAGAGACACTTTACACAGAAGTTACCTTTCTGCTGTACACGTCTTCAAAGATTCCATTTCTCAGCTTCAGTTTGTGTCTAGGATCTTTTCAGATTACATAAACATAATGCTTTTTGCTCAGCATCTCCTAAATCAAACAAGTTTTCAATGCACAGAGAAATCCCCGTTCAGTTAGGAACAAGACATGACACATTTTTTCTTTCCGTTGTTTTGTATGTTAATTGAAACTGAATGATGCAAAAAATGGTGCAGTAAATCCAGTTGAGCATATGCTTAAGATAATTACAGCAAATCTTAGCTTCATCTGCTAAAATAGTGTTAGAAGCTGTTATTCACAGTATCTGAACATTGACAGGGCTGTTCTGACTCTCTAGTTTCAGCAGATCAGTATTCTGCATTACCACACACAGAGCTTATTTTTGATCAAGTTGAAGGATTCCAGAGGCAATCCTTTCACCCTCCTCAAGAGAGGGAAGCATCTTATGTCACTAGATTCCATGTTACTGGATCACAGGTCTCTCTACCTAATCTGCTTTGTAAAGGAGTGGAACATAGATCATTTAAAAGATTGGTGGGGCAGGTATAGTCTGTTAAAGGCAATCCCACATTTGGGGAAAAAAACACACCCAGGTGTTTATCTTCAGACCCACTTGAAATATTTTTGGAGAGAGAGGGAGAGTTTCATGAAGATAAAACAGTTCTTACCTATTAGATGGGACACTAAGGGAGATAATGGTGTAAATTAAAGACCGGAAAGCAGCTGTCTCCCCTCAACCCTGCTTCTTGTGACTTACTTTCAGGTTGAAGCATTTCTTTCAGTGTTGCACTATACTTCCTGGGACTCCCTTCTGGCTCCTTAGAAGGTTCTTACTTGACCCTTCTTTGATGCTTCTTCCCACTGATCATGTTAACTTGTTTTTGGAGGAAGTAGCAATAATACAGTCGCCACAAAGAACTGTGCTCTTGAGTAAGACCGTATAACACTCTATCCTCTTTTTGTTGAGCTGTACTCTTATAAGAAAATATGCAGGCTACAGTACTTTTGTGATCAATTTTAGAGAACTGAACTAGATGTGTATTTTTTGTTAAAATGCAAATACAGGTGCTTCCCCCACCTCCAAAATCTAACCAGAGTAGCATCTTAAAAATATTCAAATATGTCAGAGCACATTTTACTACTGAATTAGGAACAAACAGGAAAGAAGGAAGAGCCACTTGCTTCTGTGTGTGGATCTTCACATTGCAATTTTTCCTCATTTTTTTTGCCTTGAAATGTAAAAGGACTTATGAGTAACAGTAAAAAACCACTGAACTGCACACAATCATGATAAAAAGTCACAATTGTACATTCCTTTTTCATGTTCTGATTTTGTGTAATGAATGTTATATGTATCAAGTCTATACAGATTATGTATTTTTATTTTTCCCTCTTAGCATTATATTTGCCATAAAATTTCTATAGAAAATAAAGTTTGAGGATTTTGTTGCAGGATTTTTCAGAAAGAAAAGATTGAACAGAAATCAGTATAGGATCTGTTCCCTAATGAGTTATTTAGAAATTTACTCAGTGCTCACCATGTTGGTCTAGAGTGGCCCAATGTGTGAATTCAGAACTTAACAAGTTTGTGAACTGAAGATTGTCAGGCTTCAGAAATTTGAAGAAATGAAAGAAGCCAACTAACTAACTAGTTAGGACAGGATAGGACAGGACAGGACAGAATGAGAGTAATTGATTCAAAAAGGAAGGCTATACCTGTGTAATCTTCCCCAGATGGAAAAAAAAAAAAAAAAAAGCAGCTCAGGTTGCAGGTAGCAGTCTCCCCAGTTGAATGAAGTTATTCAGTTTGGTTTAGTGTGACATGTATGATTATCTACATGTAAGACATGTTTTGTATGTGCTGCTGCAAAGAGCATAGATCTTGGAAAGGACAACATCCTGTTTGCCAGGAGGAATCTAGGCTCTTAGATGAGACCATGGATGAGATGAGAACTTCTGTCTAGCTGATATGACAATGTCCTCTAGCACCAAGAATGCTCCTTCAGTAAAGTCACTCTTTTTAAGGATAGCAGGGAGTGGGTGTTGGTAGTGGGAGATTATAAAAAGGTAACAAAAGCTGTTTTAGAATTGTCAACAGTAGCTGACCGGCATATTAAGCAACAGAATGAGGAAATAACTTAGAAGTATTTCTCTGCTAGAAGCCCCAAAAATATATAGTGCTAGAGTACTTGGCATCAGATGACAATCCTGACAGATTAGGCATCTCAATGACCTGGATGAAGGAGGGTAATCTGTGGGGTACAGTGTTGTCCAAGTACTAGCTTTGCAGGAATGTCAGAGTAGGATTACCTGGTCAGAGAGTGATGCTGCATTGAAAGAATTATTTAAGTGTAATATTGGACAGCTGTTACAGAAAAAGGGATCGCCATGTAATGCTTTTGGATAGAAGTACAGTATTTTGATAATTAACAAGCAGCAGTGAGATTGTACTGCTGATCTTTTCATCAGGATGCTGACAGTGATGCAGAAATGCAAAGCAAGATTTGTTGAGTTGTGAAGGGGAGTCTGAAGTCATGGAAGGTTTTGACTACCCTGCTTCATTATCTTGCCAAGATAAGATGCAGAGATAGAAATTTTTTGTGGAATAAGTAACTTTTCTAGAACAATAGTCTTAGAAACCAAGAGGAAGGTTACTGGTTTGGATTTTGTTTTCAGTGGTATACAGACCTTAGTTCAGGAAGCATTAGAGCCACTCTATAAGAGTTACCTCAATGCAATAAAACTACAGAACTGGGCATCTTGGAAGGAACTTCAGGAAGCTGTCTTGTCCAACCTGCTGTTCAAAGCAGTGGCAGTTTGGCAAGGGTGCTTAGGATGTTGTCAAGTTTTGACAGACACCAAGGATAGAGATTTCAGAACCTTTCAGGGCAATTGTTCCAGGGTCTGATCAGCGTAATGAACAATTTCTTTTTATATCTAGTTGAAATGTGGTGTGTTCTAACTTGTGTCCGTTGGCTCTCATACCATCAGCTATACTTCTCTGGGAAAAGTCAGACTCCATCTTTTTGACACAATTGCATTAGGTAGACAGCAATAAAGTCTTCCCTTCTCCTGGGGCTAAATATACCCAGGTCTTTCACCCTGTCATCATAACTCATGTGCCCAATCCCTGCCCATCATGGTATGGCTTTGCTAGACTTAATCTAGTAGATCAGTGTCTTTCTTGGAGGATCCTGAAACAAGACCATACATGCAGTCTCAGAAGTGCTGAATAGAATCAGTTTTGTAAACCAGCTGACTACAGTCTTCCTCTACAGCTAGTGTGTTGTTAGCCTTTGCCACAAAGACATGGCATTACGTAGTGTTCAACTGGTTGCTCAGAAGGACCCCACTTTTTCTGCAAAGCTGCTTTCTATCCAAGTGGTCTTCTACAATGTCCTGTTGCAAGAGGTTGTTCTGGGAGGACTTTGCTTTAGGTGAACTTTATGAAGTTCCCATCAGCTCATTTTTTCCACCTGTGAAGTCTTTCTGAATAGTGGTCCAGCCCTCTAGTAGAGCTCCCTGAGTTGTATATTATCTGTGAACTTGCTGAGAAGCACTCTAACTGATCTTTGAGGTTGTTTATAAAGACATTAAGTAGTACTGACTCTGGTATGAATCCCTGAGGGATGCTTTTAGATGCTAGCAGCCAGTTGGTCTCCTCATTACAGATCATCACCCTCTTAGCCTAACAGTCCCCCCAATTTCCCAGCTGACTTACCTACTTTTCAATTCAGATCTCAGCTATCTGGCAGTAAGTAGGTAGGAGACCATCTTAAATCCCTTGTCAAATTCAAGGTATACACCATTAGCTGTTCTCTCTTTATTCTTATAGCCAGTTACATCCTTACAGAGGCAGTCCAGTTGGTAAAACAAGGTTTTGCCTTGGAAAATCCATGCTAGATGTTTCAAATCACCTTGATTTCCAGGATGATTTGCTCTGTAACTTCCCTAGGAAAAGAGATGAGGCCTGTATTTCCACATATCTCATTCTCTATGAAGACGGGTTCATGAAATGTTTGCCTCTTTTTTCTCTCTCTTTTATTTTTCATAAAATAGTAGTGGAAGAGAGTGGACCAAATCAGTTGGACTAGGGATATTCCCTTGCCAGAAAATGAACCACATAAAAATGAAGCAACTAGTAAAAAAACCTCCAGCCCTCCAAACACTAGAACAAGTAGTACAGAAAGCCTGTTGGAGACAGTTAAGAAAAGTGCTGTAGCTACATCACAGCTGAAATATGTGCTACAATTTAGAAAAAAAAAACAAAACCAACAAAAATCCCCAAACCAACCCCCATCCCAAAATAGTCTTAAAAAGCTCTCTGTAAATCCTCAGTGTGTAAGTTCTTGTGGTCCTCACAGAGAAAAGGTCAGCATTTAAAACTTAAACTCACATTGGTGAGAACAGGTAGGCCAATAAACAATGGCAGGACAAATGCATGTGGAAAGTTGAGAAGACCAAAAAAGCTCGAAGAGAGTTTTTCAAAGATGCTTAAGCTGTGATAGTAAACTTTTGCTTAAATAAAGTGAAAAAGAAGCCAGTTGATTGCTTAATGGTAACAGTGTAAAAGGATACACTGGCTTTACAAGGCCGCAAAAGAAACCTCAGTGAATATTTGCATCACTCTTCCCTGCTAAAGATGCTAAGGAGATGCCAACAACTCATTTGTTCTTTGTAGCAGATAGATCATAGAATGTTCTGGGTTGGAAGGGACCTTTAAAGGTTGTCTAGTCCAATCTCCCCTGCATTCAGCAGGGACATCTTCAACTAGATCAGGTTGCCCAGAGCACCATCCAACCTGACCTTGAATGTTTCCAGGGATGGAGCTTCTACCACCTCTCTGGTCAACCTGTTCCAACGTTTCACCACTCTCGTTGTAAACAATTTCTTCCTTATACTTAGTCTAAATCTCCCCTCTTTTAGTTTAAAACCATTACCTCTTGTCCTGCTAAAAAGATTATCCCCATCTTTCCTCTAGGTCCCCTTGAATTATTGAAAGGCTACAGTAAAATCTCTTAGGCTGCTATAAGGTTTCCCAGAGGTCAAAGGTCTTAGATCTGTTTGAGGTAACTGTACAGCAATTAAGAGGTCAAGTAGAGAAGTGATTTGTTAATTTCTTGATGTTAATATCTTCAGACTCTGAGGGGTGTGAAGAAACTGAGGTATGAAATTACTGAAGTGTAATGTCATTGTAAGCAGTCACTGAGCCAGTGGACGAGCAGGTTGTAACTCCCACCGACAAAATGGGCTCCAGACGGAGCTGCAGACCAATGAGCCTGACTGCTTCCATACGTGGGAAGATGGCAGTCTGTCTTTAGGAAAAAGAGGGGGAAAAAACAACCAACAAACCAAAATACCAAAACAAAACAGAAAAATGGAGAGGGAGAGAGATCACTGAGCACACATGAACAGAGTTTTGTTGAGAAAGTTTCATTGTGGCTCTTGTAAAGGGAAACCCTGCTTCATTAACCTGCTGGAATTGCAAAAGGGTGACAATAACTATGTGGTAACAGTAATTTGATCTGTATTTTCCAATCGCCTTTGACAAGCCTCCACATGAAATGTTATAAAGAAATTCCATTCCTGTGGGATTGGAGTATAGGTCATTTTAGCAAGAGGGAACTGGTTAAAGCAGAGCAAACAAAGAGTTGTGCTTACATGCCACTTTCAGGATGGAAAGTTGAAATCGGGCTGCAGAAACTGTTAGGCTTGTGCTCTCTCTTGAGGAGCATCTGCTTTTGCCTCTTCTGGTGACAAAGCACTGGTGACGGGTGGACCCAGTGCTTCTTTTATGCAGTTGGGCATTACTAGACTTCATGCAAGCCAGTCATTGACTTGTATGAGTTGGATCTTGTATTGCGCATTGTAATTTCTTGTCTAGACTTGCCTGAAATATATCCTACCATTACAGTTTGAGCCAAGACTTCCTTGTTTTGGAAATGTGCCCAATAGAGTATCGGGATTATTTCATACAAGTTCCATAAACGCGGCATCACATTGGCTAAAAATGCAGGTCAAAAGATTTCTTCCGACAGATACTCCTTAAAACCTGCAGCCAGGAGGAGTCTCCTCCTCTTTGGACACCGGACAGCTTCGGAGAAAGAGCCACAGCGAGAGGGCTGGCTACCGCCCAGGCCGAAAGCCTGCGGCCTGCCCCCCCACCCGGG
The DNA here is from genome assembly GCA_009769605.1 of Bucorvus abyssinicus. Classification (NCBI taxonomy): domain Eukaryota; kingdom Metazoa; phylum Chordata; class Aves; order Bucerotiformes; family Bucorvidae; genus Bucorvus; species Bucorvus abyssinicus. The sequence continues at coordinate 35,194,220 of CM020063.1, forward strand.
GCCTAACTCAGAACTGTTTCTGTCTATCGGCGCCCAGCTCTGCTGTGAATTGTTGTGGGACTCAGTCAGCATCTCTCTCTCTCGTATCGGGTAAGAGAAGAGATATTTTTCACTCGGCAAGAATCTACCGCTGGATTCGGATGTGGGGGAAGCTCACCCCACTTCGCGTTCCAGCCACGAGGCCTCCTTTATCTGAAGCAGCTTCGGTCAGGAGTGTCCTTGAAGTTTTTCTTTTACAGACACTGGAAAGAGGTCTCCCTGCGAACTCGTTGAAATACTTCTCTAAGCTGTTAAAAACTTTTAATCACTTGGCCCGCCGCCATTTTGGATAGACGCCATCTCCTGAGCTACCATCCTGGCGTGACGTCATCTCCTGGCCTGTGGCCAATCGGCCATAATTGTAGCTTCTTTTCCCTTTGCAGTGTTTTAACTCTTACTGTATTTTTTCCTGTTTTGCATTTAATATGTAGTTGTGTGATCTGATAGTATTTTAGAATTTTTATTAAAAGTTTATTTCAGTTTCCCATCCATATATTCTGAGATTTGAGTTTTGTTTCCTTTTTCCCCTATATCAATAAGGGATTTAAGGAGCGTTAGGGACCTTGAGTTCTACTCGGAGGCTCAACCCCTAACACCTACATAGATATATCATAACTTAAGTTGGAGACTAGATTTCACAGCTAATTGATTTGGAAATGATTCAGATATTCAGACTATAAACCTACCCCTTTACTTACGTATTTACTTCTGCATGTCTTTCGTCACCCCAGTAAAAATCTTTATATAAAAGTTAACTGGTTTTTTTAAATCTTGTGCAATTATCATTGTATGCTTGTCATTTAGTGTATAGGGAGGAAGTATGTATGCATATATGCATGTAAACATGTTCATTCAACTTGTGTTTGTAAAGTTGAGAAAGAAGATGGGCGTTGATGGCAGGAAGCGTGTCAAGTTGAACAGAGTATTTAATTACATAAACAGAATTTTTTTCAAGGGGACATTTTGGCATTCGGTGCAAAAAGTTAAAATCCTTTTAGGAGTTAGGACAGTGTGGAGGTAAAGGCCACTGTGGTCTATTCCAGAAATGTAGGATTCTAAGCTAAAGTAGGTGTGGATCTTACTGCTAAAATAGTGCACAACTATTTAATTAAAGATTGTGTCACAAACCACAAATATAAATGAAACATTTAAATTAATGACTTTCATCCTAGCAATTCCCAATTTGAAACTTTCGCAGTGCTATTGTGACAACTTTATTTGTATGTAATTTTAATAAAATGTATAACAGCAATTCAGGTATTCATGTACAGACCTTAGGTGGTTGATATTACAGAATAATCTGCAGTAGTAATAAACTAGTAAATCAGGGCTGGAAAAGGGGAGGAGAAATTTTGTTAATAAAGTTTCTCAAATAATTGCTGGAAAAGGAGGAATGGTAAGATATATCTTTACAAGGTTGGCTGCTGGTTTCCCCGAGACCAAATACTTAATCCCTTCGAACATTATGTCTGAATTTTGTAAATTCAGATTTATAAATTTTAATAAACTGTTTTATTGATGACTCCTTATGTCTGAAGTATGCTAAGTGTCATTAAATTAGAACTAATTCCTGGATGTTGACGGCTTTTCCCCAGTAATATATTGATGTGGCTTTTGTGTATTTTTTTTAAATTATTTTAGTGTCTTCTGTGTGATTGTTCTGTGGTTCTTACTTTTTTATTTCCTCTTTTGTAGACTGAATCTTGAAGAAGAATTGGATCAGATGAAAGTACACCAATCATTGGGTAAGTTCACACTTCAGGAGTTTAATTATGCTTAAAACAAAAAAGGGAAGTTGTAGTATTTTTTATGTGTATATATAGTCTATTAGAAATACTAATTTTAAGGTTATTTTCTCTACAAAGGTTAATTTCTTGAATATGTATTTTGTAAGCATAAGGCTATACATATTGTTATTTCAAAGCATTTTTACCCTTAATTCTCCACATGCCTATTAAATCAATGACAATTTTTACATGTAGATATGCACTAATACATGTTTGCAACTTGTGTGTATATGCTACATATAAAATTAATTATTTCATATTTAAAATATCTAGCATATGTATATAAATATGTGTAAAATCTAAAACACATTTATAGGTTTATGAAGCTTTCTCCAGAATCTGTAATAATTTCTGCAGTATTGAAATACAGTGATACAGAAATTCCATACTCATTCAGACTTATTTTTTAATACTAGTCTCACAAAGTAGGTGAATGTGAAAGTAAATCAAAGTGGTGGAACACTTACAAGAATTGATCATTAATATCTTCTTATATATCTTTACAATCTTTACAGTAGTTGATGGTTCTGATTGCCTTTCCATCATTCCTCTGATTCTCTATATTATTTGCTGTTGCTGAAAGGTCTGGGAGAGGTATTCAAGATTGCATAGCTGCAGTCCAGCTAGGTGTCACATCTGTGGTGAATTCTTTACATTCACTATTGTGCAAAGGAAGGGAGTAGGAGACTCAGAGAAGTACTTCTTAGCAATAAAGCCTTACCATTCTTTATCCCAATTTTCTCCTGGTGGATGTTCTGGTTTTTTTTTTTTTTGTGACGATACTGGCCACTTGAATGAAACAAAGAATTTTTTTTTCCCTTTATTTCAAATTTGTTTTATAGCATCTATAAAACTTAAGTGGAAGTATCCAGCTGCTGAAGACTGAAAGTTACTGTTTTCTTTCATGTTACTTCTTATGTGTTACTTTCGTAGCCCCAGGTAGAGCTGAAGGGAACTAGTGAAAGTTTCAAATACTGGCTTTAAAAATCACTTCTTCGTTTTTCCCAATTTAGTCAGTCTTTGCACAGAGAGAAGTGGAAAGGCAACTAGCAGTGAGTAGTTGAGGGCCTGCTGAGCAATAACCATGCCTTTCCAGAAAAATAGTCAGATCCCTGAAGGTGCTAGCTCTTGACACGTTTAGTGCTTTAACAATTACTCTTTTGTTCCTTCGTCTTTCATTATCTTTTCAGATTAAAGCATACGCTTTTTCATGAGTGAGTGGGTATATGCACACTTCTGGTTTGGTTATTGGTATAATACTAATTGTTGTTATATTGGGACTGAGAAAAAGAGTTAAAATAGTAGTGAGATGTGTTAGGCAAATTATATTTGCCTTTTCCAGCATTTGTGGTTATAGGTATCATTTAGATGGACACGAAATTTTGGGTAGGATTCAAAATCAAGTGCAGAGATACAGGTAAAGCAACACTTGTTCATAGCACTGAGGTGATTGCAGCCATTTCTAAACTTATACCAAGGGAAGTATTAGAAAAACAGTTTCTCACTCGGTCTGTAAAAAGTAATTTCGTTGTTGTTCCCCTTGCAAATCCTAGGGTATTGCGGTGTGGTGGACACTTTTATCCATTAGTTCACATTTTCTAGAAAACCACACCATAACAACTGAAGCTGGTTGTCTTTGAGCATAAATGAGTGCGTGTGAGGAATCCTTGCTCGTGCACCAAGTGCATACACGCTCTGCTCTAAAATGAGCATTAAATGTCTTCCCCTTCCCTAATAAAAGTAAAACCTCGGGTCTGTTACCTGTATTTTGCTGAGAGTCCAAACTTGGAGAGGTCTAAATACGCTTTGTTCACAGTCTTACTAAGTATGTTTTCTTTTCTAAAAGGAAACCTGACATGAATTTACTGAGCTTATCAATGATGTTGGAATTCACTTTCACCTTAAGAGGTACCTGCTTCCATCAGATATCCTAACATCAGGGGTTAACTTCTGAAAAAAGTAGCTGAGCTTTCCTCTATCGAAAAAGATAGGATCTATCCTCATGCTTGATTAGATATCAGTTGTGTTTGTCAGAAGGAAGTACTGGATAGGTTTGTTACTCCTCCATAACATTTTTCAGACCATGCTGGTCAAAGATGAAGGACATCAGAGGCAAAGGAAACTCTGCTGCTGCCATTCCTAATTTCTTTCCATTCTGATTCAGTTGTCTAAAGTGTCTCTTTCACCATTGCCAATTATTTTCTAGTATTCATCAAATCCAAATTCACTATTCATCCTATTCATGTCATTATTTGTGTATGAATGTGAAAAATGCATTGGCAGGTACTAATGCCATTTCCTCCAGAAGCAGAAAAGTGGGTCTATCTAATCTTATTCAGAAAAATATCAAGTGTTTTATTAAAAGAAGATAAACTGCTGCCCTCCCCTCCCCCCCATTTCTTTAAGGAGGCAGTTTGAAATCTTCTTTCATTATGAGACTTCTTACTCTAAAATGACCCCAGCTCATGTGTCAGAATGGCATTCCCTTCTAGACTTCACAGTGTTTTTTCCCACTGGCTGTTTCAGGCTTAGCCCATCTTTGGGAGCATGGGTGGCTGCCACTGGAGTCAGTTACACAGTGGCTTTCTGCATGACAGCACCTCCTGTCTGTCAGGGGAATCCTTGACCTGGTGCATACTGGAGGCAAAAATGTAATTCTTTTGATGGATCCTATAGGTACTCTGTAAGTGACTAATACACAGCTGTGGGTTGTTTTGAAACTGGTAGTTTTTTCTTTGTGTAAGAAGGCTCTCTGCAAATACTAATAGTGAACTGAGTGTCATAGTTCAAATACCATTTTGGCAATGGTGTTAAACTAACTCATCATCAGATTTGGTGACTATTAATTAGGCATTAAGTACTACATTCTAAAGCTGGCTGTTAACTGTGTTTTCTCAGTTGAATGTAAGTATACTTCTGTAAGACCAGAAGTTAGTGGGGTTTGTCACTTGTGGGTCTATTCCTCCAGGGAGAACTCAATATTTTTTTATGTAGGAGTATGATGAGTAGAGCATATGTCTTGCTAAATAGACTGGTATGATGAATCTTCCTGCTCTCATAGACAGACAAACAGTATTAGGCAATGCTCTTTCATTGCCTTCCTAACCAATTCCTGAGAACAATTACATAACAATTAGAGGGAGGAGGGTAGAAGGGACTGAATAGGACATTTGTTTTCTGCTCAATAGAAAAGGTTATGCATCAGTGACCTTTGGCTCTTCTCTATGTTGCTTGTGACTTCTGTGATAGTACTGAACATGTGTACTCTTTTCTATTTATTTTGCAGTAGTATCCTTTATTCTCTGCATAGAATATGTTTATTTATAGAGTTTTAAATAGTATTTTAATACATCCACATAATAAACATAACTCTTTGTGTGCTTTGATCAGTTTCTTTGACTAGGGGAAATCATTTTCTTTTCAGGGGAGTACAGTAAATGCTGATATAAAAGCTGCAGCAGACATTCAAATGAGTGAATATTTAGAAAAAGATGAAAAGCATGTTCATATTATCTTTGTGTGTTACTTAAACAATGTTGTAAATGTATGCAGTACCACTGTGCTGGGGGACTGTAGTCTGAAATAACATGGGAACTAACATATTAATATCAAGGTAAAGGTACATATTCCCCAGATGCGTAGTTTTACCTTTTTCAGCTTTTATTATCTTTAGAATAGTGTTCCATTTATTTCATGAATACAGAAGTATTAATTGGCCATGACATGTTCCAAAGACAAAAGAAAGGTCTAATTCACTCTAACAAACTTGTTAGTCACTGTTTATATCAAGAGGATTATGAATCTACAGAGAGTAACACTGTTTTCTTCTACACTTCCTTTGTTTATAAATCAAAAGTTTTTAAGTGACCTGCAATGTCTGCTTGTAGTTTGACATGATAGTTCCTAAGCACACCTCCACCATATAGCACAGATTTTTATCACTTAAGATTAATTCTTTAAGTTATTTTGGGTGGAAGAAGGGCAAGAAGAGAAATGTGATATTATGGTGGCTTTACAGTGTGCAGATTTTGTGGTTTTTAATGTATTATTTCATATTGTAAGAAAAAGTCTTTCTGAGATGTGTAATTGCTCATTTCTCTGAGCTGTGGGCAATTTCTGCTAAGCTCTTCATTCAAATCTAAACAGAATATATTTTATTCCTGATTTACTGTACATATTAGTACTTCTAAACTTTTTGTTAACATTCTTCTCTATGATTAGATCTAATTTTTAACTAGTCCGTTTTTGTGGGATTTTTATACCTAAAGTGCACACCTGTCCCTGAGAATGATGCCTGAAGTCATGTTCACTTTCATTAGTTGTATAATTTTCTAATTGCTATGAATTCACAGTATTGCAATGGAATTATTTGTGTGTTTTATCTGGTGGAGTACATGATCTTTCACTTAACAGAAAAAAAGCGGTTTAAAGTTTTCATCCATCCTAATTCTGTTACTGTTTGCTTTGTTCACCGATCACTCTGATCCTCCTAGCAGGGGACAAGGCCTAGAGAACAAAACTGGTAGTGACTGTGTAGATAAAAAGGCAATGAATTCTGCTTTTAAGGCATAGAGGGAATACTCTATAAAAGAATAAAAATCGAATGAAAGTACAGCATCTTTAACCTGCAGATCTATTGTATCTTTGAAAAGCTTGTAGTCTGAAAAAAACATACTGTGGGGCTACAAAGATTCATAATTATGTGACAGAACACTTTGAAAAGAGGTCACTCTTTAGAAACTAACCAAAAGGCTTGTCAAGAAAATAGACCACATAAATAATCGCAGAATTGAAGAATGCATTTCCTTAAAATGTGTAAGTGTTGTTTTAGTGAAATACTAGGAGTCACAATGTATTTTTATTTATTCTCTGATAGACATGTATTATTTATTTTCTGATAGAGCCACTTTTTAAACTTCGTGAAGATGATGGGGTCAAGAACAATACTCCAAAGAGGAATATGAAAGAAGTTTCACATCACATGTTACAGAAGGTAAGATACCAACCCCAGAAAACAGATCTAAATTTTAATAGAAGAATCATATATATATGTCAGTACTCATGAATTTAGGCCACAGTTTTCCTTTCCTAGTTAAAAAAATACGGATTTCAAAATTTGTGTCAGAAATTAATTCTAGTGGAGTAGCTGTGAATGTGAATTATCTAAATTGGAAGTAACATATGCTTAGCATTTTACCACTTTAAAGTTCAGAAGCCTTAATTTCTTTTGCTGAGTATTTAACTTTGCATGACATCAGGAGTTAATCTCCAAAGAGCTCTTGCTACAGAAAAAAATTGAGGCATAATAGTGATAAATCCGCCTTTTGTTGTATTTAAATTTTAGCACAACATTGCATATGCAAATATTTTCTACATATGTGAGTTTAAAACTCTTTTCACAATATAGTACTGTATGCATTTAGTGTTCTTTGGCTTAGCAAATATGATAAGTATTTAATCTTTACTGCTCAACCTTCTACATGTTTTACCTCATACAGTAACAAGATGTTCTTAACTAGTTGCTATTTGTATTGATATTTGTAATATACACAAGTAGTTTAGTATGTTAACAGGTGTTCACTTAAGGGGGCTCACTTGTATTTTACCATATGGTTTTTTTGCTGCAAAGAAAAGGCATCCTTCAAACAGTATCATGCCTTTTGTTGTCCTTTTGCAAAACAATATTTATTGAATTACTTATAAATCTTTAAAAGCATGCTTAAATCAAATAAACACAAATCTGTAACTTTGAATGTCAATTCAGGTATGTCTATTTATTTTTTATTTGTGAATTAACTTGTAGGAAGGATGGTGATTTACAGCAGATGATGTGATTGCATATACTTGTAACACTTGCCATATGGTCAGGCAATGAAGGCTGTCATCTCGTTATTACTGAATGACAAACATCGTGTTAAAATAATAACACACAGAATAGGAAGTGCTCACATTCATTTACCTTAAGGTAGAGTGAGTAATTGAAATAATATGAATGCTACCATCTGAAATGTCACACAATTTATGCTCACTTATCATCTATATTTCAGAACTTTAATTTTGTTTGCCAGGTACTATGTAATTTTTATCTCTGTGGATATACAGAGTTAAGATGGTACATTAGGGATAGTTGTAGAAGGCATTGATTGTTTGTTTCCTTCCAGCTGTCATAGCTGGCTTCAAATGCTAGTGAGGGCGAAAAGCACTGAGAAAATAATAGACAGAAACTCAGTTTAGAAAGGTGATTGAACTTATCATTGGAGAGGAAACTACAAATTATGATTTTAATCATAAACCTTGGTTACATTGAAGCATTTTGAAAAATCTCTTTTATTTCTAATTTCACCCAGTAACTTTAAGTTACTCTGTGCATTAAGACTTCTCATTTATCTGAATCAATCTGTAGTACCCACTTTGTAAATCATTCCATAAGTTTTAAAATAATTTAAATGCATTGGGAAAATGTCCTTGCAAAAACATAGAGCTTTTATTGATAAATACTATGGTCTCAGTATTTTCAATGTCAAAGCAAGTTTTGATATTTTATATTGCTACACACTGATGGAATTGGCCAGTATTTTACAAGGTGAGTAGCTGGAGTTGGCCCTGCGCATTTTCCTATTGCTCCTTCAGAAATAGTCTTTTCTTCCCATGTCCAGAAAAATCTAGATCACCTGCCGCTTCCCCTAATGAAAGAGTGGAGATGGAGCTTTTACAAAACCAACCAAAAATATTTCTCCAGAGTGACCAAGCGGTTACTGAGCACAGAACTCATTCTGATGTCTGATGCCCTTTGCAACCTTCTGGGGAAATCTCCCAGATCAGATGTTAATTTTAGTATCTGCTAAAATTAAAACTGCCTCTTATTTCTGGAAATTGTGGGGTTTGGTTGTAACTTTAAGCAGATATTCCAGAAGAACATTGAGAACCAGTTTATTGTTCATGGCCTTGAATATGTGTAAACTTCAAAGGACTTTACAAACAAAGCATATGCTCCACATATTGATAGAATATGCTTTTTAAAACTCTACAAGAAGTTTGTAAAGTGATGTCATTGCAACAGAATAGATTTTTCCTTATGATGAATAGAAGATATATTTCAGCCTTCATATTTTTTAGGTGCTCAGCTTCTGATATCCCTTCCTATTATTTGTTTTGGTTTTTTTTAGAAGATCAAATTAATATTTAATTTGTGTATTTACAGTGCTTGAAAGAACTTGTTGATTTAGATAGCTAGTGCAAAATTGTCTGTATTTCAAAATAGTTTTCCTTCTGAAAATGTTTTTTTTTTAATTCAGTTAGTACGTATAACCAAATCAGTAATGATCTCAAGATGCATTAGGAAGGTTCATTAACATAGTTAAACTTCTCTGTCACTTTGCCTGGAATTTTAACTTCTTTTACCATCTGCCATTTGTTCAACAGCTGTATTATTGCAGGTAAAATGTTTTTGTCTGCACTACATTAGAATTGTTTTTAAATTAAGGAGTATAGATTGTCCATGTGCTTGATAAATACATTTGAAAATACAGGGTTTTTTCTACTAGATAACCTGAAATACTATGAATGCTGAAATTGCTTTTGTTAGGTACAACAACTGGAAAGAAGATTCAAAGCTATTGAAGGTGAATTAAAGAAACAGAGAGAAACAAATAAAGACTTACTGAAGGAAAAAAATTATTTGAAAGAATCTGTAAAAGTGCAAAAGGATGATGCAGATGCAAGAGAAAGAGAGCTGAAAACGCTACTTAAGAGGATTTGTGAAATAAAAAAAGATAAAGCAGAACTTCAGTTAGTGATTGATGAGCAGGAAAAAGAAGCTGCCTCTTTGAAGAGGCAAGTGGCAGAAGCTAACAGATTGAGAAATGAAAATGAAGATTTGCTGAGTCAAGTGCAGGAGATGAAGTGTTTGCTGGATGAAGCCAAAGCAGTCGCAACCTCTGGGCAATGTAATTGCAAGATAACAGGCACCAAGGTTAAATTAAAAACAGCCAAGAAAAAGAGCTCTTTGGGACATCATGGAGCTTTTCTCAAACAGTCCATCAAGGTTATGAGTAATGTATTTGAGAACTTCAGTAAGGACGGCTGGGAGGATGTGAGTGAAAGCAGGTACGGCTCTCATTAACTTAGCCCTGTAGAGGGGACACTGTGCATATGTAAAGTACTAACAAATGGAGATTGAATTTCAACTACTGTTGATTTGGTATTCAAAAAAAATACTGTCAGATCCTTTGAAATATCTTGGGAGGTCTTGTTCTGAGCTTATTGACTGAAATTTGCATGCAAAATTAGCCACAACTGCATGAGTATTTGAATAGGTGCCAGGAAACCCAAAAGAAGGCAATGCTTGATTTCTTCCAGTGATGCTATTTTCATGCAGTCATGAGGCTTGAAATTGACAGTTTGGCAGGTTGATTTAATTTGCTGGCCCTTTGCATATTCACCACTGACAGCTAAGGATTCCCAGGCAAGCCTACTAAGTCAGTTTAGTTATCTTGTGACATGCCGACCCGGGAGGAGAAACATTTTTTCCCCTTAATTTAGTTAGATAAATTTTGAATGACCCATTTCAGCTTGCTAGCAGATGTCTACAAGCTGTTTAACATCCTTTAAATTAAGAACCATCCACACTAATTATTTCATGTATGTTTTATGCACAGTCATTGTACTAACTTTAATTGAATGATGGTTAAAAATCAGTTCTTTAAAGGTAGTTGTTACTCCATACAGTCCCAGTCATGAGTCACAAGGCCCTCAGAAAATTGCACTGGCAAGCTTCATAAATATTTAGAATTTTTGCTTCTGCTTCTATTTGTCCACACATACTTAAGGAGGCAGCAGTAAGCCACGAGGTAAATGAGTATCACATCTTGTCTTTCAATACTTTGTCCTAAGAGAAATATAGAGAAGGTGACAAAAGAGTAAAGAAAATGCAATCATCTTCATAGACTTTGTGTTGGCTTTATATGTCCATATATGGAGCAAAAGAGTGCAAAATGAAGCCCTTCTGTGGCTTCTCCCCATGCAAAATAGGGGGCTCCTTAACACAGTATCTTGAGAGAGAAAGTAAATTAAGAACTGTGTAATTTGTCAGTTGCTATCAATAATGTAAAGCTTGTTCGTTTTTCTGTTTAATTTTACAGATCTGATTTTGCAGACAAAAATACATGTTTTTCTGTTGCAATTAGATAGCTTTTTATTTATCATTTTTTGCTTTTTAAGAACAATACTGAGCAAACAAATTGTCACTGCAATTTGAGTTTGAAGTGGAAGGTAATTGTATGGATTCAGTTATCATGGCTACCCATAAATGCTACTTTTGATCATTTTATATGTATCAGGTTAGGGAATTCTTTTTTGTAGAATAGTGAACATTTTTGGATGATGTTTCAATGTGTCATTCTCAATAAGTTAGGGAAATATCTTCATTTAGTTCCCTCTTCTACTTATTGATAAATACTGTTCTTTTCACTAGTAGCTGTCTCTGAGTTTCTAGATTCAAGCCTTCCATTTTCTAAACAGAACATTGTTTAAAAGCGTTCAGGTGAGGGGAACATGCCTGTAGTTAGAAACATCTCTGTGCTACTGCAGCAGCTTCAAACTATTACCTCAATTTCTGTCCTTATCAGTCAGTAAGACATACCAATGTGGCAGGACAGGTTTTGGAAAGTATAAGCATGTTTCTGTATAAACTCTCCTCCTCAATTTGAGGCCTCTTCTCTGTTTCTCTAAACAACAGATTTTTATGATGCTTCAACTTAATTTGATCTCAGTTATGTCTTTTTTCAATGTCTTGGTTTAAAAAGTAACAAATAAAAACTACCTTCTGTCAAGGGATTCCTGTTTGCACAAGTGATGTTGAATAGCCACTGATAGCATAGAAAATAAAGTATCCACGACTTCGTGTTTAAAGATAGACTTCACCAAATATATGGAAACAAATTATAATCTGGGATGAGGCAGTGAAAAACTGGAAATCAAGAGCACATTGATTGCAAGTTTAAGGAAAAAAATTAAGTATGGAAGTTTCAGGTCCTGTTTCTTTGCATAGCAGGCAATTTGAGTAGAAGGACTACCAAGCGTATAGAACTTAAAAGCACTCCAGGGGGGTGCTAGGCAGAGATTTCACTGAAGTGTGATTTCTGAGTTTTTCTCGGTCAACACTAAAAATAAAGTTCAATTGAAAAAAATGTTATTCAGTGAGGTATTGTGCATTTGTTTGTTTTGTTATCAAATGTGAAAATGAAGGAAAGTAGAAACTTAGTATGTCTTTGTGAGCCATTCACAGACTGGAAGTACTATCAAGTAGTTTGTCATGTATGTCACTTTTATAGACTGTAACAAAAGTTGTCCTTTAAGAAGCAGTTGAAGTCTCAGTCCTCCATGCATTGTAGAGTGAGATTCCATTTGGCACAGTAGAACTTGATAAGAAATTTACAGAGATTTCTTCTTTATCATATTTGTAAACATCTGCTGAATGAGTCAACTTAGTACTATTTGTATTTTATATTAGTTTATCTTTTTCCTTGCATGTGTTATTTTCTATTGGCTGTTTGGAACTTGAAACTTTAGCTTTATTTTGTTTTGTTTTCCTTAATGTGCTGTTAGTGACTCTGAAATACCAACTTCTGAAAATTTGGAAACAGTGATTATGAAGACAGTCCAAAACATTGATCCACTGCCATATAGAAGTAAACAAGAGGGAAAAAAGCAAATACAAGACAGTCAAAAGCCCTGCAACATTGTTCATTTAGAAGGCAAAAACCAGCAATATAACAAAAAGGTATATAGTAAAACTTGTTTTGTTCTCCTGTGCAGAGTGTTAAAATGTTTAGTGGTTGGTATTATCACTGCTGTACCCCTCATAATTAACTTGACTCTTGATGTAAACTGAAAAGAAAATTTGCTTCCAGATATTCAATTGGTAGTTTCATTGTCATTTAGAATATTTTCTGAATGATTAGTCTGCAAAAGTGTTTGAAGGGTGTGTCAAGAGTGCAAAAGCTGATTAAAAAATGTAGAGCTGCTGTAAGCTACTGTTGCTGTCTCACAGTCCAGACAAAGAATGCCGCGTACACCCTGTTAATCAGAAAAAACATACAGAAAAGGGTAACCTAACCCATAACAAGGAAACAGCAACACTCCCTCCTCCCCTTTTGCAAAAAGGTATGCTGACTAACTAAGCATGAACACCTCTCAGTTCATTTAGTGCACACAGAAAGATTTGTCTCCATCTTAGAAAGATGCTTTTGGCTCTTATCTCTGGCCAGGAGATTCTATCTCGAGAAAAGTGTGATTTTAGCTGCTTCTTAGCCCATTTACATTAATTGTCTGGGATTTGAACTCCTTGTCTCATTTCTAACATATATATGCTCTTTTCTCACAGGAGAGGGCCAGCTGGTCATTTCCCAGGTCTTTAGAGTCTCCATACAATCTGTAGCAGATGACTCATTTTTGGACTTTTGAACAGTGTCTAATACTTCTTCCCTCCTGTGTTTGCCCAAATAAATCACTTCGTGGAATTTAAAACACAAGCAGTTATTGTTGTTTCTTAGTTCAGAAACAGAATACTGAAACACTAAACAACTTGTTGCTGTTAGAAAACTAATTGGAAATTGTGTTATTATATGGTGATAAAGAGTATGAAAACCGATTACATTTTTGTAGTCTCCAAAATTAGAAAGCAAATACAAACACTCTGGTCTGATTATATATTCTTGATTGTGTGTTTCCATCAAAAGATCTATTTTTCTGACAGAAAAGCTGAAAAAGGGAAGTTCTTCTGCAACCATCTGTTGGTATAGAATACACAGTATAAGCCAGGTGCAGATGATAAATGTGAAAAACTAACAGCGTGTGCTACTCCAGTTATCTCCTCCCGCTCCTAAGTGAGGTTATACAAGGCAGGGAATCCAGGAGGCTCTGGTCTCTTTTGCTGGGTAGTGTAGGCACAGCCAGTTCCTCTCCTGTTTGTTTATTTTACATTTACTCTCTGTTCCTACTGGGAAAGACAAACACATACAAATTCTGATACACATATGTAACAGACTGGTGGAATTGGAGCATACACAGCATCCCAAGAGCCCCAAGCAGGTAAATATGCTTCAGCAGAAGTCTACTGTTGCAGAAAAAGCACCTGAAAACATGGTTTGTGAGTACGGAAGATAGTGCTGCAAAAGGTTTAGTATTGACAATTTAGAACAGCAGTTTTAACAGAAATCTTAAATCCCTCCTGAGGATCTAGCTGGGTCATGGTATTCTCATAGAAAGAGAGGCTAGAGAACTCTCCCAAGTCCTGAGCTATGCCTGGGGTTAGAGATGAGATCATTTATGACACAAGGACTTTCTCAGTTTTGCCTCACATGATATAAATATGTAATACCCTGTGCAGTATCAGGAGAGTTATTGGCACTTTCTTACAACTCATGCATTTATCAGAGTTGTGGAGATCTCAAATCTTTTTCCTGCAGGCATGGATCTTTTGCTCATCATCTGCTGAGACCTCAGTTCTCTGTTACATATAATCACCATTTCAGACTAGCATCAGTCATCCAATTACATGTCTTCAGTGTTTCTAGGATCCTCTGGTCATACTGATAGGGACTTAGTATTGGTTTCCATTGTTGACTTTGAGACATGGAATAAAATAATTAAGGGACTACTCAGAGGAAACAGATCTACAGAAGCTTGATCGCCTTTGTTTTCGATTGGTTTGACTTTAGTCTGAAAAGCTGGCATTTATATTTCTTTTTTCCTAGCATATCCTACTTCCCTGTCCTTCAAATTGTGTGGTGATTGTACAAATCTAGAATTCATGGCTAAGCTATGCTGCTATATCAGTAATTTGTTCAGTGCAGTTAATGGATAATGCATTGCAGTTTACTCTTTTAAATTTGAACAGCTATTTTTGTTGTGAATATTTACAGAAATATGTTGCATGACGTCACATAGAAATTGCAAACTGAGGACTTTAAAAATTGGATAAACGTTGCAGAATTCTAGAACAGGAGTATTTCCAAATACACCAAGCATGTAAGAGCTGGGGAAATAGTATTTTGATTTTGGAGTAAGTGATGCTCTGGCCATTTTCATTTTACATATTGCAAGGAGCATTATTCTTCAGCCCCTGCTTCTGTCATTGAACATTTGATAGGTTTTTCAAATCAGATATTTAAAAGGCATGCAGCTGACTTTTGTTAAATCCTGTACAAACAAGGATCGTATTTGCATGTTCATATATATTCATGCATTTTCCAGTTACAGCTCAGTACCTAATCTGATCTTCCTCTTTTTGACATAGTAAGACCACTATTCCTTTTTAATTTCACTTCAGTATCCTGAAGAATGGGCTATTGTAGGCTTTCAGGTAATACACACAATCTTTTTTCCTTATGTATAGATTCACATTTTATCTAAAAAAATTGTAGGCATTAACAGACATTTCATTTGTCTCTGGGATTCTTTGGAAAGGGTTATGATTTACTTTAAAAGTTCACTATTTCTTCTACTTTTGATAGGGAAGACAGAAATTTGTGCTCTTTGCTGACTGATGTGGTAAGATTTATTTTCAAATTAAAACTCATTAGAATGTTGTGTCTCATTTGAAGTAAATTTTGTTGTTTCAATTCAAACTGGAAAACTTCGGAGTATTGTGGTTGGTGTGCCTTCATGAATAGTTGCTAGCTGTGTGCTTCTGGGTTTTTTTTTAGGGCTATTCACAGAATAAAGACCTGGGAAAGTTAAATTCCAAGAGGAAGAAGATCTGTCTTATGACATCTTATCCATCAATTCTAAGCAAAGGTAGGAATAGGATTTTTTTTGTTTTTTTGGCAATTTTATAAGAAAGATTGACAAAGCATTCCTACCTGATATTCCAAAACATCTTTGGTATTACACAAACCCACTTACATACTCATGTAGGATTTGCTTGTTTAAATTTGTGTGAGTATATTTTCAGAGATTTAGCTCATTATTTTAAAGTGAAATTGTCATATGAATAGGAACTCTCTATCAGCATCCTTTCACACAGTTAAAATTTACTCTTATTTTTACTAAGTCCCACCTATTGAATCTACTGACTAAAATAAGGCTTTTCACTAAGTCTTGTTCTTGTTTGTCCCTTGCAGCCAACTCTGCCAATGAAGTAAAATTAAATGTATTTTGGCTTTAAAAAAAGCCTTGACCTTATTGACCTTTGACCTTAAAAAAATCTATTAACAAGACACTAAAGCCTGTATTTCTGGTAATACCAATCAGAAACTTGAGACAAATTTAATTTCCAAGTCTTTGTTCATTTTGTAGTGTTGGCATTTCAGAAGTAGAACAACATAGAGCAGTATAGTTTAAGTAAATTAATTTTCCAGTTTGCTTATTGAGAAATATTTTAGAGGCCAGAATAGTATTTTGAAGGGTCAAAGAAAAATCAGAAATCATCTTATCTATGATGATCTGTTGGTTTAGTAACATGCCATTTTATGTTTAGTGAACAGAACAAAAGGGAGGAAAACCATTGTCCAGAAACCGAGCTACCGTGTTACTCTACTGCAGGAAAGAATTAAGTCATTGCAGCAGCACATAGTTGTTTTACAGAATGAAAAGAAGACAGCAGTGTCTTCTGTGAAGGGATTTAAAGAAACCAATGAAAAACTAACAACTCAGCTACATTTGGCTGATCAGAGACTTCAAAATAGTAAGCTGACGATAGAGGTAAAATTCTTTTCATTATGTTGTCTTAGAGTGTTGAGCTTAATTCTGTTGTAATTATGTGAAATTTTGATAATTCTGGTTTTGTCTATTAATCTAGTATGATCAAAATTATTAAATGTTATATATTAGCATGCTTTATATGAGATCCTGAATGTTATAATGTACAAATGATACTGATTTACATCTGTATCAACCCAACTCGTTAACCTTTTTGAAAAACAAGTGGTCTTCATGCTGACATTGTACTGTTTTTCAAATGGCTGAAGGAAGTTTCACTTTCAGCCTCTGGACTGAGAACTTTTCTGAGAATCTAGTCAGTCCACATGAGCTAGCATCCATTCCTCTGTGAAGAACGGGCAGTTTGGAGAAACCTACTGTCTCCATATGCCCTAAGAGT
The DNA here is from genome assembly GCA_009769605.1 of Bucorvus abyssinicus. Classification (NCBI taxonomy): domain Eukaryota; kingdom Metazoa; phylum Chordata; class Aves; order Bucerotiformes; family Bucorvidae; genus Bucorvus; species Bucorvus abyssinicus. Next base: position 35,211,146 of record CM020063.1, read on the forward strand.
GGAGTGCTCAAGTCAACTGGGGTTTCTTCCAAGGGGTCCTCAGAGCAATTCCATACCTATTTAATCCCATCTCTCTCTGTCAAGGTGGAAAGCTAGAGAACAAGATTTATGAAAATAGAGACTAGAAAATTATTTGGTTAACAGCCCCAAAGATGTCAGCTTCCTTCTCTATTTCAGTCTTCATTCCTACTTAATGCTTTCCTATCCTCATACTCCTTTCTGGTTTTCCCCATTCTCATTTATATATATGTATTGTGGGTTAATCTATATGCAGCTCCTCAGCTGGAATTCTTTTCTATTCATACTGTAGTGATTGGCCTGCCCTTTATAGAGCTGAATCAACAAACACTTCTGCAGTAATCGTCTCCTGTTGGTCACACACACATCCTGCTTCCAGAATTATAGTGCTACAACAGATGGACTTGCTGGAAGGAGGCAGACATTAAAAAAGAAATCAAATCCCCTCCCCCTCAAACTTCTCTGCATTTCTGTCTTTGCACAGAAGGCAGACACAGTATCAGGAGCAGCACTTTTCACTTTCTTAGGACTGGGGAACTCCTACTTTCTAGAGGAGGGAAAACCTAATTTCTGTTACTCATTTTGCATAACTGTACCTATATATGTAATGAATTGTTCAAAAAGAGTTTCCAAGGTCATTGGAATCAATGGAGATCTTCCTATTTCACAAACAGTATCATAATGTAAAGTTTCATGGACAGTATAAACTTCACAGAGAGTTGTATGTGTAATTTAGGTGAAATACTGTGCTTGCTCAGACATCTTCATATTTTGCCTTCCTAGAAGGCTACACCTTAGATGTCCATAGGAGAGCAATCTGAGAAACAAAATGAAAAAGGACATTATCAGAAAACTGTTTTTAAAAAGAAGGCAAAATCTGTGTCAAGCTAAGTGCTGCTCTAATGTGAAAGACTTACTAAAAGTGAAATAGCATGATCTTAAAACCACACCTATTTCACTCTGCTTTTCTGCAAGGGTTTTTTCTAAAAAAAGGTGGTCACTAGTCTATTTAAAGGGTGGTGCATTCTAAGCAAAAATAAATAAATGTTGTTGCAGGTACTCAAGAAAAAATCTTTATTAGGCATGCACATTTTTTTCCATCTCAGCAAACAATTCAAATTCCCTTTCTTACAACTAATTACTCTTCAGGTGCCATACTAGTACTACCAAGTGGGAAATTTAAAGCAGAGACTTGGGCTACTTGCCAAGTGAAAATTAAGGAGGTAAAGATCCTACACAGTCACTGCAGGGTACACACATTTTTTAGAGAGGGAACCATCATTCAGACAGATCAAGTGGTTGTAAAATACACATTTGTGGGGGATTTTTGTGGTATTTTTAAGAAATGCTATCTAGAAGTGAAAGTTTAAGATATTGCAAGGAAACTGACCTTTTTAAAAAATACTTTTTTCTCCAGCAAGAAGACTGTTGTCATTGTTTCTTCTTAATGCTTCTGTTACTTCAGATTTGAGAATTTTCTTGCACAGCTAGAAGTTAAAAAACAAGGAAACAAATGATGAAAAACTAAAAGATTGAGACAATCTCTGGATTTAGGGAGACTCTAACACGTCAAGAATGTCAAAATGACTAATAGCCAAAAATAAGCTTCTATACATTACCATAAAGTTCTGAATAATCTTAGATTAACAGTGAACTTGTGATGCTGGGCCACAGTAAGTATAGCATTCTAGCAACTGCAAACATTAACGTCATGACTTGGACAAGATGCCGTGTTGCCGGAATTTAGCTAAGAAAATAAATCCATTAGCAGACAAGGGCAGATGTTTGTGTAGTCAGTCCTTCATTATAATCCCTGAGGAATCTAGTGCTGGAAGATCAGCTTTGGATTTAAGATTTAAATGTTCCAGATGTTCATTTTGAGACAGATTTTACAGTTCATACAACATAAGGACTGTCTGGCATGTGCTGATTTTCAGAATGAGTGTACATGCATGGTTCTGTGTATTTTTCTTGAAGATCCACGCAGACATGTATGTATTTATATTTGTCTGTCTGCTTGTAGGAGTTCAGAATGCTGAACTCAAGTACTTTTTTGTTTGCCATATAAACTTTGCAGTAATATAGATTTTTTTTTTGCTTTGTTTTGTTTCTGGAAAAGCAATTCTTTGCATATTTCTGCAAAAATGACTGTAAAGTGACGGCACATGTGAAAATCAAAGATTCAGTCTCCAAGGATTCACATCAACACTGTATCAAGACCATCTGTACAGAAGTATAGGAGTTACATTTTGCTGTCAGCGTGTAGAAAGCAGAGCTGGAGCTGATATTTAATGTAGAAGTGAAGAAATTTAACATTTCCCTAGTTTCTTAGAAAAATGTCTGAAAGGAATTGTTGAAAAAATCGAGGATTTTTTTTTTCTAAAATTTATCCCCTCTCTACTAATTTCTATCACAAAGTGATTGCTTGTAAGAAGAGTATATTTATTGCATACAGCACAGTGGTTATAAATAGTTTTATGCAGTAGTTGTCATTCTTTTTGCAAAAGTTCAGACAAAGTATATTGAACAAGAAATTAAAATCATACACAGGTGAATTCATTAGCACTTAACCTTATTCACATCAAGGCCTCTCACGAGTCCATTGCTCAAAAGTACCGTAAGATCTTTTGCATCAGTTCTCCAGTGTTTCTCAGGTGATGTCACAGGAAAAACTCCATTTCTTAATGGAATGGTGTAGGCAATTGCAAAGTACCTGTGGTAAGTCTTCTGCAGCAGAAAATCTGAATATCAGAGTGGGAACAAGTCAACCAGTCAAACACTGACATCCTTTGGAGAGCATGATGTGAAGGTTTAAGTAAGGTTTTTCAGGTGCATCCTTGCAGATGTATAAGTACGTTTTTACTGAGTTGGAATGAAAAGGAGCTGGGCCTAGGATATTTTTTTTCTGATTTCATTTTAAAAATATCTCCAAACTTTATTTTAGCCTTTTGATTTTCAAATGTCTTTGAATTTTAAGGGAGCTCTTTTTTCCCTCAGCTCATACTGTGCTTTTAAAATACAATGTGCTTGCCAAAAGTTTGTTTGTTTAGTACATTATCTCAAGCATAGAAGTTATGAACATGAAGGGCTAGAGAAGCTTTTTTTTCCTTAAAGTTTGGGGGTTTTTTTTCCACATATTGTCTTGACTATTTTTTGCTACCCAATCTATTAAAGAACAGCTCAGAATTCACAGTTGCATCTGCAAATTCAGCACCAGAGCTTCCTTCTTATGATAACCAAATACGAGTAAACCAGCCAATTTAGCATTATTCAGTTGCTTTGACGGAAAGAAGAAACTGATGATGAACTTAGATTCATTGTGAATTATTGAACTTCATTATTTCCACAAAGATGTCACTTTGACTCTGGTTTTCATAAAGGGATTTTTCACTCTTTAAAGATGTATTGTTATTTACATAACAATTTTTCTATGTCTTTGGTTTCCTTAAGGTAAATTTTAGGAATAAGCTTGAAATAATAGACTGAATGTAGTCTCTAAGTACCCTGCAGTAGCTAAAACTGCTTTTGGAACTTTTGTTCACTGCAGCAAATGTGTAATTGTTTGGCAGTTTTTGGATGGTTTTTATTTATATTGTCCTGTTAGAAATTCTCTAAGGTACATCCAATTGTATGGTTTTATCTTTTTAGCTCCTCTCTCATGGAAATTCTCCAGAGCATTTGTGCTTTTTTTTTTTATTAAGTTCATAAGAAAGCTTCTGCATTCAGTGTCGTCTTTTCTCCTTTAAATTTTTGGGTTTTTTTTTCCCTCCAGTAGCAGGAAAATATATTTTTCATTATGTACATCAGATAATATCGATCATACTTACAGGGTATCTGAATGATAGAATTCCATAAAAAGTTTTAGAAAAATTAAAATTTGGAAGACTTAAAGTATAAATGGTAATTTATACAGATAAACTGTGCAAGAGATTGCTACTACCTCAGTAGTATATGCAGGAATTACGCATTTCATATATAGGATTAATAAAAAAAAGAAGTAAAAATAGAGCTGCTGCAATGACCTCATATTTTAAATAATTCTGTGAAGGTGTTTAGGTAAAGTCTGTTCCCAAAAACATCAGGAGAAATGTGATTTCTTCCCCCACACCTTCTTTAGAAGCGTACAGATTATCCTTTCCTAATTGCTTTGAATAAGAGTAGTCTTGGTTAATTTGCTGGCACTATAATCTTTGTGTACAATATTGAAAAAGAAGACAAGACCGTTTCTCAAAAATATTTAAAAATCAAACCAGCAAATTTTCTATTATATGTTTTCTTAAAATACAACAGAATTGGAAATGTAAACCAGAAAGGTTAAAATTATGAGAAAGCAGGATATACTGCCTAACCTTTCCATAGTTTGCAAATACAGTCTAAGACAGCAGAGGTTTATCTAATAATTGAACTAAACTATGTGCCGTTATGAGACTGAAGTCTTCTCAAAATTTGATTGGGTGTAAATACTATGTTTTTGTCTTCAGAGGTCACACTCCTGTTATCGTTATGTAATGCATGCCTTGAAGAGACCTCTTTGCAGGCACAGTACAAAATTCAAAACTCAAAACACACCCCCAATCTCTGCGTTCTTGAGAGAAAGACATTCTTCCTGGACTCACCACAATGTTCCAGACCTAAACAGCAGCATTATCTGTGGGTAGGAAAAACTGTAATGTATTTCAAACTTAAATTTTATGGAATTTAAGTTCAATTTCTGTGTCCTACCCATAGGCTTTGAAGGCTTTGAATTGACAATATTGAAAAAAATAGATTCTGCTATATTGTAGTTTTATGAGAGCTTTGCGGAGCCTAACAAATTTAAAATCAAGGCTGGAAACAGAGACAGTGCTCTGTGACTCTGTGAAATTGTAAGTCACCTCTTTCAAGTGCTTGTCCAAAATTCTGCCTGGAATGAAACATGATCGGCTAGTTAAATAAGTTTGTCCAAACATTTTGACTACTAGACTGGGAAATCTCTATATAACTTTTTTTTTCCTCTGATAAACTACTGATTCAGCATTGCTGCTGATATAAAACAGTTCTCAAATTTCTATTTTCTACTCTGTCAGAGAAGATGACTTGGAAATAAAATGAGGAATTGCCAAATGGTAAACATGAAAGTAACTGCCCTTTTGAAATGCATCTACTCAGAATTTTTTTTATTATTTATTTTTATAGTTTGCTGCATTGAAAACTTACAGCATCCTGAAGTCAGTTTTGTTACCAGAACTACACTGTAAAATATTATTTATTGTGAAACTGTGCTGTCATTACAAAATAAAAATAAAGCAAAATACCTTTTACATTTATATTGATCTCTGAAGAAAAATTACAATAGACCTGTTGAATTATTGATGAAGTACAACTGAAGTACATTGCATGTAGGAAATGAGTCTCATTCATAAATTAAAGAGAACAGTAGGCATGAACTAGAACTATGAGAGTTGTATTATTATACTGCTGTCAAAATGAAATAACTTAGAGATAGGGAAATTCTAGAATATAAATAAAAAATTGTGTAGGCGACATGAATTTCATAGAATATACTTAGAATCAATATAATTTATATTTCTGTGTCGTGTAGAAATCCTAAAAATTATACTTCTGTATTAAAAGAAAGAACCTGTATCACAAGGATTAGCATGTTCTTGTAATGCTACAAATAGAGATAATACACAAATCTGTAAGCATATCTAATATATTTATGTCTGATAGTATAATACAGTAATAGAATATACTTGTACATATATTAATATACATATATTCCAGTAAACACTGGAAGATAATGTCCTGTAAATTTTTATTCCTGGATTTCATGTGATATGTAGCTTATTTTTCTTCACCTTCTCTGTGATTTGATCAAACTTCCCTTGTGCATTGAAACTTACTTTATTATTAGAGAAAAAATAAAACTCAGTTTGCAAGTTTTTCCCAAAAAATGTCCTGAATAAAATACTATTTGAGACCTAGAAAAGCTCAACAAATACTGTCGTAATAGGATTTCCTTTTGTGTCCACGGGAATGTCTTCACTGAATTCAGTGTGATCTCATTTAATCAAATCTAAGCATAGAGCTAGACTGGAGTTTTGAACCTCCTCTACTGTATAAGGTTCTGTGGATAATATTTACTCACCACCAAATCTCACTCCCCAAAATTAATTGATTTGGGAGTAATTAATCATATGTTGACAAGAGATTACATTTCGGCTCTGGTAGTCTGATTTTGTCAAGGATTGTCATAGAAAACAAGTTTGGGTTGCAATTGGATCGGTACTCTTAAGGTTGATCACTGGAGTGGTCCATGAATTATTCATTATTAGTAACTGTCAGTATTAACTATGAAAGTGATTTACTAACCACTTTATTCATGTGCACATTTCCACTGAATTCAATGAAATTTCAAGACCTCCTGGGCGTGGTGGTAAAAATAATTTTATTGACTCAGGAGTTGAATATACACCTTCCTATGGTGAACAATTTTTTTCTGTTTTGTACTTGCAGGGAAGGAATTACAATAGAGGATGTAGCTGCATTTTTTTATATATAAAATTGTATGATTTAATATTCCGATAGAGTATGCAATAACCCCTCTGTGTACCATTCTATATAGGTGCTCCTAAAATGCAAGAAATAGATGCCTTAGGTTTCTGTCAGCCGTATATCCTACCTTGAAAGTTTGAATTCTCTCCTGTTGTTATCAATTGTCTGTTTCATCATGGATTTTTACCTAACAGCCTCTCTTTTCTCCTTTTCCTGGTCTAGGTAAAGGTATTCCTGATTATATCCTTATATAGAGTTTTCAAGAGTCATTAGAAATTGGGGAAATAATTTTGCATTCCTTTATTTTGTGAACATTAAGTGAGTTGATTCTCCTGCAGTCTCCTAATGCATCCTTTTACCTTACTTCGCTTTCCTATGCTCCTGTCCTAATCTGTTAAGTGAATTTGCCTCACTGTAAAGTTAGGGAACATAAGATTACTGGAGCAAGATGCTCAGTATGGTTACCAAGGTAGACGCATGTAATAGGTGAATCAGTATGAGACAGTTTTATTCCTTATTTGAGGAGTTGGGTTTCCTAAGAAGTTGAAGGAGCAGGTCATGGAATTGCAAAAATCTTGCTATGAGCTGAATGTATCTAGAAGTCTTACAAGCGCATCCACTCATTTTTGTTATGTGCCCTTGTGCAACCGTGATTCTTTTATTAAAATGTACATAGGAGATTAAATTCCAAAAATTATTATCATGATTGGGTTTACTTAATATTTTGATTGGACCTAAGCACTGACACATGGAACACAGTGTAGACTCAATGTCTCAATTCATGCCTTAAGGTTAAATTGGTGCGTATAAGCACCACTTAATCATTTTCACTAGCTCAGAATCTCACGTACCATGAAATTAATTTTTCAGTTGATCCCTCACATGAATTATAACATTATTTTTTTCCCCAAGATAATGGTTTACGCCTTACACATCTATTCTATTTGGATATACTATGAAATATATGACAGTCTTTTTGCTCTTTGTTTTAGAGGTAAAATCTTTCAATCATTTTTAAAAAATTAGTGGCAATGTAAAAAATCCAAGGCAGTGCAAGAGGATATCTTCAGTCATTGACAGCTATTCTAAGCTTTCAATCATCCACCAGAGGCTGATTGAAAAGTATAGATCATTATGACCTCACAGTGTTTTTAATGAGGAAATCATTACATCATAATGAAAACCAATACATTGCTCAAGTTCACGTTGAGCAAGGCTGAATGGCTGTCTCTTGGGAACGAGGGACTCTGAAGAAAAATGAGAGTCCTAGTAGGTAATGAGCTGAGCATGAACTCCCATTGCCATTGTGAAAAACACTACTGCAGTCCTTGAATTTATAAACTGCAGGCTGTACAACAAGAGCAGAGAGAATGTTTTTTTTTCACTTGGCATGATTTGACTGCTCCTAGAATAGTCTATGGAACTCTAATACCCAGAATCCAAGAAAGTAAAAAGCATTTGAAGAAGACTTATGAGAAGGATTTGTAAATATAGCATTCCAGCAAAGAATTTGAGGTTTTCAGAGAGGAGATTGAAAAGTAACTTGGGGTTCAATATCTAAGAAAAAGAAATTTGCTTGTAAAGTCTTCAGTCTGGGAAAGGAAGTTCGAAGAAAAAGATTCAAGGACACAACTGAAACAACGTAGAATCGTACCAGATAGGAGGTCTGTAATTTTTGTGTGAGAGTAATTGATGAGAGCCAGTTGAAGTCAGAGAACTGCAGTGATACTGGACAATCTAAAAAGGAAGAATTAGAAGTCAGCTCCTTGTGGTTAGCAGTGGGCAGAGTCTTTCTGAAGGGAATAAAAAAAAGTCTGTTCTGTAGGAAGCATAAAAAAAAATAGCAACAGGAAGAGAGAGGATATGTGTAATGACATGAGGTTAACTAATGAAAAGTACAAGCAGAAAGGTATGTTCTCAACTTCAGTAACACTGTTATCTGAAGAACTGGTGGAAGAAATGCATGAACTTCATAGAGCACAGCGAATGCATTTAATAGTGCTGTGGAGAAGTCATGTAAATATGGGTGGTAAATTTAAGTCAAAGCTCTGTTTTATAAGGGTCTAACTGAAGCCAAGGAGAAGTGTTATAATGTTGTTCAAACATCAGGTCACAAAGGAATGAAATTCTAAGGCAGAGGAAGAAGCCATCACCACTCAAAATACACAAATATAGAGTCATGGCATAAGGAAAATGGCTAATGAAGCGGAGTAACCTAAAGGAAATGCTCCACAGTGTGCAACAGAAACGGTAAAAAAGAATTAGTCTTTAGCCAAAGAAACGCAAAGACAAGGAAAAATAGCTTTTGTGATGTAATGTACACAGAATTTATGATGACATTGGTCTGTTACAGCCCTTTAGAGTTGCAGATGCAGAAGAGAAGACTAAAGCTCTTTAATTTAGGTAGTACATAGCTTTTTAAGGAAAATTCAGAGATAAAAAGATAAACGCTTTTTAATATTTCTTTCATATTCTTTTGTCTACCTGTAGGGTTGAGCATAAAGAAAAAGTTTTTCAGTGAGGTAGTAGTGAAATATTTAAAGGAGAAAGCTTTTCATTTTAATTGGGGGTGTAGGGAGCAATTAATCTGAGTCAAAATCTTGATTAAGGACTCAAGATATTTTATTAAAGGCTTAGCTTCCAAAGAAGAAAAATACTTAGTCTTCCAGGTATTGTTTGCAAGAGAAACTTAGATAGAAAATAAAGAAAACTAAATTTGCTAAGAGAAACAAATAAGGGAAAGGCATTCTAATAGATAGTAATTTCTATTAAAAATCTGTGGTTGCTGAACTTGAAGATTGTGACGAAAAATGACTGCAAACTACTCAGTTGAACTTCACTTACAGGTTTACCAGACTGCAAGGTTCAAGAAAACTATGCATTTGAACTTCACTTACAGGTTTATTACACCGCTATTACAGGTTTTCATGGATAAAATGGAAGAATGCACTATTAATACTCAAAAGCAAGAATGCAGTCATCATGGCTTGGCTTCGCGGACGAAGATTTGGGAAGGGCTTTGCCCACGCTTATTGCAAGCGCGTTGATGGCTGAAAAGGCCAATGCGGGATAGGCAAGACCGGTTGCAAAGAGCACACCGGAGGGTCTCCTTGGGTGGTATAGTCGAGGCACGGTTCTTTCTGCGCTGTCTTTTCTCCTCGAGCCTGATTCTACGCGTGCTCTCAAAGGAGACAGCAGCGTTATGTATGGTGTGTCTCCAAATCTCCTGATTGGAGGCCAGGGTGGACCACTGATGGTGGTCAATATGGCCTAGGCTGAGGTGTTGTTTCAGGGAGTCCTTATATCTCCTCTTTGGAGCTCTTCTCTTGCGGCAGCCGGTGGCAAGTTCACCATAGAACACGATCTTAGGGAGGCGGTGATCCGCCATCCTGGAGACGTGCCCTGCCCAACGCAGCTGCGTTTTCAGCAACATGGCCTCAATACTGGTGACGTCTGCCTGTTCAAGGACAGCGACATTAGTCACGTAGTCAGTCCAGTGGATGTTTAGGATTGTGTGGAGGCAGCGCTGATGGGAAGCGTTCGAGGAGTCGCAGGTGGTGGCGGTAGATGACCCATGATTCAGACCCGTACAGAAGAGTAGGCAGTACCACGGCTCTGTAGACACTGATCTTTGTACTTTTCTTCAGGTGTTTATTGCACCAGACTCTTTTATGGAGTTTTCCAAAAGCTCTGTTTGCCTTTGCTATTCTGTTGTCTATCTCTTTGTTGATGGTGGCATCTGAGGAGATGATGCTACCCAGAGAGCTGAACTGCTGGACTGGCTGAAGCTCTGACTCGCGAATGGTGATGTGGGGATGATGGTAATCATCTTGTGGTGCTGGTTGGTAGAGAACTACTGTCTTCTTCAAGCTGACTTCCAGCCCAAAAAGCTCAGCCGCCTCTGCAAAGCAGGATGTTAAGCGCTGCAGAGCTGCTTCTGTGTGGGCAACAAGGGCGGCATCGTCAGCAAAAAGCAGCTCGCGGACAAGGTGATTGGTGTGGGCCTTCAGTCGCCTTAGGTTGAAAAGGCTCCCATCGGTACGATATCAGATATAAATGCCGTCTTGTTCGTCGAGGTCTGCCGTGGCCCTTCGGAGCATCATGCTGAAGAAAACTGTGAATAAAGTTAGTGCGAGAACGCAACCTTGTTTCACACCATTGGCTATTGGGAAGGGCTCAGAGAGTGCATCGCCATATCTGACTTGGCCACGCTGCCCCTCATGTAACAGGATAATCGTTTTGAGGAACTTGGGGGAACATCCTAATCGTTCCAAGATCTGCCACAGACCTTTTCTGCTCACAGTGTCAAAGGCTTTGGTGAGATCAACGAAAGTTACATAGAGACCCTTGTTCTGTTCCCTACACTTCTCTTGCAGTTGTCTGAGAACAAATACCATGTCTGTGGTACTTCTGTTGGCTCTGAAACCACACGGACTTTCAGGTAGAAGTTCTTCTGCGATAGCGGGTACCAATCTGTTCAATAGTATTCTTGCAAGAATTTTTCCAGCAATGGAGAGCAGAGTTATGCCTCGGTAGTTTGAGCAGTCTGACTTTACTCCTTTTTTCTTGTACAGGGTGATGATGATTGCATCACGGAGATCTGGTGGTAGTTCGCCTTGTTCCCAACAGCGCACAACTAGCTCGTGAAATTTAGCATGGAGCGTTTGGCCTCCATGTTTCCAGATTTCAGGTGGGATTCCGTTGACCCCAGCTGCCTTGACGGTTTTCATCTGCTGTTTGGCCTTAAGGGTCTCTCCCATAGTAGGGGCTATATCCAATTCATTTTTCACCGTTTGTTTTGGGATGAGCTGGATTCCTGAGTCTTGGACTACACGGTTGGCACTGAAGAGAGTTTGAAGGTGTTCAGACCATCGATTCAGGATGGTGGTTTTATCTGTGAGAAGCGTTTGGCCATCTGCGCTGAGTAGGGGGCTTTGAACTTGGTGTGTGGGTCCGTACACTGCTTTCAGAGCCTCATAGAATCCTCTGTGGTCACCCAAATCTGCGCATAGTTGAGTCTTTTTTGCTAGGTTGAGCCACCACTTGTTCTGGATGTCTCGAAGTTTCTGTTGGAGTTTACTGCATGCAAGACGAAAGGCTGCTTTTCTTACATGGCAAGATGGCTGAGCGAGGTGTGCTTGGTGAGCAGATCTCTTCTTTGCCAGCAATTCCTGGATCTCTGGATTGTTTTTATCAAACCAGTCTTTGTTTTTCTTTGAGGAGAACCCTAAGGATTCTTCGGAGGACTGCAGGATGCTATTTTTAATATGTTGCCAAAGCGCTTCAGGAGAAGAGTCTATGGGATGGTCTTCAAGCCTAGTTTGAAGGTTTGCCTGGAAGCTGTCTCTCACTGCAGCTGTTTGGAGATTGTTAACTTGGAGCCTCCTCCTCAGAATGCCGCCCCTCTTAGGTTTGGGCTTAAAGTGGAGGTTAAGTTTGCAGCGCACAAGGCGGTGGTCTGTTTGACATTCTGCACTAGGCATCACTCGGGTGTGACAGACATCGCAAACATTTCTCTGGCACACTAAGATATAGTCAATGAGGTGCCAGTGTTTAGATCGAGGATGCATCCAGGTTGTCTTCAGGCTGTCTTTCTGCTGGAAGATCGTGTTGGTGATGGTAAGCTGCTGCTCAGCACAAAACTCTAGCAAGAGGCGACCGTTGTCATTGCAGTTTCCAACTCCATGCTTGCCTAGTACTCCTTTCCAGGCTTCAGAGTTCTTACCTACTCGGGCGTTGAAGTCACCAAGGATTATGATCTTATCATCCGCAGGAACCTTTTGAGTAAGGCGGCGCAGATCGGTGTAGAATTTGTCTTTTTCTGTAGGGTCAGCTTGGAGAGTTGGGGCATATATGCTGAAGAGAGCAACATGTTGCTTGTTGTGTAGTGGGAGGCGTAAGGAGATAATGCGATCGGAATGACCTGTTGGCAAATTTTCAAGTTTAGAGGCGATGGAGTTTTTAATCATGAAGCCAACTCCGGAATGATGACTTTCGGTTTTGGGTTTGCCTGACCAATACAGTGTGTAGCCGGCACCATGTTCTTGAAGGCTGCCTTCCTCATGAAGGCGAACTTCACTGAGAGCAGCAATGTCGATGTTGAGTCGTGACAGTTCGTGAGCAATTATAGCAGAACGGCGTTCAGGACGCCCACTGTCTGCTGTATCGAGCATGGTTCTGATGTTCCAACATGCGAGTGTCAATCTGGACACACCTTTGGAGGCAGGTGTATGCCTTTGTCTCTTTGTCTTTGGTTGACCGCAGAGGAAGATGCCTGTTGGCCGCGGCTAGCCAACCGGATTGGAAGGGGAGATGAGCTTTGGTTAGGCCACCTTTTCTAGGCCCCTCTCCATGTGGAGCAAGCAGTGCTCTCCTTGAAAAAGGCTGCTTGGTCATTCAGGATGCTGCCGAACGAGACTGTCATCTCCCGGGTCAGTCTCAAGTGACCAATGTCCTGAACCGCCTGCATGCAGGGTTGGGTCTGCGGCTTCCAGTGACATCTTTCCACCTGCCGTTTCGTCCCTTGCCTGTCGCTACAGGGCTTTGCAAACATGAGTACACCCTTCAAGCCTGCGCGGTGGATTTTTTTTTTAGGTGAGGTGCAGCGTGCGTGAGACTGGCCCCACCCTTTACACCTGAGGTTCATCTGCCAGGGCCTAGCGAGCTTGGACGGTGACAGAGAAGTCCTCAGGTCGTAGGTTTGGTTAGAGGATCCTTCTCTTAGATGGATGGCCTTACAGGGCTAAACGAGCTCCATCTGCCCGGGTTTGCAGTTAGAGTTGTCCTTCTTCTAGGATGGTTGCCCGAAGGCTAGTGAGCCCATCCTGCCCGTGGACACACTTTGTCTGACCCTTCAGTTGAGACCTGTCAGGCTTGGGAGACCCTACCGGAGGCATATGCCACCACCAGCATAGCTCTCAACTTCGCAAGGGCACGCAGGCTCTTTCCCCACGGCAAGGGGGTGCCCGTGAAAGAGCAAGAATGCAGTATAATAACCGCAAATGCACTAAAGTTTACACATTCATTAGTTAATCACTTAAGTTCACAAACTTGCAACATGCTAAATATTCACTCACCCCTCCAAGTGAGGGTTCCAAATCCCAGAAGAGCGACCTTGGCCAGTCTTGGCCAAGGAGGAGGGATCTCCATACATTTCCAATTTTCCTACCCAAAGCTCATGGGTTTTGTCCCTCTTGTACATGACTTTTGGCAGGGCTATGCCTGAGCAGATTATTCTATCTGGAATGTTTGTCTTTGGTGGTGTGATGGCCCTTACCCTCCCATGATCAAGATTTAGCCTGTTCTTGTTCTTTTGCTAATTTGGTGTTGTCTAGTGTTGTTGAATAGTGGTTGAATGGGCCTCAGGACATTTTATTTGTTAAGCGATTTCAAGGCTTCACTTCATTTCTGTACTGAGTATTATGCAGTATTCAGACAACTCTGGGCTAAGCTGTTTCCGAAGCTGCCCCAAAGTCACCTCTGCACAGTTAAGGCAAAGTACAAGACAAAGCTGAGTTGAATTAACGACCCCCTTCATTTCGCCTTTGTTATCAGAAACCTGTTCAGCCATTTAGTCCCAAACACAAAGATATAAATTTTACAAGTTCTGTCACTAAAAAATAAACCAAACATAATCTTGAGGAAAGTTAAGCAGTAGGAGACAAAAATTTCTCTTGTTTCCTTACGAAAACCTATACTGAGGCCAGAAACTACAGGTAGTTATGATGATTTACTGGCTCAAAACCTCTACTTTGAGTAGTTTCTCTGAAGAAAAGTTTTCTATTGTTCTATGTTTTTAATGAACATAATTTTGATAAGGCATTGCATATAGCTTAGAGTGCATTTTATTGCAGCCCACTGTCATACATATTATTGTGCACGGTTCAAAAGGTACTTGCATTCTATACTAAATTCCTCAGAAGATTTTGAGTATTAGATTGTCCTTACTGTGTTTTTATTTTTCTGTCAAGAACTGTAAAATTTTAGTCTCATTTCCATTTTTCAGCTGCTGCTTTATGCTATTTGTTCTTACTTTTCATAAAAAGGAGTTAAAAACTTCTCTCTATATACAAATACATATTTTCTTATTTACATATACTCACTGCCTATCTCTAGAACTGTCTTTACACTGGCAGCTTTAGTAGTAGAGATCCTTTATAGGGCATTCAGTTTATATATGTCAGATCCTCAAGGGCCGTGGCTTTTGCCAGATGAAGCATTTTTGATTTTGAGGCTGATGAAACACAGTGGTATTATTGATCTGTGCATGACACAGCCTGTCTCTGTGCTGGCAGAGTGTAGCAACATTTATCCAGGAATTTATGAAATGTCACTCGGATCATGTTCATAAGGTAAACTGTGCAAAAACCAGGATCCAAGCTGAGAATCCATGAGGAATTGGACGTGACTCTCTTATCCCTTAGTCCTATCTTCTAGGTCAGCCAAGTGGTATTTGTTAAAACAATGTCTGTGTTTTGTATTACGGTGTTGAAGAAAGTGCGGTTATCACTAGGAACACCTTGTACAATATAGTCATGCTGTTGTTTTACCCAGTTTTTTGGATCTCTTGGGAGAATAATAAATCAGTGAAAGTGATCTAAATATTGCAAGTTTACAATTTCTGTTCTTATGTAACAAAATGATGGTTCCTGTACAGCTCCAACTAGGAAACTCTGATTATACTTTCTAAAGAATTTTACTTCTCTCACTTCACTTTACCTTTAGAGATACGTGGCAATACATGTTTGTCATTAAGATCTCAGTAAGCAATAGTGGTCAGAAAGGGTGTGTGACTATTTCTACACATAAAACTGACAAAATACTAATATTTAGATGGGTTTTCTTCTTTATAAATTATAATTGAAAAAGACTGCACAGTTTTGTTAGTATCAAAAATATATAATGTCAAAAATAATGAAAACTGTGGCAAATAACAAAAAAGCAATCTTCCATGTACCATTTATCTATTCATAAAGGGTCAAATGTGACTTATCTAGGCATTTTTAGTAAGTAGTGTTTCAGCAATAGACTCGCTGTTATCTACAAATGGATGTTGCACCTTCTCATTAAAAAAAAGTTTTAAAGTGTAAAAAAACACACTAAAAGCTACAATTCTTAATTTTCATTTTCTTTTTCTGAAACGGTTTTAAGAGTAACATATCTCAAAGTTAACCATGAAGGAAAAAAATTATTATTGTGATATTTGCCAACATTTTTCAATTTTAAACATTAAAACCTTTAGAAAAGTCTCTAGATCATTTGATTTAAAACCCAGTTATTAGTTAAGGCAAAAAGACTCTGCTTTTGTTGAAGTTAGAGGTTTGATCTGTTTGGCTGTTTGGGGATTTTTTCACAAGTGTGACGAGGCTTTTCTTTTCTTTCTGTAAGATAATTTCTGTAGTTTGTATTCTACAAGACCAAATCAAGATTTAAATGAAATATCACTTGTGAGTAACCACTGAAATGTACTTAGTCTCTGCCTTTTAAAATGCTTTTCCCACATTTGTATTTTAAAATATGTTAAGCCAAGAGGAGAAAAGTTGTTGGTCATGAAAATGTATTTGTATACATGATGCATATATTTTTACATGTTACTTGATGGGTGGTAGGGGGAGGGGGGAGTGGAAATTGCAGTTAGTTGGGTTTGGTTTTTTTATTGGGTTTTTTTTTTTTGGCTTGTGGATACGTGTGTTTATTTTGCAAAGGTCAATAGGTTGGACAAATATCGGTGTCTGTTTCTCAGGAACATGACGATGATATTTCATAGCATGAAGGCTACCTGCTTGTTAAATCTACTGCATAGTAGTACATAGTATTGATAGGAGAAGAAGAAATGGCCTCAAGTTGTGCCTGGGGAGGTTTAGATTGGATGTGAGGAAAAAATTCTTCACCGAAAGTGTTGTTAAGCACTGGAACAGGCTGCCCAGGGAAGGTTGAGTCGCTTTGCCTGGAGGTATTTAACAGATATGTAGATGGGGTGCTTAGGGACATGGTTTAGTGGTGGACTTGGTAGTCTTAAGTTGATGATCAGTGATCTTAAAGGACTTTTCCAACTTAAATGATTCTATGATTTAATGACTAGCCATAACATGTCTCACAAGATTCACAGGTTCTGGAAAAGCATTTACTCTTTGGTGACTGAGCTGGTCTGCCTGTGGACAGTTCTCTGTTCATTCATAGATCCAGTGGTGGTTCTGTGGTCTTGAGGATATTATGTACACCAAAGGGAAATGTGTGACTTTGTCTATACTTGTATCTCAGTGAAGCAAGCAGAAGAGAATGAGGGAAGTACGAAGATTCAGCAGCGGAAGGTGTGGTTTAAGCTGGAACATTGAATTTCAGGGATTAGGCACAACTACAATGTTGTCCTCAAACTGTTTGTGTATATGATAATAATTAGTTGTCCAAATGAATCATAATATTGATGATAATAATGGTAAAGGGAAAGTGTATTTAATTTCATACATTAGGCTGAAAACGTGGCTTTTTCTTATGATGATCTCTTCACCTGTTTGATATGTAATGTAAGGGTATACTTTACCCTAAACTCTTAATTTATGCTTGTAATTTTAGCAAGGGTTCCAATGATAACATGAATTACAAATTAAAGATAAGACTGTGGGGGTTCATTTACAAGAATCCAGGGAAGAATTACCACTTTAATTTATATGCAATACATCATAGTGGTAATTTTTAAATACATTTCAAGATTTTGAAAAATATCGCTGTCTTCACATCTTCCGCGTAATCTCTGTCATCAGCTTCCTCATACCTCTCAGAAATGGCTTGCAATATGCCTTTATTTTCTTATATAGATATGTAAATAATACATTTATATTTGTACAGTATCACCTTTATATGACTAGAAAACTTCCATGTTTTTCAGACCTCTGTTGTGTATTTATTTCTTTGTCCTGCTTTATCAGAACTTTGAACCTTTCTAGTAATTAAATTTGTTAATACAGTTTACACATAGAGTGCTTTGCTTTTATTCAGCTGTCTACATAAAGAAAAAAATCAAAAAAGCTTCTGAGTTCATTTCTGCAGCTTTTGTTGATATTTGAAGCAGTTACAAATGAGATGTTTAAATAATTGTATAAAATCAAATACAGAGCTATCTTTATAAATTTCCTTCCTTGAATATTGCAACCCACTTCTGAGAATACCTCTGATGTACATATTTTTTAGTAATTTTAATCTCAAAATACTGATATCACTTCCGCAAACCTTTGTACCTTTTAGACATGTTTTCTGTAAGTTGACAGAAAATGGTCTTTAACAGTTGGAAAGTTGATATATAAGCAAACAAAAACAATATATAAAGAGGAGGCTAGAGTATGATAGATGGAACAGCTTTTCCTACAAGCACAGCATTCCTGCCCACCTATATTTGAGATGCAGAAGTATTTCAATAGAAAATGGTTCACTGTCTAAAACAGATGGAAATGAGGAGAGGTTAAATTAATATTTCACCATTCTTTCAGCTGTTTTGTTTCTTTCTTGTTTATATATTCTTTTAAAAATAATTTTAATTTTTAAAGATAGAAAGCTATATGCTTTGAAAATAAGTGGATAAATCAAAAGAAAGTTTAAAAACAGTCTTTAAAATAGCATTTTCATTTCAGTTTCTCTCTGTTTTATGTGAGCTATACAGAAAACAGATGGAAGCATTATTAATTTTTTCCCCCAATGAGTTTTAGTGCAGCATATTTGTATGTGTTATCTCAAACATATGAATACTTAGTATTGCTGCTGTTAAATTCGTAATGAGTTGTAGGGATTGTGAAATTCCCTGACTGGCTCTCATGCAAGTAGTTCATTTGCAGTGCTTAGATGTGTTAAGATTAAGCAGGGGGAATATGGCAAGCACTATCCCTGACCCTAGATGAAAAATTCAAATTTCTAGCTTTATGAGTTTGCCCCAACTCTCATGTTTTGTGAAAATCAGATAAATACTGTGGAACCCTGTGAAAAATCTTGCAGTAAAACCTGGTCCGAACTGTAAAAGATTGCATGGGTGACATGTCTCATGTTGAAAATTGTCTCTAAGTACAAAGGTGGGGCAGATTTTGTGCATCAGATGCAAGTCTTTGCTTGTATATAGCACTCCTAAATGTGCACAGGCATGTTAGGTGTTGGAATACTCAAGTCAACTTGTATTTGTTTAAATAGCAATGTTGGGTACATAGAAACATTGGTTTTGGACTTCAGCCATGTCTTCAAGACTGGCTTGCTATAACATTCAGATATTTTCAAGTGGGACAAAGTGTTTTGAAATGTATCTCCTTATATTTTAATTTTTATTTTAATTGTAGTAAAACTTATTTTAATGTACCATGTTCTGTCTGTGTAGATACTAATACTTAAATTAAACTAAGTGTATAATTCTGTAGTCTTAAATATTGTGCTTTTTAAGAAATACTGAATTTTTAAGTTCTGTAATTTTTATCTGGAAATGTTAAGGCCTTATAGGCAAGGTCCTGCACATCTGTGTATTCTGGCAGTTTGCATCTCTACATTAGAAACTCAATCCCTGCAAAAATGAAAGCACGTAGTTGTGATCATAATGAAACTATATAAGTACTGTTACATACATAGTTAATAGTCCTTATATTCCTTTGAAATTTGCAAGGACAGATGGAGTGCTGTATCTGCTTCAGTATGAAAGCAAGATAGTGTTCTTAGTATGTACACAAATTTGGCAGGGGATACAGCAATATTTACTTACGGAGACATGAAATTAAAGTGACAGAAAATGCAAGCTGAAATAGAATTGCTGCACGTCAAAAACCTTAGATTTGAATTGTTGTTATCATTACTCAGATGACATACTTCAAAAGCATTTTCATCCTATTAAAGTTTGTTACTTATATTATTAGTAAGTTTTTTCTTATGTTCCATAATTTATTTGGAAAATCATTGGTTGCACAAACATGCAGTTCTGTACTTGGGCTTGTCTGTTGCTTATAACAGCAGATGATTTCTGGGAGAATTGGGCCCAGAAATGAACTCCAGTTCATTTATACATGAGTGTTTCTGTGTTTCTCTGCAATAGATCTATGTGTTCTGGTCTTGATCTATCTCATATTATTATTCTTTACAAAAAGTAAAAGTCAAAACAAAACAAAATTTAAAATGGACCTATCTGCTCTGATTTTATTGATTTTATTTTTTTATTATTTCATAAGATGCTGTAGCCAGATCAAATGTTGTAATACTAGGCTTTTACAATTTGTAGAATAAATTTATCTATAAATTAGCTATAAGACAGCTGATTTATAATTACAAGTAAAACATTTGTTTATGACGTGGTACACAGTAAATAGCCCTTTATAACCGATGAATACTCTGATCAGTACTAGCACATGATTAAGATAACATTTAAAGGTTTTGATAAGAGTCTTCGTTAGTGATTACAATTGTATTTCCAATAATAGCCGAATTTATAATTTGTATGTGTGAAAGGGCCATTCTGTAGATAACCATATAAACATTGCTTTTATAAAGCTGATGAACGGCAGTTGTGTTACGGGGACATTATCAATAGGACAACTATGTTTTTTCTTTAATAATATACTTGAGATGAGAAATAAACCTCTTATCTGCATGCTGGTATCTGTATTTCTCTGCTGGGAACTAATTTAAACACTTCATGGGAGATTGACATTTTCAGTGCCTTAAACATCCTTAAAAGCTGCTTTGTTCATTGCAAACCATATTTGGAATGACCTCATAATAACGTAGCACACCTCAAGTGTCATGCCTGTCTTTACTATGCACATTGGAGCTGTGTTCATGTATACTAGACAACTGCACTTCAAGGAAATACCTTTTTTTTTTTTCTTGATAGGCAATTAGCAGTAATTAGGAAGATTCACTTCAGTAAGATGTCAACATGAGATTGTTTAAAAAAGTTCAATATCAGTGGGTTTAAAAGAGGTTTTTTCCCTGACATGTAGATATGGCATGTGAAACATGAAATGTTAATTTAACTTTTCTGCTTATTATTCATGCACAATATTATTTTGTCATTCAGATACTACACTGACAGAGTGCAAAGGGTGTTAAAACAGTGCTGCTAGAATAAAAAGAGGATTAATCTACCATTGGCCAATTAGCCAAAGGGTACTTAATGGTCTCTAAAGGCTACTGAAGTCTAACAACTAGCTAAAATGCTGGCAAAAAGTCCTCTATATTACCTTCATTTACTTGACATTTTGTGAAACAGTCAGCTGCTGATAACTGCATTTGGTTGGAAAAAATAAAAATTATAACTCAGTGATACAGCAGGTTCTACTAAAATTTCAGAAAACTAAATGACAAATAACTTCTATGTTTCAGAACTTTTTGTTGCTTTTGGGGCTCTTTCTTTAAATTTAAGGATAGGATATTAAGTCACCAAAGACTTCACTTTCACATTTTGTCTTCATGTCTGGAATACTAAGTAATCAACCACTTGTAATACTCGCATGAAAGATAACTTTCACTGAGGATTTGGAGTTATTTGTTATTTGTCTGTATGATGACATGAAGTATGCAGCACAGCTGGCTTTTTAGTTTGGTATCTATCTTTTCATATTTTCAGATAGCTACATACCATCTTTATTAATTTTAGCTTTTTTTGTCTTGAGGCTCATCAGACAGAGGTAATTTTTGATTCAAGAGAACAAAAGAGGGTAAAGATTAGTGGGATTGGCTCAATAGATTTTGCCTTGGATATTGTAAATAGGTTTATCATGTTATAATAACATTTGATAAAGTGTGCAAAATCATAATTACCAAACTCAGTGCCTGCAAATATGTTTTGAAAAGTTCTTTCATGGTTTATGTGTGCAACAAGTACTGTTTATCTTGTATATTTTTCATGATCAAGCTAAAGCTGTGAGAAAATAGCATTTTATTTAAAACCTTCAGATGGGCAGTGTTAGATTTGAAAATAGAACTTGGTACAGGAGCTATGCATATAGTAAATATATTTTTTACCTATGGTAGGAAGGTTTCTTAAAGAAAAGGAATATGTTCACTTCAGGTTTCTTACAGACATCTCTATGGACATTGTAATGTTTTCTTCTGCCAGGATTTTGGGATGGGAAGCTTCATAGCAAATACAACTTTTACACATCTGAGTATATTTATAGTAGTTATAGTTGAAACAATTAGTAAAATAAGGTTATATCATTTCTTAAAAAGGGTTTCAAGAATACCTGAATTACATCCTATTTTATAATTTTGCCTATAAGTAATTCGATATAATATATTCTGCAAATATGGATGTATGGGATCATGTACAGCAATGGTAGTGCAATATCAGCCACCACCAGCAGAAATGTAATATTCATACATGACAGTTGCTGTAGGAGGGTGACATTGCTGTAAACTGAGCTAGAAGCAACTTGCAGCGTTGTTGTGATGTCAAGGAGCAAGAGGCCATTCCAGGAGCCTGCTGCATTAATCCGTTGGGCCTTCCACATAGCTGTCTTTCTGAGCAGAGGGCTTATGGTAAAAAGCCTTGATGAGTTACTGGAAATTTTGCATTGACTACGTAGAAACTGAGATTTCATCACTTAGCTCTTTGTGTACAGCAGAACAGTGTTGTGGGTATACCAGGAGCAAGGAGATTAAGATAGATGGATGTTAAAATATTGAATCTATAAACATCTGTTAAGCCAAAACACTCTGGAGGAGGTGCAACAGACGAAGGCCGCTACATTGTGGAGGAACAGCGGTAGCCTGCCTTTACCAAACATCTGGTCTAGCTGGTGTTTAAGATTCTACCTTTCATCCTAGTGACCTCTTCCCCTGGAGTAAATCCTTTTTACTCTGTCACTTAGGATTTGTGTGCATGGTAGCATGCACAGAAAAAAAAAAAAACCAACCTCTGTCTAAAAAAAAGAAAAAAGAACAAAAGATTGTCCTAAAACTTAGCAAGTGGTGAGAGACAGCGGGGTAATGAACTTGCTTCTTAAGTAAGTGCAAAGAACATCTTTTATGCATAAATATCTTGCCGGGGCAGAGGGGCTGTTTTTCACTGCATAGATTTAGATAGAATTTTCGTATACTCTTACAATATATTGCAAATAGGATAGTAATGCAATACAATTGTAAACCCTGTAACAGCATTTACATTTTCTCCAGAGATGTTGAAAGACCACCTTCTTGATACCTCTGATTGCAACTACATGTCTGTCTTGCTTTTGCAAGTTGGAGAGTGTTTTTATTGTACATTATATACTACTTTCACTTCACCCCCATAGTTCTGATGCTCTTTCTGAATTCATATGCATTCATACTTTGAATAATTTTTTTCTACCTCCTCTCTTAAGTGAATTCTATAACCAATGTATCACTGTTCTCCTTGGCAGCTGTCCCCTTTCTTTTACAATATATTCGCTGTCATTTTGGGGAATGTGGCCACTGCAATCGTGGCATTTTGGACCAGATGCATTTTGGTGGCAGCAGTAGCCTAAGAAACTTCTGCAAGTCACAAGCTATCATGGGCAGATACGGGGTCATTTCTAATTTCAATCAGTGATATTGATCTAGCTATGATTTTTTTTTTTTTTGCTTTTCTTTTTATGAATAATTTATTATAGAGACTCTGAATCGTGAAATTCTGCATGCAGAAATATTGACTGTACTGAACAAATTAACCTAATCCTTATATCTTTCTATACTATATCTTTCTGTACTACTACTTTTTTCGTGTATTAAAGTAGCCTTCATTTTGCCTTTTACTCAGACTTCGTTAATTGTGAGAATAATATATAGATTAAGGAATAGCCAGTTAGAGAATATACTAACAGTATTTATCTCATGTTCAATAATGACAGGAGATGGAGAAGAGAATGGAAAAATTAACCCCTTTACTAAGAACAGTAGTTCTTAGTACTCAGATACATATGTAAACTGCCCATGGGCTTTAAGAAATGCACTTAAGTGTGAAATACTTCTAGAGATTTAACTTTAAATACAGAATGCATTTTCTTGTATCCGTAATACTTTTTTAAGCTAATGCAAAATCTACAAACATTGTCATGTCATTCATAATAGGAATAAGCATGACAATAATTTTTTTATTTGGATGTATATATGTGATCTTCAGATGATCGGTATGGAAGTGTATAAACACTGTACTTACATACATCATAAACACATGTATATAAAGTTTTTTTCTAATAGCATTAAACAGTATAAAATATATTTCTGAGTTAAATAATAAAATGCTTGGAAACAGAATACTATCTTTAACTTACTTTCACCCATGGTTTTTTTTGTGTACCAGCATGTAATCGGGCACACTTTTAGTCATTTCAAGCTGTAGTATCTTCTCCAGTTTATCAGGATTTTTAACAAAGAAAGCTTTCTTTTGTCCTCTGAGAGATTTCAATAACATTTTCTATAATTGTTCCTTTTGCTAAACTACTGTATTACAGTCTTCTTTGGAATAATAAGATAGTATTGTAGTTACCCTCTTAAGGAACAGAGAGTTGCTAAGCCGTTGGTGGCTTTCAGCTGACTACAGATTCATGAAAGTTAACCACTGGCATGAAGATTATTTCACTTTCCCTTTTCACAGAAAAACATTAAATATTATTTAAATAAAAACAAATATTTTATTTAAAAGATTACCTCTATAAGGAGTACTATGAATTATATTGTTACAGAGATCGAACAAATCTTGTCAGTTGTCAATCAAGTGCAACAAGACTGAGAGTGTGTTTGCATGTTATTTATTTGAACTAAATCCCTAACAAGCCTTGTCTGCTAATTGGACTTAGCATTTATGTTGCTAAATGAGAAGCGTTTTGGCTGCAGTATAGGGTGGTAAGACCTACCCAGTGGAATAAACAACTAACATCTGTTATCCTGTCCTGCTCCAGCTTGGCTTTTACCAGTTAAGTACCTCAGCCCTAGAGTCAAGGTTATGGAATATGTGGTTCTCTGGCTATGGCGCATGTATGTGAAAGGGAAGAAATAACACAACATGAGCAAAGACCAGCCAACCAGAAGATATTTAGTGCAGCTGGTCCACTTTGCTTTAACCTCCACAAGCCCTACAAATATCTAAACAAAAGCCAAGAGAAGGGTGTATGTTTTTTAGCATTTGTTAACACAGCAATTCAAGTGAGCTTACAGTGGTCACCATTAAAACAGATTTGATATTTAACCACTTTTAATATGTATAGGTGTCTGAGACACCTTGGTTTTTATTCGTGCTCTGTGTAGAAATAATTGCTCAATCCCAGAGAGGCTCTAGGTAAGTGGGTTTCAACAGTAACTACAGTTACACTTTTGTATGATAATTTTTGCCTGTCATGGTATAAATAGCAGTGTGTACAGTCAAAAATTGAATTTGCTTGTCTTTTTAAAAAATGGCTTGTTTATAATATTAGTTCACTTCTCTTTCCTGCTGCATTTGATGTTTGTGTGTACTACAGGATTCAACCAACAGCTATGCAATATAATTACAGTTAATATACTGTTAGATTCCTCTTGAACTCTGAACCAGAGAGGCATCTCATATGATCAAGCAGAAATGTTTTTAGGATACAACTGTGATTGTTTTTTCTGTTTATAAAACAGGTGTTGACCTCCAACCTGGCCAAGTGGCAACAGGAGAAAGAAGATCTACAAGAAAAATTGAAGTCAAGAGAACATCTGTCTCAAACTGCTGGCAAGAGTAAAGCTGCACCAACTCCTTCAAAGAACATTGATTTAGAGATGAAGCAGCTGCAATGCAAAGTGAAGGTGACAGAACCGTTTATGTAGTGCTGAGGATAATTCATATGAACAGTATTTCATAACTGGGTCAAGCAGATATATATATTCATATATCTCACATATGAATATAATTAATATATCTTAGCCAAAGATTAGGTGTTAGTTAACGTTTGATGTTAAGTAGAAATGTAGTCATAAGCAAGAGAATTGGAAGTTAAAACAGTTTTTGCAGATTGAATAGGCCAGGCAGGGAGGCTTGCTGCATTTTCACACTATGCTAAGGAATTACTCCAATGAGAATTGTGTTGATTCTTTGCTTCCTTTAAGAAGGAGGTAAGCAATAGCTATCTGTGAAAGGGGACCAAAGAATTTGAGCTGATGGGTCAGTTCATGTAATGAAAGTGTTATGTTACCTATATGTCTCTACTATTCTTGTCCTCAAGGAGTCATCGTTCTTTCTGTATTTGCATTTTTGTAAATTAGATGGTAGGAAAATACTAACTTGTTGATGATTTCATTTTTCAGTTTCCAGTGATTCTGCTCTTTATGGATTATATAGATGCTGGACTGTGCTGATCTGAGAGCTTTCTCAGCAGGTGGTCTGGCGCAGACATATTAATTGTTCCTCTCTTCTCACTGAAGGAAATATATGTGCAACAGAGTGTCTTAAAGTTGTTTTTTCCCATCATTTTGTGATTAATATTTGAGGAACAGTAAGAGCTCAAAGTGGTACAGCTTCTTGCTAGAAGAGCGTGCTAGAAAGCCAGCTGCGAAAGGATCAACTAGAAGAAAAGGCCATGTTACATGAGCAATATAGCTGGCTCTGGCTCTGAATACTGGACTAGCTAGTACTAGTGCACAGGATATGGGTAGTGCTCAGACCTCTTATCTGTTGATGGTAGTCATGATATTGCAGATCTTGGCTATTGCGCACTGGATGTGTAACATCTAAATTCAGAGATTAATAGAGGTCACATTGATAAAGATGGCAGCAGGGAATAGCTGTGAAAAACCACATAATTTGATCTACTTTATGAGAAAGTGATCTAGAAACCATACATGCTGACTTCTTGGGTGTTGAGTTTAGGTTTGGGTTTGACTAATCTGATTCTGTTGCTGGTAAGTGGTAATTTCTGTTAATTAAGGTTGTTCCTTTTAGATGATTGTCCTTATTATCCAGAAACCTGGTAGTCAATTGCTCTATGAAATTAAGAAAAATTAAAAATTACGGTTTTGGGGTGTTTTTTTTGTAAAATACTCTTAACACTCATGCTATAAGCCTACTTTATTTGTCTGCTATATGTGAGCTGTAAAATATATTGCTGAAAGATCAAAGTTGTTTTTTGTTTTTGCAGTAAACATTTAGGAAACATATATAAATCTGATGTCAAAAATATTAACATGTCTTTTATTTTCTTCTTAAAGAGATATTACATTTTTTAATGTAAAAAGTAAACCATGTATGCAAAACTACATTTAGACTAAACATAGTCTGTGACCCCAAACTGAGATTAGTAGAGTAAATTCACTGGCTGCCTAATTGTATAAGAGTTTTGACTATAAGGACCTCAAAAGCTACTTAAATCAAGTTACTGAAATTCTTATTTTGACCTAATAATTTTTCAAAAATTTGAGTCTGGCAAGTCATTTTTAGCATTAGAAAGAAGTTGTCAGCTATTGTTCCAGGCTATCTAGCATACTTAAAAAGAAGATAAAAAGGTATTCTCCTAAGTGGCTGAATGTGGAGGCAGAAGAAGCTTTCCTGATAGCTCAAAATCTCAAAGTACTTGGGTTTGTTAGTTATTTTTTTTCTTGGAGCTGTCTTTGCAGTGTTTGTTTATGGTGAATGTAATGAGTCCTTGCATCTTTGCCAACAGGAAGAAATGTGTTCATGTGGATGGTGAGTTTGGAAGCAAAGTACCATAAGCATATATCTCTGCCTCTGAGCATGTGCAGAGGCTCACCTAAGTAGTCGAGTTTGTATGTAGTATGGAAACCATGTAACTGGGTGCTGTGCTTCACACTAATCAAGCTCAATCTCAACAAACAGGTCTCAAGAGACTCAGGAATATTCTGCTAGCACACATAATTTTAACAATTTCTGGTTATACCTTCACATTATAATAATAGTAAATAGACTAGACAAGTTATTAAGAACAATATTTTATACCTAAATATGCACACAAGAACATATACTCCCCTTGAGGTGCACAGTTATGTACAAGACTCCCATTAATGTTAATAGGTGTTTCAATTCTGCCCTGAGCTGAGAAATTCTCCTGAAGTACCTTTTTTGCAGCATGTCTTATCTGTTCACTTATAGTTTATACATCATGAATAAAAAGCTTTCGTACAGTGGCTGAACCTGCATGCACATATTCACACGTATATCTTGTATATACACTTAACACCTATGTATCTTTTGGCAATGCCTTTTGGATTTCTGAAATCTCTGTATGTGTTATGTTTGAGCTGCCATTTTCAGCAATGGCATTTAATGCATATGCTCAGATTGCTAAGATGGCTACTTAGTTAAATTTGATATTTTTATTTCATTTCTGTAGAATGAGTCAGTTGTTCTGCATTTATATCTTGGGTAGGTTATCTGTGTGTTTGCATGAAAAAATTGAGGCTTTTTTTTTTGCTTCCTACGATATACAGTGAGGAAAGTCCAACAACTCTATATTCTTCTTCACTGGAATTATAATGCCTGAAAGTTAGGATCATACCTTTTTGTTACTTAAATGTAGGATTTGTGTTAGTATGGCCAAATAGAAGTGACTTTTCTTGTGCTTTGAATTTCAAGGGACATGACAACAACCGCTCTTGTAGATTGGCTTGTGTTTCTAAATGCACGAGATGAAAGAGATTGTTGCTCTGTAGATGTAGGCCCCTTGTGCTGTAGAACTATGCTATTCAAAGGAAGATCCAATTTTATTTCTTTTCTTTTCTGTTACCTTTTCAGCTGACTGTTCTATGCAAGAGAAAACGTGGTCCTCATAGGTACATAGGGCTTGCAGGTGTTCTGGGGGACATCTATTAATCATATGTTATTAGAGCAACGGAAAACTACTGATTTTGATTATATTTTCCAAGTAATGTGCTTTTGCTTACATACTGCTAGAAAGTAAGAATGCTCCTTTTGTACCAATTAATTTCTAAGAATATTCATAAAATATGTGGGAGTTTACACAGTCCATTATTTAAAACAAATTTACTGTTGTTTGTGATTATATTTGGTCTACTTTATTTATATTTTAATATTTTTCAATATAGAATTCAAATAATGAAATCACTAAGCAGTTGGCCACCATTAAGTCACTGAAAAACGAAGTGCAGGAAAAAGAACAACAGATTCAGGAGCTACAAGCAAAGTATGTTCACTCTTCTATTCATTGTGTTTGGTGCCACCTAGTGGCAGCTGTACAATTCTTACATCATTAAGCATTCTTAAACAATTTTTAAGAGAATGTTTTATTCTTCTTTTTATTACAGTCTTGCAGACTGTTACAGGTTTTTTGTAGAAACTGGAGCATTACATGCTAAAATTGTGTTTTGTTTAAACTGATGAGTGATTAGCTAGCTACAGTATGTGTATTGCAATAAGAATACCTTAAATCAAAATTCAGACTCTAGAGTAGACTATTTATCCTTGATGTTTTATCCTTGACGAGTTCCTCAGCGCTGTTAAATACAGTCTTTCTAATACAGTAATTCTTTGCCTAGGGGCTAAGAGACATGTCAAGGTTAGATGCTTAAACTAGATTAAATGTCCAGTCTTATATTCATTAAAAGTTCAAAAGGACAGTTGTGTTTGTTTCTGTTTGAATTCATAAAGATTTACTATTAATTTTGAAACTTACATGTACTGTTGTCAAGTGTGCACCTGAAATTTTTATTCTATCTACTTTGACTGGTGCAATACTGTTCAATTATATTACTGTATAAGCATAAGCTATTAGGATATCTGTGAATTTCTTGCCTGTGCCAGAGTTTAACTCCTCTAACCATTCTAATTATTTTATTTGTAGAAAGAATGTAGTTTACTTACCTGAAATTAGTTCATTTCAAAAGTAGAGAACTCTTGAAATCTGTGTTAAATTGTGTATTTCCTGTTTCAATGTGGAACTGAATTTTTCCACCATAAGACTTAAATTTAAAATAGAGTTACAGGATATCACACTTCCTTTATAAAATAGATACTATTTTTTCATAAACTGTAAGATATAATCACCAAAATAGCATTAATAGTATAAATGTGGAAAAGATGGGAGAAATTTAAGATGCACAGTTTTCCTCTTTTTTTTAATGTGGTATTGACATGGTATCAACAATGTTTTATTCCTAAACCATTCATTTTGCTTTCATTTAAAAAAAAAAATCCAGAAGTCTGAACATGTTCTGGTATTGCTTATGTTTATTTTTAAAATATTAATTTGTATCGTAACGGTGGAAGCATTCTATTAGGAATCATTTTCTCATTCAACAGAGATTATGTGTAGTACATTAGAATTTCTTTTTTTTGAGAAGTTTCAGAAAAATGCTCATGTTATTTCTAGGACTTTCAGTTTTTAGGAATTACTATCCTTTCTGACATATTAAAGGCATAGAGATTTTTCATCTAGTTCACAGCATTACTCAGTTGGATGAAAGGAGTCTTCCACCTTTCACTTTCTTTTTGAATAAAATCTTGTACAAAATATGTTTAAATGATACCTGCTTGAGACATCAAGAAATTTAATTAATTACATTTTATGTGTTCAACATGGTTTTTACCTTTTTTTTATAATAGCTTAAAAAGAAGTATATGATTTCAGATCAGAAAAGTTAGAGCATAAACAACAGCAAAAAGCAAGTCACAAATAAATTGCATATTCAGAAATAGGTCTGTTTAATTGCAAGAATTCCATCAGCTTGTATTTAAAAAAATATTCTAAAGCTACAGGAGTGATAGTTTGTCTACTGCATTTGTACTTTTTAGTTGATTAAAACAGTTGCTTATTAACAATATTTTCTAACAGTGACGGGCAGTGTTGACTTCTTCCCTTCTAGATTTCCTCGATTGGAGAGGGATCTTAATATGAAAAGACATTTGATAGAAGACTTAAGGTCTCGTCTAAAAGCAAGTCTAGAAAATGAGAAAACCTCTAATGAAACATTAGAAAGTCTTGAGAGAAAGGTACTTTTTTCTTGCTATTAATAGTTTTAGGAAAAGCAAAAGCTGGTGGATATACAAAAGTTATTTCAACACACTGTGCATCCTGAATCAATAAATTGCTTTAAGCAAACAACATACAGTTAATTTTAAGGGTGTAATTCCCTCTACTGTAATTTGTATGAGGTCAGTATATGATGATAGCTTAGATGGATTCAGCATAATTTACTGTATGTTCATAAATATTAAAGTATTTGGAACACTGAGTTGCAAAGATGTGCTATAAGTAGTGAGATCTAGTTTTATGCACTGTAAGTTTATACAGTAGGCCTGAAACAAGGGTGATTTTATGTAACATGAGCTAATGAAGTCTGTGCACCTCTCCTGGCTATAGTAGTTAAATGCTCTAGTATGTTAATCTGTTTTCTACTGCAATGTTACAAATGATTCACTGGTAGCTTAATGTAATTCTATCTGTGTATGTAGGGCTTAATTTCTACAGCAAGTTATTTTCTCCTGCAAATTTCAAGGATGATTTCACTGAAGCTAGAACAACTTGTATAATTTTTGGCATCTTTCTATGCTATCCAACCAGTGTATTGCACTTTGCCCTTTAGTACCAGAAAAAGATTATGGCATTTGGTTGTTCGTGAGATTATGCAGCATATGACCCAAAAAATAGAAATAAACAGTTTACCGATTTGCTTTTGTTTTCCTGGAATGTGGGTGCTTGCTGAATATTACAAGCACCATCACTGCTTGCAGTCATGTAGCACTGTCAGCTGAAGAGAGAGCTACTGTCTTACCCTCCATGCCAAAGTTAAGGTGTTAAATCTGCAGCCAGAGAGTGAAAGCCTAAGTAAGCAAGGAAGCTGAAGTACAAAATTAGAGAAAAACCTGTTTGGGGATTTAGACGAAAGATTTAGAATGGAACGATGTACTTTAATGCTGTTCTTTGAGTATTTTAAGCACTGCATTTCTCAGATTCCAGAGAATCAAATTCCATACATTAATTTGATTATTCCATGTGGAGAATCAGCTTGATAAATTTTACATTATCTTCAGCAGAGGATAAAAGATATTCCTTATTACTTGATATTGTCAGGAAAACTTTGTGATTACTACTGTCAGGAGAGCTGTATGATTTTCTAGGAGCATTGGTCTATTTCATTTTACCCTAAACCAGTGTTTGCATTGCATGGCAAAATGTTAATAATTATCTAATAGTCTTTAGAGATTGCTAACTTGTAGACAGTTATCATTTTCTCATCTAAGTTTTAATTAATGTTTTTGCCTCTGATCGAAGAAGTGAGTGGAAGTTGTGGTTTCCTCCCTTTTGCACAGACTGTAACACTAAAATATATATAAACAAACAGCTCTGCAAATGAAGAACTTTTATCTATACTTAATGCAAGTCAAAACTCTATGTAATGAGATCGTGTGCAAACTGATCTCTACTGGATCAGCAGTGGAGATATATTAAAGACTGTAATTTCCGAAAAAGGTACTTTAATCAACTTATTAATATAATACAAGTATGTCTATGCAATATAGGTAAGCTTAGTTTTGATTTTATATTCATTTTTAAGTTTTATATCTTAATAGTCAATTGCTCTTGGCCTTTCATTATTTCAGGTAAAGGCACTGGCTGCAGACTGTTCGAACAAAAAAAATTCCATTGACTCACTGAAACAAAGACTTAATGTAGCTACAGAAGAGAAGTCTCACTATGAAGAGATGTACCACAAGGCTAAAGATGAGTTGGAGAAAAAGGTATATTAGAGTTGTGCTGTCTCCAGTGTGTAACTTTTTCATACCTCTGTTTCATATGAAAAGTTGCAAAGTTGTCAGCTTAGACTTTCTAAATACAGAAAGGGGAAAAAAAAGCAGAATAGTAGTAATGTGTTTCTCTGATTTAATTTAATCATGTCACTGAAATTTAGATGCTGAAACAAGGACAATGACTGAAAATGAAATTACTTTTTCCCCATGAAATTACATTTTATGTGTTCTAAGTGGAATGTTCTGTGATGTTAACCATTGTGTGGAAGTTTGGTTTATTTGTTTGTTTTGTGGTCTACCCTACCTGCTTACCAGCTTTTATATCACTGCTGTTTCTCTGGATGTATTTCAGGATCTCAAGCTTACCAATCTAGAGAGCAAAATGACTGAGACGGAACGTGCCATGTCTGAACTTGAGACCACTGCATCTCAACAACTACATGACTTGGCTAAGCAGAGTGGACAGGCTTTGGAAACTGTACAGAAACAGCTGCTGCTCACCAGTGACAAAGTGGAAGAGTTCATGACATTTGTGAAGGTTTGAGTTTTGATTTTCTTTTAAGTGTTCACTAAATAAAGGTATCTTTGAGTGAAAGCAAAATGTAAAAGATTAAATGTGCATTCCCTCTTCTGGAACAGTCTGGCCTGTCAGTGCTGGTCTAAACAGGGAGAAAGAGTCAATGGCTTGAAGTCTTTCTTAGACTTCTGAAGAGTTCTGTAATTTTTATTGGTCATGTTTTTGTATATGGATGCCAGTGTACTTGTTCCCAAGAAAAAGCGCTTAGCTGTATAGCAAATTACTCTGCAGAAAAAAATTTCCCAACACATTTAAGAAAATTATTCATATAATATGTTGATTAGTATGCATTTCCTTATTTTCCACGTGCATGTGCTTTTTAATGCAGAAATATTTAATAAGAAAGTCTCTGTCTTGCAAAATTTGAAGCACTTAAAAGCAGTATGTAGAATATTATTTTCTTATTTTGTTTAAATAACACATTCTGCAACAGTGCATCATACAGTAATAATACTGTGTGGTTTTATACAGATCGCTTCATCATACTACTTCAGTGTGAAGTTCTACAGAACAGACAAATCTGTGTTTTGTAACTTAATATTTGAAATATAAATATTATTTTTCTGAAATATCCACTACGTAACTAAGAATTGCAATGCCTGTTCAGTATATATCTATCTTCAATTTAGCATATATCTACTATATACCTCCTTTCAGACAAAGTTATATCTTACTAACCCATGAAACAGATCTACTTATCCACTGTTCTTGGATTTTGGTAGAGGTGAGCTGCTTTCAGGTATATTTGAGCAAGTCTGATAGCATCCAAAGTAAAAAGCATTGGTATTTTGATTCACTGTAAAAAAAAGGCATATATAGTTATCTCTTCATGATAACTTTCTGCTGCGGATTGAAATTTAGTTACCAGAGTACTTGTGCATTTTATCTTCTTTCTGTCATCATCAGGTAACAAGTCACTCTACATGACAGTTTTCAGACCTCTGGCCTGAAATCATCACATGTTCACTTCAGTTGCAAAATTCAGATCAACTGAATTATGAAAAAAGACTAACAATGCTGAATACACTTTAAAAGCCTAAATTAAAAGAATTTGTAAGCTAAAATATCTAAGCTGAAAATGATTGACTTCATGAAAAAAATGTGCCTATTTATTAAATGTGTTATTTTAAAAATGAGGTTTTTTATTTAAGATTGTGATTAAAATAAAGGCTATCTTCTGTCTGCCTTGTTTCATAACCCTTGGGAACATGGTATAAAACTAATCAGTGCTCTGTGATTCAGAAGAGTCTTGTGTATTCTTGAACAAACTTATTTTTTATGGGGGAAAATGTGCTTTCTTCTAATACAGAATACTTCCTCTAAGAGGAAGGAACAAGTGTTCTTTCCATGGCTGCATACTTATTTTTGGCTAGGTATGGGAAAGTCTGCTACTTCTTTGAATAAACTGCACTAGCAATTATAGACAAAGAAGATAAACAAGTGTTTGTAGTATCAACACTTTGCATACTTCCATAATAAAAAGTGTGTCAAAAATTAGAAAATGAGAAGGTAAAAGATCTTTTGTTCTCTAAAGTGGCTGTAATGAAGAAAATCACCTATTAGGAACTATTATGATACTTCATTCGTTGTTGAATAAGGTGACTGCTTATCTGTTAGTTACCATAAATATTCATTAGTGTTTACATGGTCATACTGTTATGTGAAAAGAATGTTACTATATAGTTTCTCTATAAATAATATTTCACTAATAAAGCTAAATATGTAGTTTCTTCCCTGGATAGAAGAACATGCATGCATATTTCAAGTAGCATTTTTGCTGACTACTGTTTCTCTGCAGAAAGATTTTTTTGAAAATAAAGATCCTGTCTGTAAGTCAAATATTGATGAACATGATGTTCCTCAGCAGACTGCCTTGTTTAGTTAGGTGCTAAATATTTATGGGAAAAAATTTCTCTGAAACCAGATTTTATTCACAGTATACCCCTCTAAAAAATATAGTTGAAAATCCTTGGCGTTTCAGTGGAATTTTGTAGTATAACAGGTAAATCCTGTTAAAATAACTCTTACGTATCTGATGCTGTAACCTGCACAGGAAGATTGAGGTGGCATACTAAATAGCAGTACTCCTTCCTGTACCAGCTCTTCCTTTGAAGTCTGGTCTGTATGATTTCTGCTCTCTCCTTCCAGGTAGCTGTCAATTTCCCCTGACTGGTTCTCACTCAAGTTTCAGTAACTCAAAGTTTTTCTGTAGAGAGATCAAGTTTAATCAAGTTTAACTGTCTCTTGCTTAACCTGTTTAACGTATTTGTTTGACCTTCTTAACTTTGTCTGCTATTGTGCTCATTTCACAAGCGGTATTTGTTTTTCCAAGTGCATGTGTAATCTTCTCCATTAATCAACTGAATGCCATTATTTTTTTCTAGCAGTTCCATGTCTGTCATGATATTATATAGTTCTTTTTATAACATACAATTAAATCATTTCAACATTACTAATTAATAGCTACAGCTAACAATAAGGCGACAGAGGACCTTCAGAGAAGAGTGTGGCTCTTTATAGCAGACACAGTTACTTGCCTTTAGAGGTATTCATAACTCAGAACCACAGGATCTTGAATCCATTTGGATCAATATACTAAGTTACAAAACCTGGGGAGGAGGTTCTTCTGCTTTGTGGTAGAAGTCTGATATACACCACTAGATCAAATTAGAGAACATGATGAGTTGCTGGTTAAGCACATATTTGTAACGTACAATAAAGCATTGCATTGCTACAGGGATCACAGTTTGGGTCACTTACGCAACTAAATAAAATTGCTAGATTGTAAAATCTAGTAGTAGTTTCTAAAAATCATGGAAGAAATAATTACAATCAAAATTTGCTGTATACAGTGTGTTGTAAGTCATTATTTGACTTATTTTCGTTGGATTGTGGTATAGGAATCAGGTGTTACTTCCTACATTACATTTAGTGGGACCCAACAGGGCATCTAAAATAGCTTGATTCAGAGCAGCTTGTTTTTCCAAAGCTGTTACAGGCTAGTAGAAAATATGAATAGAAATCGCTTACTGTAACAGTTTATTAGTAACCAAAAACCCCACAGTTCCATAATTAGAGGGAAGCCTCTTACAAATATCTATTTCAGTTTAATGGGAAAGAGAACACAATATTTAGAAAGAAATAAACAATATAAAGAAGTGGAAAATTAATTGTAGATAATAGCCTGAAAATATGAGCAGCGTTAGAGTATTAAGAAGAGACTAAAGAAATCAAGAGGAAATCTGTGGGTAGCAAGGCCAAGAACAACAGTAGAGGGTCAGAATTTAAAAATGTACTAATAATAAGATAGCTATTACAGGGTGGACACAACCCATTATTAGATTAAACAACTCTGTAACTACATAAAGGTAGAAATTGGTTTTGTACCTGGAAGGAAGTTAATTGATCTTATATGAAGATGGTGAGATATCCCCGATCTATTAGTAGCAAGTGCAGTATTTTGAACAATTTCTAGAAAGAAGTAGTAGTTTAAATGAAGAACTTTTATAGCTTACTATTTTATAGGGCTGGTTAAAGAATTTTTCTCTTGCCGATCCTCATTTTGAATAGGTATTCAAAGTGTGTATATATACTATAACATGGCCATGAGTCCAAAAGAATGGTAATATTGAGTCAGTATTCAGAAAAAACAATCAGCATAGATATTTTTATGTCAGTTAGTCTGACCTAATTTCTGGCTAAACTAACGGAAATTTATATGAAATTCAATTATTAAAGTATAGAAGTATAGTTATACTTCTTAGAATGGCTTTATGGAAAATAAGTTGCATTGAATAAATCTGATTTCATTTCTGGAAGGCAATACAAGTCATTTGATAAAGATTACTATTCATTCTAATGTAGTGTTTTCTAAGATGTCTGACCTATCACTGGTAAGTGCAAATAAAAAAAATGTAGGCTATGCAATATCAATAATACGTTAAATGGATTTAAAATGGACTGTATGGTTGATATGAAAGGCAGTTAATGAAATTTAGGTGTTTCTAGAGTTCTGTAAAGGTTGTAGTTAAACTTGATTATTAAACATTTTCACAGGATTAGTTAAAAAATCCTGATAAAATTTGTCAGTGGCATTCATTAAGACTGGTAAATAATAATGAAAGTGAGGCTGTAAGTGTAATGTAAGCTAGGCCCAATAAAACATTTTTATTACAGAACACATACAACCTGTAAGAGACACCAGGTGACTCTAAGAGTATTTTAGATGCCTTTTATAAAGCTAAATGTTTTCATCACATCCAGCTTCCATCAGCACCTTAAATTCTCTTTGAATCATGCACCCAGCTTCTCTAGAGTACTATTGTTCAGTATTTTCTGTAACATGTATTGCACTGTTTGATCCTCAGGAGGTTCTTGCCAGTCATGTGCAGCATAGCAACGAGAGCAAAATGTTCTTTGTTTTCCTTGTTGTACCTGTGACAACACATGCAGAGAACAGCCACTGGAAAGTTAAAAAACTGCTATTAGACTATTTGAGTGGATGTCTGTTGAAGATAGGGTACAGCATACAAGTTCCAGCCTAACTCTGCAGGAATTCTGTTTTCCTGCCTTACTGGTTTTTTTGTTTGTTGGGGTTTTTTATTAGCTCAGCTAGACTTTGACTGTAAATTGCTGTTATGGACCCTTCTGAGCTTAAGACTTAGTAGTGTTGTCTGTCCCATTCAACTTCTACATCAGAAAAAAAAAATTAGTTTTGTTAAATTAATCTGTAGTGATGACATCTGCCTGAGCATGAGAATATCAGAAGTTTTCTTCCTTGAGGAAGATGTTTTGAAGTTTTGATAAGGCACCTATATTCAGCTGAGGCTCTAATAAACAGGTGATGGTGGCTGAACGCTTCAAAGTCAGCTGAGTGCATTTTTCACTTCCATAATACCACTGTGATTTGGGACTTGTGCGCCCTCCACAGAAGATACCCACTGAAGCACAATTCACATCTGGTCTGTTCTGGCATTGTTCTTGATAGATCTCCAGTATAACCATCTGATCAAATTGACTGCCAAAATGAAGACCCATGGCAATTTACTTGGCAAGCTTAGTGAATATGCCTCGGGAATCTAACACTCACTCTCTTAAGACATCCGTCCTCATTTTTGCTACTCAGAGCAGTGCTTAAGCTGGGCACAT
Source organism: Bucorvus abyssinicus (assembly GCA_009769605.1). NCBI lineage: Eukaryota > Metazoa > Chordata > Aves > Bucerotiformes > Bucorvidae > Bucorvus > Bucorvus abyssinicus. The sequence continues at coordinate 35,249,083 of CM020063.1, forward strand.
TTCTCCCTTGCTCTGTTGTTTGACACAGAGCTGTGTATAGCCATTCTACTTCTGGTTGGCCAAGTGATGTTCTAACAGTCATTTGCCTTTCAGTCAGCTTACCTTATATCCCAATATATGACAGTCTTGTTTACCTTGAATCTTGGCATCAGTTTTGCCAAGGCATATTTTCTCGCTGCTACCTTGGGATGTAGTTTAATATGCAGCTTAAGATAAGTTTACATTTCTCTTAAAAAGTTCCACCTCTGAGTGACCCTCACTGCTCATTTCTTCCCCTGTGAAACTTACTTCTTCCTCCATTTATGAAATGTCATCATAAACATTATATGGGTCAATTGTGAGCTAGCTCATGAAAATGCAGTTAACCTTTAGAAAACCCAGGGCATCAGCCTTTGTGTGCCACACAGGGTCAGAGCAGGAACAGCTTTACATGGTTGCAGGCTAAAGATGCTGGGACTGCCCTTTAGTGGCAGTGCTAATTGAAAATGTCACACGAAACCTCTTCATGTTAAAAGAATAAGTCTAATTAATGACTCACCACTTTCATGTTAAAAATTACTGTCATTTGGCAAATTCCTGTTATTTACCATTGTTGCCTGTTTTCTCTTGAACTGTTCTGTGTTGAGAAAGATAGAGCATTGCCAGGAACCATGTTCCTCGTAGAATGGCCATATGCAGATGACATCCTATGTACTTTATCTTGAAATGTAAAAAAAAAAAACCAGAGAATTAGTAGTTGGGTAGGGAGGCTTAAATATTCAGTAAGTATTCTGTCAGCTTTTTTCAGCTCCTTTACAGCAAGAGATCAACTTAAGTACATTGCTACTACCTGTGCCTCCACAAAGTGGTCCAAAGCCAGTTCTTTGAACAGAATTAAATCCTTGCAGGGGACTCTCAGAATTCTCCACTTACAGTGAGACAGTAAGAAATACTCTTCACAGGATGTTTCCATTGGTCAATGTATTCTCAAACCCTTTGCATTCAGTTTTCCTGTCAGTACTACTGTTCCAACTTCTTCCAGGCCCAGGGTGTGAAGAACGTGCTTTTTATATGGGTACCCAGATCAGATACAGCATGCCATTTGAATAACTACTTGGTTCTTCATCTAAAAATTGCTAAGCATAATAAGTAATTGTAAAATTTTGTAATTGGCAAAAATGAACTTTTTAATTAGAAACAGAACTATAGTTTGCTGTGCAGATGGAAATTGATTTATTTTGAGAAGTTTACACAATTGAATATGAACCATGCCACTTTGGAAGTGTTGTTTGACCAAACAAAGGTTTCTTCAGCGGGTCACTGAGACACTTGGCAAATGATAGCAGATAGTATCACTTAGTAAATCAGCACTGTGGACACCTTTAATATGGCTTCAAGTTGCTAGAAAATGTTCCCCTCTGGGAACACTTAAAAGCCAAAAGATAAGTATATTTCATTTATTACACTCCATCCAAACTGTCAACACTTTACCTAGAAAAGTATACCCAGGGTGATTCTTTTGTGTTGTATAGAGTAGATGATGAGTGCCAATCTGTGTTCAGTCAGAATCAGCATAATATTTGGTTACAGAGATGTGCTCCAGTCTGATGGGAATCGGTATTCTTATCTGCAGAATACACACCTTTAAGAGAAGGTGTCCTATACTCAAAGCAAAATTTGTGTAACTGGAAAAAAAATCTCGCCGTTAAAAAAAGATCACGCATTTATTGCTTCTTTTTCACCATGTTTGCTGCTTTAGGAAAAAAAGAAACAGCTTTTATTATGAAATACCAACCTTTCTTGGTTCTGAGAAGAAATTGGTGATAAATTAAGCTAATCTCCATCAGAATTACTCTGCATCTGGGATTTAGGCAAATTGAATCAGAGGCCTGAATAGTGACATTGAATATCTATTAGACTGTAAACAGAATAATAGGTCCTGTGAATCTTAATGAATGAAGTGAATGGCTGAATTCTTATAGTTTACAGAAGGCTCATGGTTTGTGATGCTTACAGTCTGCCAGGAACATCATATAATGTAGATATCTTAATGGATAAAATCTTGATTACTAAAAATGAGGAATAGAGAAAGATTTTGAAAAGCTTTTCCTTACTCTTCTTTTTCTTTCCTTTTTAGACTTAGAAGGATAGCACTTCACTTTTTTTTTTTGACTGTGATAGGTAAGATGGCAACAGATGCAGCTTAAAATATGTTAATTTTTTTTATATCCCACCCCCCTGTATTAAGAGTTTAGAGGAATTTATTTAAATGAATCAACCTATGTAACCAAATGGCAAGGTATATCAGATTTTTGTAGCTGCACACGTATGTTTCATGGAAAGTTTAGATGCATGTCTGACTTACACAGGTGATTTTATTTATATTAGTGCTACTTTCATTTTTCTTAGAGTGCCTCGAAACCATCCTCATAGACTTGTGACTCTCTAATAGTAGATAGTGTATGAACAGCATACTTGAGCTGAACAGGAAACTATTTTCACCAACTTGGAAATAACTTCTTTTTCTGCCTCAGGGGGGGAAAAAAAAAAGTTTTTCAGAGAATGAGACTGCAACAGGCTCAGCTGGGAGCTTCTTGGATACTCTGCAGTGTGCTCCCTGGAAGGGTATACATCACCTGTAATTCTTCTTAATGGCTTGAAGAGAGTGCTTCTTAAAGCTGATACTCATACCTGTGCATAATCGAAACACAGGAAAATGCCTGATTTAAAGATAATGGCCATTTCGGAGTCTAAAAGACAGAAACCATGTTGACTGAAAAAGTGATAACTGGAAGGCTTGAGAGATGGACGCATGAGTACAAAGTATATAGTAAAGTCTATGGGCTTGCAGTGACTGGAAAACTTTTTGGCAAAAAGATAGGAAAAGTAACAAAACTTGGAAAGGAGGAGAAAGTTCTCCACTCATGCTTTAAGAGTTCATGTAGGAATAATTGTTCAGTGTATGTTGATCAGATTACTAAGAAAGCAAGCTGAAGCAGAGAGAACAGAAGCACTCGTACATGGAGCCTTGTGAAGTCTCCACAGTAATTTAAAAAAGTGGGAGTTGAGGGGTTTCCCCAACGGACATGCTGAAAGAACTACAGAGAGGAAGGAAGAGCTCTCTCTAGGAGGGTGAAATCATACAAAACACAAAGTGACAGTATTTTAAGAAAACACGGTTGATAAGATTTTTGGAACTTCTTTTAACAGTATAAGAAATGCCAGAGGTGACCTCTTAAATTAGGTTTCAAACGTGTTTGTTTCAGCAGTGCAGTGGTCTTAACACAGGGCATCTGGTTTGTAGTTTTGATGCTTTGTGTGTGTTTCTGCAGAAAGATAGCGTAAGCTCAGACACTGAACTGAGTATCAGGAAATCTTGTGCTCTTCACAACTTGGTCACTGACCTGTGATTTGACCTTTGGAGTGTTGATTCACCTCAGTATTTCTTGGTCTTCCCTGAATATTCTTTGTTTGCCATGTCCAGTATAATTGTGCTGACTTTTTCTGCCCTAACGGTTCAGAGAAGAAACTCTCTGAGATCCCAGGCATCTCTTACTACATGTGTGTGAAGCTCTAAACTCTGTCAAGGCTTTTTTTTTTTTTTTTTTTCCCCTTAACTCTGTGTAAATAGCTGTAATATATGATGTTGTAAAGGACTGATGCTAGTTTTGCTGGCACCTGTGTAAATCAGGGGTAATTCTGTTGAAACCAAAGAATTTACAGCAGGGAAAAAATGAATGTAAATGAGGTAGGACTTAAATGCTGAGTAAATAGGACTTTAAATTATTATTATTGCCAATTTCACATAAATATAATTCAGAAACCAGAATATTTTGACAGAAATGTTCTGCTTGTCATCCCACACTGATTATACATATTTCAACTCATTCTTCACTTTAAAGAAAACTATTATTTTTTCCCTGCTATAGGTCACAAAACATGGTAATTAGTGCTAAAAATTTAGCAACAGTACAATGAAAACTTTGGAGTGTTTGCTGAAAACATGCAGTCTGAAAACATTTGGGTCTACAACTTAAGTTTTATACAGCCTTAAAGCTTAATATAGAGGAGATATTAGATAAAGCTGTAATATTGTATATGACCAAATGTCCCTCAGTAAGTATGTGTTGAATGTTCCATAAATGAGGTGCCCAGTGATGCAGCAAGAAGAGTTTCATTCTGCCTAAAGTAACGTTACAACAAATGCTATGAAAAGACACAGATTTTTAAGACAAGATTTCAGGCATAAATGAAAGTGCTATATTTATAAACAGTTATCAAGAGAGGATTAGAAAAGAGAAAAAGCTGAACATTAAAGAAAAACCCCTAATTTTGAATTGCAAAGGGAATTTTAAAGCACATAAGTATACTCTTAGATATACATTGTGTACTTCTCTACAGAAATATAAACTACATTGTAATTGACTGGAGTAGGTCCATTGCTGCATCTTTGTTTAAATATGGTTTGTTCTGAAAACAGACTTAAGATTAAAACCTGTCTGTGACTTAAGTAACTTTTCTGTAATCTGTAAAGAAATTGAACTATCTTTTAGGACATACCATAATGTATTGAATTTTCTTATAAATGTCAAATATAGATTGAAAATTTTGTAATATTCCTCCCTGGGTTTTTCTGCATGTGCAGCTAATTAAGAAAATGCAGTCAAAAGAACATTCTCAATTTTGTACTTGAAAATAAATGGTTATTAAAAAATCATTTGTTTTCAATGATTTTGAATCCAGAAGAAATGGTATTTTGGTAGAGGATGTAGGATGAGATTTATAGGAAAGGTATTTTTGAGAAATGTGAAGAAATGCAGTATTTAAACAGTTGCCAGCAAATTAAGACTTTCTCCCCTATTTTCTCCTAATGGCAAGCAGGAATAACACCACTTAAGCCAGCATAGTTGTACAAATTGTGGTCATACTTGTGATAGGGATCAGATTATCAATTTTTATGCAACACAGTTTCTCATTTGTGTCATTGTCCTTTAATATTCTTCTTCCTTATTGTATTTAAACTTTTGGGGGGGTCTGCAGTTCTAAATCCCAGGAAACTGAGGTTTTTTGTTCAAATACTGAAATCCTGAGGCCCCTTTTATATTGTGTGACTCAAGGGTTTTGTCAGGAAAGCTGCGCTGGGTTTAGCTTTAGAAGTTGAAAAACAACACTGTGCAGATCTGTCTACACTTTTCCAGATGTTTGTACTATAGTTGGATTTGGGATATTATTGAATTTGCCTTTTCTAGTTCACAGTCTGTCATCCATAGCTCAGAGCCATGAAGGGCTGGGCTAGGATATTGGGCTGTAAGCTGGAGATAGCTTTTGCCACAAGGGTAGAAGAGGCTGGTAATATTTTAAATTACCTCCATTTATTTTTCAGATCTTGTCTGTTAGATCCGTAGTTATGCTTGTGTATGTGTAGATGCGCTTGTGTTAATGAATGTGGAAAACCAGGTTGTAGATGCAACTGCAGTGTCACATTATTTTGTATATACATACTGCTGTTTCTCTATATGTAAAATAGAATTCTTACAGGTCATCATATGAGGCATTTCTTCCAGTCAGTGTGTGCCTTCCTCTTCCACTGGTCTCTGTGCAGTTGTGAGCACTATTCTGAGTGCCAATCAATGCAAGATTGTTTGTTTTTAATCATATTGATGAATCTGATGCCTAGCTTTACTGGATGTATTTCTCCCTTTCACCCCTTGTTGAATTAGCCTTTGAAACTTAGCAGCTCTGCTAGGTTTTATATAATACTGTTATTCTGGTATTACCTTGAGTGTATCTTTTTGGTTTGTTTGAGTTTTAATGCATTCTACAGCTTGTTTGTTTACTTTATTCTTAACGGAAAAGATAACAAAAGCCTATCTTAATTCCTCTAAATATGTACAAATAAAGAGCTGAGCCATGTAGTTTGAACACATACATAGTTTAAAACTAAAGCAGAAACTACGACTAAAGACAGGTAAATAAAACCAACACACCACATTATAAATCTGAAGTGTGGGACATTGGTAAAATGATGTTACTACCACTTTAATATTTGGCAATAGCATTGTCAGTTGGTACTGAATACTGAAATTGGTGGAGAAATATAAGACTGGTCTATATCTCCTCTACACCTTTATGTTCTACTTTCAGGGTATCTGTTGGAGTCTCTGAAATCACATGTCATCTCTGGGGATCATAGAATTAAGTTAACCTCCTGAGGCTGACTCATTCCCATTGGTCAGAATGCTACCTGTTACAGCCCTTGGCTAGACAAATCTATTGCAGTGGTCTGTCTTGTCTTTATTTCTTGTCTACACTCTTGTCCCCTTTCTGACTGAAAAAAAGTTATGCCTTCAAGTGAAGGAGTTAGCTGAGGTAACTTAAACATTACACAATATAAGGAAATTACTGCAGAAGGGTTTTTCTTTTGTCTGACATTCAGCTATCATGCTGTGAGATCAGATTAAGCATTATTACTGAAGGTATTTTGAAAGTCATTTTTAGAGAGGGAGTAAGGACCAAATAGCTGTATTGTCATTGAAGAAACTTAAATGTTTGTTTCAGCTGCTGAAACAGCGCATGACATCATCTCTTTGTGGCATTTTGTCCTGTTGATTGGGAGCTATTTGGGATGGTAATGCTTTCTCAACCTCTTAAAGTTTTTTAACCTTGCTTCAGGAAAGATTTTCCATTTCATTTTTGGTATAATGCTCTGAGTCACATCCTTACACCATCCCAGTCTACAAAACAAGTGTGTTTCTAATAACACATTATCTAAAGACACTTTCGTATTGAAGTACCTGAAAAATATTATGTATAGAATAGTTCTGTGATTTATACTGTGCTATACATTTGTGGTTGGTTGACGCTGGCCGGCAGCTAAACACCACATAGTTGCCTGCTCACTCCCCACCAAGACTAGGAAGAGAACAGGAAGAGCAAAACTTGTGTATTGAGATAAGGACAGTTTAATAAGAGAAGAGGGGAAAAAATACCTGAGAGATGAAGACCAGTGCCCAGCCTGTCTCTGAGCCAGTGTCTATCTGCCAGACCAGTTCCCCATCTCCCTCAGTTTTTGTTGTTGAGCTATACGGTATGAAATACCCCTTTCATTAAATCAGGTCACCTGTCACAGCTGTGTCCCCTCCCTTATTCTTGTGCACCCCAGCCTACTTGCTGAAGGCACAGGGTGGGAAACAAGGAAGGCCTTGATGTTGTGCAAGCATCAACCCTGGTTTAGTCACAAATGCAGAACACAGCACTATAGGAGCTGCTGGAAGACAATTAACTCCATTCCAGCCAGACCCAACACAACACTATTACTTTTGTACAAACCACAGTAAAAATTTTCCATAACTAACATGAGCCATGGCTTCTGCCATGAGATCTGCACTAGTGCAAGACTGAAATCTGGCTATACATAGCTACAGTGCTAGCATCAGTCTTTGATTTGTCTTGGGACTGTTAAGTTTTATTATACTACAAACAATAACAATAGGCTGTGTAAATGAACATGGTAATTACAAGAATAATTTTAGGCATTGACTTGGTCATATGGCATTACTTGGGGCCATTGATCCATTTGTGTCAATTCCAGGATCAACTAGTGTCAAAGCTTTTTTGGATGTAAAGACCTTATTGTCTTTTGTTGTCACCTGTGTATCATGTTGTCTGTCATGTATCACCTGTCATGTGTCACCTGTGTATCACCACAGGTTCTTTGGTGTTTAATTAAATTTGACCTTTTAAATGAAAGAAGACCTTTATACATCTCAAAACTGGCAAAAGATATAGTGCTAAAAAGTGTTTGTGTGCAGAGATCAAAATTGAAAACTGTTAACAATGAATATTTTTACATGTGAAAATAAAATAAAAAGGCTTATAAGGCAGGTACTTTAGAAGTGAATGCAATCCAGTAGATGTAATATATACTATATAACTATAAGGATTTGGTAGAGAATGCAGCATTTACCTATGATTAAAAAGACCTGGGTGCTTTTAAGCTCATGCTGTTAGAATTTTAAGCTTACATTTTTCCTAGACAGACCAGTAACAATTGCCCACGTCTGACAAGATGTGTTGTAGATTTGTTTTCTTGAGTTAATCAGGGTTTCCTATTCTAGTTGGCTGGTAGCAGCTAAGTATATCCCACAGGAATAACTGACGGCAATACCTGAGTTGGGTTTACTAACAAAATATCCCCTAGATTTGACATGAAAGAAAAGCAAAGAGAAAAGATCAAATCCTAGTATTAGTAGTACTAATAAAGGCATTGTTATCATACATCAATAGAGTAGTGAAGTAATATTTTGCATTGTTTTTATTGCAGGCATTTTGTATCACCTATGTATGCTTGTAAGTTTAAAAAGGAGCAATTCTGAAATACACAGTGGAAAATGTTTTAGTTTAAAATCCTACACTTAGCTCCAGAACATGTTGGATCAATTTCTTAATCAAAGAACAGTATTATACTTACTGGCTTCAGTACACCCACCGATAAAACCTGCATTGGTTAACTCTTAGGTTTTTGTCATTTTCAATTTGGAAATGGTTTTCCTAACTCAGTCGAGACCTGTGTGGCTTTGACATTGAACATTTCTGTAGTAAAAGATAAACTGACATATAGGGGAAATTACTAATAAGTAAACAATTTTGCACATGAATATATTAGTATATGATGGATGAGGATATCTCTTAAAGTCAGCTTAAAATTCCTATAGATGCTGTAATTTTTTAAGACACTTATCCAGTGAAAACATGTTTAACAAAAATGTTGTTATGACAACAATTTGGAGAAGACAGGTTCAAAAATAGCTGGCCTCTAAGACTCAAATTTGAAAGTCTATAAAGGAGCCTTGTTTTTTACATACAGTGTATATTTCACGTACAGTGGAGTGTCTTAGAACTGCCCAGGGAAAAAGGGAACTCTCAGTTCACTGCAAGTCCCATATATGTATGATCTACTGTGATTATACATAACAAGTGTACAGGCCTATCAAGATCTATTAATTGTAATTTTCTCTTTCCTTGTCTAAACCTTTTTTTTTTTTTTTTTCCCCTTTGTTATACATTCCTTTCTGGAATTCTGAACTAAGAGACAAGTGACAAGTGGAGCTGCAGTTTCTGGATTCCACTGTTGCTATTGCTATCAGCTTGTTCATTCATCATGAACCTCTTTTGGAGTTTGGATGCACCAATAGAATTTACCTACTATTACCATAAAACTGTGGTGTGGCAATGATGTTCAAGTGAATGTTTAACTTAATTTATTAACATGCATTTTGTTTGTCTGTGCTCAGCTATTTATTATTCTTTGTAGTCTTTCTATGTGTCTTTGCAGTTAATTTCCTTGATATTTTACTCCTTTAATTTACATTTCCTGTTTGCACCAGTATACAAATGTTCATAGTCTAACCTGATCACCTATGTCTGAGATAGATCTCCTTACTTTTAAAATTTGTGAATCTGATTCAATTTGATTGAAAAAGTACAGTCGAGCTTATTTTTTCATTGTCAAGTACATCTACACTTTGCAGGAGCTGATTTACTGTTGGACCATTTCAAATGCTGAAAAAAAAAAAGTGTTGTGATTTATGGTAATTTTTTTTTTCATAGCGTGGGCTTTTCTGCTTGAACCTCTCTCCTCTCTTTAATCTATTTCCTTCTATAAGCTTGGCCCAAGTTCCATTGAAACATTTAAAGTTTCTTCATTTCTCTCAGCTCTATACTTGCAGACAGATCTATGTACAAGATACTTTGCTGGAAATACTGTGGATGGAGGGACTCACATTTGAATCAGAAAATGGGACAAATTTCATTGTACCCCCTCTCCCACATTTGTGCTAGGGTAATCATGATTTTAATAACTACATTTTAGCTACATACAGGAAACTGTTAAGTTGGGAAGTGATAGAAAAATAAACAAATCTTGGAATCAGATGAATCGGTTGTACTTTCTTTAAAATATATCAGCAAATGCTCTCTAACAACTGTATTTTGAGTACACTAGAGACTGTAGAGTACTTTAACCTAAATGCCAATAAACAGGCTTCATAATTCTGCAGTCAGTTTCAATGAGATGAAGGCATTCTGCAGAAAAAAAAGAATTTCAGAAGTTAATCAGCTGCTGGTGAGAGATAGTTAAATAAGATGAGCCCACACATGACGATCGACAAACTTTATTCTCTCATTTTAAACTCAGCCAAGGTGTCTGTGTGGACAATCACAATTCTGCTTGAGTCATGGATGTTGGATACGATAGGAGGATCTTCTGACAATGAGTTACTGCTTTTGTCTCTCAGCCAACAGTTTTTAAATAAAATTGTCTTGCTCTGCTTGTCACAAAATGCTTTTGTCATAAATATTTTGTCATAAATATTGAAACAAAATAATTTCAGTTATATAACCAATGATTTTTATTAATGCTTAGTGTTATTTCCCTGAACCTGACAACTTTAGGAATAGGAGAGGTAGTAACTTGAACCATCTATCCTTTATTGTGCAGTTTGGCTGATGTTCAGCTGTGGAAGGTATTATTCAGTGTGGTGCTGGGGAACAAAAACCAAATCAGGTTTGGATTCCATTCAAGTCACAAAGTCTTTTCAGCAGAATGTTTCATACTGTTTCTTTTATTATATTTTTAAATAAACAAAGGAGAGTGGCCTTAACCCTGCTAGGTTTCTTCTTTCCCAATAACCACGAGGTCAAAATACAAATTTTTGTCTAGTCATCTCGCTATTTTTTACCTTTCCTGAGTTTTCACATTAGCTTTACTAAATCCTGGTAATCCCTTTTTTCCACTCCCGATAATGGCTCTCCTTTCCTATGATTTAAACATTTCAAACAGTTTTCTTCTAATAGTATACCATTTTTCTGGATTTTTTAAAGATGCAACATCTTTCTGGCTTAGCAGTGTATACCACATTTCAGAAATTATGATAGAAAAATTATCCTTTATTATTATTGTCTTTATTAGTCACCAGTAATAGTAGTAACAATATTAAAAGCAGTTTAATTATTCAGCATTAGCAGCATCAGACATCCTATCAAGCTCTAGTTCTTGCTTAAAACTAACCTAACTAAAAGTCTTCAACAGCAGAAATGGGATATAAAATTGGGGCTTCTCATGGCATCCCTGCCTTGTCAGAGCCAGGGTTAAAGAACAATTGCATTGGTTCTGGTCTGGCACCTGATCTTCCTCCCTCCTCCTGAGCTGATATCTGTTTAAAACACCTACTATCTGCTAAGAGCACCCTTGCAAAGAGACTGCCTGGCCTGGCTAGGCCTTCTTAATGGACTAGCTGCATGGGGAATATAACCCTTCCCATGCAAGCCTTGAATAACAATAGTACGGTGGTCTTGTGTGCTCCAAGGATATGCTGCTTATCAACAATGGATAACCACTACCATGATGATTTAAACTGTAGAAATTATATTGGGGAGGATTGATAGCCGGGACAATTTTGAATTACTTACTGTCTTGGTGAGAAACAAAGTTTTGGGTTTTGAGTAAAGAGGTATACTTGTGTTTCTTCATGGAGGAGGTATGAATAAGGTTTAAAAAGATGTCTTGTTTGACCACAGAAAAACCTAACACTTCCGTTGTTATTTCAATAACGTTTCTGGTAGACATTTCTATATTTTGTGTTGTATATACCATGTTATTTAATATCATAGCATGTATCCCACTGAACGAATAACACAGAGAGAAGATAATTCCTATATAAAGGAACTTAGTCTAAATGGTGGTGTTTTTTCCATAGTGCTTGCACTTTAAGAAAAATTGCAATGGAATATTTTTTGCTTGCATCTTCTAGGCTCTAACCAGAGAATTACAGCACAGCATACAAGAGCTGAGAACAAAAATCAAACAGGCAAAAAAAATGGGAGAAGCGTGCAAAAAGGGTCTTTCTCAAGAGTCTGTTCGGTTGGCAGCATCTATCCTTCATGTTTCAACAACTGATCTTGAGGAGATATTAGAAGTAGAAGATTATGAGGTAAGTTGTTTTAAGGACCGTTCAGTAAAAAGGAGCTAGATCAGACAATGCTGTTTATTTCTGTTCTTGAGGAAAAGGATTTCCAGGTAAAGACTGGAATTGCATTGTGCAGCGTCCAGCACAGAAAGAACAGAACAGTTGGATTTAAATAAAAAGGTTGGGTTAGAGACTCATAAGGTGGCAAGACTTTGGGCATGCATAAATAAAATATAAATATACTGGTTTAAGCATGTAGATGTGGAGACATTATTTGAAAATCCTTAGTAGTTTCCTTTTTCTTGAGACCATTTGGCAGGGTTATACATTTTAAATAGACTTCTGCATTAATGAAAACAAAATTAGAATGTGTCTTGCTGTGCCAGATTGATTCCATTGATGCTTCCTTTCTTGAATTGTGATACTATTAAAGGTATTTCTAGTAGACAAATGGTTTTGGGGGGAATCCATTGCCTTTTTTTGTTGATTCTATCATACATTTTACAATGAAATATTTGATAGTATTTCATCAAATCACCCTCTATTACAGTAATAGGATTTCTTATACAGATTTATTTAGACCTGATCACATAATACATGAAAAAGCCTGTACGCTTACTTTAATAAGAATGCCTAGGAGAGGACCATTATTGGGCTGTAACAGTACTCTGGTGATAACTTAAGTTTAACCTTATTGGAGCTTTATACTAGAGAAGTCACAAAAGAGAGTTTTCATGTAAGTTGAATAAAGATGCATTGGGTGTCTATGCACTGATACGGATTATGTTCATGAATACAAATAAAATGCACTAATACCTGTACTTTTTGCTAACGTCAACACACCCCTGTAAAGTGACTCACTCTGGAAGAATTGTTCCATTCTTACCTCATTCTCAAAGTAACTTCTACGTCCTATATTTTTTGTTGTACTCACTGTTGTGAATATATGTGTAAAACACACAAACATACATAACTATAAATAGAAAACAAATTTAAAATACAGGTGATGAATGTACACTACACAGATTTTAGATACGTATTCCATTTGCCTGTGTGGAGACACAGGAACCTTTTCACTGGACTTGTAAAATTTACACGTAGATCACACGTACACCTGTATATTCACGTGAAAAGAACAAGCCATGCACGTTTCTAGGAACATGCGTAGGCAAGGATAGGTTTATAAATTTAACAGAGCCTTCATACTTGGTGGTTATGCTTCAGATAAATAGTTTTACAAGCAGAATTTCCACTTCCACATGTTGTTTATTTAATTTATATCCAGTTACACATTTCCTTTGTTGTTCAATATGGTCTTCCCAGGTGGTGTCAAAATATTGTGTCTTTGTTATATTTTTCTATTTTTAGGAAACAGCAAAGGCAAAATTAGAATTTGAAAAAGATCAAGAGTGGCTGCAGTATATACAGAAACTTCTTGAAGCACAGGTGCTAAATTTATATCTTCCCTTAATGAAGTATAACTTTCTACTCTGAGTAGCTAAGTGTTTTTAGGTTGTAATTAATTGATTGCCTTTATAATTATGTTGCCATTGATGGTCTCAAACTATACTGTGATAAGGCAATGTAAAATGCTTGTTTTGTAAGATTTCCTTTTTATTTATCTTAAAATAAGAGTAACTGGGTAAAACCGAAAAGATTTTAACCAAGGATTTGTGATAGCTAAGTAACAGCTGAAACCAGAGATGGTTTCTCTGGTTTGAGAACCAGAGAATTATTACCTTTATTATCTTTGTGGGAGGAAACCAGCACAGATCTCAGAAAATATGTTAATTGAATTATTGAAACAGTGTGTAGTGCTTGCTAGAGTGAAGAGGATCCATTCTTTCATACCTCATAGGAAAAAGAGATTTTTTATAATGTGCCTTTAAAGTTAGTAGTTGATATGGACACCTGAGGAGTTCATGGGTTTCAGTGACCTTTTACTGTGGACCTGTTTCCAGTCAATTCATGTTTTCCTCATAGCCAGACAGCTGTTTATTAGCGTGTCTTCTCGCATTCTCTACAATATTTTCTACTGAGACCTCGAGCAGCTTGTTAGTGGGAAGTAAATATTGATTTGGCATCCTGTCAATGCAGAAAGAATGAAAAAATTTCCACCAGAGGCCCCTCAAACATTTTCCTATCGACATTTTCTGGGCAGAGAGGAAAGCTGCATAGAGGATGACAAGGCTGAGACTAGCAGAAATCCCTGAGGGGTCCATTGAGACTGCTGCTGTGACCTGTGTGATACTTTTTCTTCTCTTTCAAGTCTTTTTTTTAATACACACAGAGTCTGCTGGGATGCTCCCCTCTTGTAAGTGATCAAGGGCAGTTTATTGGCAGGTGAGAGCCCTGCTTTTCTAACCATGGTCAGCTTTTGTTTGGACATCACTAACAACATACACTGACTCTTGAAACTTTTCCATTATATTTTAGTTGTCTCTTTTGTTCACATGATGGGTAGTTGATGTCTAAGAAGAAATAAAATTTGATTTAGAAATCCAGTGTTCCTAATACATATTCAATAGCATGGGTCCATTAACAATGTCCATTAACAATTAGTTCATTTCAGTTAAGAACGTGAATGATGGAAAATATTTTTAAAGCCATTTCAAAAGAACACTCACATTCAGATTTATGTATGTTATCATTAACAGCTTTTGTGTCTAAATTGTGTCCTGTGACCAGATTTTTAAGAAATGACAGTTTTCCCCTCTTTCATTATCAAAACTTACTACCATTAAGACTGTTTAATTGCTGCAGTGGTAGTGATGTAAATACCAGTTTGCTTTTACGGCTTTGTTAGAAATACTGGCATTTTAATTTAACCTCGTAAAGTTACACAGAACTCAGCAGTAAAAGCACAAGTATTTCTATTCACTAAATTGCCTTCATTTTAAAAACTTTTTAAAAAAATCTATAAATTTCAAGATTCTGTCCGTATTATGAACTCCAAAATAGGAATCAGATTAATGGAATACAATGAAGAATTTGTGTTCTATTTTTTGTAATCATTTTTTGGTAAATTGTTAAAAAATCCTGAGCAGAATTTTATCACTTCTCTTCATCTGATACAGACAGGCAGCAAAAACCAGCGTGGAGAGTGAGGGTGTTTTTGACTCTGTAACCAGCTGTATTAGGATTGCAAATGTTAACCAAGGATAGAGGACATCATTGCTCTTAGCTGTATATGTTTGTGTTCAAGTTAATCGTGGTTTTCAGTGGGTTTTTTCCTCCATCTTGTGGGGCTCCTCAGGAGGAGTTCTGAGGGTAAAAGTAATTCTTGGCAAGCTGACCGTCTTTAGAATTTCAAGGGGATTAGGGCTTTTGGGGAGCAGCCGGCTCTGCTTTTCATTTCTGTCCATGCTAAGTCACATGGAGCAGCTCACAGGAAGAGCTCTATGCCCTTTGAAATGCTTAACTCGTATCTTGTAGGGAGTTTGGTTGTGATTTCCTTTAGTAGGCATTGGTAATACTGCTGATTAGAAAACTAAAGCTTATGGTGAAGTGAAAGCTTTCCGTCAGGACTTTGCTCAAAACAGCTTGCTCACTTCATGTTAGAGGTTGACAAACAGCGTACCCGTTTGCATTTGCAACAAAGATGCAGGCTGCCCTTTTTTGTTATTCTGAGAAAACGTTCGGTTGAAAATTGCATCAGATCAGCTAATATTGTAGTTTGATATAGTGTCTTTTTGTGCCATTGAGCCAGGACTTTGGAACATAATTGCCCAGCAGTATTGATTTAATTGCCTAGGTTTATTTGTGGACTCCTAATTATTGACTGGAGGTAAATTTAATGGAGCAACCTTTATGAAGACTGGGAACTGCTGCTGTTGCTGTTATACATAATGAACTGCATCATATCCCTTTAGATCATTCTTCAAGCTAATTTTATTCCGCTGTGACAGTACGATAACATTTAAAATGTCATAGACATTTTATTTTTATTACTGACATACACCATTTTACTGCTGCATTAGAATTTGGGGGGGGACTGAGGGAAGCACTAGTTGCTTTTTACTGTCATTTTATAGATTCCCCTAAAGTGTAATGATAAAGGATAGTACACCTCTGTTTTATACTTCATCTGTACCTTTATTTTCCATACTCCTATGACTTGAAAAAGTCTAATTTCTGTCAGCTTTACAAGAATGTTAATATTTCAGTGATAAATATTTTTGCATTCCTGAGGTTCACAGACTCCAGTTCAAGTTTGTGTCCTTATTTTATCAACTGCTGTAGAAACACACGTGCAGAAACTACACCACTGCTAAGAAGCTTACAATTTGATAGAGACATCTCAGCATCAGGGTGTTGTTATATAAATAAGAATCATATAATCAAAAAGTATAGTCATGTTCTGAATTCTACAGAGCTGGTAAAAATCACTTGTTGTCAAAACCTTCATCTTGAATGGCCAAAAAGTCTTTTTTCTGTTTCCTTTTTTGTTTTGTATATTAACACCCAATGACTAGAGTGCTTTTACTAAAGTATAAAAATGAAACACCTAAGTAACAGACATTAAGATAGAAAATAAAAGGTTCTCTTGCCTATGAGGAACCTGTATGTGGAGAGGCTTCACAGGAAAGCATGCAGATATCTGCTACCTGCACAGGGGTATCTGAGTCATATATAAAGACGTCAGACTGATTATGCATTAGTGAGTGGTCACAGGAGAGAGAAGCTAGAAGTATCACGTGATAGACCACTGAGTTTTTAGCAGTTCGTGGTATTTGGGAGAGGAGGGGAAGTATGGTTATTTTAAAATGTCTGTGTGTTTATAGCTTGCATGGCAGTGATGAGGCTTCTACCTGCTTTTTTGCTCACATCAGTGTGCATGTCTTATTATTTGAACCTGGTGCAATGTAGCAGCACTCTCTTCTTATAAAAATAAAACCAAACCAGCAACATTCTCTAGCTTTTTCCCATCACTGGAAACTTATATAGCTGAACCAAGAGGATAACTTCTTTTCACGTAACTTAGACAAGATTTCTTGTATGATGCAAGGCTTTCATTCATTATGACTGATTGTAAGGAACAGCATCTCAGAACAATCCATTAATAATTTTGTATGTGAGTATAGCGTGTTAGCCCAATCCAGATTACTGCCTGAAGTCTCCAAGAACTATTTTTTAATAAAATACAAATCATCTGCCTAACTCTTCCAAGCATTGAACCAAATGACAGCGTTGGTTTAGCATGTCCTTTATCAGATATTCAGCAGCATTTGCCTTCCCTCCCTCCTCATGTATTCCTCAGGATATCACACCTCACATAAATAAAGCTTACTAGTAAAATCTTTCCTGTCATTGACCTCATTATGAATCTACAAATCATCCTAATGGTGAAAACTTCCAGAAGAACTTCCTCCCCTCTGTTCTGTGGGCACTCTGTGGATATTTGTATAATCCGTCTCTAGAACAGGGTTTGAAACAGTATATTCACGCTTCATCAGTAGGGATTTTCCCCAACCCCTTTTTAGGATTCGCACTGGCTTCTAATACCGATTTCCTCTGGTGTCATCTAGGGAATGCTCACTATCAGCTTGCTTTCAAATTTGAAGGTTGCTTCCTTTCAAATTTCTTGGGTTGGAACTCACGTGCTTTAGTCTCTCTCCAGCCTGTGTCTATCTTCTGCTTCTCTTTGAACAGGTCTCTGCTCCTTGCCTGTCCTCTGCTCACACACACACATACGTATACACCTGCACACACTTACCACTGCCACTATCACCAGGTGTTTCAAGTGCCTCCACTTCAAAAAGCAGCACCAGTGCAGTCTGAACCATATCCTGGGCACCATTAACATGGATATCAGACCGTCAGAAAGTAACCATGATTTCCTTGTCGTTATGAGAATAAAAGCTCAGTCCTGTGTATTGACAATCCATTATGGTATAAATCTATGTTTTATCTCATGCATGCCGGCAAAACCACATTGTCCTGGTCTGAAAACAAGGAGAGATTGGCTTGATTACACAGGATAAGAATACACACAAGCATATATTATTTATATAATCATGTATATACAGCCATCACAAAGCAGAATGGACAAAGAACAATAGTGAAGTGAAGCATTTCTCTGATTTTTTTGAGGCAGTTCTGCAGTGCGTTTGGATAGCTTTGTTGGGCAAATGTGTTATACTGATGATCCATGTGGGGAGATTTAAAATAGGTGTAACTGCTAATTCATGTATTCCGGAAATTAGATACTTTTATTTTCATGTTAGTACGTTTTAGACCTTGTGAGGCAGAAGCCAAGTAACACTATATTCTGTGAATGGAGATGCTATGTCTCATTAGAATAACAACATTGCCTTGCATTCATTATGAGTCTCTTCACTGGCAGATCAGTGTATATTTAGGCACTTGTGCTGAGTGAGACTCAGTCATGTCGTGTAAAGTCAATAAATAGGTTATTTTTTTACAGAAGGGCTCTCCAAAAGAAGTACATTCAAGGTCAGAATAAATAGGTGAGATAAATATAAATAACTATCAGCATACCTTACAGTTATCCATACACCAAGCTTTCAGTCTGATAAGTTGGGTAAGAAATATGCTATTTCATTCATACGGCTTTCTAGTATCAAAGAAGAAATCTGTAATTCTCATAAAGATAAGTAAATAAAAATCTTTAAATCCACATGTCGTTTGTGCTCTCAAATCTTCTTAATTTATATAAGGCAATTAAAATGTACTTCTCTTAAAGCCTACCATAAGGTACTGATTTAGGTTTGCTACTATTGTTAATGCTTAATGTTCAGATAAATTGGTTGTGACACGGATAACTGTAAAACATCTGAAGGAAGGATCATTCTATATTAAAATATATAATTATCAGTTGTATAAAGAAGCTTTCACTCCTTAGGTGTGCACTCAGCACTCAATGAACTCCCAAAGCCTTCCCCCAAACATATGGCAGGTTTGGAAGCTGGGATGAACACTTTAGAGTAGAGATATCTTCAGCAGTTGCAAAGTTCTGGGGAGAAATGTAGTGGAAAGCTTCCCAGGATAGTTACAGAGCCATCATTAAAACTAAATCTGACAGATAAAGATAAAAGCTGTTCTGGGTGTCTGTATGGAAAGAAAGCCAGAGAAAAACATACAGCACTTTCTCTAAGCAACAAATGTTGAAAGAATGACATAATGTTCACCTTTCAAATGCTCTTGATTTAAATGAATGATTTAAGTGTAGAGAGTTCTTGAAAGATCACTTTGGTATGACAAGGGAGCCACAGAGAGTAGTGAGCAGCAAGTAAAATGTAGCTAGAATTATATGAACCAGAGACATCAATAAGAAACCATTCATCTCATGCACAGTATTAAGGAGGTGAAATGTATCAGAAATGAATGTAGTCAAGCTAGGCAAAAGGAATTAGAGACTTTGAGGAACTAGTCTAGTGTTCTTGTAAAAAACGTGTTTAGACAAGGAGGAAGAGCAATTAGTGTGAACAGGATGCTGGATTCAGTGTTTTCAAAGTGCAGTTGCAAGTAAACACCACAGAGTTTCAGATATTACTCTGAATAGATTTGTGCTCAGTGAATTGGATCCCTCTATTCTCCAAAGAATCATCACAATTAGGGTACAGGAAAAGGCTGACATGTGTAGGTGACTACTACAAAATTCTTACCATAGGACAGCAAGTTATTTATGACAGATGGAGACATGTCTGGCCATCAAGTACCAGCCCTTCAAAGGCCTCTTTTCTGTAGAAAAGAGAGATAATACATATTATTGTCCTTTTTCTGTAACTGCGAAGTGACTGTTGAGCAACATGTAGGATTGTCATTACAGTCACTTCATGATAGGTGCTTCCTATTAACAAATTTTCCTTGCTACCATTTTAGGTTTTTTTCTAACTTGTTAGTAATTATAAGTTAACAGCGTATAGATTCGTATCTATCAGTGCAGACTTTACACTATTTGCATTTGATGTACTTCTGCATGCGGTTTTGTTTGGTTGGTTGGTTTATACTTTTTGTTTCATATATCTAGCATACAGGCAGTACTTTATCTGGTATAAGTACCACACAGTTTTCTTTTTAATATGGAATAGAGAAGTGAAATAATCAGAGCAGTGATACTCGAGTGTGGAACTAGAGAGTGGTTCTAGATGCAAAAGTGATTGCCTTGAACTACAGTTGTGGGAAGCAGAGGAAGTTGGTGATTGGCCCGCTCAACCAACTGCTATATTTTATTTACCTAATTTGTTTCTTGAGGTCTTATTAACTTGAAATTATCTCTCCTCCTGATATGAGTGTCAGCTATTACTTCTGGTGTGGGACTGACTCCTCCATCACCACTGGTCTCACGAGGGATTCAAGAAAGCACTCTCTGAACCTGACAGAGACTTTCCAAGGGTGAACAAAAACTCTTCTGCTCTCCTTTGCTGCAGCACCAATGACTGTCTGGGTGGAGCTGCAATGACCAATGTTTTATACCACCTCCAAAAGTACTTCCCAGCATACAGTGCACTTATGTACCAAGACTGTGAGATAAAACCTCTTTTAGCAATAAAAGAATGACGCTGAAAAATACTCCAAATCTCTTTCTCTGAAGCCATCGATTGTGCAAATACATTTTTCTATCAGAGGAGATATGGAAGAGGTTTTCACTTTTCTCTGTAAATATGTAAATAAATTTTTTTAGTATCGTGTTATAGAGGAGCAGATGTTTGTGTCATATCCCAATCAATACAACTGGAGCTTTTGGGATTTGGGGTTGTGTTTTGCTTTGAGTGGTTTTTTTATTTAGAAGTATTCCAAGTGT
This sequence comes from Bucorvus abyssinicus, assembly GCA_009769605.1. NCBI lineage: Eukaryota > Metazoa > Chordata > Aves > Bucerotiformes > Bucorvidae > Bucorvus > Bucorvus abyssinicus. Next base: position 35,269,795 of record CM020063.1, read on the forward strand.
AAGTCTAAGGCAGTTACCACAGCACTGAGAGCTGTACTGGTAGTTCTGTCTCATCCTCCTGAGAATAGTGAACATACACTACTATTTCTGCATGCCCTAGAGATGACTGTAAGCTTTTATTGATCAGCTGATTGAAGATAAATGACAGAGATGCTGGTACTGCAGTTTACATCATTAACATGGTCAGTAAAGCATGAATTGTTCAATAAGGCATTTATCTTTTTTCATTTTACTCTGTTCTTTTATCATTTTTATGATTGAGAGCAAATTTTCAGACACTACCAGGCAGGCGAACTTTAAAGATCAGATGTGTGCATGTGCGGTAGTTGTCAGAACTAAGTGAAATCTAATGGTTTAAAGATATTTAGTAAATATTTTTCACATTAAGAAAATAAAGTTCAATGATCATTTTTCTTACTATGTTTCTTTTTCAGTTTCCTTTTGCCTCATACTTAATGGATGCCATACTGGAAAAATTAAATGAGAAGAAGAAACTGGTAGAAGAGTACAGTTCTCTTATGAAATGCACTTTATGATACTGCAAAGACCTGTCTTTGCCAAGTGGGACTGAAATGTGTTTGCTGTTTCCTCATGTCTTTCCTCTTCACATAAAGAACTGTCAATACGCGTGTTCAATACATAAGTAGAAACTGTGAACTGATTAGTTGTTGAACAAGAGGTATTAATTACATTCCTATTTAGAAAAGAGTATGGTGTTTCATTCCTGAAGACAAAAATTGCTGCAAATCAATGCAAAGTTAAAAATCATTTTCCTTTAAATGTGTTAGCAGTCAACACCAGTGAAGGCTTTGTAGATAAAGGATGGGTTTGATACAACCAGTATGCATCTGTACAATTCAGAAAGTACGAAAAGCAGCTCAGTAACAGAACAGTAGAAGTATGATTTTCAAAGGAACTGGGAATGGCATGGGGATTGAATAACTAATTTCTTCGACCTTCTTTGTAAATCCCAGCTTTATGCTATATGCTACAGAAAATGATGTGTTTTCTTTATGTTGGAAAAAATGAGAACAATAACGATTGTAGAAAAAAAGTATTCAATAGAAAGTAATACTCCTGGGAAAAGCTGTGTTTTCTTCTGAGTTGGAGAGTGTTGTGTGCAATGTATTTAATAGTATTTTAAAAAATCAGTACAGTCAAGTTATTTCCACTGTGGGGTTTTTTCACTACTAGTCCCAGTTCTTTCTCAGCTAACACCAAGCTGCAAGCCCTCACTTGCCTTGGAAAAATGGTATAGAGTTTTATGAGTTGTTTTCAGCAAGATTTCTCTGTCCGTACCAATAAATAATTGCTGCATCTTCAAATCTTTGATCTTGTTTGTATTCCTCTGGACCAACCCACCTGGAAAAAACAAAAGATCCAGGTTTCTGAATTCGTCTGGTAATAACATTTAGCTCTTATATATGTATTTCACCTGGATATTTAGTTGGTTTAGAGCAGATATCATTATCATTATTCATATTGGGTAGGGATTCAGAAGCAAGATCTACTTGGCCAAAGATCACTCAATGGAAGTATGAAACAAAAGATTTCTGCATGTCAGTCCAGTGCTTTCCCTAGGATGTCAGTGTGCTTCTTTTGTTTTATGGAATTCACTATCTGGTGTCTCTTAGAAAAGGATGAGAAAGGGAAGAGATCACTAAACTTCTGCTCAGTTTAGCTTGGTGACAACATGGGCTTGAGAGAATTTTTATTGGAATTACTCAAAATCATGCAAACAAATTCCACCTGCACCTGTAAATTAAGACCTGGAACTAGCCCTTTATAAAAAAAAATCATACATTTTTAAGAATGGTTGACCACCACCTTTTCCAAATAAGGGATATCATATTAAATTATCAGGTGACATATTCAAAGGAAGCAAGAGGATGCCACTCCCATGCAAAGGGAAGTGAGCTGTGAAACTATTTGCCTCTGGGTTTTACTGAAGTAAAAAGTTGCATGGGCTCCAGTGCCAATAAAATTATGCCAATAAAAATCAGGGAAGAAAATCTATCAAAATACAGGGAAACTATGATCATGTGATTTTCAGTAATTCCAGGAAAATGTATTTGAAAGTAATTTCAACATAACGTCTGTTGCTGGGTAGTAGAAAGAACTTCATGAGGCCAAAGCTCTGTGAAGATTAGCCCCTTTGCTTTGTTTCACTGTTACCCAAGACCTGCTGGTGTAAGTCTGGTTTCTGTGCTGATCTTGGCAATTCCTTATCTTTTGTCTTAGTGAAAGAACAGGGAACATCAGCTAATTCACATGGAAACAAAGAAGTTCTTGAGACAGTTTCCCAGACTAGTACATTTTTCTTTTAACATAAACATCTTGCTTTACTGGCCCTGCAAATTTCTATATCTCCTGGGCACCTGGGTATGGAGAAAGCTGTTTTCTTGGACCAAGAGTAAACAAGAATGCAGAATGCTGCATAACCAAAAGATTATCTATTTTTTTCTGAAGAAAGAGAGAGGAAAACAAAAACCTAAACCCAGGTGGAGCCAGAATTATCACTATTCTTCAAGGAATGGAAAACACAGCAAGTGTTATTTATTTGCAGCTGTTTCCCTTCTGCACTGTGTCACAAGGCACCCAGAAATGCTCTACAAAGAAAATTAATTCTCCATAAATCTCTGTGGCTTAGGTCTTAAGGGTGGGATTAATTTTCTCCTTCTTTTGAAAATTATTAGGGCCAATAAGCTTCATCAGCTTACTTGGCATAACATAGTATTTGGACCCTACCAAAACAAGTTCTGCAGGACATACCTCATATCTCATTCCTTTCCTCTGAGTCTTCTGCAATTATCTGCCACTTGTCTTATCAGAGTTTAACTCCTTCAAGTAAATGCTCGGTTACAAGTGAGCCTGCAGGGCTGCTCTCTGCGCTCGTGCTCCACGGAAGAGACAGATGACATCTCACTCTAGGAAGGCAGCACAGTGCCTGGATCAAGGGAGAAACAAGCCTGCTATGTGGAGACGGCACGTGAAGGAAAAAATTCCTTGCTCAGTGCAGCAAAAAGCCTTTAGAATAGATCACTTAAAGGACTTTTGACCTATCTTGTCATCATGGGCAACAAAACAGCTTCATGTAGGGGCATTTTCATCAAGTTAATTTATTGGCAATTAACAAGCTTTTAATTAATGATTCTGATATTGAGAAAGCAGGCAAACAAACAAGTGTTTAGGCCAGTCACAGATCTGGTCCCACACAGGTCACCAGCAGCTGCCACCAACACCTGTCAGCTGTGCCCAGTGCACTTGTAAATGGATGCTCTGCCCCACCTGCCTATTTGTTAACCTGGAAGCCTTACCACTGGACAAACTTTAAAGGAAGGTCTCAAGTTTATATCAAGGAAGCACCTGGTTAACTACTTGATGTAAAGGTTGGAAACAAAATTACCATAATTTGCAGTTTCTGCATTATTTTAGCCACCTTAAGTCTGCATGGTATCACATCCCCAACGGCTGCTTCAGTATTTTGATTGGGGTGACAGTCTTTGGCCTGCTCTCATAAGTAGTCCTCAGAGAGCTGCTCTGGAGACCTGGGTGCTTTCTTTGGTCGTGGGTCTTAATGCTTGTTAATCCTGTAGCAGAGTGAAATGAATTATTAAAAGAAATTGTGGCTGCTGTATTGTTGCTTTTTCAGTTTCTAAATTTAGAATTACAAAGTATAGTCCATTCCTGCTGTTCCTGCATTCCTGCTCAGAAAAGCTGGTGCACGCAAGCATTGTGAGCCATCAAAAATGCAAAATGAACAGTTGCCAGGTCTGTTTTCTCAGTCCCCCAAGCAGCCTATTTCTGGCTGGTGCTTTCTGTCTAGCACAAACATGTGGAGGAAAGCAGAAGAAATCTCTCGCTGTGTTTTATTTGCTACACCAGCTTTTTCCTTTTGATGCAGAGAGGATTAACTTAAATCATGTATTGTATGAAATGTTTTTTAAAGCCCTACCCCCAGCACTAATATCTTGATACTTTGGCCCATTTGAAATACAAAAAGAAAACATTTTGAAATAGGAGCACACAGACTAAGGGATGTCTCTCCCCTTGGATTCTGGTGTGTTTGGTGTTCCATGGCATTTATCACTTGCTGGGGTCATTGGTGTGTCCTTCATCTTACGAATCAGCTTCCACCTTCCAAGAGCATCAAGCTGGGGGAGCAAAGCTCAGATTATAATTTTCTGTCTCAGTTGCACAGTGAAAATGATGGGTCAGCCCATTTGGATCTAGGCTTAGCCTAGAGCCTAGGAGCTCACTGTCTCCCTTGCCATGCTTCAGGAGCACCCTTCTATGGGAGAGGTGGGGCCTGGGCATCACTGAAATGTCTCGAGCTCTGGCCTTTAACCTCCCACACCTACCTATAGACAATGCTGCAGCACTCATTGCAGCAAAAGATAGGTTGCTGTCGCAAAGCAGTATAGGTAGCAGTTGTGACCCCTGTCTTTAAAGACAATGAGACGACAGTCATCTTCTACTTAGGAAATTCAACAGTAAAAAATCTTATCTGTTCCTCTTTGTACGTTGTACCAAATGGTGGCTTTTGAATCACCAAAGAAAGTGTTTCCAGAGAAGGAATACAGGCACTCTCAGGTGCCAGTTTATCCTTGTAGAAGCCTCTGGAGTGACTGCACTGGGATGGGAGGAGGGTAATTATCACTTGAGATAAAACCAATGTCACTGCAGAACATCTCATTACCCTCCTAAAACCATCAGGCCTAGTCTGGCAAAGATTTTCTTCCTTCTCACACGTTGAATGGTGGTAGGTACAGTTTCCTGCACTTTAGAAAGACACAGATTTTTAGTGCAGGTTTTTTTTTAGGATGAAAATGGAACCTAAGTACCCTGATGAGGAAAGGAGGGGGATAAAAACCAAAACCATAAATTAGATTTTATGATGAAAAGGAAGAAATAAAAGAACTGTAACTACTTCACAGGTGCTCCTGAAATTATAGCACTGCTATTCTCTCTGCAAACTTTGCTGGAAAGGTTGCCAAGTGTCTCCGAAGATTTTTCATAATCTTTTATTAAAGGTATTGCCATTCAACTTCTGTAATTTTATATAAATAAATGAAAATGGAAGGAAGTATCAGTCAACATTTTTCAGTGAAAAAATTTTCATCTGATTTGAGATATTTTTGTAAGGATGTTAGGGGTTGAGCCTCCGAGCAAAACCCAAGGTCCCTAACGCTCCTTAAATCCCTTACTGATATAGGGAAAAGGGAAACAAAACTCAAATCTCAGAATATATGGATGGGAAACTGAAACAAACTTTTGATAAAAATTCTAAAATACTATCAGATCACACAACTATATATTAAATGCAAAACAGGAAACAATACAGTAAGAGTTAAAACACTGCAAAGGGAGGAAAAGGGAAAAACTACAATTATGGCCATTGGCCACAGGCCGGGAGATGACGTCACGGCAGGATGGTAGCTCAGGAGATGGCGTCTATCCAAAATGGCGGCGGGCCAAGTGATTAAAAGTTTTTAACAGCTTAGAGAAGTATTTTAACGAGTTCGCAGGGAGACCTTTTTCAGTGTCTGTAAAAGAAAATTTCAAGGACACTCCTGACCGAAGCGGCTTCAGATGCCGATAAAAGGAGAAGCCCTCGCAGCTGGAACGCGAAGTGGGGTGAGCTTCCCCCACGTCCGAATCCAATGGTAGATTCTCGCCGAGTGAAAAATATCTCTTCTCTTACCTGATACGAGAGAGAGAGATGCTGACTGAGTCCCCCAACAATTCACAGCAGAGCTGGGCGCCGATAGACAGAAACAGTTCTGAGTTAGGCCCCGGGTGGGGGGGCAGGCCGCAGGCTTTCGACCTGGGCGGTAGCCAGCCCTCTCGCTGTGGCTCTTTCTCCGAAGCTGTCCGGTGTCCAAAGAGGAGGAGACTCCTCCTGGCTGCAGGTTTTAAGGAGTATCTGCTGGAAGAAATCTTTTGACCTGCACTTTTAGCCAATGTGATGCCGCGTTTATGGAACTCGTATGAAATAATCCCGATACTCTATTGGGCACATTTCCAGAACAAGGAAGTCTTGGCTCAAACTGGGACAAAGGAGAATAAAAAGGCTGATATTCTGAAGAAAACATTTTTACCTTTCTCTGTCACAAATGTTGAATTCTATCTCTCCAATGAACATATTATTTGTTTATTTAATGAACATATTTGCTTATTTAATCTTTGCACCACTAGTGGAACAGGATGGGGCTTTTGAAACAGTCTTTCTCACTGTAAAAGGATTAAGAGTATTTATCTTGATGATGTTTTAAGAATATTTTAAAAATCCCTTTTCACTGGAACCAGGCTCAGATTACACATGCATCTTACAAGTTTAATGAAGAATTAAAAATAAAATTGATTTTAAAAGAACTGATTCTGTTTTGGAAAGAATTAGCGGTTCGACAGTTTCAAGATGATATTGCCAACAAAGCCAAACATAAAAGCTACTAAAGGCAGTGCGGTCTTGAACTAATTATACCTACGAACATCCAGAAAATTCACTCAATCCGTTTTTCTTTCATGCATTTTATATCCTGGTGCTTCCCGATAAAGCCTCTAGATGGCAAACTTTCACAAAAAATTAGTTCAGGGGCGGCAGCCGGTGCGGGGTTACTCAGCGCAGCCTGGCCGGGACCTTTGGTTCCTGCAAGCTGTGAAATCCTGTGCCAAACAGCCGTGCCAGTCGGGCAGCAATAGCTGGTGTCTCAACATGTGAAATGTATTGGCTGTTTTCAGACATTAGGTACAGTGACACAAGGGTGAGACACTAAAATGTAACAACCATATATATATATAAAAAATATATATAGGGCATATATATTTATATTTTTTAAATATACATATGTATATATATTAAAATATGTTTTAATATATATTTTATATATATACACATGTGTGTCTGTGTTTATAAAAATATGAAAACTTCAGAGCTGTGCAGAGCTTCGAAGTTGTTTAAATGTTCTAACCCTTTCAAAAAAATCATTGTTATGTACTCTAAAATGTCAAAATTAAAGTCAAAGCATCTTTCAGTAGTGACTTCTCACACTATGTGTAGTGCCATTTGCTTAACCCATACAAATCCTAATTTACATTGATAGGAATCAAAGATATGAGTCTTCCAGAATGCAGATCTCTGATTACAAATTAGATCAATTTGCTTCTATCCTGAGGATTCTCCATTAGAGGAGGCACTGTGTGTATTTCCCTGTGTGCTTCAGCACTTCCTCATTGTCTGAATAATCCAGTTATCTTCTGGGGTGCAGTTTTTAAGGCTGGGTATTCTTTACGTGAATGAGACTCTAGCTGGTAAGTGTATATGATATAACCTAATGGTCACAATAAAGAGGACATCAGGGAGAAATCAAGAACGTTTCAAACTGTTCATATAGCCATCATGCAGTGTCTCACTCTTTGTCTTCTTGGAAAAGAAGTAGAAACCTATTTACACCAGTATTTTTTCTCCATAGTGTCTTGAAATAAGATAGATTCAGTAGAATAAAATATTATTTGAAGTCTATAAGTCTTTGAACCCACTTCATTTACTTCCATGCTTCATTATACATTGTTGTCATATATAAAATAATGGTCTGTTTTTGAGATTTGTTGGTTTGGGAATTGCCAGGGTATAATTGTTTGAAATTTCTTGTAGTATAATAAATGATTAAGAGAGCTGGGAACACTCTGACTTCTGCTGTAATCACATATTTAGAAATCAATTCAGTTGTGTTGCTAGCTGTGTGAAGTGCTGGTTTTTTGTTTGTTTTCAGTAGTGCAGAGAGGCTGTAGAAGGTCTGGATTTTAATTCTGGCTGTCATTCCTTCAGCTGGGTTAATTGCCCTTTCTGTTTCACCTCTACAGCTGAATTAATATTTAGCTAAACTATGAGCTGAAGATCAGAACAAGGAAGAAAGGAGCTAATTTCAGTATTTGTGTGCCATTGTACCCAGTTCATACGTCACCATTTGATGCCTTTATATGATTAAAACTGGATATGAAACTAGTGTGTGAAAGGAATGTCTCCAAATATGTCCAGACCCGGTAAACAAAGGGTCCAGCTTGTTGAGGGTATTGCCTCAATACCTTGAGTTATTTAGGTTTAGATAACAAACTTTCTGAGATAAGTGGATTAGTATTTCTATCTTGCTCAGCTGTATAGAAGTCCAGCTTTCTGTGAGGGCTGATTTACAGCATGTTTAACTGGCTGAGGAAATTTAAGGCTTATGCCTTTGCGAAAGAATGAGCTTACCATTGAGAAAAGGTTCAAGTGACTCGTCTATTGAACCTATTGCAGAGCACAGATTTGACATCTTCCTGAAACGGGTTAACTCTGTTGGTAAAGGAATCACACATCATTATCTGTAATTCAACCAATCCTAGATTTTGAAGGTTGACAGTCTGATTTACTTCATGGTTGGTTGGTTGGTGAAAAAAACCCCAGAATTTGCAGCATAAAATGTTACAATTTGTATTTAAAAAGGTTCTCAATGTGGGCTGAAGAATTGAAGTGATGGAGAATCCAGTACAGTAGCCCTGTGATCAATAACTCTCACAACTGAAGATTTACTATTAAAATTGTCTAGGTTCAGTTTCAAAACCTGGCCTTTATGACTATCAAACAAATCCCCCTCTGCAGGTAATCAAGGCTGTGAGCTAGACAGGGCTGTAATTATAAGTCATGGTCTGCACATGGCAAGGAGGGGCATGAGTTGACTGCAGACATTGTAATGCATCTTCGATAAGTTTTTAAACATCACTCATTCTGCAGAAAAACTGTTTATGTGCCAAGTAGTGGTCTCGCTACATGATTAATATTCGAAAGGTAGTGCTATTTCCCTTTTCTGACTGATCTTTCTCTAGTTATACTTGCAATGATCTCATTTAATCATTTAATGATCATTAATGATGTCAATGATCTCTTAGCTACAACTTTGCATTAGGAACTCATGTTGAACTGGTTATTTCAAGGGATTAACCCTGATTCTGTAAGTATGGCCAAGGTCTTTTTTCTCCTGTTTATGCCTATACCCCAGAAATAACTGTAGTCAACAGGAGCTCTACCTATAGTTTATCAATGTGAAAATCAGGGTTTACAGGTGTCAATTGAAAATGCAGTTATTTTTATTCTAAAAATACTGATTTTTCTCTATGGTGTACCTTTTACAAATGTAAATGGGGAATAATATTGACCTTATAGAAAAGGTAGGGTGAACGGATAGTTAAATGCTTATTTATGTAACTTATTATCTCCATTAATTCAAGGTGTTCATATAGTAAAAGCTCCTGATTTTTCAAAATTATCCTTTTAATGTCTGAAGAAAAATAATACATTAAAAATGAAAACTGGTTGACCTAGCAGAATATCATATACATAAGAAATTTACTGATTTGGGAGTGTGTTGCTGTTTTCTCCGTACAGCTACCCTTGAGCAGCTGGCTCAAAACAGGAATTTCTCTTGTCGGTTTCTCTCATTGTCATTTGGGTTTTCCCAGCACTAAAAAGCAAGTGAGGCTACTAGCTGGCACAAGCAAGACATGAGCTAGCTGCGGGGACCCGTGATCTGTTTCAGATAGAACATACCAGCTTAATGCTCTGAAAACTCTGAGATACTGTGAACTAGGGTTCCGCCCCATTGACTTCCTGGGTCTGCCATGTGCTCTGTTCCAGAAGCCGTCTCCTCCAGCACCTGGTCCCAGACTTAGTGAGATGGCTCCCATAGCTGTGCCAGAGAGCTCTGAGAGCAGGGTGCTGACAGCCACCAATTGAGCGACGGGTCTGCTGTCAGCAGGCAAAGTGAAGTGATGGCTGATGTCGGCCTGGGAAAGCCAAGCAACAGTTCAGCAGCAGCAGGAGACAGGACTGGAGACGGGCACTCCTACAGCATGACTCAGCCCAGGAATGGTGCCCAAGCCCGAGCTCAGTTGGGCTCCTGAACTGAAGGTTCCTGGAAGAGCCTCGTGGCTCTGACAGCACTTTTCTTTGCTTTTCCTGCAGAGCAGAGGTCACTTTCCACTTCAGCCCTTCAGGGTCCCTTGTGTTTCTCCTCTCTTAGCTCTGCTTTGATTCCTTGCATTTTCTTGGTTCCTGGTCTGTTCTTGATCTGGTTTTCCAAGCCTTCACAGGTGGGATTACATGGTTGTGAAGTTAATGAATGTTCGTATGTTGTTGATCTAGTTGTCATTGTTGTCTTCCTGTATTATTTTAGAAGGAATGCGTACTAGGAAGAATACCTGTAAAGTGTGAGTCTGAACTCCTAGAGTTCATGAAAAAAATCTAGTACGTCAGTTCAACACTGACTGAAGATCATCTTTAAAGACAGCAAAATGAAGTGCCATGGTCTCTTCCCCTCTCTATCACTTCAAATGGAAAAATAGCAGTGATAACTTTTTTTTAAAAATGGCAGGAAGTGGTTACAGAATAAGTTCTTAGTCTTCTAAGATTGAAACAGCCATGTCCTCCAGGTTATACAGACCTTCCCTCCTCCAGATTATACAGACCTTCCCTCCAAACAATGAACAAACATGTTTGTAATTGATCTGAACTACCACTAAGACAAATAGGATTCAAATGATCTTTTATTTTTTCAGGACACAGAATTTCTCAGATCACTGTGATCCTCCTCCTTTTCTATGTTTAGCCTTTGAAATTCTGTAATTGAATTAAAAACGGAATGTTTCTAAAAGATTTTAAAATACTAAGTGGGTGGATATTGGACATAGGTACTGTAACTTGGAGAAGTAGAGCAGGAAGTATTAAAGCAGCAGAGATTACTTTTTTTTAAGTAAGTGACCTTGTGTCTAACGCTGGATGGCACTGAAGTGCAAGGTATGAAGCCAAGTAGGGTACAGGAAGTGGCTAAGCTCTGTTACAAGGCTTCTTTTTGCATGGAATTAACTGGATAAGGAGTTTTCCTGGTGTTAATCTTCCCCAAAATAGCATCTGTATTTAAGATGCTGTGCAAAGAGGATTTGTAAGTCATCTGTGAGGTCTGACGGAGAATGAATCCTGGCATTGTGACAGAAATTCAGCACACACTTGCATAGTGACAATTTAATAATTTAGATTGAGACTTCAAAGCAGAGTACAAACTCTATCCTGATACAATGCAGACTAACTTTGGTTTTATATGACCCTGACTGTCATGCCTGCTGACCTGACATATGCAGTTTGTTGAGAGTTGAATATATGCTCTATATGTATGAGGAAGATTTCACTATTCATCAATATGCAGTGGTACAACCCAGGCGAGGAGCGGAACTCAGCATGTGCTGAATTTTCAGCACGCTAAAAGTCTCCTGGGTATTAACAGCCTTTTGAATCGGTGCTGACTCTGTTGTGAGGTTTATGAAGAACAGTGATGCAATGCAAGCATGAGATGAGTGGCAGTGCCTCCTTCCTGCCTTCTCATATCTGCACCTGCTGTGTACTCTGCAGAAGGAACGTCTCAAAACAGTCCATTTTGGGGTGATTTTGAGGTTGTCTTGCCTATATTTTAAATTTTGCAATTTTTGTTACTCTGAGGGCTCTCTGGATCTTGACATGTCTTGTTTAGCAGAGCAATGAAGGAGCAGGATCCCTCCTGTTCTGAACCTGCCTAAGACCTTGTCAGGCGCATGTTTGCTGTGACACAGAGGCTATTTGGAGGAGGTAGTCTGATTCTTTCATATGGTTTTGCTTTTTTTTTAATTATAATAGGCAATATTTTCCTTGATTCCTTGATTGTTCTTTTCCAAACCATAATTCATTCTGATTTATTTCTACTCTCATCCTTGAGTGTGTGCTGTTTATTTTGATCCTTGCGCAAACTTGCCATATGATTGTTGCAGGGTCCCGTAACGGGGAACAGCCCCGGAGTAACGACAGGATACCGATACGGTTAGAAATCGTTCTCGCTTTATTGATGTGAAGCATTATGTTTATACTGTTCGGTGGTGTGTACGCGTCTTTCTACTATTGGATACAATGCTGCTTCAAGCGCCTTAAGCTAATACTGATTGGTTATCATATGGCAAGCTGTTGCCAATTCTCCACCTTACTCACCGTCCACATACCCTGTTCAACATCACTATATATGGTCTGCATACCCTGTTCGACATGCTGAAAAACTGCTTGCAACACTATTCTACTTTTAGTCCTTCAAGGACAGTTCAAGACATCTGGCATTGGCCTAGTCACAACTAGTCACGTACTCTCTACATCTGCTGGTCACGTCCGGTCTAGTCACGTACACTCTCCATCTCATCGCCTGGGTTGTTCACGCTAAGGCCAACAAATCATGGCCTCCTTTGGCTAAAAACACTTCCACATATGATCCTGTATTTAGTCAGAGATAGGTAAAGTACCAGAGACTGCTCAGTTCTTAAAAAAAAAAAAAAAACCACTTTCCTTGAACAGTAAACATAGTCTAGTAACAATTTTAATATTACAATTTTTATCACGGTCATTATTTGAATGAAGTCTCTCAGCTTCCTGTATATGCAAAGTTTATTCTTCAACAGCTTTCCAGTGGCTGGAACACCTTCTTAGTTAAGATTTTGAATGGGAGGATGTTCTGTGTTGCAGGTATAAGCTAATCAAAGCCTAATTCTGACACCCTTGATATAAAAAGTAACTTTTTCCACAAACTATTGAGATCAGTAAGTTTTCATCTAAAGAGTTGTATGATGGAGACAAGCACATGGCAGCAGCATCGGGATCCAGACTAGCATCAGCATCGGGCTGGTAGTTAATATTTAAAGTCAATGATAAATGCCAACACACAGATATTAGCCATATAGTATTATCTATGTCTTACATCCAAGGGACATTTTACACCCAAGTAACGGAAATCTGGGCAAAAGACTACTGTGCCCCTGCAGAGATATGGGATGAATCATTCATAGTACAAGTCAGGCATGAAAAACAGAACTCTATTTTCCAGTGTTGCACCACGGAGATCACAGATCATAATCAGATATGACAGGCTATGGAGTTCGTGTTTCTCTCAGCCGAGATGGGCACCCACTGCTTTTGCTATGTTTTACATCTCCTGTCATGCTGCTTTGCTGCACAGCGTCCAGTGCTGGTAGGTTGCACTTCAGATACCTAAAGCTAATGACTAGTGATTCTGCTTTGGATCCATGCTCAAAGAACTGGAAGTCTGTGCAGACACTATGACAAGGATGGGAAAACACTGCAGCAAGGAGATAACCTAAGCTCTTTTTAGTAGTTAGATTACGTCTCTTACCAACAATTCCAAAGAAAAAAGCATACTAATATAGACTATGATTCTAAAATAATATTTAAATCATTCATAAACTGAGATGCAAAGCTATCATAATTATAACAACTTTTACATTATCCAGTAATAAAATCTGACGTCAGTGACTCACTCCTTCACTCCCTATTCCCTCCAAACTTTTAAGATCTTGTGACAGGGACAAATAGTGGCTATTCACTTTTAAGCTCTATTCCTCTGAAACCTGCCAAATGAAAAAGAGTATTGACTCACTGTACTTGTATGTAGTTCTTTACTGCATATTTGTTGATAATCTGCGAAATGCTACACACATAAATGAGAAAGGCTGTGCCTCTTGTCATGGTCTGTAGGTTAGAGTCATAAATCCTAAAACACTGATAAAAATACAGTGACTTTCCAATAAGCAATTGAAAAGTGTCTCACCTTTTCATCAGTTCCTGATACTCCCAAGTAATCAATGGCTTGGTTTAAAAGGAAGTGTGGAAGGACAGAAAAACAAGTCTCCCTTCTTGTGAAATATCCAATGGCACTTACTTTACAGGGGTTACACAGCAGTTTATCAAAATAGAGGAAAATAAATCAATCGTAACATATCTATAGATGGTCCCACAAAATAATCCTGACCAATGCTCATGAAATTTTCAGTAGAGTTCAACCCTGAGTAGCAGTAATAGTTTCTGACATTGCAGTGATTTATATATATTTTTTATTTGCTTAATGTAATATACATGTATATGTTCTCCATTGTCTGCCCTTGACTCTTGCTAATGAGCTCATCATTTTGTAGCCTTCATTTGTCATAACAACAACATTAACGCATAAGGAAAAATATAAAACATTTGATAACTGCTATGAGTTAAACTTGATATTAGATGTATTCTAGGTATTAGTTATGTTCTAGGCTTCATACAGTTGCCTGTTCAAGCTATCTGTCCTAATTCTGCTTATGAAAATATATCAGGTGTCATTGATAAAAAACCATTCTCTTAGAGAAAAGTATTTGTTCATAATTATTCTGATCAGCTTATTAAGTATTAATTACTATTATTTATATTAAAATTTTATAACTCATCATAAAACCAAGAAGAAAATCAGGAAGAAGTGACAGTTTTTAATGAAGAGGACTGTGCTTTAGATGTTGATTCCTAATCAAACTCAAGTCACAGAATAAATTAATTACTTCATTCTAGGGATGGGATAATGCTGAGATCTTTGAATTTAGGAAACAATTTATGACCAAAGAGCAGCAGTCTAGGATATCTTTCTGGTTGGTTAACCCATGAATGGGTTGATTTAGGCCATGGTTTTGTTACTAGTGGCAGCTGAAGGACAAAGTGCACAGAACAGAATTTAAATTCTGATGGTTTTGCTAGATCAGAATAAGCTCATTACTCTGAATCTTATTCACCTCCTCGACCATAATTTCTGTTTTGCTGTGACACTGGTTTTGCCTCCAGTGTCTGATGTATAAATGCCACAATTGTCTAGCCTTATTCTACCGCGAGAAGAACTCACCTGAGTGTATAGCTGATGTCATCTTCGTACAGTCAATGTACTTAGCTGATGATTGTAAGCTTCTGAATTTTATTTCTTGGTTGTTTTTTTTGTATATTAAGAATTGACTTGACCATGTACATGTCTCTACTTTTTCTTATTGTATGTTACTTTTACCTGTAAAGCCTTTTGTATTTGTTTTGGCTGAAATAGGTTTGATTTTACTTCATTTCAGCTTGTAGGGTGCTATGTTTTAGATGTCTGAAACGGTGTTGATAACACACCAAGTTTTTAGCTGTCACTGAGCAGTGTCAAGGACTTCTCTGTTTCTCAGACTGCCCCCCAGCAAGTTAGCTGGGGGTGCACAGAGGCTGAGAGGGGACACAGCCAGGACAGGTGACCCCCAAAGAGATATCCCATACCACATGACATCACACCCAGAAATAAAAGCTGAGGGAAAGAAGGAGGAAGGGGAAACATATCAAGTGATGGCATTTGTCTTTCCAAGCAACGGTTACATGTGAGGGAGCCCGGCTTTCCTGGGGTTGGCTGAACACCTACCTGCCAGTGGGAAGAGGTGATTGAATTCCTTGTTTTGCTTTGCTTGTGCCTGTGGCTTTTGCTTTCCCGACTAAATTGTCTTTATCTCAACCAAGTTTTCTTGATTTTACCCTTCTGATTCTCTCCCCCATCCCACCTGGGGGGAGTGAGCGAGTAGCTGGGCGGGGCTCAGTTGCCCGCTGGGGGTAACATAACACCTGTCTTCCTCATACTGTTTCTTGTTTTATTGGATGCTCAGTTCCAGCGTGGTGTGAACTCTCACTTAGCTTCATTACAGACTCCGACATCCTGCCCCTGACAAAGTCTTACAATTTTGTCAGGAATTCACTGTGTTCCCCTCTCCCTGCCCAATGCCAGTAATGTCTCTGAGTTTCTTGTCCAAGTCTCCTCCTGATCCACTCCCTTGGTAGCTGTTCAGCCCTTCAAAATCGTAAGACTTTTTTTTTTTTTTTCCCCACTTTGTTTAAAATAGAACTATTTTCTGACAATTTGCTTCTGTACGGAGTGCCATTCTCCCTGGTTTCATAGAATTCAGTTGCTACTATCCAACTTAATTAAAAGACATTTAATCATGGACTTCAAAACCAACTGCTGTTTCTGTTCTGTTTTGAAGTGAACTTTAGTTTAAAACTTTTCCAATACCCATCTCTACAGACCCAAAATCTGTACCTATCTGCACAGATTTTAAACTCTAGTGGATCTTCTAGCTCCTCCATCTTCCCCATTAGGGTTTCTTTCCTCTCCAAGTGGTGACCAAGCATTGCTCAGGTTGTGGTTTTACAGTTACCCTAAACCAATAGACTCTTTCATGGGCACCCCCTTGCCGTGGGGAAAGAGCTTGCGTGCCCTTGTGAAGTTGAGAGCTATGCTGGTGGTGGCATATGCCTCCGGTAGGGTCTCCCAAGCCAGACAGGTCTCAACTGAAGGGTCAGACAAAGTGTGTCCACGGGCAGGATGGGCTCACTAGCCTTCGGGCAACCATCCTAGGAGAAGGACAACTCTAACTGCAAACCCGGGCAGATGGAGCTCGTTTAGCCCTGTAAGGCCATCCATCTAAGAGAAGGATACTCTAACCAAACCTACGACCTGAGGACTTCGCTGTCACCGTCCAAGCTCGCTAGGCCCTGGCAGATGAACCTCAGGTGTAAAGGGTGGGGCCAGTCTCGCGCACGCTGCGCCTCACCTAAAAAATCCACCGCGCAGGCTTGAAGGGTGTACTCACGTTTGCAAAGCCCTGTAGCGACAGGCAAGGGACGAAACGGCAGGTGGAAAGATGTCACTGGAAGCCGCAGACCCAACCCTGCATGCAGGCGGTTCAGGACATTGGTCGCTTGAGACTGACCCGGGAGATGACAGTCTCGTTCGGCAGCATCCTGAATGACCAAGCAGCCTTTTTCAAGGAGAGCACTGCTTGCTCCACATGGAGAGGGGCCTAGAAAAGGTGGCCTAACCAAAGCTCATCTCCCTTCCAATCCAGTTGGCTAGCCGCGGCCAACAGACATCTTCTTCTGCGGTCAACCAAAGACAAAGAGACAAAGGCATACACCTGCCTCCAAAGGTGTGTCCAGATTGACACTCGCATGTTGGAACATCAGAACCATGCTCGATACAGCAGACAGTGGGCGTCCTGAACGCCGTTCTGCTATAATTGCTCACGAACTGTCACGACTCAACATCGACATTGCTGCTCTCAGTGAAGTTCGCCTTCATGAGGAAGGCAGCCTTCAAGAACATGGTGCCGGCTACACACTGTATTGGTCAGGCAAACCCAAAACCGAAAGTCATCATTCCGGAGTTGGCTTCATGATTAAAAACTCTAAACTTGAAAATTTGCCAACAGGTCATTCCGATCGCATTATCTCCTTACGCCTCCCGCTACACAACAAGCAACATGTTGTTCTCTTCAGCATATATGCCCCAACTCTCCAAGCTGACCCTACAGAAAAAGACAAATTCTACACCGATCTGCGCCGCCTTACTCAAAAGGTTCCTGCGGATGATAAGATCATAATCCTTGGTGACTTCAACGCCCGAGTAGGTAAGAACTCTGAAGCCTGGAAAGGAGTACTAGGCAAGCATGGAGTTGGAAACTGCAATGACAACGGTCGCCTCTTGCTAGAGTTTTGTGCTGAGCAGCAGCTTACCATCACCAACACGATCTTCCAGCAGAAAGACAGCCTGAAGACAACCTGGATGCATCCTCGATCTAAACACTGGCACCTCATTGACTATATCTTAGTGTGCCAGAGAAACGTTCGCGATGTCTGTCACACCCGAGTGATGCCTAGTGCAGAATGTCAAACAGACCACCGCCTTGTGCGCTGCAAACTTAACCTCCATTTTAAGCCCAAACCTAAGAGGGGCGGCATTCTGAGGAGGAGGCTCCAAGTTAACAATCTTCAAACAGCTGCAGTGAGAGACAGCTTCCAGGCAAACCTTCAAACTAGGCTTGAAGACTGTCCCATAGACTCTTCTCCTGAAGCGCTTTGGCAACATATTAAAAATAGCATCCTGCAGTCCTCCGAAGAATTCTTAGGGTTCTCCACAAAGAAGAACAAAGACTGGTTTGATGAAAACAATCCAGAGATCCAGGAATTGCTGGCAAAGAAGAGATCTGCTCACCAAGCACACCTCGCTCAGCCATCTTGCCATGTAAGAAAAGCAGCCTTTCGTCTTGCATGCAGTAAACTCCAACAGAAACTTCGAGACATCCAGAACAAGTGGTGGCTCAACCTAGCAAAAAAGACTCAACTATGCGCAGATTTGGGTGACCACAGAGGATTCTATGAGGCTCTGAAAGCAGCGTACGGACCCACACACCAAGTTCAAAGCCCCCTACTCAGCGCAGATGGCCAAACGCTTCTCACAGATAAAACCTCCATCCTGAATCGATGGTCTGAACACTTTCAAACTCTCTTCAGTGCCAACCGTGTAGTCCAAGACTCAGGAATCCAGCTCATCCCAAAACAAACGGTGAAAAATGAATTGGATATAGCCCCTACTATGGGAGAGACCCTTAAGGCCATACAGCAGATGAAAACCGGCAAGGCAGCTGGGGTCAACGGAATCCCGCCTGAAATCTGGAAACATGGAGGCCAAACGCTCCATGCTAAATTTCACGAGCTAGTTGTGCGCTGTTGGGAACAAAGCGAACTACCACCAGATCTCCGTGATGCAATCATCATCACCCTGTACAAGAAAAAAGGAGTAAAGTCAGACTGCTCAAACTACCGAGGCATAACTCTGCTCTCCATTGCTGGAAAAATTCTCGCAAGAATACTATTGAACAGACTGGTACCCGCTATCGCAGAAGAACTTCTACCTGAAAGTCCGTGTGGTTTCAGAGCCAACAGAAGTACCACAGACATGGTATTCGTTCTCAGACAACTGCAAGAGAAGTGTAGGGAACAGAACAAGGGTCTCTATGTAACTTTCGTTGATCTCACCAAAGCCTTTGACACTGTGAGCAGAAAAGGTCTGTGGCAGATCTTGGAACGATTAGGATGTCCCCCCAAGTTCCTCAAAATGATTATCCTGTTACATGAGGGGCAGCACGGCCAAGTCAGATATGGCGATGCACTCTCTGAGCCCTTCCCAATAGCCAATGGTGTGAAACAAGGTTGCGTTCTCGCACCAACTTTATTCACAGTTTTCTTCAGCATGATGCTCCAAAGGGCCACGGCAGACCTCGACGAACAAGATGGCATTTATATCCGATATCGTACCGATGGGAGCCTTTTCAACCTAAGGCGACTGAAGGCCCACACCAAGACCCTGAATCACCTTGTCCGTGAGCTGCTTTTTGCTGACGATGCCGCCCTTGTTGCCCACACAGAAGCAGCTCTGCAGCGCTTAACATCCTGCTTTGCAGAGGCGGCTGAGCTTTTTGGGCTGGAAGTCAGCTTGAAGAAGACAGTAGTTCTCTACCAACCAGCACCACAAGATGATTACCATCATCCCCACATCACCATTGGCGAGTCAGAGCTTCAGCCAGTCCAGCAGTTCAGCTCTCTGGGTAGCATCATCTCCTCAGATGCCACGATCGACAAAGAGATAGACAACAGAATAGCAAAGGCAAACAGAGCTTTCGGAAAACTCCATAAAAGAGTCTGGTGCAATAAACACCTGAAGAAAAGTACAAAGATCAGTGTCTACAGAGCCGTGGTACTGCCTACTCTTCTGTACGGGTCTGAATCATGGGTCATCTACCGCCACCATCTGCGACTCCTCGAACGCTTCCATCAGCGCTGCCTCCGCACAATCCTAAACATCCACTGGACTGACTACGTGACTAATGTTGCTGTCCTTGAACAGGCAGACGTCACCAGTATTGAGGCCATGTTGCTGAAAACGCAGCTGCGTTGGGCAGGGCACGTCTCCAGGATGGCGGATCACCGCCTCCCTAAGATCGTGTTCTATGGTGAACTTGCCACCGGCTGCCGCAAGAGAAGAGCTCCAAAGAGGAGATATAAGGACTCCCTGAAACAACACCTCAGCCTAGGCCATATTGACCACCATCAGTGGTCCACCCTGGCCTCCAATTGGGAGATTTGGAGACACACCATACATAACGCTGCTGTCTCCTTTGAGAGCACGTGTAGAATCAGTCTCGAGGAGAAAAGACAGCGCAGAAGGAACCGTGCCTCGACTATACCACCCAAGGAGACCCTCCGGTGTGCTCTTTGCAACCGGTCTTGCCTATCCCGCATTGGCCTTTTCAGCCATCAACGCGCTTGCAATAAGCGTGGGCAAAGCCCTTCCCAAATCTTCGTCCGTGAAGCCAAGCCATGATGATGATGATGATGAAACCAATAGAAATGCCAGCAATCTCTCCATCTCTCCCCTGCATTGGCTGCATGTCCTGCTACTCCCTTTGGGCTAGTGCTGGCGGATATGTAGGTAAATACAAACTGAACCTTTTTTCTTTCCTTTGGTTATTTTTCAATTGTGTCAGATTCATGACCCAGCTACCTGTAGAGGTGCAGAAATCCTGCCAGTTACAACGTGTAGGCAGGCGGAATGAGGGCAGAAAGACCACAAGCTTGGGGAAGAGGAAGCAGTGACAGGAACTTTATCCTCATGTCTTAATCTTCCTGCAAGACATCTACTTACTTGTGTTCGCCCGCAACACATAACAAGGCACCCTGTCCAGACACAGATGTAATGCTGAGCTTTTATATTCAGGTTCTCCTGTGCTGCAAGAATGAAGATATAGGTCAGATTCTTCTGTCATCAGATGTAAGTTCACCCTTTGATTTAAACAGAATAAAGATTTCACTTTGGGGAACGCAGAAATCAAAGCAGCCGTTGTTGGTTGTTGTGTGCTAGACTTACCTTTTAATCTGCTTAAGCATGCTTAGAAGGCTAAGGCTGGAGAAGATCCCCAAAGCAGAATTGATTGAAACCTGTAGAAAATTGTATAGTTTTTACATACTATGAACAAAGTAGTACAGGCAAAGAGGATGGTCACGCTGCTAAAATACTGAGCTTTATGAACACAGCGCTCAGTTTTACCTTTGGGTGTACAGATGGCTTCAACTCTGATTCTGACCCTGTGGTTATGTCTACACTGCAGATTTGGTAGGCTATAGCAGTCTAATGGTGTGCTAGGTTGAACCTGGCTGGATGCCAGCTGCCCAAAGCAGCTCTATCACTTCCCCGGCTCAGCTGAACAGAGGAGAGAAAATAATAATGAAGGTCAAGATACGGGCAGGGAGATCACTCACCAATTACCATCACGGGCAAACCAGACTCAAGCTGGGGAAAAGAATTCATTTAAATTTTTAACAATCAGAGTAGGATAATGAGAAATAAAACCAAATCTTAAAAACACCTTCCCTCACCTTCCCGTCTTTCTGGGCTTAACTTGACTCCCAACTTCTCTACCTTCTATCCCCACCAGTGGTACAGGGGGATGGCAAATGGGGGTTGCAGTCAGTTCGTGACTCTTTGTTTCTTCCGCTTCTTCCTTCTCAGGGAGAGGACTCCTCACACTCTTCCCCTGCTTCAGCATGGGGTCTCTTCCACAGGAGACAGTCCTCCACTTCTCCAACGTGGGTCCTTCACAGGGACTACAGCTCTTCACAAACTGCTTCAGCACAGGTTCCTTTCATGGGGTGCAGTACTTCAGACTGCTTCAGCATGGGTCCCCCACAGGGTCACAGGTCCTAACAGCAAACCTGCTCCAGCATGGGCTCATCTCTCCACAGGTGCATGGGTCCTGCCGGGAGCCTGCTCTAGCACAGGCTTTCCACAGGGGTTACAGCCTCATTTGGGCACATCCACCTGCTCTGGCATGGGTTCCTCCATAGGCTGCAGGGGTCAGCCTGCCTCACCATGGTTTTCACCATGGGCTGCAGGGGAGTCTCTGCTCTGGTGGCCGGAGCACCTCCACCCCCTCCTTCTTCACTCACCTTGGTGTCTGCAGAGTTCTTTCACATATTCTCACTCCTCTCTTCAGCTGTAGCTGACAGGTTTCTTTTTTCCCCTTCTTAAATATGTTATCACAGAGGCACTGTACAGAGTAAAAAGTCACAGCACAATGACCAAGTCTCGTACAACGACATACACACCACGCAGCTGGATGCCTGCAAGCTCATTGTCGATAAAATTCAGCTGTGGCCAATGTGGCAATCAGAACTACAACTATCACTAGATCAATATCTGCTGATAGGTGTTATCTCAATGCCTGGAGGAGTGTGAAACAGGGCAGAGATCCAGTGTCACATTCTTCCATTTTACCTCCCAGGACGAAATGAGCTGTTACAGATATCCATACATGCGTAAATTAACAGACTTTGTGCAATTAACATAAGCGATAAGCTTGACTACTGTCCCACCCACATCCACACCTACCCCGATGATGTAATGTCAAAAACTGAGTATAAATATTGCCCCAGTGTCGGCCCTAAAAGAAGGCAGGAGATGATTCAGAACCAAACTGAAATGATGGATTGACAGATGTGCCCCCTCTCCACCTCCCCACACAGGGACGCCTTGTGTGTAAGATTCATTACCTCAGCCACACTGAGTGACTTTATTTCTTCCTGGGTGTATTTTATTTGTAATCACAGTTGTGCTTGTTTCTATTGCACTATTCGTGCATCCAACGGGCTTGTTTTACCAAGCGGCCGGGCTTACAGCAAACGGGCTGTTGTGTATTTGGTGCTGGACCTGTAGTGCTGGATATTTCTTTGATACTTAAGCTATAGCTACCCTGCAGTTCATCAATTTATCATGGGCAATCCAAAAGAACTTGTATATGTTGCATTGTAAATAAACTGTTGTTATTTGTGCCCCCGCCTTTCTTGTTTTCACATATTCGGTGTCGATCTTTTAAGACCGGATTTATTCCCTTATTGTAACAGGCACTACGACCATTGCTGGTGGGCTTGGCCTTGGCTAGCAGCGGGCCCATCTTGGAGCTGGCTGGCATTGGCTGTATTGGACATCTCTCACTAATTTTACCCTCATCTGCTAAGTAAGGTGATATGTAAATTTCCATCTGAAACCACTTCATACACTGACATATTTCAAATAAAAAAATATCTTTGTAAGAATTATCTGATAGAAGTGTACACATGAAAATCTTTTGGATGGGATAAGACCAGACACAACAGTAATCAGCTTCTTAAAGATGATAATGCTTTTGGAGTCGCTAATCCCCCAGTTTTATCTCTGAAGGAACTCACAAGCATATGTTACGTTACCTTGTAAATACTAGTTCGTACAATAGAGATACAACAACTTTGGCAGTCTGGGAAAGGAATGAGAAAAATCTGAACTGCAAGTCTGCGGTCTGGGAGAGCGACAGAAGAAGAAGATGAGCTAAGCTGTTTGAAGACCGGTTGAAACCTGCATAAATCACAATAAACTCTGATAACACAGTTTCTTTGCCAATTATCCACGCTATATGGGAGATTTCCCACGAAAATCTTGAAGTGCTGTTTCTTCGGCAACCGGTAGGACACGACAAATTCCACAAAATGGATCTTCTTAAGCTCAAGCCGCATGCGTAATAGTTATGCAAAATTATTAATCATTTTTTGAATACATATTATTATTTTGGGGAAAATAATTAATATGTATCTAATCAGGTGATATAAGCTTTGGTTGGGGCAGCATATGGGGCACATGATTTGAGGAAAACAAACGCACTCTGTGAGCCCGGCGCTGCAAATAAAGAAAATGCCTGCTTCTTAACGCTACATTGGTATTAAGGAGTTTTTCTTCCAAATTTTCTGTAACACAGAGGCCATTAGTTTTTAGCAGTTTTGTTTGAAGACTTGGACATTAATTTTTCTAGTTTCCTTTCTCTCCACCATGAGAAAGAACAGTGTCCTCCCACTAGATGCAGGAAACTTTCTATAGCATCCTTGTGATTGGAGAGAAAGAAATGGAAAGATCAAAGGGCAAAGTCCGCATACAGAAGCAGTCAAAACTAACACATGAGTTAGAGAGCTAAAAAGCTGTCAAGAGCTGTCAAGAGGAATCAAGAAAAAAGTGTAACATTGCACCCAAAAGATAAAATACACAGGGAAAGAATGATTATGAAAGAACAACAACAACAAAAAAAGACAGTAAGAAAATAGTTTGTTTAGCGAATGAGAGTCAGGAGGAAAGATACAAGGAAAAACAGCTTTCATGACTGTGGGTTTGTCAATGACTGCTTTGAAAATTTAAGTGAAAGACTGCACTTTGGATGATTAATACAAACTGAGTACCTTGTCTAATATACCACAATTCCTTAGCCTCTTTCTGTAGGGGCATAACTGGAACTACCTAAACACATGATAAAAGTAATGTTAAAAGCAATGTAATGGAAAGATCACACTGAATAGGAATTGGGAAGATTTGGATTTGGGGATCTTTGTAAGTACTCCTTAGAATAACAATTGCTTTTGGCCCTTTCCCACATGCTATGAATAATTCCAGAAAGCATGATGCTGAGACTTTGGAAGTGATCTAAAATAAGAACCTGTTAAAAGCTGTAAGAACAAAGCTGCAAAAATTTTAACCTATTATTCTTTGAGCACAGAATCACAATATACCGTTGAAGGATTCAGTGCCTCGGTGGTAGTTATTCTATACTTTCTCGCTTTCTAAGCAGGTCCATTAATTGTGATGATGTAAGAGTTTAATGCACTAATGATTGTTCACTGTTAATGCTAATCCACTGACCTTAAACAGCTTGAGCTGATGATATTTAGAGTTTGGCACTGCCTGAAGTCTTGGATGTTGAATGGGAAAGCCGTAAGTGCTTCCTTCCATTGTTCATTTCTGACTATCAGCTTGGACTCTTGGCATTCCATCAACATCTGGGAGCAGCTGGTCTATTTTGTCTTATATGCACTCATGTTGATGGAGTATTTAAAATGACGTTAGTAGGAATGGTCTGATGACCGTACTGTGCTACATGACCCATAATCCAAGGTCATTTTCCAATTTTAAAACATTACGGCAGAGGGAAACGCAGGTCAGTACCACTTTGAGCAGTTCTAGAGACACCAATAGGCTCTGAAAGACCAAGCAACAGATGGAAAGGAGCATCTAAAGCATTTCTCTTCAGTGGAGGCCTAAGGCAAGTTATTGTTCAGAAGAAGAAGAGATTAAAGAAGTAGTTTTTAATGCTTAGATTATTTTGTTGCAGAACCTCCTTTTTTTTTTTTTTCTTTTTCTTTTTCTTTTTTTTTAACTTTAACCTCAAGAACCCAAATGCAATCTAGGGGTACTGATGGATGCAAAACTGAGTGTAAGCGGTTGCGGCTCAGAAAGCCAATCACACCCTGGGCTGCATCAAAGGAAGTGTGACCACCAGGTTGAAGGAGCTGATTCTCCCCCTCTACCCCACCTTTGTGAGGCCCTACCTCCAGTACTGTGTTCATTCAGTGCTGGTGTCCCCAGCATAAGCCATGGACTTTCTCAAGCTGATCCACAGGAGGGCCACAAAGGATCAAGGGACTGGAGCACCTCCCCTACAAGGAACAGATGGAAAAGTTGGGGGTATTTAGACTGGAGAAGAGAAAGCTCTGGAGAGCCCTTAAGCCTTCCAGTACTTAAAGGGGGCCCATGAGAAAGATGGGTAGGGTCTTTTTAACAAGGAGTGTAGTGATAGGACAAGGGTAACAGTTTTAAGCCCATCTACCTTTAGCCTTTATCTGGGGCTAAACTATAGCAGCTGCTCTGTCACCCAATGACACACACACACACACAGCAGAGAAGAGCGATCGGGAAAAGGAGAGAAGACCCACAGGTTCAGATGGAAACAGATTTAATGAAACAGCCAAACTAATATCAATTCCAATATGAAGTATACAAAGTTATACTCAGACCAGCAAAAGTATGATGGTTGTAATAAATAGGAAAAGCAGTCCTCAGGAGAAAGAAGAGTAGGACCAGGAGGAGTCCAAGGAACAAGGCCCACGACTATCCTCAGCAAACGTCTCCCTTTACACTTAATGTAAATTTTATGGTATGGGTTACACCTGAGAGCCAACTCGGGTCAGCTGCCCTAGCTGATTCAAAACTGCTACTGGCCTGCAGACCATGTCAGGCAATGATGCAGCAGAATCAAGCAAAACTGAAAGAGGGTAGATTTAGATTAGATACTAGAAAGAGATTCATTACTGTGACGGTGGGGAGGCACTGGAACAGTTTGCCCAGAGAAGCTGTGGATGCCCCATCCCTGGAAGTGTTCAAGGCCAGGTTGGATGGGGCTTTGAGCAACCTGGATAAGTGGAAAGTGTCCCTGCCCGCAGCAGGACTGGGTGATCTTTAAGGCCCCTTGCAACTCAAAGTATTCCATGATTCTGTGATTCTATGATTCTATGTCTCTGCTGGATATAGCTAAAGACAGGCAAGAAGAGTACTATTCCTGAGCATTTATAATTTCGTTGGTTTTTTTTTTTCTTGTTTTTATCATGATATGCTTACATGGATTGAGGATGTTAATTTCTTTCTACCTTATGGATTGCCATAGCCTCCAATACTGCAGCGTATTCATGCACATCAGAGTTGTACTTACAGCACAATGTGGGTTTAGCCTTGTGACATCACACTTGAAGGCAAGAGGAAGACTAGCCCATTGGAAAAACTGGGAAAATGCTTATGAGTTTGCTAAATACTGTGTCTTTGGACTGTATAATCCACCACTTAATAGTAAAAGACACTTTTTTTGTCTAAGTTCTTTCTTTTCTGCAAGCAGTAGTGGCTCAAATATTACACAGACGACTACACAGGAATAGAGAAATGTGGTTACAGCGTATGGGAAAAATGCATGGTTCTCAAATTAGCCATGGAAGTGGTTGTGACCCCCTGCAAAAGTTGGATATTAAACCTCTAGCATAAGCAAATTCATGAGAACTAGCTAATTTCTGTATTCTCCTCAAAAGCATCACTGTTGTACTCTGGAATAAAGATGTTTGTTATAGGTGTAAGGAGTGAAATGAGATAGCCAGTGCTTCAAAGCAAACATGTATCACAAAATCCCAGCAATGATATTATATTGTAAAACATAGGCTAGGCAATAGTCATGACCTCTTTAGACTGCTCAGTAAAGGATGGTCTGCACAGTGCTCTAGACTCACTGTTTTGTCATTGACTTTCTACTCCCACTTTGTGTGGGGCATTTACATTTATTTTTATGGAGTGCTGAATGCTTGCACTGCTATCTACGTTATTACACTCTGGAGTTAATGAAGTCTAAATACTAGAGCATCTCTAAAAAACCATCATGCTCTGGCAGGAGTCTGACATCTGCTTTTATGAGGCTCTGTCTCCTCTACAATGTAGCACAAACTCAGAAGAGGCACACAGGAACTCTGCCTGTTTCAGCCTGCCTGCTCAGGTTGCATTGATTCCCTCGTGCGGGTATGGAAAAGGTTATGAGAAAATACAGCTTGATAAGCCCACGAATTTTTTGTGAGGTACCTTGTCCCTTTTTTGGGGAGATGGCCTGAGAAGCCCTGTAGCAAAGGAGTAGTTGCTGTAGGGAAGAGAGTAGTAATCTGTTTCCACAGCATAAGACCAGAACTGTTTTCTTGGGTTTTGTAGTCAGTGGAGATGGGGTACCTCCAGCAGAATTTATTCTTTTCTTTTCCTTTTTTTTTTTTTTATCCCTACTTTAAGTCTTGTATCAGTCCAAACTGTGATTCCTAATTTCATTCATAGTATGACTTCATTGTAGCCACTGGAAATGCATTGGCAGTCAGTTCTTCACTTTCTGTACAAACTCTGTTATAATTCAAGTCCAGTCATGTAAATGGGACACAAAACACTCTACTTGTGCAGGGAAAAGATGGGAGAAAGGTACTCGTTGCTTAATTAATTTATCCCAGTGATTTGTGTGAGTTTGTTCACTGAGGGGAGGGTAACAGAGGACTGAGATCCTGGAGCACCCTAGGCTCATGTTAACACAGGTGCTTTTATAGTACCAAACCAAGTGAGTGTAGGAGCATTCCACTTAATAGGAGCATGATGTGTCCTGCATAGCAAAGGTCTCTTTCTTTCCAGCTTGAACATCAAGGCTATTACGTAACTACTGGAAAGGAAAACAAACAAACAAACAAACAAACATACACAGTTTGGAACAGGGCGGGGTGTGTGTGTGTGTGGGCGTGTGTGTGTGTGTGTGTGTGTGTGTGTGTGTGTGTGTGTGTGTGTGTGTGTGTGTGTGTGTGTGTGTTAGAGATCTGGGTGTTTCATTCATGCTGCTAAATGTCCAAACCTGCAGGTTAAAACCCAGATGTTCCAGGACCACCTTATTGAAGCTGAAGCTTTTGAGTACCCCTGTGCTCTTTCATTGCTTCTGTTGTCCTTCGTCCAGCCTACTCGATCCAGACAAAAGTCTCAGAAACCCTCTTTCTGCAATTAGACCAAACTAATGTTAATTTTCAAGCTTATGGAGCCATATGCTTGCATTAATGTCTTAACATCATTCTTGCTTTAAGGACTACTGGGAACAGGCCATAACATCTGTGAACTTTATTACTAACCTTTATCAAAGGTGGCAGATAATTCTTCTCAGTCCATCAAATAGGCACAGATAGGACAGCCTCTGAACCTGTGGACAGCAATATGTACCATTGGACACAATATGATTTTAATGCTCCCTGATTACAGTTGTTATTGGACATTCAATAGTACGGAAGGACAAGTTGTTGCACAAAACCTCACTCAGATTTGCAGTAAGACTGTGAAACACAGATCGTGGGCAAGAATTTGTGCATTTTTTTCTGTCAGAGGTTACAAGGTAATGGCACATCACTGAACCAGAATTCACTTCTTTGGATGTTGCTGCAGAGCTGGAAGAGATGTTTCTTCTTTAAAGCTCATTTTCTAATATAATTTGCTAGGAAATTTTGGTTGTTTCATGATGACTGCACTGGTAATTTGAATCTCTGAAGCTATTTTCACCTTAATAATGCCCCTAAAAAAGAGTACATCGGAGGTTCCCCAGCTCCTTCTAGTATTTCTGTAATTCTCTCCCACCCCACCTGTCTGGAATGTTTTGTCCTCTATTAACTGACCTATGCTTCCAGAAGGGGACAGAAATTTGAATGGTGAGCAGAAAGTCTGGAAAAACTGGCCAGTCACTGATTCTCAGGCCTTATAGTCTCAAGAGCCAGAAGCGTCTTTACAAGGTCCACATTAGTTTGCATTATCTGTACATGCATCACAATAACACAGAGATAATAGGCTAAAAGTTTCTAAAGGTTAAAGAACATAAAAACCTCTCCAATGGACTAAAAGTAAAGGCAAATATGAAACAGTCTCCCAGGTACAACTGGAATTATAGCACAGAAATTAAAAACAGAGTAAGAATTTTTCAACCTGTGTATATATATATTAGTCCATACAAGCCATCGCTATCTGAGCAGATCATTATTTATCTATACGTAATGTAACCTGCAATGAACCAAACAGGTGAAATATATCACTATGCATACATTAGATTAAGTTATCTGAAATAAGCGTGTGCTTGCTGCAGCACTTTCTTTATGACAGTCTTGCTGATACGGTACTGTGAGGGACTGCTCACCAACACAGAGATCACAAGCAGCACTCGTTAATTTTGTCAAGAGCAAATAATGCTTACCTTTTTGCTGTGCTCTGCCTCCTGTGAGTTGGGGATGTAGCTATGCTAATGTCTGCGCAGCTCAGTAGCTGATAGTCTGCTCCAAATAGGCAAGTGACAGAATATGAGCTCTGCTCTTCTGCTGATTCAATTTTCGATTCAAAAATCCAAGCTAGCTGTAGTCCTAAGGGATGCCGTTACTCTACTGCACACACAGACACACTCACGCTTCTTACTCTACTGCAGACACACTTAACACATGGATATGTGTGCATGCCTCTTCCTTGCCCAAAAAACAACCTGAAGGTGTCCAAAATCCATTTGCAGAACTTCTGGCCTACTAAAGACACCAATGTCTAGCCAGCGCAGCAAGTACATAAGCAGAGCAGCTGTGTAGGATGCTCCGGCATGTCTGAAATTGAGCTAGGTTATTCTGTGCCACCAGCTGCTCTAGCTAAAAAATGTTGCTAGATTTAATGGCCAAAGGCCTGTGTCTTTTGTAGATGCATTTTTCCAAAATTCACTAGTGTTACGGTGAAATGGCTGCTGCTGCAAAACGTGGATAAAAACTGCTACTCACAAAAATGAAGGGGGCTGAAAATGGATTTTAATTGTGTATCTTAAATACCTATTTATCATCCAGACTAGCCAGCACCCAGTGAAGGATCTAACTACCTATTTAGATACTGGCAAAGCTGAAATTAAAGGAGGCTTGAAGCTTGACAATAACCAATCCACGTTCTCTCTTCATAACCAGTGGAGCAATCCACAGAAAATTACTAGGTTACCACTGGTGGTAAAAAAGACAAAGACAAGATTCATGATTGCATTGTCCTGAATTTTTCAAATATGGAATTAAAATGGACAAGGCAAGATATACTTGCAGAACAGCAGAATTAAGAACAGACCTCATTCAACATGGAAGGGACTAGATAAGTATCTTTGGGAACAGACAGGACAGGCTCAGCAATAATCTTATCAAAAGTGTGCTGTCAGAAAAGGCTCTCATCATATAAGACAAACAAAAATATACTTGTTAGCAAGGTACTATGGATAGAACATGGACCCTGTTTTCTGTTGAGCATGAGGACAAAAACCCAGCAGTGCTTCAATAAACACGCCGTGGAAGTATATTATTAGAGCATTGGTACAGTGTCCAATTAAGCTTTGTGTACTTTTATAAAGAAGAACTCTTGGACTTTACAGGTAACCTCATCTCCAAATCACCTATCAAGAAAGAAAACTGAAGTAAATCCCTGAGGCTGGGGATGGATGATTTGGATGTATAAATCTATCAGGGCTGGACAATCTATGTTATGCTTGAAACAAACAAGAAAACTCAGCTATTTAGTTAGTGAACTACTGCGTTTGGAAGAACAATAACACTAAACTGATGGGAACAATGCTGTTAAGCCTGCTTTATTTTATTGGTTTGTGTGAAGTGAAATGAAATAGCTGCTCTAATTCAAACAAGAAGTTGGGGGTTATCAACATTTTTCTGGATTGCTTCTTCCCTTGTAACATGTTTCCCTCTTGCCTTGCTTGGAACTTACTGCTTATGTCTTGTGCACCTTTTCTTACCTTTGGAAGATGCCAAGATATATCCTAATCAATGAAGGAATTCATTTTTATAAGACACATGCAATAACGGGGTTTTAAATTTGTTTCCTTTATGTCTCACACTTAACACAGTCATGATGTTTCACCCTTTTTTAAATTAAACATTGGTTTAATGTTCATACGATTATTCAGTGCCTGCTGATTTACACTCCTTGAATTCACCCATCTTTGCTAGCTCACCTGTAGTAGAATGCTGAGATTGGATTTCACATGAGTGCTCTGATATGTAAGTTTTAGTTTCTGGCTTAATTTCTGACTGAGCTACACAAGCCCTGAGCAATTGAGGGTGATTGACTAAACCTTCCCCAGAGCCTTGTATTCCCATTTCTAAGGTTGTTTTATATTTTTCTGTCTTAGACAAGCATTTTGAGGGTAATATCAATGAAGATTTAATGTAAAATCACTGACAGAACACCATAAATAACTTTATAAATACCCAAACTCTTCCCCAGTGAAATGTGAGTGAACATTTTCAGTACGTTTTTGTATTTCTGTGTTACTTATTTTGAAAAGCTTGTATTCGTAATGCCTGGTGGTTTCTATTTTGTTTGATTATATTGACCTTTGCTTTTTCAATGTGCTTTTATTACCTAAATGCTGAACAGAGTTGTTTGCTTCCACTGCACATTCTGCAAGGACCTAGAATATGCAGTTACACCATATTCTTCTGGAATAATTTTTTTTTTTATTATTATCTGGCTCAAGTACTTTTTCCTAATGTTTTTATTGTGTTTTTAGCATTTTATTCTATTTTTATAGGCAACTTATCAAGGGATTTTATTATGCCTTACATCCTCTTGTGCTGTTGAAGTACTAGCTAACTGAGTTTTAGGAACAAAAGGCTTTTTAAAAAGAGCTTGTATCAAAAAAACCTATGGATCATATTCTTTGGGATCTACTGAAATGAATTATTCCACTTATTTCACAATACGACTTTCAGAATGAGAATAGCTGTAGCACCTCACATGGTTGCAACATATAGTTCCTAAAAGAGATATTTAACTTGCCCAGAATTTGGATGCGAGATCTTCAAAGCAGGCTCATGAGATGATGGTGCCATTCTTCCTCTCCAGTGGGAGAGCTGGAGTTCTCCAGTAGTGATTGCTCCTTTGAATTGAATTCTTTCTGGCTTTAAAGCTCAGTTTTGTGCAGCAGAGTTGCATCTTTAAATCACCTTACTTGCAAAATGAGGTACAACAGCATGGAGGCTATTCTGTCTCATGCCACTGCTGGAAGATTCCTAGATTTCAACCTCTCTCTCTGTTGCAAAGACCCTAGCAGATACTGCATCTGCAGGAGCTGAAGTTGTCTGGAGTTCTGCTATGCATTTTCATCTCCTGACAGTGGGAAGCAGACCAGCCCCCAAATCCCTACAATGGTCTAGTTTTGTTGTCCCTTTACTCTCTGCCTGTAAAGTGGTTGTAAGTTCCTTGGAGGAAAATAATGAGGGAGAACTTGAGAATTAATCGAAGAATGGCCAGTCCATAGCAGTGAAACATCACTGTAGAAGAATGAAATGAGGATTTTGAGGAAAATTGGTCATGTTTATTTGTCTGTGCCCAAATGAGGTAAAAGAAACATAAGACTGGAATCAGGGTGCAAAGAGAATGGGAACAAGGCTTAGACTGTGTATAAAAGAAAACACTGATTACAGACAACATTAAAATGTTGCAAAAAATTAATGGAAAACTTGTTCCGCCATGAGACTTAACACTGTACTGGGCTGCAAGTTGCTACAGTGATGTCTATAAGGAATTTATTTACTACTTAAATAGCTGCAAAAGATTTTTACACCATGTTTTGCTAAGTAACAGACTTACACTCTCAAAAAGATCATGAAATTTTATGCGTTCTAGAAAAAGCCAAGGCGCTATTTTCAGAAATGTTCTGTCCTCGTAACTCTGACAATGTTTACTTGTCAGAGGTTCTGAAAATCAGGCATCTTGAATCAGCTTAGCATATGAAATACCTCAAATTAGTTGCTCCTTTGAAGGTCAAATATGAGATTTCTTTTTTTTCTCTTCCTGTTTTCTGCTTTGGCTTCTTTAAAAAAATGGATGAAGAGTACACGACTGGGCAACAGGCAGAGTAGAAAACAACCTTGTTCTAAATTCTTTGGAACAATATTCTGTCATGTAGGTTAATAAAAGCATTTCTCATATGAGCTTTACCACCCTGTCAGTATTTACAAGGCTACACTAGAGCTCTTTGGTAATCAAAAATGCAATTCTTCCTGCGACAGATGTTTTTTTCCTATGTATTACTCCCCATTGTACCTACATGACAGTTTTAACTTGGCAAAGATTTTTGCCTTAAAATCATCAGACAATTCAAACAAATATGGCTAGAAGTAGCACGAAGCTCTAAATTTGCAGAATCAACTATGTGTTACGTAAGAATGATAGTGAATAACAAGCTAAAGTGATAACAGTCTTCACAAAAGACAGAATTAGGGTTTCACCTACAAAAGCATTTACTTACTGCATATGGTTATTGCTTGGAAATGCAACAATGACATTTTCTTAATCTATTTTTTTATTGTTAGAATTTTAATTTATCATATGGAATAAAAAGAAGTGCTTAGCCTATTACATTTATTCATGTTAAATTGGGTTTTGGAGTTGGACTATATATAGATACACATAGATACATGTAGAAAATATAAATATTTTTAAATGAAATGTAATACTTTATAGGCAAACATAATTTGTTATTGTTCACTACACTTTATTAAAACCAGAAGTCATCTCACTGGAGATGATTGAAAAGCATTATTCACGTATATTGCTACAGGAGAAGAAGTCACAAATGATATGACGTACTGAAGAGGAGACACTAAATTAAATTCTCCTTGGCCAGCAAATGTCACTCTTTAATTTAGTCAAAGTACTTTTAAGTCCATTGACAGACATAAATTGCGTTGTGTGTGAATTCTGCTCCCAGGAATACAGATGTTCTAGAAAAAAAGAAAAAGAAGTGTGAGCACAAGTTGAAGTGCTAGATTCAGGTGTGAGAATACAAATACTCACAGCCAGTAATATATGGTGAGTCAGGGCATTCAAGTACTGTTCGGGCCAGAATATCAGTCAACACAGAGTGGGAGCTGAAGGGGCATAATAATCTTGAAAACGAGGCCCTGTATCTCTGGCTTATCACCCAGAAACTGGATGAGGTGGACCTTTCTTTTATTCCTATGATTTTCACATAAAATTTGTACCAGACAGGAGTGTGCTTTTTTGAAACAGCCAGCAAGTGCCAGATCCTGAAAGGTAACCATTCAATTCCAGTTATTTAGTAACACAAAAATAATTTTTTTATATAAATAATTAAAATTAGGACATTTATTATTTTTATAGGTCTACTTTCTACCTCTCACTGTGTTGTGGCCTATAGAGCCCAAGTACTGGGTACAATGGGAGTTTTCTGTCAAAAGCACAATGGCTAGCAAAAGAAACTCCCGGTCTTTGCCTGGAATCTGCATATGGTCTCACTTTTCATCCTCTAATGTAATAGTAATACTAAAATGGACAGAAGTATTTCTAAGTGGATTTGGGACTAGGACAGAAATCAGTGCCTCCTACTGCACCCAGGATGAGGCTGTTACAATCTCCCACTCTACAGTCAGCAGAGGGATATTCTTCGTTTGCCATTCTTCATGATGAATAACTTTGGTAATACTTCCAAAAGCACTGACGTGACTTGCTTTCAAGATCCTTTCCCTCATTGTAAGGCACTTCCAAGAACTGCATTAATTCAGTAAAACTCAGTGATCTGGGGGCATTGCGGTGCCTCTCGATGCCCGGGTATGTCACGTAGTTGCTTCCCCCACACCTCATGGACATGAGAGTATATGGGCCTGAAGAGTGCAGCAAGTGCCACTGGGCTAGGTGCACCAAGCCTGTGTGGTGCATCATGGCAAGGACACACAGAATTTAGAAACAGCTTTAGGTGCTTCTGAAAATGCTGTCATCCCACCTCACTAGCTTGTGTTGAGTGTTGTGATGGAATTACAAAGCAAACATAGCGTGGCTGCTTCCAAACAGCTGATAAAAGCTTGGTTTGAGTGTGCATCTTGCTTGCCCTAATTAGCAGCACACATATGCAGTGACTGGTCCAGTCTCCAGAGAAAGATCGTGATGTTTGGATTACATTGCTCATGTTATTTAGTCTTTTGGTGTCAGAGACTAATAATTGCTAATTGCAGTCCTGCTAGCCTTTTTAACACCTTAGTACATTACTCTTTGAGAGCACGCGTAGAATCAAGCTCGAGGAGAAAAGACAGCGCAGAAAGAACCGTGCCTCGACTATACCACCCAAGGAGACCCTCCGGTGTGCTCTTTGCAACCGGTCTTGCCTATCCCGCATTGGCCTTTTCAGCCATCAACGCGCTTGCAATAAGCGTGGGCAAAGCCCTTCCCAAATCTTCGTCCGCGAAGCCAAGCCATGATGATGATGATCATGACATTACTTTTATCTGGGTTCTAGGCTTTTACCTTCAAGCCAACAGCCACACCAGAAGGTTAGAACGAGCGGGCTTTACATTTGCTTTTCTGCACGTCACGGACACTGTAGCAGAAGAACAAAAACGCACTTGTTGAGGGATCCCAATTAGCCGGGGTTTGACTACCACCTGCGGTCCAAGGCAAATCAGGCCCGAAGAAGCTGGTTCGGCTACAAAAGTTTCTTCGGGTATCTGCACCACGTGGATCTTCCCTCTGCTCCCACTCCTCTCTCTCCTCCTCGCTACTGCTTCGCCAAGTTCTTCCCTTCGGGCTCATTCCCGCGGATGACGTCCTGCGGGGACAGACGCACCCTTCCTTGCTCGGGATGCTGCTGGCGCGAGGCCGATGTCCGCGCAGGGAGGGTAGGACCACGGAATCCCACGACTGTGGCCCAGACCTGCGCAGGGGAGCGTAGAGGGCAACTCCGCGCCCGGTCGCTGGAGTGACTCCAGGGCGCGGGGACCGACCGTCAGGACGCGCGCGCGGTGCCGCTGCCCGTGAATTGAGGGGCAGGCGGGGGCGCAGGTCGGCGTTTCCCCGGGCCGGCCGCACCCGCGCTCCGCGGCGGCCAGCACTTTTGGGGGGGGGGGGAGCGAGGGCGGGGTGCGGCCCCACGCGGCCGGTGGAAGGCGGTGCGTCCCGCCCTGACGTCACGGCGCCCCCGCAACGCTGCCGCCGTCTGACAGTCTTCGCGGGGCGGGCGGGTGAGGGTAGAGCGGGCAGCGCAAGAGAGCGAGCGGGCAGGCGGCAGGCGGCGTGCCCCGGCTGCGCAGCGGCGGCACCACCAGCGCAACGACCCTCTGCTTGGCTCGGCTCGGCTCGGCTCCGCTCGGTGCAGCGCGCCGCCTTCGTCATGTCAGTAGCCGGGCTCAAGAAGCAGTTCCACAAAGCGACCCAGGTACACGCCCCCGCCCCCAGCGCGGCAAGGGGCGTGCGCGAGGCGCGCGCGTGGGTCCGTGGTGCCCGGCTGCGCGCTGGGGGTTCTCGGCGGCGCTGTCGGCGGTGCAGTCGGCGGCGTGGTGCTGGGCTGTGTGCGGCTGTGGGCATGCACGGGTGCGCGTAGTGCACGCGTGTGCGAGCGTTAGGATGTGTGGTGTGCGCGGGCGTGCCCGGCTTTCGTTCGCGTGCCCGGGTGTGCAGGGTGAGTGGGTTTGCACGGACGTTATGCGCGGCGGTGCGCAATGTGTGTGTACCGGGCTGCGGGAGCGTGCACGGGTGTCCGTGATGCACGGGTGTCCGTGCCGCGCGAGTGGTTGAGAGGTTTGCATGAACGTGCAGGAGTGTGCACGGTGCGTCGGTGTTTGCGAGCGTGAGTGGGTCTGCACGGGTGTCCGCGGGTGTGCGTATGTGCGCGGGTTGCCGTGAGTGCATGGGCTGCACGCTGCACGCGTGCGTACGGCCGGGGCTTGCCGTCCGTCCCCAGTCTGTCCGTCCGCCCGCCCGCCCGCCCGCCCCCATCTCCCCCCGGCCCGGCTCCTGCCGCGCTGCGGCAGACGGGCAGGGGCCCCCGGGGTGCGGGAGCAGGGCCTGGGCTGCCCCCGCGAGGCGAGCGCGGGCACGGAGGGGGCTTCGAGGCAGCGGAGGTGGTCCCGGGGCAGGTTAGCCGCCGTGAGCCTCGGACCCTCTTTACCGGGGGCTGCGCACTGTGCTTCCGTCGGTGTTTCCTAAATCAGCAATAAACATGACCTTGTTCTTGTTTTCTGGCTCTAGAGTACAGCTGAAATCTGAATAACGAGATTTGGTCCCGTTGCTTTAGGCATGATGTGATATTGCAGGAAGGTCACAGTGGATGTTTTACCAGTCTTCGAGTTGTTTCACAAACAAAATCTGTGTGTTATAGACCGTAAAACTACAATTTCTGAGTCAGGTTCTGACTCAGCATGCTTTGAAGATAAATCTAAAACGGTTTCATAGAAGTCAGGGGAATTTTTTTGAATTTAGAGATTTGAGACCAAGAGCAGTGTAATGTGCCTTCTTTATTTGCTTGTTTGTTTGCAACTAAATACAAAATCCCGATTTTTTCCTACTAATCGTGATTGCAGGCATCCTCAGGTAACAGTCTTGGCCACTGTAAGCAGTCTGTAGGTGCAGGCATGCAAGACAACAGCAGCCGTTATGCTTTTCAGCATCTATGTTTTTCCCTTTCTCGTCCAGCTCCTTTCTTTCATCTCATCTATTGTTGCAGTGTGGGGAAGTGTTCCTGAAAGAATGATTTCTAATGCAAGAATTCATCCAAATTCTGATTCTCAGTGCCTTGCAATTACACCAGTAGCCATTATGACTCTGAATTGCAATGAGCTGTGTCAAGTCCGGCACCGGCCGTGCAGGTGTCAAATGACATTGTGTCTCACCTTTCATACCACGTTGTGCTCCATCATTGATAAAATAAGCTTCACAAGAAACCTGCCAAACTCATGACAGATGCGGTAAGGAGCAGTTAAGGGTGCCTGAGCCCATCCTGTAGCACCCATCTGCTACTGCTGCTTCGTTATTTCTCCTCCTGCTACCTGCAGCACTAACAGGAGCTTAGGAATCATCACTGCTCCACTGAGTGCTGGTACTGAAAGTAAGAATTACAGTGCCCATGTCATCCACGTTTAAGAAGCAGGCAAGCTGAAGTTCACTTTTTAATGATAGCAGTCTTGGTTCTCCATTATTGTAAGCTAATGAGTACGCCTCCACAGCAGCAGAGGTAAACATCTTTTTTGGAGAGAGCATGCTGTGAAAGGTCTGTGCATGCTGTTCATCCTTCAGATGACGCTCTCATAATGATTGTCAGCAATACTGTCGTTTAGAAGGAAGGAAGAGTTTTAGCTGTCTGGAACCAAAATATTAAGTTTCTGATAGCAACCTGACATCAGATGACCCAGGGGTTTTTGGGCACAGCCTTGACATTCACAGATGTATTGCATGCAGTTCACGAAGACACATTCATGCATGAGAATGACTTACAAGCAGGTTGCAAGGTTGATCTATTGGCTTGTTTTCAGTATGAGTGAGAAATCCAGGACAGTCATGCTGACCATATTCTAGGTAGTAATCCTTTTGACTAGGTATTAATCCCCAGCTGAAATATGGATTGACGTTACTGGTATGAATGAAGCTCCCCAGACAGGACAAGCAAATCGGGAGTTTTAAAAATTTTGAATTATTAATTTGGTTCTTATTTACATAAGAACTTGTGCATGATGTGTTGTCACAACAGAGTCCTAAATCATACCAGGAACAATTTCAAGTTGTTTCTGGGTTGCTGTGTCTTTTAAAACAGTTTAGCATTGTGAAGTCTTGAAGTCTCTGTTTTAGTTTCTATCTTTAATGCTATTCTTCTTGTTGTAACTTTAGAACCACTTATACACTGTTTATGATTGTGAGTGTACAATATTATTTATACAAAATACAGTTCCAGTTAGAAGTATAAAGATTTGTGGCACAATCTAATGTTATAAAAAAGTTTTTCTTTCATCCAGGAATCTGCTTTCCATAGCACAATTTAAAATTATGTGATTTCCATGTCTGGATTTTTTTAGACAGCTTAAGCATTTTGTTTTCATTCATCATTTTTTTGATTTGTAAAATATCAGACTAATCTGCATGAAATACTCCCATTTTGTTTTTCACTAGAAGTCATGCTGAAGAACTTAATGCCTGTCAAATTCTGCCTACCAACTGCCACATCAGCAAGTCATTGAAAAGCAGGAAGAAACTTTGTTCCTTCTAGAATGAATGCATTGTTCACCCTTTTAACTTTACAAAGAGCTTTTAACAGTTTTACTTCTGTGCAGCATCATAAAGTTCGGAAGAAATATTCCTGAGTTTGTAAAAGGAGGGCGAGTCTGGAATTCATGACATTCATTCAGAATTACAAGATGTTAGAATGACAAGTATGGAGCAGGTTAGATTATTAATTTACTGCAATTACCCAACAGAGCACCTAAGAAGGAGATGTAACCCCATTTGAATATTAACTGTGTTGCTGCTGGTGCTAATAAGATTGCTCCAAGGAGTGTTTTTCCAAAAATGGGCACCTAAGTGCTGTGCCACCGAATGGTCCCTTTTTATTTAGGTGTGCAAACTCCTCTGCTGGTAGTGCTGTGTCCATGTGACCAAGAGATTATTGCTTCCTACAGGTTTGTGAACAGTTTTAGAACAAGCAGCATTGTTTTAGATGTTATAGATGTGACAGTCCGGGTCATTTGAGCAGTGCTGTTTTAAAATAGCATGAGCTTTGTTTCCACGTGACTGCATTCATTGCATAATATGGCTGTTGTGAGGCACAGTCAAAATTAAGCTTTCAGAAAATAATAATTTCATAGGGAAAGAAGTGAACAAAAATGCTGGGAATGGCCACTTCCAAGGTTCCCCTGGGAACCACTGAACTGACATTTGTGACTGACATTCGTGACTGACATTTAAATAGCAGCCTGAATGTGATTATTTGAACCAAAAGGCCTGTAAATATGATTTATTTTCTACCACTTTATTCTGCTTTCATGATAAAACAAGATTTCTTTTGTCTTAACATTGAGACAGAACTCACCAGTTTATACAATTTTATAGAGAAACAGGTTTATTACTGAAAGAAACAGGTGAAGAAATGACTTCCACTCCACTCATAGTCGTCAGTAACTTATTACATGCTGTGACTTCTGGGTGGAAAGTACCGTGCTTCTCTCTTCTACTGTGCACTTCACAGGCTGCTGTGTTAGATATTGACCCTTGTGTTTAGTAAGAAGCAAATGAGACTCCTGCCTTGCTACGCTGTTACCCACATAGCACAAAATCCTGTGGGCTTCATAGGGATTCTGCATTGATTCAAATCTGTCTTCACAGGTTCTTTTGCAAAAAAGAGCACATTAGGGTTGAGGCAAAGTTGGAAAATGTTGATAATCTGTTTTGAAAGTGACTGGAAGAATGTCTGCTTATTAGCATGGATCCAGCAAAGCACCTAAGTATGTTGATCACTATGAAGTTGTGTGCAGTTCCATTGAAATCAGTGGGAATATGAGTATCACGGAAATTAAATCTCCTTGTCAAATGATATTTATATTGTGATTCATCTAGCTGAATGTTTTTTAAATTCCTTGGTCAGAAGTGTGTAAAGTATTTTTCCCTGGAATGGGTGACCCAGTCCTCTTTTATACACAACACGTTTTATACGCTCGCTTAAACTCTCAAACCACAACTAAGTAGTTGTTCCCATTCCTTTCTTGCTGATAGAGAATGTGGACAGTGATGTGTTGATAGCGTCCCCATCAAGCACGATAGTCATAATACGTTCCTGACTGTCCTGCAGTGTTGAGTGGGACCTGTGCATGCTTGCCACCTAGGCTTTTCCAGTGATAGCACCTTGCCTGTCTTTTCCAGCAGACTATGATTGAAGCTGGACTCACACTGGGTCTGTCTGTCTCCTTCTGTGCTTCCTCTCAGCCTTACCCACCAAATTAATATCTGTTTCCATGTATGTAAAGGCATGCATGTGAACTGGTCTGGGAAGCTGGACAATGCTATACTTTTTCTAGTGTGGCTGCCGCACTGTGTCTTACTTATGTTGGTTCTTAAAGAGCTCCTTTCTCCCATGGTGTAGAAACTTGTGAATGGGTGGAGGAAAGAAAGCTGTTTGCAAGGTGGTGCAGCTCTGAGGATAGTCCCCAAACTGGCTGTTAGAAACCTCTCTTCAAGAGCCATGTACTACCAGCAGTCTGTTGGTTTATCTTTGTGCAGAGTGGTACATTTTGAGATCAGGGAAAGGAAGCAAATTTTTTGATCTGTGAATACAGTCTATTTTTAGAAAAACATGTTTACTTAGCTGTGGAGGGGATTATTTCCACAGCAGATAGGGCTATTCCTTCTGTTTGTGCTTGCTAGCTTGATTGCCAGATACAGTATTCACATTTGGCATCATTCCCATGTGTGCTTTTATTGGTATTACGTAATTGAAAGGGTGAAAAATTGACCTTAATCTTAATTGCCCTTTAGTTGAGTACTGTGTAAGCTTCCTGGGTTGTTGATGGCTTAAACAGTCTGCTCCAGTTTCTAACCT
The DNA here is from genome assembly GCA_009769605.1 of Bucorvus abyssinicus. Lineage (NCBI taxonomy): Eukaryota > Metazoa > Chordata > Aves > Bucerotiformes > Bucorvidae > Bucorvus > Bucorvus abyssinicus. The sequence goes on from CM020063.1 coordinate 35,311,327, forward strand.
TGTTTCTAAATCTAATTGGAAGAACTGCTGCTTTGTGTACAAAAAGATAACGGCTTGTTTTTTGGGCAGGAGACTTCTCAAGCATCCGTCACTGCATTATCTTTCTACCCGATATGCACAGTTTCTATTTTTATGTATCTGTGTATATATACAAGTGGAGCTCTGACTGACACCCATCTGCAATTTTTCTCCCAATGATCTGTGGATGCTGTGCTCAAAACAGCCTGCATCAGATTTTTGTTTTGTATCTTACCTTTCATCTTCATGGGAAGTATTACACAGCAAGGAAGAGCTGGCTGCTCTTGGTCATTCATGCAGAACAGTGTCTCTAAGATTTAAACGTGCCCTCGTGACTGGCATACTGATTGATAGCAGTACTTCATAAGAGTGCTGAAGCAGCGTAAACAGGTTTAACCAAAGCAGATTTAGCAGAGCTTACTGTGCAGAAGATTCTGTAATTTTATGTAGCTGTTAAGTGCAAATACAAGGGACGTGCTGGGGTGGTCTTACACATTTGTTATGGAGGATTAAGGGTTGAGGAGCTTGAACACTGACTGTCATGACTTAGTAGTGTGCCAGCAATGTCTTTGACATTTAAAAGCTCAACAGGAGGGAGGGTATTGAAAACCTGCTTTGCAGGCGGCAAGGAGCTGTTGCCACTCTTTGAGTACATCTAAAGAGAAATTGTGAACGGACAGCTTTTGGTGGGAAGTGACCCGATGAAGCAGGACCATGGTCCTCTTCTCAGTGAAAGTCTGTGGTACCCTCAGGGGCAGCTGAAGCATCACTGGGTGACAGAGTTAGCCCTGGATACAGGGTAAATGTAGACACTTGCTAGTGGCAGCCTGTGAAGGTGGCTTGGTGTGATGCCAGAGGGCCTCCTGAAAGAACAAGAAATTCAACTATTGTTTAGGCTAACATGCCTGTCACCAGGGGATGGCTCGTGAAGTGAATCCGCATCTGTTGCAAAATAGGTAGGTGCCACTAACTGGGTTCATAGTCAGCAAAAGAGCAGGTATCATATTGATGTCATTTCTGTTGGTCTGTGTTTTGGTCATATGTTTCTTGAGTTTATTATAACTTTGTCAAATGGGGATATTATACTGAATCTTTTGTAAGCAGAAGTTCCAAAATAGAGGAAAACTTTGGCTTTCCCCTACTCTGATAGCAGAAGAGCATTTTGCACTGTTAAAATATTTACAACCTCCTCTGGCTTCTTAATATTTTTGTGTATTTCACTTAGATTTTTTGTAATAATTTATTTATTTATCTATCAATAGTTAGGTTGTTGATATTGCCTAAATTCCAGTTCTTACTGACTGCAAAAGGAGTTTAAGTGTGAAAAAATTTTATCTAAACATTTTGAAATAGGGCTTGTTTTTGACCTTTATGTTAAGAACTTTGGCTAGTGTTGTGTAGTAACACTGAGGATACAATATATTTTCCATTTTAAAGTATCTTGAACACTTGACATCACTTCTGCTTCTGTAGTGCTACAACAGCTAAATAGGGTGATAACAGAACAGGTTCCAAAGGAGACAGAAGGGTTGTTTATTTTTTTTTCCCCGTAGAAAGAGAATTCTCCTGAAGATTGTTTTTTATTTATCTTTTATGACTTTCAGTAGGCTAACAGGAGTTGTTCTTTAAAGCAGCACTAGCCAATTAGATATTTTTGCTGGGTTCTTTCCCAGTTTGTACAAATTTCAGCCTTAAAAGTATGTGCCAAAAATCCCTTTTCATGCAAAATCAATCTAGATGCAGCAACCCAGTTAATAATTCATAAGGCATAAACGTCAAAAATAGTGTTTGCCTTTCCAGATGAGTCACTTAGGGCTTGTCTGTCGTGGAAAGTTATGGCATCATAATCTAAGGACTGAATTTGAAGTGCTGCAGTTTTACAAGTATAACTCTGCAATGGATGGATATCTTTCTGCCATAAGAACAGCTTTTCAACTTAATTGATTTTGTTTGGAAGGGGATCTAAGGACAGCAGCCTGAACCCCATCCTTCCGTTGGAATGAGAGTGTTTGCCTAGAATTGGGCAAGGCATTAGAGATGACCAGTTAGTACCTTTTTCTCAACTAATTCACCAGCTGAATTTGAGTTTCTCTAGGAATGCTATCTTTGGCATCAAAAGCTAGTTAAACCTGGATCTTGCTCCAGTTGAAGTGGAAGGAGGTTTCAGTGCTTAGAAGCAGGTCCTAATTGAGTTTTCTGTTGGTTGCTTCATCCCATTTCTTGTGTTGGCCAGGAACAGATGTAATTTGATTTTACTTTCAACTATTATGAAAGGAAATAAGAACTTTTAAAACAGAGCTAAGGCATGAGGAAGTTTCAACAATATGCAAATATTTTTAGGAACCAAAATGTTTGAATAAGTATGGAAATGTGCCTTGACATGCAGAATAACCACATGTGTACATGGTTTACTGATTAGACTCCGTCATCCAAGGAGTCTCCCACTAACATTAACAAATGGAATTTTGTTCAGGAAGGATGGCAGGATCTTATGGCACTTCTATTATTTATGGTCTAAATTTGGTTTTTAAAAAGTGACCATATTGCTTTGAGACAGGTGGGGAAATTTCCTTACTTTCCCCTGAAACATCTTGCCACATATGAAGCAAATCCACTGCAGTCAGAAGTGGATATGACTGTTGCAGACAGTAGGCATAATGTGCCATACATCTGGCCTGTCTTAAGTATAGACAGGTAAAATGTTCCTGGAGGGCAGGAAGACTTAACTGCTGAAAGCAGAGGCAAACGTAAATAAATAATATATAAACGTATGCAGAAAAATGTATTTTCCTCTATCAGCTTTGTCTGTTTGTTTTACCTATGTAAACTGCTACAAAAAGGACATATGGCAGCAAAACTTAAGCTTTGCATAGTAGGAATGGAATTGTCTTCCTGAAGTAAGAGCCATAAATACCTTATGTCAAAAGATATATAACTTCTTTTCTTTGTTTTGCAATGTTGTAACTCAAAATAATTTAAGTCCAAGCGATTTGGGAACCATGATTTTAACAGATCCCACATCCCTTCTGAAAGGTCTACATTGACATGTTTCAGAATGGCTGCATTTTGATGGCCAAAAGTCCTGAAATGCTTGAGATAGACTGTAGAGGTTTTGGTGTTCTCTGCAGTTTTCTGGTTTTTATTTAATGGTAAAGATGTGTAGGAATAAGATACCCAAAAGGAAGATGAACGAGGATGAAAGAGTGGGGAGTTCCTCTATGGGAATCCTTGAAAACAGCAGTGGCAAATTTTGTGTTCCATTATGTATGGATAACTCTGACTAGAGGCTGAAGAAATGGCAAGCATTAGTTAATGAAGCCAGCATCTGCTCTTTCTGCTTCATTAGGCTACTGTATCAAGGACCCTCAGTTCCTGATCTGGACACGGTGATACTGTGTATCGTTCCAGCCCAGGAGTAAAGACTACCAGTGTTCCCAGTCCACAGGCAGCCTAAGTAACACCAATGGGCTGAAGAGGTCAGCACGGGTTTGATGGTGTCTGTCAGTATACCTGGAATCAAGCCTGACTAAGGAGGCTAAAAGCCAACATTGTTTCTAAGCTGAGGACTCCATCTGTTGCAGATTTCCTGTCTCACAGGGAGAAAGAATAAAGAAAAGGAAATACTCCACTACTGCTCTGATTTGGGGATTGTCTTCTAACAAAAATTACTGGATGGTCAATGGAAAATAAGCTCTCTGTGACTCAGGTGGTTGTTCTTTCTCCTAGGGAGAGTGCTGTCCTGAGCAGTCTGTCAAGAGTCTTTATGTTTTGCATGTGGTAAGTTTCCCCAGTGCTGATTGCCAAAGGTTCTGTTCAGTTCTGATCAGCAAAGTGCCTGCTTCAAATCATTGACTCATTAAACAGATCAGTGAAGTTCAAAACCGTCCTGGGCAGAAGCTGAGCTCTTTGTTAGCGTCTTCCTGGGGCTCTCTGCAGTGCCATGATACGTGCACTGTGGCCTGAGGTGCTGCCAGTGACTGAGAGTACCTGGCTAGACTGCAAAGGCAGAATGCAGTAGCAGGTTTACTAGCTATACAGATCTATGGCTTTTCATTATTAAAGGCAAGATCGTCCCAGTTTGTCTTGCTTTTCCATAGCCCTGATGTAGCGGGAAGACTCTGTTACTTTAATGTGAGAAAGCATTGGTGCAGACCCTAACATAATGGTCTAAGATAAGAGTTTCAGTATATCTTCAGAAAAGGAACTATCCTGCTCTGTGCTGTTCAGCGCTTAGTGTGAGTAAATTATATACGCTTCTTCCCTATATCACCGTTAATCTCTGGACATATGCGTGTTCATGGCACTTCAGGTCTAGAAAGCCTCAGCTCTAGGAGCTGGGGTTTTGACTGTTGTATTTCTTGAGGTGCATCCCAGATGTACTGGCCAAGAAAGCAGTTGAGCAAGCTTGGGTTGAGTTTCTGCCTGGCGACTGCTGGTACCGCTGCAGAATCCATTTTAATAATAAAATAAGTTCCCGAGATAAAAACAATTTAGAATATGGATGGGCTTAAATTTGAAAATATCTGCCAAACTGTAAGAGAAGATTTAGTGATGTCCAAGGGCTGGCCTTACTCTCTGCTGCTTTAATTTTGGCTCTAGTAGGGTGATTGCTGATTTACTCCTCTCGTCTTGAGAACAAGACCACTTCCCAATTCATACATTAAAATCAGCTATATGGGATTTCTAGCAACTTTTTGTAAAAAGTAGGCAGTCTTCCTGAGCAGATTTGAAAGGTTCTCTGGAGACATGCAGACATGGTGCTGTTATATCTTGTTCACTTGCATTCTGTGAAGGCCGCCTTCTTTTTCTTCTTGAACAGCACATTGGAGCAAGAGAGATTTGAAAATTTAATGAAGCCGCAATAAAAAAGACTAGCCTAGTTCTATATTTTTCTCCCTTCTATTTTCAGATTAACTAAACTTGTGTCCAGAAAAACTTTTTGATCTACAAAAACTTAAACAGATTCACTGCTGTAGATACCCCCCCTTTTTTTTCTGATTTCGTCCTCATATTTCTTTCAAACCTTTGTATAATATTATTACTGAGAATTCTATTTCCTTTAAATGCTATATTAATTTTCTTGCAATAAAATTAAAGTTGCGAAGGTAAATTGGGGGCTGGAGAAGCTATGAAACACCAGATCATGAGGATGAATAGTACTGTGGACAGCCAAGCCAGAGGCAAAACGTCCTTGAATCTTAGGGCTTTTGAGAGGATGTGAAGGAGCATGTAGCATGGAGCGAGTAAGAGGGAAGAATGTGACCTGGTATTGACTTCGCATGCTGTGTTTTAGGAATTTTGTTAGCGCTACACTGATGACTTAACAGAAGAGCATGTAAGGAAGATTATGACTCTCTTATTGGTTTCTTTCAATTCTCTAATGCCATGTCATGCAAGTAGTTATGGTGGAAATGCACGCTGAGGCTGTATCGCTGTCAGAAAAGGTGTCCATTTTCTGGCTTGAAGTCTCCACTGTTGCCCTTGAGAGTGGCTGGGTTTATGTTGAAACTTAGCAGCATGAATAACCGTGAATGAGCAAATGCCAACTTACTCTTTAGTGTTCCCGCATGAGAATGGAGTGTGCTATGAAGTGTTGTTGCCCCATTTTTGCTTGCATGGTCTTGCCATGGAGGTTAACTTCTGTACACTGGCTGCCCTGTGCTAAGGTATGGGCAAGCCTTGAAGGAAAGATACAGGAACACTGTCCTGTCCTATCATAGATAAACCTACCTCCCTGACAAAAAACCCCAGGGTTGAGTGGGAGGAGGAAAATGAATAAATGAATAAATAAAGCATAGTTACAGCAACTTTGCCTCCTGCCACAAGCCTCTCCAACCTGTGCCAACAGGAAAAACTCTGCAGTGCACTCTTATACAACCATTTCTCTTCCTACATTTCTGCTGCAAAGTGATCAGAAAAGTGGAAAAAGCAACTTTTGCCTCTTTTTTTTTGTGCCATCCTTTGACATCTGACGAGCTTCTGGCTAGTTTTGTGGGTGTAGTTTCCTCTGCACCATTTCAATGTCACCAAGGAGCTGGGACTTAGGTAATTAATTCACTGTGACTATGAATGTGACTCCTTGGCTCTAAAAAAATAATGTGTTTGGTTTGGAGCCTGTAGCGGTTGGGATTTGTTCTGATACCTTACTTATTCTTAAACAAGGGTGCCATCTTTAACAACTGCTCTGAATTATAAAACAGCATAGTATGCCTTTTAATTCTTAATATTTAAAAGGTGGATAAATCAGATCACAAAAGCAAAAAGCTCCTTGTACTTAGGTCGCTCGGAAGGTGATGTCTCCTATTTATTTCCATGGAAACAACACAGATACAAAGAGCACAACAACACTATTCAATAGAGCAAATTCTCAGCTACAAAACACTGCTTTTTGACACAGTCCCCACCACTGGCTGTGCATTTTCACCAGCGACGAACAACCGCCTGCATGCCGCGCTCGTTTAAAAATCTGCACCAGTGGAGGGGACCCACCGCCAGTGTCGCCACGGCTGGAATGCACCTCCCACCACCTCACTGTGCTGACACCCACGGTTTGGTCTCCATAAACGCTCAGCAGTGTGGATGGATGTCAGTGGGTCCAATTCTTTCTGCATGGGAGAATTCAGTGACACCCCGTTGCTTCATACACATGTCCATGTCAGACGCCACGTTGTCAGAGTGTCCCTCTGCTGCCGTCTGTCACACGGCAACAAAATGTAACGGGATATTGGTGGGAAGGTTCAACCTCTACCGCCAGACCACCAATGTCCACCTCTGACATTGTCGGCCAACATAATGAAATAGGAGGCATTGCTTTTGGAGGGGACCTTGTAATATCAAAGGTCTTGCAAGCAAGCAATGCATAACCAAGACTTTCAAAAATTTTCACAGAATTTTGTCTCCTACTGAGACTTTTTGCAAATGAACAGTGGAGGTCACCTGTTTGTTGAAAGGAGACATTCAGATACAGATTCATGTATATGCTAATTGCCTTTTCTCATCTGCAAGAAAATATTCTGCAGACTAAATTCTGCTGGTTTGAGATATTTTTATTTTATTTTAAGTGTTCAGAGGAAATTTTTAACAAAGCTGCTTTTTTTTTTTTAATCAAGTGTTTTTGCAGCATATAATCCCAAACATTAAGAAAACATTACAGAATCAAGATGTTTTAAAAATTAATAATGCCCTCTCCTTCTATTCTGAATTGCCTTGATTTCAAAGTTTAAAGTTTTAATTCTTTTAAGGGTGAAAGCTAATGTTTTGTTATAAACATATGATTATGAGTTTTGAGGAGAAAAAAAGACATAGCAGGATACAGATGACAGCCGTTGCAAAGGTCCAGCAATAATTCCTCTGAGCCATTTTGTCTCCTTACAATTTACTGCCTTTGGGAGCTGTTCCAGTTAAAAATGTTTACCAGATCTTTGATGTGCATATGGTTGTGTTCCTCCTCTTGCTTTCTTTTAGACTGAGTAATGTAGCAGCTGACCTGAACTGCTGAGGCTAAGTCTATCTTGGAAAGTCATACAGTGCAAAAGGCATGGTTCTGTAGGACAAAACAATTGGCACAGAAGACACAGTGTCCCCCTGTGGAGATTTTTTGATTTATTGTATTTTGATTTTGGCCTAACTCTAGTCTGCTCCTGTGGACTGAATGCCAGCTAGTGGTTGAAGCACATCAGGTGAGCTGTTGGAGAGAAATTTCTGTTGCAATTTCATTCTGAAGGAATCCAGTTCACATGCTGCAAGACTACTCTGCAATCTAAATCATAGTGAGGTAAGTGGGGATGACCATGAGATTTGTTTTTAAAACTTAACTCCGGAATTCCACTGAAATGCTAATGCACCTGCAATCACGAAAAGGTACTCCGTAGTTGCTACTCATTTATCTTTCCAATTTATTCTCACTACTTAAAATACTTCCTCAAGCCAAATGCTTGTGAAAACTGCAGGAAATAATCCAAGTCCTGGAGAGCTTTTCTATGTCATGTGAATGTTTAATAACTGTTAAATGGTGCTGTTTAATATCTTCATCAATGACATAGACAGCGGGATCCAGTGCACCCTCAGCAAGTTTGCAGATGACACCAAGCTGAGAGGTGCAGGGTTGGGACGCCAACCAGAGGGACCTGGACAAGCTGGAGAAGTGGGCCCATGTGAACCTCATGAGGTTCAACAAGGCCAAATACAAGGCCCTGCACCTGGGTTGGTGCAACCCCAGAATCAAGAGAGGCTGGGCGATGATGGGGTTGAGAGCTGCTCTGCAGAGAAGGACTTGAGGGTACTAGTGGGTGAAAGGCCGGACATGGGCTGACAACGTGCACTTGCAGACCAGAAAGCCAACCGTATCCTGGGCTGCATCAAAAGAAGCGTGGTCAGCAGTTCAAGGGAGGTGATCCTGCCACTCTACTTTGCTCTGGTGACACCCCACCTACAGTACTATGTCCAGGTCTGGAGTCCTCAGCACAAGAAGAACATGAACCTGTTGGAGCGGGTCCAGAGGAGGGCCATAAAAATGATTAGAGAGATGGAGCACCTCTGCTGTGAGGACAGGCAGAGAGAGTTGGGGAGAAAAAGCTCAAGAAGAAAAAGCTCTGGGGAGACCTTATTGTGGCCTTCTAGTACTTAAAAGGGGCTTATAAGAAAGAAGGGGAAAGTCTTTTTAGCAAGGTGTATTGTGACAGGACAAGGGGTGATGTTTTTAAACTAAAGGAGTGAAGATTTAAACTAGGTATAAGGAAGAAATTTTTTTTAATGAGGGTGGTTAAACACTGGCATAGGTTTCCCAGAGAGGTGGTGGATGCCCCGTCCGCGGAAACATTCCAGGTCAGCTTGCACGGGGCTCTGGGCAACCTGATCTAGTTGAAGATGTCCCTATTCTTCGCAGGGGAGGTTGGACTAGATGACCTTAGAAGGTCCTTTCCAACCCAAAGCATTCTATGATTCTATGAATATTTAACACAGCTGTGAAAAGCTCTCTCTTTAGCTGACGCATTGAGTTTTAAATTTAGTAAATTGCTTGGCTACTACTAACTTTCTTTGCAAGCAAGGGTGTAGGTAGGTAAAACAAAAGTAGCATCATCCACAGGGAAAAGAAATCATACAGATTTTTGGACAGAGAGGACTGTATTTTAAGAAATGGTGTACTAGTGAACACATGTGGCATAGCAGCTTTCTTTACCTTAAGTGGATTTTGGAGAACTACATTGTTTATCATCTGAGGCACAGACCTACATGAGAACTGTTGCAGAGCCATGAAATATTAATAGGCCAATGATTCCAGAGAAGCAGCTTGCCTGCCTGTGATGTGTGGTGCTCTGGGTGACACTGCTGTCTTGCCATTGAGGAGTATCTTCAGCAGATCTGAGGTACTGGGTGCCATGCTACAGCACTTTGTATCTCCCAGGTCTGACTGACTCATGCAAACCCAGGAGGCTGGTGAGGAACCAGTTCTGTGCTCCATTTTGAGCTCTGATATCTGCCTAGTTTGCCTAAGAAGTAAAGGATCCTTAACTACTCCTTTTCTGTGCACCCAGATAAAAGCTGGGCAATTGATATCCCTAGTAACTAAGGGAACCCTACTGGCAGTGCAAGTTTGCTGTGAATTCCTCACCCTGTTTCACACCACTTCTGTTTCACCAATGCCAAAACTGTGACACTGAAAAACCAGCTGCAAACTATTGAGGAAACTCGATGAATTCTTGATCTCTTGGTATGCAAGGATGGCTGTTATAGATGTGGCCTTGAGGGCAAATGTCTATTTATCCTGTTTTTTATCGCTGTTACATATCTCTTTGATGGGAGCCATTGCTCTAATGCAACCAGAGCCCACTGAGTGAAGCATGATCTTGCCTTATGCTGGTCTTGCTGCAGAGGTGTGCTGTGTAATTTCTGACTCGCTAAAGTGCCCAAGTGTACAGTGCTGGTGAGTAATGGTGCTGCCATACCTGTCTCGCATCAGTGATTTGAAATATCAATGTTGTTTTAAAACTGTGCTTTTCAGCCAGAGATAGACCTGCTACTTTTCATGAGAAGCCAGCTGAGATTTTGACATTGATCAAGTCTTCAGTGGAGCTGAAAGACCTAATGGTTGTAATCTACACTCAATATGCAAAGCTCCTTGTAGGAACTGGAAGATCTTAGGTGAGTATAGGTAGTCCCTAGACCCTGCATCACTCTGAATAGTCAAGAGCATGATGTCTCCTGGCCTCTGGAGGCTTAATCTTTCAATATACTTCCAGTCAAGCAATTCATCAGAGCCACATGGCATCAATTTTAAATACCTTGCCATCCTTCATTTGCACTGTAGCTAATTTTTTGTGTGTGGTAGGACAAAGATGGGGACATCCTGTGTATTTGTGTTTTTTTTAAGTCCTTATGTTGGATTTCTTTGTAGAGTTGAACATTTCAATGAAGAGAGTGTATTTGGAGAGGTAAATTTTCTGCATTGAGAATGAGTTGATGATAATTTGTCATCTTCTTAAAATTTGGGCTGTCAAGCTACACTTTTCCAAAGTTCTCACAAAAGCCTAGCAAATTGTAATAACCACTGCTTCTCATTAATAATACTTTAAATGAAAAATTACTTTAGTTTCATTAATATATGTGGTGAGAGCAATCCTCTCTTCAAACAGATGTACCTCCTATGTAATCATAGGTTTGATCAAGACATGGAGGTTAAAGGTTTTTCCACAGGGACGCTCCCTGGATTTGCTTTTTTAGTGTAGACTTTCTTAACTTGCTAGACATATAGTGGAGCAGACTTGGCCCTGAGATGTATGAATGTGACCCTGAGGTTTAAAAACAGAGAAAACAAGCGCTTTAGGGTGTCTTCTGTTTTATCTGTGCAAAAGCTACACATCAGCTACCGTACAAATATGTGTTCTTGGTGAAAGATGGGAGATGCCTCAGAGCACCCCTAAGTATGCCTGTCAGCTATGGAGCTTGGAGAAACCCTACATAGTCAGGCTATGGTTTACAGTATTTGCTACAATCGAAGGAAGAAATTGTTCCCTGGTATGTAACCTTTTGTGCACACCTTGACCTGCGCTATCAGAAAGACTATGACGACTCATGGAAATGAAGTTGTGGGAAGACTAGGGGATTTTTTTTCTATGTCTATGCTGGCTGCAGCGGTTCAAATGCAGAAGTCCTGTCGCTAGTACGTAAATAAAGCAGTGCCAGTCTGTGCAATTTTAACCATTGTACTCACCCACAAGTATATTGTTCCTGATCTTTGAACTGGAGTTGCGGATATCAAAATGTTTGAAAGACCTCTGATGAGAGAGCAGTTTGAACAGACTTAGTATTGTGAGTTTTGACCATGCAATTTTTGGGAGCCTTTTATTTTTTGATCATCTGTTATGAATTTGAAGAATATAAAATTATTTTTGATGTCAGAACTTCTAATGCATGCAGAGTCTAAATGATACCCTACAAGTAATTTTGCAAACAACAAAAAAAAAAAGCTGAAGTTCAGAAGAAAAAGCAATCATTACTTTTTCTTTTTTTTTAACACACCATCAGCATTCAGCACTACAGAAGAAGTTAAAGGAATTTTTTTTAAAAAAAACCCAATAACAGTTTGCTGCACTGCCTGAAAATTATTAAGCCAATTCCCTGAATAGTGTTAAAGCCACACTGTTGTTCTTGATATGTTATCTTTCATCTCTAATGCTCCTTGGAAACAGATTTTATTAAGTATGATTATGCCACTAAAATAAATAGCTAAGACTTTCCGTGGATCAGTTAGATATCTTGTGTTTGGATTAGCCTATATTTGCTATTGGTGATACTGACTCCTAGAGCTGACCATATATTGAAGCCTGAACATATTGATGAGTGGGGTGAAGAAACCATTAGCAATACTGTAATTCCTTTTCTTTATGTGATGGGACATTTGTAGCCCTGTAATAAAAAGATACAGCATGTAGGAATAATTGCAGCAAATACACTATTTTACTGTATGTCTCCTTATCTGTCTCTCTGGTTCTGTAGTCACTGTGATCTCTGCAGTCTTCATTGATAGGAGCGTGTGGTTGTCAAAATTTCCAAGGCTGTATGGATCTTTGAAGTTTTCAGAAAGTCCTTTTCATTACAGAATGCATTCATGTAAAGTGGTTAGATATTTTTTTCTTCAAATCTTTCTAAATTGAACATCAGCTCTGTGGTGTACTTTACTGTCATACTGCAGAAAGAATGCTTATCATGCATACTTACTTATGCAAGTAACTTTCATGAGAGCTCTGTTCCTTCTGTTTGCTTGTGTTTTCTAGGGCTATTATAATGTTCTGCACATGAGACCTAATGCATTGCTGAGCAGCATTGCAAAGGATCTTGGTTCTTTAATGTGAATTAATCACTTGCAAAGAATTGTCCAGGCAGTGGACCTCAACCTGAATAACCTGTGTTATATTTTTTCAGTGGAGTGTTCAAGGCAGCACAGGTTCAGGAAGACATGTATAGATAACAACACAAAGATCAGAGATTACTTTGCCCTCAGACTGCTGTAGCTCATGCTGCAAATAAGGATAGGTGTATCCTGGTGGCATGCTACATGTAAACCCAGTCCTCTACCTGTGAGGACAAAACCAGAGTGTGACGAACACTTCCTTTATGCACCTTCCCAGACACTTTTTTTATACATCATGAACTTGGTATACACAGTTTTACAGCTTGATTGCTTGGGTGATGTAGTGAAAAATAGCTGTGCCACTGAGACTAAACCAGCTTTGCCTATTTTCAAATGCCTTACCAGTTTGCTGCTTTTGGGGTGATTCTGTATGTGGCAATTACTCTTCCTCTTGTCCTGGTCCTCTCTCAAGAACTGTGAAGCTCTTAGAAGCCGTATAAATACCTTACTTGTACTTGCTTTTTTACACTACAAATGTATTTGTTTTATAATCAGTTCTTCTGCCCACATAACCCTCTCTTCCCTGCTAATTTCACTGCTGCATGCTCTGTGGAAAGGTCTGTGAGTCACCCTCTGCCTCTCTGCATTTAGAGATGGATTTAAAATTCTTGAATCCAATTAGAGTCTCCCCGTAGACATGCAAGCCTGTTTCATTTCATGTTCCTCTGCTTTACTTGTCCTTGTGGATCTTGCAGTGAAATTACTGCAGTGCATCACCTATTCACAGATCTGTATATGATAATGTATCAAGCACTCCCAGCCATGACTATTCCACATTATACTTAGACAAAGAAGATTTTGTGTGTGTCCATTTTGTTCATGTGTCAGAGTAGAAGATATTTAGGTGTATACATCTTGCCTCTGGTAGTCTGCAGTACCTCTTTGGGCAGACTTGAGAATGAAGTGACAGGTCAGAGAGAATTACAAGCTAGTGCTACCATCTGATCAGTGCAAAATATCTAAAAGTGATGCTTCCATTGTATATGTGTCTGGTGCAAACACAAATAAAAGTGCAAAATGTGGATACGAGCAGAAAAGAAATTGGCAAGCTTTTTGCAGGAGACTTAAGCAGAGCATTATCCTGTTACAAATTGAGGGATGAAAGTGGCTTCTGAAGTGGTGATTAATATTTTATGTTGCATATCCAAGTTGCAAATTACAGTAGTTTAATGAGACAAGCAGTACTATTTTGATATATAGAACAGTCAGCTGTGAACATTTAAAAGTAATGAGGTGGGCCATTATAATACTGAAAGGCTGGATTAAAAGCATGAGTTTAAAAAAAATACTTCAAAGTAATAAAAGCTCAGAAATGTCAAAATCAATAAAGTGAATTTCTCTATAAAGTATATATGTCCTAGCTGTATGATTTTGCAACCGGTCTTGCCTATCCCGCATTGGCCTTTTCAGCCATCAACGCGCTTGCAATAAGCATGGGCAAAGCCCTTCCCAAATCTTCGTCCACGAAGCCAAGCCATGATGATGATGATGCTGGACATTTTGTCCAGAAGGATACTGTGAGAGACAGTATCCAAGTCATGGATAATGGATGCTTTAATTAAGTACTGCACATCCTCTCTATTGCATAATATGTTTTTAACTATTTATGTTCACAATAGCAGAGCATGAAATTCCTTTAACCAATCCTTAAGACTGTCAAGAAAATTATTCTTAAGTGCCCTAGAAAGACTGCTTTAAAGCTCACCTCCTCCAGTTCTACTTTGTGAGTTGTTTTCCTGTATATAAAACTGCAGCGATGACTCACCTGCGCCGGGCGATACCTTGACCCCAGTGGAGTAGTTTTATAAAAACAGCAGGTTCCCAACTCTGTTCTGCACTGAGTACAGGGAGTCAGCTCCAGCTCAGTTTCACAGGATGAGCTCTGCGTGTCAGAGACTCTGTGTGTCAGAGACTCTGCTTGTAGGGTGTTGTTCAGCGGCAGTGGGAAAGGAAGGCTCTAGCTAAATACTGTACTAGTATGGAAATATTAGACCCTGGTAAACACCCGTGATTGCTCTATTAACTATACCATTGGGGGATTAAAGCCACTATGAAACCCCTACAAGTAGAACAAATTACAGGAGAAAAAAATGCTTTGCTGCTTCTGTGCAAATGGCTTCTTTTGGCAGAGGTCTGGAGGTCAGAAGTCAAGTCCGTTCCCAGCCAACACTTAGACAGCTGTGTCAGGGCAAGTGTGATTGTACATCTGCCAGAAGTGGTGGGCCAAAGAGCCTGAAGTAGCAAAGAATTATGGCTAGCTTGGGGGAAAGACCAGGCTGAAGGCTGTTCAGGCATATAGTGTCTATATATGTCTTGGAGATTGTCATGGGTTAGGGCTGGGCTGGCCCCTAGACAAATGACAGATGCTGTCTATTACCCACCCTCCCTTAGCAAAGAGGAAGAGAAGGGGAAGAAGGGAGAGAGACTTACAGATTACAAAAGAAAATTAAAACCGCTTTAATGAGAATAATACATAGTTCGCTCCAAAAGTAATGCCTCCCATTTATTTCCATGTGTCTTGCCCCACATGGTATGTGACGAGGAAGGTGAATCTTTGTGATCCCCTGAAAGGTGTACTGACTAAGCAGCCAATCTCTGCTCGGCAGAACCTCAAAGTCGGCACAGTAACGACAATGACTCAGAGGAACAATATAACACAACTTTATTTAAACAAATGGGCAGGATAACACTGGCTAAACCCAGTGTGGGTATCGGATAAAGTATTTGGGCAAAATCAATCGATTTTAACAACGATGCTTTGGCATTGGCATGAACTAGAACTCTGGTGCAGGAAAGCGGAGAAGATAGGAGAAGAAAGGGAAAGAAGAGGGAAAAAAGGAGGATAGAGGAAGTCTCACCACCCTTGGAACGGTCTCCAGCAATGCTTGTCCTGCCCAGCAGAGTCTGCTGTCGCTCTTAGGTTCCTCTGGTGGTGGGGGTCACTCGTACACCCACCTCAGACATACTGGGGTCTTGCCCTTTATAGGGCTCAGTTCCTCAGCTGAGTGTGCACAGTTGCTCCTTCTGGACGATTCTAGAGATGGATCTGGGATCCCAGGTCATGCGCAGTCGAATGAGGCTGGGGTCTCTGGTAAGTTTTGCCCCCTCCACTGCCATGACCTTAAAGTGACCCCCAATGCCTGCACATACACAGTGACACACCTCCGAACTCAGGAGGGTGGATCACCTAGCAACAGGTTCTACCCCTCCTCTGAGTCAGGGGAACTGGCACCTCTAAGGTGGTGAGCTGGCATGGGGACAGGGTCTGCTCCCTATAGCCAGGCTGTCCAAGTTAACATGACAAAGCAACACGTGTCTGAAACCACATCATACCTAATGTCAGTCCATGGAAACTGCAACAGACACAAAGAGCACAACAACACTATTCAATAGAGCAAATTCTCAGCTACAAAACACTGCTTTTTGACACAGTCCCCACCACTGGCTGTGCATTTTCACCAGCGATGAACAAGCGCCTGCATGCCGCGCTTGTTTAAAAATCTGCACCAGTGGAGGGGACCCACCGCCATTGTCGCCACGGCTGGAATGCACCTCCCACCACCTCACTGTGCTGACACCCACGGTTTGGTCTCCATAAACGCTCAGCAGTGTGGATGGATGTCAGTGGGTCCAATTCTTTCTGCATGGAGGAATTCAGTGACACCTCGTTGCTTCATACACATGTCCATGTCAGACGCCACGTTGTCAGAGTGTCCCTCTGCTGCCGTCTGTCACACGGCAACAAAATGTAACGGGATATTGGTGGGAAGGTTCAACCTCTACCGTCAGACCACCAATGTCCACCTCTGACGTCGTGGACCAACATAATGAAATAGGAGGCATTGCTTTTGGAGCAGCCCTCATGATAATAAAATGAAATATATACAACACTGGCATGGAACCCAACCCCCCTGATGGCATCTACTATTCTTAGGACTCCAGGTTAGTACAAATTGAAGAGATTAAAAGCACAGAAATTTGACATCTTCAACTTTTGTGAAAATATTTTGCACGCATCACCTATATTTTGTTTTACTCTGTAAATGACTTGGCATTTTCTGCCTAAAATCCTTGCACGTGGGGGAAAGACTTGGGGAAGGGACTATTGTCATAGATACCGGTTGTCAAGGGATAGGGCTGGGCTGGCCACTAGATGAAGGACAGATGATCTCTATTAACCTCTCTCCCTTCCCAACGGGGAAGAGAAAGCACTAAGGGAGAGAGACTTACGGATTAGAAAAAAAAATTGCTTTAATTGCAAATAATGCCAATAAAATTACATATAACAGAGATATACAATACCAAGACCGAACCCAGCTGTCCTGATTGGCAATTACAGCACTGTCACCACTGATGCTGCAGGGCAGACACTGGGGAAGGCCCAGACAGGCATCAGCAGCAGACAGGAGGCAGATTCAGGAGGCAGATTCAGGAGCTGGATTCCAGAGCTGGATTCAGTAATGCACAGATTGGGATTGAAGGCAGAATGGACAGAGTCCTCCTTGGACACCAGCCATTGAAGAAGAGGGAGAGGGGAAGAGAGCAAGAAGAAACTGAGCTGGTAATTAAAATCACTGAACAGAATTAATTCTGTTCTACCCCAAACCAGGACAATGGTATATTTTTTTCTTATTTAGTTCATAAATACATTATAGTAGGAAACTGCAGGGTTACTTGAGTATGAGTGTAGCATCTCAGTCTATGTACTTTCATTTCCCAGCTGTTTCAATTTCAGTTTCTATCTACTTCTTCCCTGTCAGAAATCTCGGTTATACACTGACTTGCACAAAGACACTAAAAAATTCTCAGCCATATTTTCCATGGGATATTTAGAGAAATCTTTATTCAAAGTACAAGTTCTAGGGCTTTATATGATTCCTTATAGGCTTAAAATCAAAATCTCTATCTAGTTTTTAGTACAAAGTAATGACTTGCTAATTTCCAAATTTAGTGTTTTGTTTTGTTTTGTTTTTCCATCTGAATACACTAAACAGGATATCAGATTCTGCTGCAATACTTAAAAGACAGCTTATGGTGAAATGTGTTCATCGATTACTCACATTTGACTCCAAGTATGTCCCATGTGCCTAACACATAACTTCACTAGATGTTTTAATTTATTGAGAATATATTTTAGCGTGTAGTCCTCATCCTATCGAAGGTAACTCCTCAGAGACAGCCAACAAGGCAGAGAAAGAAAAACAACCAATACTGTTGGAAGAGTACCCAACGGATTTATGCAGTTTTATTTATATGTAGACGATAATAATAAATTTTGGGGCAACTGACTAAAAATACAAGTTCCACACAAAAGTGGGGCAGCTGTACTCTAATATATTTCTGCCTGAAACCTGAATCATGCCTTGCAAAATTTCCTTGCATAATCAAAGCCTAACTGATGGCATCTTTTGTATACAGACAGAACTTTTTGTGACAACTTGGCCGCCTTCTTTAAGAGTTTTCACATCTTTGCTATTTACTTGTATTTTATTTTTTCATGTGATCATGATAGCTACTTTTGGAATATCTCATCTATAAACCATCTATCCCCATGCTTGCACACCGATGACTTGTAAAGCATTGATTAATAGGTCAGTATCCTAAGAATCACAGCACCGTAAGTCCATCCATGACAAGTCAGAATATCGCTTCAGTGCAATTGTGACTTGCAAAGTTATATTTGAGAATCAGTTAAATTACAGTATGATAATGACTTTTTACCGTAAGTTCTTATTTTTCATGTTTTAATTCTAGTGGCATTTCTCTGGAAACACAATGTGTTTAACAGCATCTGCATAACAAGCATTTCAACACAGGGACATTCTCTTTTACACAGAACCAGGCATATTCATGACATAAATAAGCAGTGAAATTCACACCAGTGAAAGCTCACAGGTAATCCTTCAAAGATAAGTAATCCACATCCATTTAAATATTGAGCTTTCCCAATGCACATTAGTATTACAGCCATCAAAAGTTCATCTGCCAAAACATGATGAAAAGAATTTCTACAACATCTGAAGCTTTTGAAACATTAGTCACCATCTGTAAGTCGTTACAGGAGCACCAGAGCTCTATCCTTGCTTGTGACTGCAATGGAAATAATCCTGGGAGAAAGTAACATTTGCTGTACTCTGGTAACTTGCTGACTACTGGTTAACTGGTTGTATTACAATAGTATATTCCCAGATTCCTTGATCTTTCACAGTATTCACACTGGTATTATGATCTCCCTCTGAAGCACCATTTTCTAGTAGATGAGGAAACAGAAGAAGTGACTCAAGGGAATAGCAAGAGCCCACAAATTTAAAACAACATTGTCATGGCTGACAAGCACAAACATAATTCCTTGCTTTGTATTGTCATTACAGTAGAGCTATGTCATAAGACGCTGTAGTTGCAAGAAGCATACTTCAGAAACACAGCATTTTGCCATTAGGTCTACACTCACAAGCCAGTGTATATCAAGTTGGAGGAAAAAAAAGTATACAGAAAAAAAAGTTTCCATATACAAGCTTCTTGCAGGAAAAATGTCTTTTAAACAGCATCCAAGCAGTATAATATCCCCCAGTAAGAGTCTTTCAATTCCTATTGTTCTCATTATTTTAATTAAGAGCAAATTGTAAGCAGCCTTTGAACGCTTTGAAGTAATACTGAATTTGCCTTAAAAAAGTAGTGCTTATTAAGGAAATAAGGCACATGAGCTGCAGAAGGGATACAAAGTTCACAAACACCTGCAGCACTACTTGATTTAGATGCACTATTATTAAAAAGACTTTTAAAACATCAAATAGCAGAGCTTATAAAGCACAAAGGAAATAGCTTAGAAGTCCTTTCAGGGTTAAATTTTAATGATGAACTTTAAATCAAACATCTAAGAATTCAAGAGTTTTTATTACTGGAATATGTCAGCTTTTGGTAACAACAATGCATTTAAATATTTCCAGTTTGTAGTAGAAATTACTAATAATTAGTATTTAAGCAAACAGAACTGGAGACATTTCAGGCAAAATCCAGGTCTCAGCAAGTTCAGAAATGCAAAACATTGATAACAACTATTTCACGATACAAATGGACATACATAAACAGGTAAATATGGGCCATGACAACAGTGCCACAGCACAAGCCCAGCGCAGCCAGCCCCAGGCCAGCTGAGCCCATAGCCTGTGTTTGTGGGACATTATGTAACCTACAGATAAGCTGCGCATAGCTTATTGTACCCTGTGACTAAATACAGTCTTCCCTCCTGTCAGGCAAATTGAAAGAGTAGACGTAGCGCGTACCGCTTTATGGGCTGACGCTGACGGTAAACCAGTTCAGGAGGGTAGGGGGCGAGACTGTCCCACAAGGGCTCATAAGCCATAATTTCTCTGATCAGGCCACTTCCAGCACACGATCTGCTGCCTGTGCCTCCCGGGACACTGCAATAGCAGTGTTATGTAAGCACTGTAATACTCTTACGTCAACTGGAAGAAGCCGGACGCAGAGTGAAGTGTGGCTCCCTTGCCTCCCTCCCCGCTCAGCGCTTGTAATGGATGGTAACTGAAATTTGTTAAGTGAGCACCTGACCCGGTGCTGCGCTTGCCTGGGACTTGGGGTCCAACCCTGATGGCTCCCATGGCTCACCATCCTCTGTGGGGGGACAAAGAGACAAGAGAGAAACTGCACACAGGTACAAGCATTGCAGGCATCAAAGGTGCCCTCTTTAATATTTTCATAACAACTGCTGAACCTCTTAGACTTACATGCTGCTCTGCACCCTAAAAACAGACCAAAGCAAACAAACAATGTGGTTCTTTGAAGAATGAGTTTAAAAGAGTTCGGCATAGTTGTTTTCAGTCCTAGCAGAAGAGAATGTGTTAATTAGTGCTACTGACATAGCCTCAACAGCATATTTGAGTAGTTGGAGATCAGGACAGCAACAAACCCTCTCAGCAGAAGCATGTTCTAAGTACAGCTCATCAGGAACTGAATAACTTGCATCTTTTAGAAAAACAATGGAGAATATTTTCTGCTGTCACTGTTCCAGGGTTTAACCTTGTTTGAGCCAACCACTAATAAAGACTACAACTTTTTTAGAAGGGATGGACAGAATGATTCAGCTCTGATCCACTAACGATGGCTCTTTCCTATCCTCTATCTCTGCAGCATGTAAAGTGTCATTAACCCCAGCCAGAGAGCCTCCAGATCCAAGATTAACCTGAACCATCTTGCACTTTTCGTCACAGATGTTCCTTCATTTAGCACCCAGCAGTCAGCCACGACAGCAATCACTATTTAAGCAGGAGCCTGAGCCATGGTCTCTGGCTAAGACTGTAAAAAGTCTTCCTCCGTTTATATGCGTATAAAACCAAATTGATTACACTGAAAAAGTGAACTTTTAATTTCAAGATGTAGTCTTGAATGTAAAGTTCATTCCTTTATAGTCAGAAGTGCCAAGAGAGGCAAAGCATTGCAGAGATATCCTTTTTCTGTGAAACCTTGCAGGAAACAGTGTTTATCTGATTGCACATTCGCAAGTGCTTCCGCTTCCAAGCTGTTAATAGTGAGAAGGTGAAGCTACAGCAAGCACAAGATATTGTAGCTGTGTTCTCTGTTCCCTAAAAATGTCACATTTGAGCAGTGAAGCATTACTGATTTTTTATTCCTTTGCAAGAGTGTGAGGTTTAAATGGAAAATAATATTGAACAATACTCTTAGACTGATGATGTCACTGTTCCCCTTGGGCAGTCTCAATTCACATCACTATTCGAAGCACTAGCCACTCTTCTAGTCAGCACAGAGAATACACAAAATATTAGGTCACATCTTTTAATGTAATAAAATGCCAGTCAAATAACTTTGTCCCTAGGCCATTTTCCAACTACCAGTGGATATTCAGATCCCCACGCTGTGAGACTGTGCTATCAGGTTATCACGTTACAGAGACAGACCATGACATGAGATGCCTGGGGAAGCTCGTAACAAAATAAAAATTCCTTCATTTCTAACCAGCCCACACTCAGTCTAAGACTGATCTCCCTGTCACTGAAGACAACTGCAATTTTCCCCACCACTTTCAATTACCGAAGTAATGTATATGAGTTCCATCAAAAATGAAAATGAGCTTTACAGAAGGTACTATAAAAAGACTGAAAGAACCAAACAGTGAATGTCATGTTGATAGAAGGAATTCAAGTTCCTTTTAAATTTCATTGGACTTCACCACCATGGCATACTATTACCAGCTTATTTGAACAAGGTTACTATTACATGTTTTTAGAGAAAGCAGGTGTCATACTGATACTTCTGTGAATGCTCTGTATTTTACTGTATCCTTGTGTCTTTATACGCCACCAGACCAGATATACGAACAGATTCAGATTTGTCTTCCACCAGCTTATTACAACATGATTATGCCAAGACGGACTTCTCAAAAACTCTGAACTTCTGTTCTTCTCTTAGCATGTGTTGTTAATTCCTGCAAATTTAGTATGTTTTTTCAATGCATCTCCAAGACTCATATCAGGAAAGTTCAAAAGAAAGATGGAATACAGAAATACAAGACAAGATTTCCTTCAGTCTACTTCTTGTAGTGGACATTTAAAATACTTCTGAATGGAAAAGGCATGTAAATTAAATAGTGTTCTACTGGAAGAAATGAAAGAGTAGACTGAAGTCAAGCTTTTCTGCTAAGAGTTTTTTCTTAGGCTGAAATAAAATGAAAGCTGTGGCATTTTGATAATGAACGTGTCAGAGTCTGAGGTATGTCAGAACTTTAGCTATCACAAAGATGCTCCCATTGCACAAAACAAGACTAAAACACTAATTGTACTCGTGTAATTTGGGCTGTACAGTCAAAAGTATTTGTGCATTACCACACGTGACTCATTTCTTAACTAATTGTTTACCACCATTTCCTGAAGTTACTTGTGTGAACATGAAGGGCATTATTGTGGTGTGTCAGCATTTTGTATAAAGACTGCATCGCTATCTGGAAATGCATCAGCACTTTTCCTCCCTCAGACCAAGTGTTTGTAGTTTGAATGTTTATATTTCTCCATCTTAGACAGCTTACAATGGAAACTTAAATTTTCAAGAGGTCTTTTTTTCTCTCCCTATGAAAATGCATTATTTATATGAAAGACTTACTACTGAATATCCCTTTTTTAGGAAAATTAAATCCCCAGTTCTCATATTTGCACAACTGGAGAGTTTCCATGGGAGGGCCTGAGAAGAAGGATGATACGTAATCAGGATAATAAATAAATTTGGTTTAAACTGCTAGTAAGGCTGCATCTACCAGTCTTGCCCACTAATCCTCACTGTTGTGCTCATCATCAGCCTCTTTTTGCCTCCTGAATAAAGTGTTTTCCAGCATGATACTCCACCAAAGCCTTTTTCTTTTTCTACCACTTGCATCCCTGATGCTGAGGGGTCCCTCACTTAGCCACCTGAATCAAAACTGACTTACTTTGCTGACTTAAGCGGCATCAGTGCTTCAGGGAATGGCCCAGAGGATGCAGTCCTCTCTGCCATTATAAAAAAAGGGACAGAATTTTTCACAAGGTAAGCTCCCTTGCTCTTACTTGCTCACAAGTAGGCTATGGTTTGCAGTGTCACTGCATGTCTTCCTTGCTTTCAGAGCCTTTCATTTCTAAATAACCTCTCCTACTCTAAGAAACTGAAGCTGCTTAAGAAAGAATAGCAGACAGTCAATGAAACCCTGTCTTAAAAAATGCTTGCAAACACAAACTGAAACTTCTGTGCCCCAGTCAAATGTTTATAAGGACTTTCTGTCTACATCCTCTACGTCCCATGGATAAACATTGCAGTATATCAACATTTGACAAAAATTTTGCGAAAATATGTAGTTCTTAGCAAAAATTGCTCTATTATATAGCTGATGGTAAAAGCATTACTCCTGCATCACATTATTATTTATTAACAAGAACCATCTCCAAAAGACAAATCAGCTAGTGGCCTCACCAGCAAATACAAGAAACATGAGATTTGGAACTTACCAGTGAGGATCAAGGAGGAAAATCAGGAAGTGAGGAGTGTCTTGCAGTATACAAAGCCACATATATCTACTTATATTTCATTTACTCATACAGAGAATACTCACTCCCAAGCATATGTTTGTGCTTTAAATATATCACATGCCTAACTGGGCTTTAACTATTGTTCAATTAATGTCTACTAGTGAGAGAAGATGCCATAACCCTCTCAGTCTGAATTACCTCTAACCTTAGAATCACAGACACCTGTTTCCACTACCACCACAGTAGCTGACATCATCACTGGATATATTATTTCATGTCCTCGCCAAACTTTTAAGTGTTTGTGTTTTGAATATTCTTCAACACATCAGAAGCAGCTCATAGAACAACCATATATTTGAGAATTCAAGTGTGCAGAACTAGAAGTACAGAAATAATCTCTTTTCTTTCCCAAAATAACAGAACAGAAATTCTATAATATTACAATAAAATAATAATCACATTAGGATTTTAAAAGCATAAAAGTTCTGCAGTTGGGATGTATTAAGCAATGAGAAATTAATTACCTATACAAAAATGTTTGATTTGTTATGTATCAATATCTACCTCACAAGTTACTGTTTACTTCAGCATAACAAAATCTGTCTTTCTAGCTTTAAATCAAAACCCTGAGCCTAAACGAAAAATTTGAAAGCACAACACAATGTTTCAGGAAGGACATTTTCATCACCTGCACAGTGCCTCAAGAGAAGGCCCTGCATTCTGTAAGAACCCAGAGATATGGTTTGAGTTAGAACAGAATTAATTCTGTTCAGAGATTTTACTTTCCAGCTCAGTCTCTTCTAAGTGACTGCACTGTCTGAAGTTAATGGCATATTTTTACAGACAGTGTCTGCTTCCAGAACAGGTAACACTTGATGTTTACAGTCACTGCCAGGGATTGGTGTGCAGAAAGGCTCTTGCTTCTGCTTTTGCCCATGAAGACCAAGGTCTCTGCTAAATCCTGTGTACCGTGCTGGGGGTGCAGTCAGTTCCAGGCTGCACCTGTGGGGAGGAGCGGACAGGACAGGTGACCCTACACTGATGAACAAGGTGTTCCATCCCTTAGATGTCATATTTGGTATAAAGCTGAGGGATCACAAGGATCAAGCTCTCTTCCCCTCTTCCTCTTCTTCAATGGCTGGTGTCCAAGGAGGACTCTGTCCATTCTGCCTTCAATCCCAATCTGTGCATTACTGAATCCAGCTCTGGAATCCAGCTCCTGAATCTGCCTCCTGAATCTGCCTCCTGTCTGCTGCTGATGCCAGTCTGGGCCTTCCCCAGTGTCTGCCCTGCAGCATCAGTGGTGACAGTGCTGTAATTGCCAATCAGGACAGCTGGGTTCGGTCTTGGTATTGTATATCTCTGTTATATGTAATTTTATTGGCATTATTTGCAATTAAAGCAATTTTTTTTTCTAATCCGTAAGTCTCTCTCCCTTAGTGCTTTCTCTTCCCCGTTGGGAAGGGAGAGAGGTTAATAGAGATCATCTGTCCTTCATCTAGTGGCCAGCCCAGCCCTATCCCTTGACAACCGGTATCTATGACAATAGTCCCTTCCCCAAGTCTTTCCCCCACGTGCAAGGATTTTAGGCAGAAAATGCCAAGTCATTTACAGAGTAAAACAAAATATAGGTGATGCATGCAAAATATTTTCACAAAAGTTGAAGATGTCAAATTTCTGTGCTTTTAATCTCTTCAATTTGTACTAACCTGGAGTCCTAAGAATAGTAGTTATTTTTGAGAAAAGAATTGTCATTGTTAGAAATTGAATTTGTGTTCTTCCCCCTGCTCCCTGGAAAACAGTAGCCTTTGAGAAATGGTTCCTTAGTGTCTTAAATAGAAGAAAGCTGGACATAGCAACTGGGTTGAGTAATAGCAGCAGTGCTGGCTTTCACCAGCCTTACAGTAGTTATCTTTTTGAGTGAATGGATAATCTGCAACCTAAATTGAACCCAGCTGTCTTAGCTTGTTACTTAACTGCTGCAGCTTCTGCAATAAGCATCTGTTCGGCAGAGGCTTCCTGGAGATTATCCGTACCAATGAATAGGAAACTGTAAAACTCTGATATGTGCCTAACAATACTGGAAAAATTAATTTGCAGTCTGATGATCTGGGCCAAATATGTAAAGTTGATTCAAGTGCCTTCTAATTTTGATGTGTTACGATTATGTTACTATCTTGAGACCTTTTCTTTACGTGCCATTTTCATAGCTTTGGTCTTTTTAGGAAATAAACATTCTTGACTCTGTGAAGCAGATAGCAATTGGCAGAAATACTGGCCAGTCTTTCTCAACATTTAGTAAAGTACATGCAAAGCCATGCTTCAAAAATTGATGCTTATTTCTGGGAAAAAAAAAAAAGATAAACTTTGACATCTCTGTGGCTGGCAGAAAGCAAGATTCCTGGAAAACTGAAATCTCTAGTTCTCTGTGTCGACTTCTATCAAAAGGGAAGGACAACACTAACATCTCCAAAGGATTTCTATGATTAGTTTTTAAACTAAAGCATAGATTTTTGGGAATTACAGGGAAGTGCACAACTTTGGAATAATTTTACATGCTTTCTAGTCTTAAAAAGGTATAAACACTATTTTTGTTTTTTAATGTGTGAGTCTGTGAAACCTACTGTACATATACCAAAACATTTCTCCACCTATCGAGGGAGATATACGCAATTTAAAACAACTTTCCTTTTGAATGGATTTTTTAGTCTTCCTAAGGTCTTGCACTGTAATTTCCTGAAAGGATTATTCCCACTGGTCAATCTCCTTTTTAGATTTCTTGATGTGGCTTTATTTTGAAGATATGTTTTTGGCCGGAACTGCATGGAACTTATGTCAATCCCTTGTCAGTTAGTGATGACTTCTAGTTAGTGATGAAGTCTAACTCTTCTACCCTCCTATTTAATTTCCAGCTTGTGAGCCCCAAGAGGATTTTTCTTGGACTTGTGAGTTGATTTTCATCTTAGTTAAAGCCATAATTGAAGGAGAAGTTAGGAGAAGAAGGAGACCCACACAGGCTTGTCACTTCGCACTAATACAGTCCTCTGCTTTCTACGGTGATGGTAGTTGGCATTCTTTACTTGATAAGAGTACAGAGGGGTTATGGAGCTTGATATATGTCTCTTGGCCAAACACAACTGCATCCAAGAAAGATTGATTAATGGGGTTTTTTTTCAACATTTGGATAGGGGTTGTAGTTTTGGTTTTTTGGTGGGGTTGTAGGGTTTTTTCCCCTAGCGTAGAGTCATTGAAAGTCAGCAGAAACTCCATTTCTGATTAGGTTTTATATATTTTCATAAAAATGAAAATTTCAGGTAAACTTCACTTTCACAATTCTGTCGACTCTTGAATAAAAAATATAACTTATTTTATTACATTTTTAAAAAATATGATTAGGAAGATTTTCCTCTGCTTGGGACGTGTATTTCTGGTGTATTTTTCCTTTTATGGGCTAAGCTTTCAAGCAGGACCATAGGTGTGTGAAAAGGGGTATGGTCTGATGTGCAAGGAGTTACTTGCTATAAAGCCTTCTAGAGATGGCCTGTAGGAGGCTCTTAGATTAGATTATAATTCTTAATAGCTTAATACATAATATCTTCTCTGGGTCATGTTTTTCTGCCTAGCAAAGGGTGCAGCATAGGTAAAGATAATGTATATTTTGACTATATTTGATTTGATGCTATTAAGAATATTGTAAGATGATTGTCAGACAATAAAACTAGCTTCAATCAACAACTCTACTGGTTCTTTTGAATGGAAAAAAGGTGAAAATGACACGTTGCAAAATTAATGTGTAAATTTTAATTTTTAATGCAGTCTTTTGGGTTAAAGTACTAATGAAATGTTTGAATTCCTCTTTGTACGGTAAATCTTGATACCTTTATTCAGTCTTTACACAAGAAATAAATCCATTGGCTTCAGTAAGACCTTGCCTGACTATTAACTGAGCACAACTGTGGACATCCTATTCAGTTGAGGATGGGCAGTTCTGAGTTTAAATCAGCTGGTGAAGATGATCAGTTGGTGGAGACACCACTTTTGTGACATAATATTTTACCTGTATTTTCTTTTCCTTCCTGCTGATTTGTTTCTGCACATATCCAGGCAAGCCGGTAACGTTCCTGTCAGCTGTGCTTCCCCACAACACAATAGCTGCTAAAACAGTGTGTCATGTAGACGTCATTCACTGACTGCCACCCTATTATTGCTGCATTTATCTTCACACAGTTAACCTTCTTCTGGCAAACAAACAAGAACAAAAACTGGGAAAAAGACTCACTTTTTTTTTTCCATGATGGTTTTGGTTTTACCAGCACAAAGTCAGTACCATTGTTATTTCAGTGGCTGCATACTTAGGTCAACTGTATTCCAATACTTGGAAATGTGTTTGATTGTTGGAGCTTGGATATTTTGAAGGAATGGAGTGTTATTTTGAATATAGGATTATTTGAAATGCCCAAATTTTGGAGAATTGAAATCTGCTTGTATGCCATAAGCTACCTGTCTCTTGCTTTATGCAAACGTATGTGACAAAAGAAACTCAGCTACTGAGGAAACCCTTCATTTAATACTTAATATCAGAATCTGTTGATGGCATGACTTTTATGCTGACTTTTATGTCCAAAAGCAAACCAAATCATCCGTCTTTTCCTTCAGTTTCCCACAAGGAAAATTAGTAGGTTGTCAGTCATTCATCTTGGAATCCAATTTGCACTGATACTTGGATGTCTTCCACTGTGCCTCCAAAATGAGTATTTTACCTTTCTGCTGAGAAAACCATAGGCAGACGAAATAAAAATGAAAGTCCTCATTACACAATGTTATGTGATGATACTATGAAACCACCAGAAAGTATGCAATAAAGATAGGTAAGTAGTTTTAACTACTTGCTTATAAAAGTAAGTATACCCATTCTGAGTTTCCTCATAGCTCCTGTGAACTACAGAAGAACCTTTTGGGTTTTTTATACAGTATTTAATAGTTCTGAGATTTTTTTCAAGTGTCTGTGAAGGTACACTCTTTTCCACAGGCTTTTGATTCAAATATGAGTCATAGTTGAAAAGCAAAGCAGAACTACACATTTTTGTTGCAGTGATGTG
The DNA here is from genome assembly GCA_009769605.1 of Bucorvus abyssinicus. NCBI lineage: Eukaryota > Metazoa > Chordata > Aves > Bucerotiformes > Bucorvidae > Bucorvus > Bucorvus abyssinicus. Next base: position 35,339,877 of record CM020063.1, read on the forward strand.
AACTTTACAGATACATAGCATCCTAGCATCATCTGATACAGTCTTTTCTAAGCTCGTCTAAGGTCTGTACTTTCTGCTATCTAAGGACTTCACTAAATGTTTATTTTGAATTGAGGGCAAGAAGGAGCAAGTTTAAAACATTACAGATACTCCAGAACAGATCTCTATGCTCTAGAATATGACACCTTCTTTCTTAGCTGCTCTGTTAACTTGGTAACATGGCTTACCATAATTTTAAGTTATACCTGAGGATCCATCATTTGTTACGTAATGATTAATTCTTTTGGTGAATGAAAACTAAGTGCATTTAATGAAACATTAAAAGTTTTATCAAGCAAAATAAAAATGTGATATGGAGAAAGTGATACAGAGTTTATTGCTTGGCTGATAGCAATATTTCAACAAATGAAAAATAAATTTATTAAGAAGTTGGAACCCACAATAGATCATTGTCTTACTACAAACTATCAAGTTTCCTTGTTAGCTGCTAAATTAAGCAGCCAGCAGCTGCTAGCAGAGATGTGAATGGGTCTGCGGATGTGGATTCTTAGTGAATTAATAGTTAGTGAGTCATTCTGATTATGCTTCTTTTTGTTTTACCTAAAATAAGTATCTCACCTAGTCATTGCTGTATGTGATATTGATCTGCTTATTTTACCATTTCTTCAGCCTAAATTTCTTGCCAGAAATTATATTATCATGGCCTCTTAGCAATGAATGTTCTTAAATTGTCATGTTTGTCATTTCAAACAGGAAATGCTTGTAAACTTTTCTCAGTTAAAAACTGTCCTTGTGAACTGCTTACAGGAGCACTCCTGCTTAAGCATCAAGTTTGAGTAAAAATTAGGGTTTCATAAAATTATAATAGTTACACAGTGCTTCGTCATGTAAATCAAACATGAGCTGAAATAGTAGATACACTGGAAGAGCAAAATGTTCTGATCTTAATGAATAAGAGCAGAAAAAAGTGTGTCTCAATTGCTAGGCTGGTTTCCCCTCTGATTCTTCCTGGTCTATGTGGCTGCAGTTTGCACTGGTCTTGGACAACAAGTCATCACTAGTTCTGGGTGGAATCATGTGACTTTTGCTTCCTCTAGGCTGAAGAAGAGTCAGTCACAGTTCGCAGTCAGTTGACTTTAAGTACTTCTGTAGGCCAGTCTTATTTTCCTTGACTGAAGAGATTTGTGCTCAGGCATTGATGGCAATCAAAGTCACTAATGGAACAGCCATCTGTTATTTTTTATTTGGGGCACATCAGGAAAAACAGATCATTTAAGTTATAAGCCATTTTTATTCCTGCATATGTTTACCATTCTCTGAGTCTAGGGGAGGATCTTGAAATTCTTTACATAATATGATTTCTTGACTAAGAAAATTTTCTCAAGGTGCTGCATTTCAGTGTAAGGAGATACTTACTCTGCAGTTGCACAGTTTTACTTTGGAAGGTAGCCAAAATTTCCTTTTATCGTTTGGTTTTTTTGACATCCTAAATGCAATGATTCTTTTCTTAACAGTCACAGAGTCACAGAGTCATTTGGATGGAAGAGACCTTTAAGATCATCGAGTCCAACCATTCATTCTGCAGTGCCAGGGTCCCTAAACCACGTCCCTCAGTACATCCTTTAAATTCTACCAGGGATGAGGACTCCACCACCTCCCTGGGCAGCCTCTTCCAATGTGTGATAGCCCTCTGTGTAAAGCAATTTTTCCCAATATCCAACCTAAATCTTCCCTGGAGCAACTTAAGGCCATTTCCTCTCATCCTGTCACTTGTTACGTGGGAGAAGAGACCGACCCCCACCTTGCCACAACGTCCTTTCAGGTAGTTGTAGAGTGATGAGATCTCCCCTCAGCCTCCTTTTCTCCAGACTAAATGTCAGACTTCAAACTTAACTTGAGAAATTAAAATCAGGTAGATTCTTTTCTCCAGTACAAATGGTAATAATATATGTTTTGCAGGCCATGTGTCCTGACAGCTGGATCTGAAAGCAGATTTAGCTGAAATCTGTCCCTGAAATTCCAAACTGGAAATCCTGAAAAATCCTATTCAGCTTACCCATAGGCCAGAATGCATCCAAACTTTTACTGGCTTCTAAAAATCTCTCAGTTACTTTAGGTCTGTTTTTCCAGATAAACAGGTGAGTTCTAGCCTTTAGACAATTTAGTAACTGAGCACCTTGCTTACACTTCAGAAGAACTGGGGTTAAGAAACTTGGTGGTCATCTCTCTGAAGTGGTCAATGCTTCATGCCTTCCATCCAGTAAGAAGACTTGATCTCATAGTTACTTTGGGATAGTTATCTCTTTTTTTGTGGATATATTGTATGACTTCTCTTACGAGGCCTTCTAACACTCATTCAGAAAATGGGAGAATTCTTCTTGAGGCTTCCACAATTCAATGTCCGCATCTCCTGTTTTTCTTCTTAGCAGTCTTTCAGTCGCCAAAATGGGGATATTATACCTTATTCCTGAAGCAGATCTAACAAATGAACAAGTGATCTTTTGAGAGACTGGGAACATGGCTGTGAGATGTGATGTTGCTCTACCTCGTTTGACTATATTGGATTTGGAAGATTTCTGTCCAGGGACTGAGGGGAGGGCAAGGAGTCAACATCTGTAACTTCTCTTGCTTAAATTATTTTACTGCCATATAATTTTCATTATACCAAATTGTTATTTAATGCTAATCAGGACTCTCCAAAGAGTTAAATGTTAGTGTTGTAAATCTAACTGAAGCCCTAGAAGTGTGGAGTTACTGCTCCCTTTTCTTAACCATACTTTGAGGGCTCAGAAAGCTGCAAATGGAACAGAACCGCGGCTGCAGATGCAAGGTGAAACACAAGAAGGAGAACAAACCAGCCTGAAAACTGAGCTCGCCCTGGAGCATGTGTGTGTTAGTGGAACTTTAAATGGTCTCCAGATGAGTGGACTGGTACATTTTCCTTTTCAGCAAAACATCATGAACAACTTATTCCACAGGACATCAGGGCCTGCTGGCATCTGTAGGAACAAAGCAGGTTTTAGCAGTAACTACTGTAAAAAAGGGAGGAAAAAAAAGGAAGTCTGATGTTTTGGCTTCCTCACAAGGTATTTAAATGTGTTCTGGGCTAGCGGTTAAAATTAATCCTGTGCATTTAGGGTAATCTGTTCAAACAGGTTTTGAAGACATCTGCTGCAGTATAGAAGGAGGGGAGCAGGACTGGGAGGGAAATCAGTTCACAGAATATGCATCAATGTGTCCAGGTATTGTGACTGTCAAATACAGTCAAGCAAGAACTTTATATATCTGTTCCTGTGCTCTTTATTGTGCTGGTGTTACTAGGCTCCACAAAGCAGAACTCAACAGCTGTTCATCTTTTTGAGAGAGAAATGCGTGGCATAGCATCTGTTGAGTCTAACTTCTTGCATGTTTTCCTTTACCTTAAAAAGTTGCCTATAATTTTCACTGCTTCCATGAATGTTTGTGGATGTGAAGTTCTAGAAATCACATGCAATCATTTTTGTAAAAGCTGCTTTCAAAAAGGGGAGAAGCATGTAGAGAAAATGGCCTCATAGGAGACTGGGAGGTTTAGCTGAACAAATCCTCTTTCATAGAGCAATAGCATTTTTCACCTACAGTGCCTTCCATGGCAGCATCTCAAAGGTTTTTACCTATTTTTCACAGATGAGGAATCTGAGGCAATGGGGTAGGCAATTTACATGGGTCAAATTGTAAGACAGTTCTCTTGTGCAAGTATCATTTCTATGGAATGTGCATTTTGCATTAGTAAAGTCAAAGGCTGTTTGGTTAATGCTTTCAGTGGGAGAATGGATCATGTAGAGCTCCCTCAGGATTCTGGACATGGCATTACTCATCCATTTATAGGCAAGTATTAAAAATCAACCCTAATAAGCACAGTTTGCTTGAAAAAGGTGTATCATTGCTACTAACGTGCAGGCAGAGAAAATCATTTTTACACAGTTACTGCTCTTACAGCTTCATCTGTAGAGTTAAAAAGCAGAGTAAATCCATAATGTACAGATTGCTAGCACATTGTTTTTACCCTCCTGGACTTGTGAAGACCTTAACAGAGAAAATGATGTTGCTACTAATGTTTCAGTCTTCAGTTTTAAGAGATTTTATGTTAAGAAAGAGAGGGAAATGCTCTTACTAATTCCTGGTTTTCCATTTTGATACTATTGTGATGATCCCATAGACACCTGCACATTTATTGCTGTTTCAGTTAAGATGCATAGACGTAACACCAGGCAGGATCAGTCTAACAAAGTTTTATTTAAAGACTGTTGGGGGCATGATAAAATGTGTTTCTGGAAGAATGGGGCAGAGACATAAGGATTAAAGTGGAGGTGTGATTATCTCACAGCTACTCACATCTGTATTAGTCAAAATCCCCGGTAAACTATCCAAATGCATTTGTTCCCTTCCAAATAAACAGATGCTGCATGTGTCTGTTAAACAGCTTGTGTTAAGAATGTCAATCTGCTAATTAAACTCTGCATTAGTTTTCACATTTATTTCATATAATCACTCAGTGAATATAATCCTCATAAGTATCTTGCAAGAAGGAAATGTTCTTTGTGAAACTCCAAATCCATGACAGACCCAGAAGAGCAAATGGCTCTTGACATCCAGGTCTGTGTGTCCCTGTCTGGAATAAAAAAGAAAGCCTGCCATTACTTGACCTTGTATTTGATTATTCATGTATCATCCATAGCAAACAGAAGCAAGAAGTTATCCCCAACTGTCATGATCCTTTATAATAGTTAGAGTTTAAGAAGAGGGTTCCTATCTTAAAACTTTCTAAAAATAACGATTCAACAAGTGACAGAAGGACCTCTATCTCTTTTCTTTTGTTTCTCCTTCATGATCGTTAACTGCATCAGTGGATTTTAAATTAACTAATAGGTGGCACTGAGAACTCATTAAGAAATCAGTCTCTTGGAAATTGAACATGAGTAATGTTCCCCCCTTAAGAGATTGCTTTGTGCCAGTTGAACGTGGCCAATGACAAGCCGTGGTCATAGGAGTCACCTTATGATTGGAGACACAATGCTATGTAGTTAAAAACTGTATCAAGGTTTCTTCAGATGACTGAGCAGTATCAGCACTCGTCAGTAGGAACTAACTTATTTTTATTTTAAAGAGACTGAATATTCCATAACAAGTCAGTCAAGTATCTTTAGCACATGGAATATCACAGGAGAGCGTGGTGTGTAGCTAATGTTATGCAGACGGGAGAGCCTTGATAAGTACTCTCTTTGGGAGCTGTGTTTAGGCAGCATCTGTTCCATTTCAAGGAAAAATTAATATACATGTCTTCTGAAAAACATTAGAGACTGGCAAGTGGTGCTTTTTTCCCCTCTGCTCTCAGGCCGTGTGTCCTTAGACATGCTCATTTTACCTCTAGTACGCTGTATTTTGATAGTGTTACTCCAGAATTAAAGAAAATTCGAACATTGTGTGGGAAATTTTAGAAGTGTGTTTCACCTCATCCTTTAAGTGCAGGTGAACAGGTATGGAAAGAGCATCTTCTATTGTGCCTTATGTGCAGCTTTGCTTGTATGTATCATATGATTAAGAATTGCATTTTTATTCTGTTGAAATTTTTGATGATTATAAAACAGAGGCGTGCGCTACTTTGTACGTTGTTTTGTAAGTGAATTATAGTTGAAGTTCCAGTACTGGCTTCCATTACCACTGGCTGCTGTGGTGGATGCCTTGGACCTGGAGCCTGCAGATATCTTATGTGGATGACCAGGAAACATATTACTATGTATTTCAAATGGCTGACTCTGTGAAAACTCACATGAATGGTAGTAAGCATCCTTGAAGCTGAATCTAGACTTAAATGTGGAGGACAGCAGTTTTCCTGGATTACAGGGTGCACCCTGACTAGACCCTGCTAGACCCTGACTGCCAGGTGCTGCCCTGCTTTTCTTTAGGGTGACACTTTTTCTTTAATGAGGAAAGGGACCATGGTCAAAACTATCCCTTTCTGAGACTGTTTATGTAAGTGGTATTCTTTGTAATTTCTAATGGAAGATACCATAGCTGTGTAGATAGTGTGGAAATGCATATTTCATGGACTAGGTGCAGACCCACCCACAGCTTTACAGCAATAATGTCAGGTATGAACTGGCATATTTTTTGTACTGATTAGTTACATCTGGAAAGGAAAACTATTTTGTTGGTGGTGCCTCCTGTTCAGGGCTTTCATGGCTAATTAAAACGCAAGCTCCTTGTGCCTATTATGTGATGCTATGCGTCTGGGTTAGCTTCTCGGTCCCAAAGATGTGGATTTGGCTTGGAGTGCTTTGTTCATGTTTATACTGGCAGTATCCTGAGAATTCCAATTTCCGTATGTTGATACATTCTTACCAGCTTTAAGAAGGAGCTAAGATTTTAATGGTGCAGTAGGTCATTTGGGATAAGACCTAGTACCTCATATAACACCTGTCAGTAGCACCCGGCCAGACAGTCTCATTAATAGGGCTTTTGTACTCTCACTGGAAGCAGATGAAGATGCATGGCCACATTGCAAATGCCAAGGGTAACTACAGTAAAGGCAAATTCAAAGACCAGAAGTCTCAGTTCCCAATCTACTCATTTTCAGTACCATATGTTCTTACAGAGTCATGCTTAAATCCACTTTTATGCCCTTTAACTAGTATTAATGGATATTTTGCACTGATGTGAGTAGCAAATGCCAAATGGTCATTCAATATAATGGTTTATCAGCAGTCCCTCCCTTAAAAATCAATCATGGAATTGGGGAGGCTGTTACTGTGTTTAGAGCATGTTTCCATTAATATAGGTCCCTGAAGGTTAAAAGTATTGTCTTGGACTTTATCTGAAAGAATATGGAACTGATGCAGATCTTGGAAATAGGTGTCAAGTACTTATTGTAATGTACTAATTTTTGCATGAGCCTTTCAGTAAAAACATGCAATGTTCTTTTTTATTGAGCAATACTCTTTTTCAGTAACAGAGGGTAACACAACTGTATAAGTCTTTGGTATGTGAGCTTCTCTACTTGCCAGGAGCATATAGATGCAAGGCATTTTCCCACCTGCTGCCGTATTGTCCAGATAATGAGTGTATTTCCAATAAACTAAGCCCCCATAAGAATTTACATGTACATTGATTTTGTTAAGAAACAGTTTGGCTTAGCCATTAACTGTCTCTTTTTATTAATACTGTTCTTCATTTTACATTCATACTGAAAAGAATTGTTCTTTAAAGAATTACTTAAAGATTTTACTTAAAGAATTACCAAAGATTACTTGGAAAATATAAGTATCTCAATATTCAGAGGAACAGCAGAGTCTTATTTAGCTGTTATAAATATCTTAGAAAGTCATCTCTTTAGATTACAGTTATGACAATGTATCTGCTTCTAAAAGGAAGCATTTTGGTTGCACATTGAGGAGGGAAATCCTAAATACTACAGTTCAAATAGATACCTTCAGAAACAAACCAGTCTTTTCATTCTTGTTCTTGTTAAGGTTTTCAGTGATAAAGTTTTGGGTTGATGTCTTGTCTTTTTTCACCCATTTTTTCAGAGCATTTTTTTTTTCCTCTGGAGATTAGTAGGTGTTACCTGGTGAGGGTGTTGTTGAAATTGTGTGAACATTAGGAGTCAAAATCAGCTTTGCTTTGTATCCTTTCCCTCTGTCCAAACTCAGAAGCAGCATTTGAAGTTAGCTCTTAGCATTCTCATTTGCTATTAGTATCAGGAGCATTTACAAGGTTAGCTTTTATTAAAGCTAACCAGTGTGAAGCTAGATGGCTGAGCATTTTGCCCTTTTGACATAGCAACTATATCACCCTCATCAGAAATGAGGATGTGTAAATATTAGCATTCATTGACGTATAAGGTGCTAAAAGTCTTTAAACCACTGAAGATGTTACTACACCTTTATTTGACATGTCTCTGAGTCTGTGCTTTGGGGCACTGTCAGCTAAATCTAAAATCACAAAACAAGAAGGAAACATTGCTGATGAGTGGAATGGCATCGAGGCCCTCCAGTTTAAAAAGCCACTAATACATTTTTAAAAAACCTACTGCATCATCGGATTAATCATTCCGTATTCGGAAGTGAGGCTGACCTTTCAGCCCTTTATATTCTGAGGTTAGACAGTTTCGGTAGACCTTCCAGTAACATCCAACAAGTAGTCTTACTTCCTTGAGAGAGCCCCTGACTGAAGCTGGCATCGACAGCAAATAAACACAACGGGGCCAAAATGTACTTACCACGTTTTACAAAATCTTGTCCCCAGGTGATAAGTTTTCACCTTAAAACATTCATCTTCTTTTTTGAGTGTCTCTCTGACATTCTACATGCTGCTGTTCAACATCTTCCTAACAAAGTTACTGGTTTTATGCCAGATGTCTAGCAGCCACCATATCTATATATTTTTCTAGGAGTGGGGTTTTTGTGCTGTACCTGCATTAAGTAGTAATTATTCTTACATTCTTTGCTCAAATTATACTTTGGGGTTTTTTTATTATTTATTTTAAAAGTGTTTTAATAGAACTACAATGTTTCTGGAACACATTCTTTTTTAAGCAAGGCTTATTTTGGTTTGGTTTAAATAATTGTTAATAAGTTGGTTTAAAGTCACATTACATGTTATCGATAGTGCAGATGCTTACGGTAGACAGACTCTTCTTACAGCTAGGTAAGCCATTTGATGTTAGTTTGGAAAGCTCGCTGCAGACAGGGAAGAAGAAAAGTCTTGACCTTTCCTTTCAAGCTCAAAGAAAAACCCCCAAAACTCACAGAGATGCTTCTGCACAGCCCTTACTCATTGTTCTGCAGGCCACATCTTCAGCAGACAGGGAGGGGAGTAGCTTCAGCAAAGAATAAGAAAAAATGCAGCATAAATAGTAACTGTCCTAACCACAAAGTGAGTTTAGGTTCTCTCCATCTGCCAGATTCCAAGTGATATGGAAATGGTGTAGCTTAGTTGATTTCGCTAGAGATATATTCTCACTAACCTTCAGCTGGGAATTGAACTCTCAGATTCTAAAACCTCTCTTTACTGTCTGTATATGCCCTATCAGTATCATTAAGAGGAAGAAATGTGAATTGACAAAAGGGTTGAATGTAAATTAGGGTCAAATCTTAGGATGAAGTAACGTACCTCATTGCTGTAGTCAGTAGCAAGCTTTTATGGACATCATTAAAAAGTAATAAAGACTAAAGTTGGCAGTTTCAGCAGGGAAAAATCCCCATGACTTGTCTTGTGTAAGTAGAGCTGAGTCCTAATGCCCAAAATAGAAGAAAATACTCCCATTCCTTGAAGGGAAAGCCACAGTTGTAGGGAAGTAATCTTGGCTCTTTTTTTTTTTTACTTTTGTCCTTTAGATTTATTGCAGTCATGATTTTATGGCTTTTAATGAAGCAACACTTTTATATTCCTAGAGATAAAGTCCCTCTATGGCATGAAAAGAAAAAAAATCAGTCAAATGTGCTTGCATGTGTACCAAATTGTTACCACAACCATGAACATAGAGTGACAACTTTTTAAGATGTGATTTTTTTTTTTTTTGCATTTAATTAAAAATGGACTTTACTCTGTGTTCCTTCATGCTTTTAGAAATGGTGTCTTGTTAAAGACATTGAAGAATGCTTTTGCTAGATGTATTGAAAAGCAATCCAAGTCTCTTTTTCTTTTGTATAGTGTGATTGTAAATGGTTTAGAGGAAGAAAAAGGGCCATCTTTTTACTGTGTTTGCATAGCACCATGCCCAGAGATGTCTTTTTTATCTTTTATGTTTTGTCATCATACTATTTTTAAACATAAAATGTGAGTCATAAAAAGTCAAGACAGCAGTAGCAGTATCCATGACAACCTTCACTCTTGGGGGTGCACTACATGGTCTTTCACTGTGTGATTGAATGGTGACTGGATGGGATGCCACTGTACATAGTAAAAATAATTCTAAGTTAATTAAAAATAATTATAACGTTGTTACTGTTTGAAAAGAACTGAAAGGCAGCAAAAAGCGCCAATTTGCTCCCAGGGAGGTTTATGTCCCCTGAGAGCTAAAGAAAAGGAACTATAGTGTTTGAGTGGGAAAGTAATGGAGGGCTTTAACACGCCACTTACGGCCATGGCAAAGAAGCAACAGGCTTGAATAGGGGAGAACAAAGATTAATTTAATTCAAAGAGAACCACAAATAATCACTTAAATTCAGGTAGGACAGAAAAGAGAACAGTGATATTAAATACATAAATAGATATATTCCTTCTTCCCACTCCACCCACCCCCCCTTACTATGAGCCCTCACAGGAGGTTGACGTCAGATGCAAAGGAATAAAACTAGAATGGAAAGGCGCAGTTCTTTTAACCTCATGCATTTAAGTTCCAAGTTGAATTTTTCAGGACAAACTTCCTTTGCAATGCGTAGCCTCTCTGTGGGGTGGCTGCAAAACTTGAGTCACTGGGTTTCCAGTGTCCTGGCTCTCTCTTCCCAGCTGCGAAACGTTGAGAGTCACTGGATCTCTGGGATATGTTCTGGGTTCTTCTCTACTTTCCAGAGGGGCCTTCATTCTCAGCGCTTTGAACCTTTTTTCTTTTTCCTCATCAGCAGTTACTCTTCGTGCAGATTGGGGGGTCCTCTGGGTCCCCTTTTCTGGTACCTTTTCTTTTCACTCCTGCCAGTAATCTGCAAAGTGAAAAGTCTACCTGCTGTGCGGAAGATCTTTACTGTCCTGTTTGCTGAGGTGACTGCCTCAGGAGTTCTCTCTTTCTGAACTGAAAAAATGCACGCACTGAAAAAACAAACATGGTCCGCTTTTTATAGTGTTATTCAAAGAGGCATTGATTGACAAGGCTTGGCTCCAGGGGGCAGGCATGAAATTGGAGCCAAGGTGGAAAAACCTCCTTTCGTGCCCAGACAAGGGGAGCAGCCCTGCTCCTTCCCCTGGAGCCGAAATCCTAAACCACAACAAACGTCATTAAAGATTAACTTTTCCAGGATATGCAACAAATTAGTGGCAAACTGCAGTTCAGGAAATCAGCTGTATGTGCTGTGCTTGTTCCATCAAACAGTAAAGAGACTGCTGTGCAAGCAAAAGGGCCATGCTTTGTGGATTCCCCTCCCCTCTCCCTTTTCGCTTCCTTCCTACTCGCAGTCAGCTTCCTTTCCTTCTTTTCCTCTCTTTTTTTTTCTTATTTTCCATTTTTCTTGTTTTTTGTTTTTCTGTTTTCTGCTCTTAGTGCACACTTCATGGCTGAAATCAGTAGGCAATTTTGTGTGTATTGACTTAGGTCTTGGGGAGAGGACTATGAATCACCTAAGGTGGCATTCCTGTTGCTGGGCTAGTGAAGCTGAGACTAATTGAGAATAACATGAAGTCACAAACTGATAAATTTGCTGCAGTTACAACTTAAAAATATAATTAATACTGCTTTCATATATATATAGTACTGCATAAGGTTAATATTAAAGGTGTGAGTTTTTCAGGAGAATGCCTATAATGGTAGGTCTTCTAGTTAAAGCCATGAAATAGATTCTATAGTTTTAATCATATCTGGGAGTCAAAGGAAGACATTTCATCCATCACTATTAACATTTCCACTACACCTGTGAATTTGAAACAGATGTCCTAGTAAAAAAGAAGCAAATAATATCTGGTTTTTTGATTGTGTCATTTCTTGTGTTTTTGAGAATGTCTCTATAAATCCTTCATTATCTTTAAAACAATTTTAAGCATGAAGTTTAGTTTATCTATAAAATAATTACTTAGTACTTTAGAATTAAATATATAGACAATATTTTAGAAATAATTGTAGATTGTAAATAATTGATTAGAAATAAAATCTATTTATTATTATAGATAGAATTAATTGTGGTTAGATTGTGTTATAATAAATTTATAAATTTTAAATAAATTTAAAAGTCTATATCCAATAAAAGAATCAATTATTTTGAATTTAAGACAATTACTTGATTACTTCTCTGAAGTTTAAGGAATTTTTAATAAGAAATTTTAAAATGAAAATGTTTCAATTTTCAGTTTAACAATAAAATGAAGCTAACCTGGGGGGTTTTTTTTGTTTGGTTTTTTTTTTTTTGGCTTTTGTTTTTGTTTTTGTTTTTGTTTTTGTTTTTGAGGCATTTGGAACTGTAATAGGAAAGAATTGTATCCAGGCAACATCACTTTAATAATTTTATATATTCTTAGGTTCACTTGCTCAATGTGAAATCATTTTATGAGTGAAAAAGAACATATTATATAAACCACTTGTTTTGTACACTCTTCATATATCTGTGTTTCTGTTAGATCATAGAGTTCCTCCTAAATCTCCAGTCTTTTAGTTTAAAACCATCACCCCTTGTCCTGTCACAATACACCTTGCTAAAAAGCCCCTTTTAAGTACTAGAAGGCCGCAATAAGGTCTCCCCAGAGCTTTTTCTTCTCGAGGATGAACATCCCCAACTCTCTCTGCCTGTCCTCACAGCAGAGGTGCTCCATCTCTCTGATCATTTTCATGGCCCTCCTCTGGACCCGCTCCAACAGGTTCATGTTCTTCTTGTGCTGAGGACTCCAGACCTGGACACAATACTCTAGGTGGGGTGTCACCAGAGCAAAGTAGAGTGGCAGGATCACCTCCCTTGAACTGCTGACCACGCTTCTTTTGATGCAGCCCAGGATACGGTTGGCTTTCTGGTCTGCAAGTGCACGTTGTCAGCCCATGTCCGGCCTTTCACCCACTAGTACCCTCAAGTCCTTCTCTGCAGAGCAGCTCTCAACCCCATCATCGCCCAGCCTCTCTTGATTCTGGGGTTGCACCAACCCAGGTGCAGGACCTTGTATTTGGCCTTGTTGAACCTCATGAGTTTCACATGGGCCCACTTCTCCAGCTTGTCCAGGTCCCTCTGGTTGGCGTCCCAACCCTGCACCTCTCAGCTTGGTGTCATCTGCAAACTTGCTGAGGGTGCACTGGATCCCGCTGTCTATGTCATTGATGAAGATATTAAACAGCACTGGTGTCAGTACGGACCCCTGAGGGACACCACTTGCCACCAATCTCCATCTGGACATTGAGCCATTGTCCACTACCCTTTGAATGCGAACATCCAACCAATTAGTTATCCACTGAACAGTCCACCTATGAAATCCCTAACTCTCCAATTTAGAGAGAAGGATGTTGTGGGGGACCATGTCAAAGGCTTTACAGAAGTTTGCTTTTCCTTTTTGTTCATTTGTACAAAATAAGAGAAGGGATAAATCTGGCCCCAGGAGAGGTCCTTGTGATCAGCACAGAAGATCCAGAGACAGGTGCTGCATGTTTGTATCTCACAGTGTGAGCAAGCCAACTAATAACATGATAATAGGGGTACAGTTCATATATTAGTTACATAATAATCCTTATTTCGTTACTGAACTTGGACATAATCATGTTTTCCTGTATGTTTGGCTTCACACCTGCATGACAGATCAGTAAATTCTGTATTTGAAGGCAATCTTCTCTAAGGTGTTCTAGCATATAGTGTGTGAGCATGTGAAAGGTGAATGTGGACGGCATTGTGTTTACTTAAAAGGGTGATTTATATGTCTCTGATATTGCTTTTGAACTGTGGCAGATGTGACAACTATGTTTCTTTCTCGTTGGCATTGGTACATAGCTTCAAGTCTGTGACAGTCCATGTCTAGATCTGACCATGATAGAGCTATCACTTCTAATGCTGTGTTTGTCAGGACTACATGCTTTTGGTGTGGATTTTTCTGAAACATTTTGGAAAAATTTCTAGTATTTTTTTTTTTTAATTTACAAGAGTGTCCCTTGGACTTTAAAGTCTTCTTTTTTTTAAACTGTAAAATGGCTGTACCAGCATAAAAGAAACGTGCCTCATGTACTAAGAAAAATATGCATCTGGAGGGTAAAAATGGGAAAAGGGTAAGTACAGGAGTATATTGAGATCCTATGCTTTGTGGTGCTAAAGATTTCATTATTCCTTGAAAGAAGTAGCCTAATCTTTTTGGAACTATTGTTTTCAGCTAATTTATTGAAATAAAATGCCCTGACATTTTTCTAAGTATTTCAGAACGGCTCAGAAAGCTCATTAATCAGTCTATAACAAACGCTAGTGGAAAAAAACCCTGCTCATAATTAAGTTCTGTTTACTGACAAGAAGTCAGTATACTTCTGTGCTAGTGATTCTAACCTGACAATGCAAAATATCCTGTAGTTCCGAAAGGAACATGGAATTTCCAGTTTTTCTTAGGTTTTGTATGTGTTTGGCATCACCTTATTTTGTAACTTTGGAAGCATTTACCTGTATTTCAACTCATCTGGATTTTTTTTTTCAACTTCTACCTCATTGAATGTTTATGACAGCATGAATTTAAAACACAGATGATTTATTAATGATCAGGTATCAACCTCTATTACTGAACTTTTTTCATGACAAAAGCCATAATGTTGACGTTACGTATCATACCCTGATTCAACATCTTCAGGACAAGAGCACTTTTTTTCCAAGCTGTGTTCCCTGTGGGCCCGTTTCATAAATTGAAATTGCTTGCTAATGAACTTGGCTTTTTGTGGTTTTTTTTTGTTTGTTTGTTTGTATTTTTGGGTTTTTTTTCCCCTAGCAATATTTTTTATAGATTCAAGTTTTCTTTGATATTCAAGTAGATTGGTATTGGCAGGAAGCATATTCTAATGTTTTGTTTACACTGCAGAATTCAGAATATATTTTTCTGGTTTGCATTTTCCGCATAGACCTTCTGGTGTTTCTACCTGTTGATAGAATTGATGCTGGCTGAATTAATTGCTATGTGAGCTAGCATTTTCTAGACTTTCTCAGGAAAGTATAAAGAACTGTACTAATTAGTTTTATTTCAGCAATCTTGTTATGCAGGAGAATTAGTTTCACATTCCTTTTATTCCATAAAGATATACTATTCTAATTTGGGAGCAGAATCCTGCACTGTTCATTCATCTGGAAGGGTTTTTAGGATCTGTTCATGGGAATAGCAAATTTGGAATCAAAAATCCCAGTTTAATATTTTCCAATATATAGGAAGTACCTTTGAAACTAGAAAATTAATTCCTATTACAGCTAATATAATTTAGGAAAATTAATCAAACCTCTGTATTTAGTTACCTAAATACCCAAACAAGTTTTAACTTTAATATCTAGAAATATTCACAGACTTTAATACCTGAAACTGAAGTTACTCAGCTTTGAGTAATGAGATGCCGTTGGAGACTTGCTAAATAGCGAAGAATTCATACAGAATGCTAAGATGACAAAACTCTGTGTCATGACCCTCTGGTGGCTTCAGTAGAAGTGATGTGTGGAGGCACTGCACTATTTTGTTACAAAGGAATCTTTTACCTCTCAGGAGATAAAGGGAGTGTTTATTGTGACTCTCACATGCCCATCAATCTTTTGTATTTGTGTAGCAAAGTTGAGCTGTGATGTTTACTTTCAGAACTGAAAATCCTATGGATTTGCAAACTGGCCCAAGGTTTGCAGGTGTTTTCTGCAGGTCACGTTGTGCAATGTGTCCTGCACGTGGGGTTGGAGAGCATGGTAAGGTCTGTTGTGTAGGTAATGCTTTGGAGTTATTTAGTGGGTTGTCAGCCAGCTGTTTTGGGAGACTGGCATTATGAAAAGGTTTTTTATAACATAGTCTAGGATTGAAAATACTCCAAAAACTCTAGTGGAGTTGTGAGATTTTGAGTCTGTCATGGAGAAAAATGTGGGGAAGGTTTTTTTGGACTAGTAATTTTGAGTTGGCTTTTTTTCAGTTTTACTTAGAATCTGTGTGCTGCTCTCTTTGTTTGAGAGGAAGTATGTATGTTTTGATGAACAGCTATATAATGCATTGATATGTATTAGGCTATCTGGTTATCACAATAAACACAAAAACCCAGCAAGGATCAGGGAAAGATCAGAGGAATGATGATGAGCAGAGGAACCCCTGTAATCTAGCGCTAAGTATGCTGAATCAGGGACCTGGCATCATACTCCACCAAATAAAGTCAAAGACCATCAGAGGTGAATGATTGGACCATTGTACTTAGTGCAAAAGCTACCATGATTTAAGGGAAAAAAACTCTCGCTCCACTAACTAATTGAGGGAGATCCTCCTTATGGTTTGAACTAACAGCAGAGAAATTCTGTGCCTTTTTGGGAAAACTCTTGCACAACTTGGTCCATTATCATTCTGTGTCCCTTCAAAAGATACAGTTGTTTCTCTGAACCAGAGGCTCCCCATCCACTGCATGCAAGAATAACAATATGAACAAAATCCTCTTGCATGAAGTCTGTGAAAAAAACCCCCAGACATTATTAAGACCATTGCCAAGTACTCAGCTGAAGGTGAGACTGCAGATGTTGAAATGCTCTTCCAGTTTAAGGTCTTGCAAAAATGCAGCTTTCTTTTTGTAACCAGAAATCTATCTTCCACCATAAGAGTAAACACAGCAAACATTTTAGGTAGTAGAGAAGAGCTAAATGGACAGTATTAAAAAGACCCAGTTTGTACTATTTTGTATTCCAAGTGTTACTGTAAATTTAATTTCATATTCATATTTATTTTAAAGTATTTCCTATGCTACTACAGGAAGTACTTAGTAATTCCTCTTCACAAAATTCCTAACAGTACTGCAGAAAGACAGTGTTATAATCATGCACATGTTACACAGCCAGCCAGTGCTTGGAGGGATTAATTTGAAACAGAAAGAAATGTTGACTCTATTCAGGATATTGAGCGTTTGCTTGGGATGTAATCCTTGACCAGTAGCTTTAGGTATTGCCCAGTTAAAAAAATTGTTTTAGGTCTGTGTGAGACTTGAGAAAAAAATAATAACTTGAGACTTGGTTTAGGTGATTATTAAAGAGAGGGAAGGAGTTCAGTTAAGGGCATGATAAAGCATTTTAAGACAGTATTTACTCCTTCTAGGTCCAACTTAAAAAATAAAGGACTGCTGCTTCTCCAACAAATACTCCATTGTATGGGACTATGTAATAGCACAAAAAGATCCTGGTCACTGTCTAGAGCCCTAAAGATTTTTTGTAATAAAAATCCTTATGCCTGTGACTGTAGAAACACATCCCTTATTTTAATTCTATTTTAATATTTTAATTCTATTAACTAGAATTTTAATTTTAAACTATTTTAATTCAGCTGGAGCCTACCTGGAAACCTGAACTCAGTCACAAAGTGGAAACTGGAGTGTGGAGCACTTGAAGGATTCAGCTCTGCAGAAGAACCTCCCATAGCTTTTGAGAGCGCTGTGTCAGCATTATTAGTCACAAAGATGCTCCTGAAAGCATGAGTAACACATTTTTTTTGTTGGCAATTGTGACTGGGTCACATCCTCAGTGCTGCAAGTCTTGGGGCAGGCTGCTTAGAGCGAATGCTGTCTTTCAGCTAGCCAAATTCAAACCCATCCTTTCTGTCTGCCCCAGGCATTTTGATGACTGTTAGAGAGGTGGATTCAGCTCTATATTGAACTGTAAGTGGAGTACAGACCTTCAGTTTATAAAGAGAAGCAAAATTCACCCCAGAAAGAAACTGATCCAATCTCTTTCCTATAAAAGCATTAGAAATTTTTCCTCCTGTCCAGCTAGCTGAAATGTAGACCACAGAATAAGGATAATTGTGCATATTCTCTTAATCTATTAGAGATTTTGCTCATATCTTCTTGTTACCTGATAGCCACCTGTTGGCTGTCATCTTCCACACTCTCTGGTGTCCTCTTCCCTCATGTTCAAACCAGATGGGCTGGTATGCTTTTATGTAGGTGAATGTGAGCTGCACAGCTCCATGCTTACATTACTGTTTCAGGTATCCTTTTCCATTTTAGATTTGTGTAGCTGAAAAATCTCTGCATGCATTGGCATTTTTCTTGCTGTATGTAAGTTGTTTTATTCTTGGTTCCAGCAATCTCACTTCAGTTTTCTGCTTCTGCACTGTTTAATTTTCATCATGCATTAGTTTGATCTAGTTGCATTTCTTCATCTTTTTTTTTTTCCCTGCAGCTTTGAATAATGTTTTTATTGCCTTTACAATTCTATTCTGTGTGGTTTTCACTTGTACTTTACAGTAGATATCTCTTTCATTTCAGAAGTCAGAAAAAAGTAAAATTTTAATCTGTATTTCTTGAAAACAGTATTAATGGTATCTTTACTGACAGTTTGAGAATTGTAAAATTATATTATAGGTTTGAGAAGTTTTGCAGAACTGTCCTTGAACTTAGCTGAGACATTGTTTAGGGAACTGACAAAGACAAGAACCGGAGTTTTTTAGCATCTGAAGAGAGAGAAGATGTTACAGTGAATGTCTTTGAACTGCTTGTTTTTTCCAATAGTGGGGCTAAAGTGCAGTCATAATCCATAATGGAGGAAAAAAAAGGAGAAAGGGAGGAAATAGCAGTAAATCCTACACAAAGGAATATGTGCTTTGTTTCATTTTGCGTCTGAGTCTGAGCTGTCCCATTTCTGCATCCTCTGTAGCTCCCCAGTTGGTTTGTAGCTCTTGCACCTTAAAGATGACTTCTTGCTTTTTTCTGCCTCTTTTTCTGTCTCTCCTCCCACCTTTTTTTCTTTTTTTTTTTTTTTTTAAAGGCCTTTCATGTAGGAAAAGCATAGCAATGTCTGGCAGGTCAGCTATTAGCAGTGATCTGAAAATCTCTCAGCCTTTGTGCTTTCAGATCACAAAATCTCTGCTACATCAAGGACGCTGAGCACATGAAATCTTTGCAGTGTTGTGTGGTGGATAGCATTAGATAATGTCCAGCAGCAGACTCTCCATCTAAGTTAATGCACTTCAGCCATTCTGGAACCTTCCCTAGACAGATTATTGACTCTGGATAATGATTTCATTATTTGAGCAGGTAGTCTCTAAAAGCAGGCTTGAAACCAAACACGTTTTCCTTTGTAGGGTTAAACAGGATGTGAAATGAAGCAGTGAAGTGAAGGCGTAGTGTATACACATCAACTCTGCAAAAGGTGAACCTGGGGAGAATTATTGTCATGCACAGTCTGCAGATGGTCTTTAAGTGTCTATTACAGAATGACATTTAAGCATCTACTGCTGTTTTAAATTTTTGTTTCACAGCAACTCTCTGAAAAGTCTTTATATAGCCCTTACAACATTCTAAAAAACCTTTCAGTTTAGCAGTGTTAGATGTTAGCAGAATGATTAACTTGCATTAGATCAATGGCATGTCCAAGAAGAAAAAACCCACCACCATCTGTAATGAGGAGTGAGCTGTGTCCTGGTTATGAAACACAGCTCAAAGATAGCATTCACTGAGTCATAGCTCTAGCACAGCTCATACAGCTGATGTAAGTGAAGCTAAACTGTGTATAGGGATACATCTTACAATTTTTCAAATGAAGGATTAGCTCGGCTCAGATACAAATACAGCATATTGGAAAATGAAGGTAGAGCATGGGTCATGTGGTTCATCCAGAAGAGTCTTCAGACAAACATAGTAACTTCTAACATGTCTCTAATAGCTGCAGCAGACAACAGCATAATATGTTCTGTGACTTTAAAATAATCAATCATCTTCTTGAATATCAAAGAATAGTTACAAGATATCCCTGTTGTCAATAGCATCTGGCTAAATTCAGAACAACAGTTACAGGCTGTACACCCTTATTACGTGATTTAAAGTTTAATCAACACTGCGTTATTTTAAGAAGCTGTCTGTAACACAGTTTCCTGATAATAGTACCCCTATAAAGAAGGGAGGAAAATTTCTAATCCCAATGTAAAAATAAGAGAAAGCATTCTACTGGAAACTTTTTTTTTTTAAATCATTAAGATTATATATTATGAATATGCATTGAATATATATTTCATCTCAAACTGTAAAAAGGGATCCTGAATAAAGCAAAAAATGGACTGAGAAATTCTCTGAGAAATTAATATACTGACAGGTGAAATAACGTGCCCAAAGCAATGCAGGATGGATCACTGGCTGAGACTTGAGACAGGTATTCAAGCTTTTCACTGTCATTTTACCAAAGCTTTCCTGAATTTCCTCTATTGCACGTTATATATGTAAAGCAAACAACTATAGTGACATAATATTTTAACTAAGGTTGCTGGTTATCATTATGTTTGAGACTTGTGTACATGTAAAAGTTTCAGATATAGCATTTAATATATATGCTTGTATGTTAATTTATTCTTCCTTTTCTGTGCAAGTTCTTTCTCTGTTGAGTTCTACTTTGGTAAAAAGCATTCTCTCATATGACTTTGCATCTCTGTACTTGATGCAAAACCTGTATAAACATGATCAAACTGTGCAGCCAAACAATCTGAGGCTTTCAATGCATCTTCTTCGTCTGTCTCATCAGAAAAGCAAATTGCTTATTTTATGCACAGGAGTTTTAGCATTTGTGACTTCTGTGTCTTTAGTGTCACTTCTGCTGCACATAGATTGCTCACCAGAGGTGAAGTTAGTAAAATATTTCAATAGCTGGGATCACTGGCAGATAGTTCGTCTTTTTCAGTCATCACAGATTTTTAAGGGAGAGACCTGTGAGAAGATGGGAGAGAAGCATCTGCAGTACAGTACTGGATTATTGTTTTACCGTAGGCTAGTGGTGCAGTATGTCCAGATAAAGGGAGCTGCTTATCACTGAAACTTTTTAGGCCTGAACACAGCTGAATGTCAAATACTATTATAATACCCGATACCTTGCACCTTTTACAGAGACACATTTTGAAAATATCCTGTGCCTCCTAGTTGGAGTGACAAGAGATCAGGCAGCAATTACTTCAACAGTGGGGAAGTTTGTGCACAAAAACCATGTCAGGATCCATTTTGTATCAGAGTTGGGACTGTGCCAAGATGCTTCAAAAGTTATCCACAGAGACTGAGCCTTTTGTTCTTTCTTTCTCCTTGCTTCCTGTTATTTTGTTCATGGCATTGCCTCTCTTGTGACTGTCAGCTTATCTGTCATCTTCCTAAACAAAACTAAGAGAGTTGTGGCTGACCTGATAATAAATTGGACAAGCTAATAGCACATGCTACATGCGTGGGAAGTGAGAGCATGATTGCTTGTATAAGACTGAGTTATGGTGATACCTCAGAGAATGCCTCAGAGAATACGTCAAGTCCAAACACTGGGGAGAAAGCCATGTTAGGATGGATATGTGGCTGACAGCATACCTGGGACTTCTCTGCTCTTAAGCTGCCTTTGAGAGTGCTTGCAGACAAACAGACCCAAGCTGTGGTGTGAATAGTGGTTTTAAACATTTCTACTACTACATTGGTAGTATATTTCTTTTCTGAGAGAGAAGTTTTTATAAAGCCAAAATTGTCCAACTGTAATAAAAAAAGTGAAACAAATTTTGAATGAAAACATATTTTACTTCTGAGTTGTTGCAATAAACCTGTATCTATGCTGAGTTATATGCAGTAATGGTTATTGAAGTCCTAATTTAGATCTAACGCAGGAGTGAGGGGTTTTTTTGTGTGTGAAATTGGTGAAAGACAGATTTTTAAAATCAAGCATATGACCACTGCTTTTTTTGAACAAGTGTGTTTGCATAACTTAGTGACCTTTCTTCAAATAATTAGTGCTCGTCTAAGAAAAACAATAAAAAAGTTCTGGATCCTAGCACTCTCTTTTTTTTATTGTTTTGATGCATACTTACAGTTTATAAAGCAGTACAAGATGATGTACTGTGCTTCTGAAACTTTTTATTTACCTATGCGGCTTGGTGATTATCGGCCTTGAAGCCAGCAGATTTCTTCCAGCAGCGTCCCTCGAGTACTTAAATGGGTCCTACAGGAAAGGTGAGTAGAGACTTTATAAGGGAGCGTAATGATAGCACAAGGGGTAACGGTTTTAAACTGAAAAATGGTAGATTTACATTAGATACAAAGAAGAAATTCTTTACTATGAGGTTGACGAGACACTGGAACAGGTTGCTCAGAGAAGTTGTGAATGGCCCCTCCCTGGAAGTGTTCAAGGCCAGGCTGGATGGGGCTTTGAGCAACCTGATCTAGTGGGAGGTGTCCAGGCCCATGGCAAAGGAGGGTTGGAACTAGATGATCTGCAAGGTCCCTTCCAACTCAAACCATTCTATGATTCTGTGATTCTGTGATTCTATGATTCTTTTTCTGCACCTATTTTGACGTGCTGAATTTGTGAACCTCTGCTGAGGCCTAGTGATGCCCTGCTGTCTCAAAAGCTTTTATTCTCTAAGTAATAAATTTGAAGCCTCTGCCATTAGCATTGCTATTGAAATTGGCTTAATGTGGAAGTCAGCTTAATAAGCATGAAGGCAAGAACTCTAGATCTAAGGATCGCTTTAAATTCAGATCTTTCCAATTCGCATTCTCTACCAAAAGATTCTTAAACTTCCCTGAGTTTTGTTCTGATACCAAGGCATCCTACTGTTGTTTTAGGCAGAGATCATCTAATATATCCAATCTGCTAGGAAGTACAAAATTGGTTCTTTACTGTATCTGTTTTTTATATAGTTTTGTTTCCACTGTTTAGGTAGTCAAACTGTTCTTAAATCACAGACATTTCAGTAGTTCTAAAACCATGGTTGTAGTCCATAAACAGAACTAGAGGCAGAGAAAAAAGACCTGAGATAGTTGTAATTGCTGGGTGAAAAATAGCCACTCTTTGCTGGGTAAAAAAGTGTCTGGATGGCCAGGCTGAAAGAGTGGTGGTGGATGGAGTTCAATCCAGTTGGTGGCCAGTCACAAGTGGTGTTCACCAGGGCTCAGTATTTGGGCCAGTTCTGTTTAACATCTTTATCAGTGATCTGGACAAGGGGATCGAGGGCACCCTCAGCAAGTTTTGTGGAGTGTTGATCTGCTTGAGGGTAGGGAGGCTCTACAGAGGGATCTGGACAGGCTGGATCAATGGGCCAAGGCCAATGGTATGAGGCTCAACAAGGTCAAGTGCTGGGTCCTGTCCTTGGGTCACAACAACCCCCTGCAATGCTACAGGCTTGGGGAAGAGTGGCTGGAAAGCTGCCTAGTGGAAAAGGACCTGGGAGTGCCGGCTGAATATGAGCCAGCAGTGTGCCCGGGTGGCCAAAAAGGCCAATAGCATCCTGGCTTGTATCAGAAAGAGTGTGGCCAGCAGGAGCAGGGAAGTGGTTGTCCCCCTGTACTCTGCACTGGTGAGGCCACACCTCGAACGCTGTGTTCACTTCTGGGCCCCTCACTACAGGAAAGACATTGAGGTGCTGGAGCATGTCCAAAGGAGAGCAAAGAAGGTGGTGAAGGGTCTAGAGCACAGGTCTGATGAGGAGTGGCTGAGAGAACTGGCGTTGTTTAGCCTGGAGAAAAGGAGTCTCAGGGTGGACCTTATCACTCTCTACAGCTACCTGAAAGGAGGTGGGTGTCAGTTTGTTCTCCCAAGTAGCAAGTCATAGGGCAAGAGCAAACAGCCTCAGCTTGTGCCAGGAGAGGTTTAGATGAGATATTAGGAAAAACTTGTTCACCAAGAGGCTTTTCAAGCACTGGAACTGCCCAGGGAAGTGGTTGGGTCACCATTCTAAACAAGAGCTATAAAGAGCTATAAAAAGACAAGATTCTTGACATACAAATACACATCCATGTGTATATGGAGCACTTAGGGACATGGCTTAGTGGTGGGCCTGGCAGTGTTAGGTTTACAGTTGGAGTCAGTGATCATAAAGGCCCTTTACAACCTAAATTATTTTGTGAGTTTGTGATTATGGAAGAAAATTTGAAGTGCAGGTTTCAGCAGAATTTTGGCACTGTTACACTCACTGTAGTAAAGCCTGTTTGACTTGGGGAGCATAAATCTTAGCTCTATAAATGATTTCAGCAGAAGTCCCAGAAGTCTGGATTTGACCAACTCCTGCTCAGAAGAACGAATTTTCTCTGTCAGTGTAGTGAAACTGCTACACTGTTTCATGCTCCAGCTCTAGCCCATGGCAGATGCAGCTTGGGAGGTCTCAAGACCAGGCACTGCCGCAGCTCCACTGTTGTTCTCTAGAGCTGGTTTCCCCAGGCAGCCAGTTCCCTGATAAAGATGACGAAGAGTTGATGAGATTCTAGTTCAGACATTTGAGAGACTCCAGGTAGACTATGAAGCATTAGCTGTGAGACTGATGATCCATCAATTTTTTCACTCATCTACTTGTTCATGCAGAGTGCAGCATCTCAGCTGGGTTACTGGGATGCTCTCAAAAGGCTCAGTAAAATTACTATAGGTGACATATGTGCTTCCTTCATGCCCAGATTTAGTCATTCTGTCACAGAAGGCCATCAGGTTGTTTTTCCTTTAATAAATCCATGCTGTTTCCAGTCACCTTCTTCTCCTTCATGTGCCCAGAAATGGCTACTGAGAGGACTTGCTATGTGATTTTCTTAAGGACTAAAATGAGGCTGTGGTTCCCTGGTTTTGAATTCCTGTTCTGTCTGGAGATGGGTGCAATATTTGCACTTCTGCACCAAGGGGTTCTCCCCCAATCTCCATGACCTTTCTGAAATGACAGAGTGCACCCTTGCTAAGACATTAGGCAGCTTGCTTAGCAGGCATGGATGCAGCCCATCTGGTCAAATGGATTCATAGTAATCACATTTTCTCAAGACAGCCCTGACTTACTGCTCTTCCAATCCCAGTAGCTGCTCTCCCCTTTGAACCATGGCATAAAGGATGACTGACATTGCTGGTGAACACCAAGACAATGACGGCACCAAATATCTTGGCCTTCTCTGCACCTCTTGCAATAATTCCTACCCCATTCAGCAGGGGGCCTCCATTTGTCTCACTTATTCTTTCAATACAGTGATAGAAGCTCTTTCTGCATCTCTCGGTGTCCCTTACCAGTTCTGGCTCCAGCTGAGCTTTCAAGATTTCCAACATTGTCCCTCCATACCCAGGCAAGGTTCTTATATCCTTCTTTGGGGCCTCTCATTGCCACCATCTCCTGTGTACAGCACTGAAGCTCAGCTGTGAGTGCCCTGTGTAGCCAAGCCGATCTGCTGCTACGTTTGCGTCTTCTCCTAAGTGTGGAGAAGAGGCTCAGAGGTGGTTGGCTCAGACTTGCTGCACTCTTTTGCCTTCTTTACCACCTCCCGTGGGACCCCACCTACCATTTCCCTGAACGAGCTGAAGTCACTTGCACTCCTCAGCACTGTGCTCTCTTCTTGTTGATAAGCCAGCTTTCCCAGAGGTACCCGGGTATCTTTGATCTGGGACTGCGTTGTGCAGTACAGACACGGACATGTGCCTCAGCGATGTCAAACAGGACATGTTTGATAGTAATCACAATTTTGTAGCTTTGTCAACATCCTTGACATCAGCAAGTTTTGTTGTCTCTGTTGGTCAAAGTATTTTCATAAGGTAATTCAGCATATAGAGTTCAAGATAATGCATAAAAGTGAGATGTCTGGACACCAAGGTTCCACTTGCAGACTAGTCCTTTAAAAATTATGCACCACCTGGGGTAAAATCCCGAAACAAAAAAAAATACATACTGGGGTGAAACCCAGCAATCCTGCATTGGTGCATTTGTCTAAAGTCTCCACAAAGCAGAAAAACCTGTTTGAAAACACTTACCATTTTCTCCACTGGAAAGAAGACTGACAGAAGTAATCGCAAATTACCATTCTTCTGTGAATAGTTGACACTTATCCTGTGAAAAAAGCTGATGATTTAAAACTAAAACCTGCTCTTTACTTGCAGCAGGCCACCATGAAGTTATTCAAACATCTCATTACAGTGCAGTTGAAATACGTAGTTTATAACCTGTGGTTACATATAAAAGAAAGGAAGGTTTGCTGTGTCTCAGCAGCAGCAAACTCTGTAATGAGTGCCAGAATGCCTTTGCCTGGGTAAGCACCGTTGATCATTTAGTTTCTCAAGAGCTATAGATGAATGGATTTTTATTGGGTAATTAAATTAAGTAATGCTACATAATTAAGTTCACGAATCATGAATAATTTTCCGTGATATTTTTGCTGTGCAAACAAATTGGGGTTTTTTTTTTTTGCATTACTGTAGCTCTTTCTGGTACCTTTTTAAGTGGGAATCACCCAAGGAAACCTCACTGTTGCCGTGGTAACCAGACCTAGTGGGTTTTGTTTTTTATATATGGAGGGATTAATACATTCTGCATTTGTAATGTTATCTTCTACCCTTCTTACCTTTGTAACCTGCACATATTAACTGCTGATTTAGTTCTCAGTGCATCAGTATGGTGATAGAAAAGGAATGGCGGACCAACTTGTCACCAGTCTCCAGAGGAAGGTATCTTCCATAAGGTCTGTGAAAACACAACATACCTAGAAACTCTGTAAGGTACAAATTCATCAAATGAGAAAGAGCATGATTTTCTTGCCCCGTGGAGCTTTGCAAGATTATAGACGATTTCCTAACTTGGATGATGCTGAAAACAGTTCTGAGGTAGCAGAGAATTTTTCTGGAAAAAGCTGAGAGCAACCTACTTAAATATGTACAGTTCTGTTCACGTAAATGTGTCCTGTGAACTGGGTATCTTAATCTCTCCTTTTGGACCTCCTCCACTTTGTGTGAGTTTCTTGATCTGCCCTTCTTTCACCTCCAAATGTTAATTTGGCCAGGCATAACATTTTACTGAATGGCTAAGGCTGTGAGATGTCAGAGACATCTTTTGTGAAAGACACCCTCTGAGTGAGATTACAGGGTCACTTGTTATGTCCAGTTTTGAACAGATTTTCTATGCTTGCACAGAGAAGACTTTTCTCAGGTCATAGTGAAACTGGTAGAATCCTGTAAAAAAAAAAAAAGTCTTTTTGGCCAATTGGCATTATCTGTCAAACTGCTTGAGAAATCCCTAAACATCTCTAAATTTATTCTGTAGTGTACTGGCAGTTACTATTTCTGGTTGTCATTCACATGCCATAAACTATAAAAATCTTTCTGTAATTATTAAAGGCATTGGTCTTGTGGGTTCCCAACTGTCATTACAAAAGGCATCTGAATGTTCAGAAGCTATTACGTAGAACTGATTCCAGCACAGAACAAGACATCATCACGCTGTATCATTTGAGCTGTTGAAGCATAAGTTGTATCAGTCATCTTCTTGATTGTCTTACATGAGATGCCTGGTGTTGTAATAGTTTAATTTTTATTGATTTTGTCTGCAGTTTGCAGGAGGCTATAAAGCTCTTGTGTAATGAGGAGTGTGAGAGGGTTTTAGTTTTCAGATGTATCCTTGGGCAGTTTGATCCTGGAAAAGTTTCACTGCATTTTGCCTGTCAAAATGAAGGTGTAGGTCTCCTCAGTGCTAGTGCCTAGGTAGCGTAAAGCCTATAGTCTTGATAGATTGAACTAGCGTGATGACATACACTCTGCATAAAAGTAGGCTTGGCTTTACATAGGCAGACCTACAGCTCAAATACACAAGAGAGAGAAGAGTTGAGGAAAAAGTAGAAACTGCTTTTCACACAAAGAATGGTGACAGAGAAACATTGGTAGCCTCATTTTAAGGAATAGCTAGCTCTGTCAGCTTGTGTGGTTAGTGCATCTGGTCCCAATCCTGCAGTCTTTTAGACATAAAATTTCTCTGAACTTTACATAGGATTTTTTCCTGTGTTAGGACAGCAAAATTGGAACTTTTAATTGTTTTGTGCTGGTTTATTTCTCCAGCTTCAAATCTCATGATGATTTTAAAATATATGGTTGGTAAGCTATAATGTCCTCATTTTAAACGGGTTTTTCTTTCACTGATATTCCCACAGTGCAAGAGAAAGGAACACCTATTTGCAATTCCAACCGCTCAGTTTGTTCCATTTGAGAGAAACAACTTCATATGTTAAAGTGAACTGGAAAAAGCCCAACTATACAGCAAATAAGAATTAGAAACCTATCAGTTACTCCTAAAGATAAGTACAATGTTTGTTACATGCTCTTTAGCATTAAGCTCAGTAATTATTTCTTCAGTTTCCTCAGTAATTTAAAGTAGCATTATCCCCCAGAGTGGCTGTGCTGTGGTAAGATAAGACTGAGAATGAAATTGAAACTGTAGAAGACCAAAGGCTTCTCATCCCCCCACTTTCTGCTAAATAAAATAGGTCATCATGAGAGTGGAGTGCACTGCAGGTTATTTCATTAAAGGACTCCACTTGTACTGATGCTGAAATTGTACAAATAGGAAGTCAGGGTGGCTTGTGGTAGAATTGATGCATGAACAGATTCTAGTGTGGTATGTGGTGATCGGAAATGAAGGCAAGTGGTTGGCTGGCCACCAGGTCATGACAGCTTTTAATGATTTTTCTGACAACTCCACCCCTAGACACTGCCTTAGGTTCCTGGGGAAGAACAGGAGGTGGTGTATAGCTGGGGGTAACCTTTCTTTCCTTAGAGAGAAAACTCTGGCCTGTGGATTTTTGGCATCTCTGAAAGGAAATGATGTTGGCTTTGGTATTTTTAATCCCCCCAGTCCTCTTGCAGAAGCGTAGTGGCAGTATCTTTTGAACATTTCTATGGTAATGGAAGGCAGTCTTCTCCAGACTTCTGGTTCTCCACCACTGCTAAGGCCACAGCTTGCTTCCTCATGTGGTTCTTCTAAAAGTCCTCACACAGACAGGATTCAATGGGTCATGGCCCACTTGTCATGGCCCACGTACTGGTAATGGAGAACCGAAGGTGTGAAGAGTAAAGAGTGGGTAAGTCTTGAGAGAACCACTAGTATATGTACCCAAACAATTTTTTTTAATCTGCCCTGATTTGTCAGGTTCCGTATACCATGCTTATATTCACAATATTGCTTGTGTGTGGTGTTCTTTTGGCTTTTGCAAAGTGCTGCTAAATTTGTATGTCAAGAATCTTCTCTTTTTATAGCTCTTGTTTAGAATTTGTTCATGCTTATGTTGGCTTAGGGTGGCTGGCGTATGAGATTTTTGGATCATAATCAGAAGGCACAACATGACTGATTTGTAGATTCCATCACTGCTCATGCATACTTTAAGGAGAATATATAAAAATGTTTTATTCTTCTGGGTATTATAACTTCGCACAGTAGCTAAGAAACTCAGACACAGAGAAAATGTTATTCACCGGTTCATTCATATTCACAACATGATTTATTTATTGTCCACTGGTTTACACAACTTGAAAGTGACTGAAATATTAAGCATACATGAAGTATGAAAAATGAGATACTGCAAAATCCAGTATGACTTCTCTGTTTCCATGTTCCCTAGCTTCAGTTCTAGATACTTTTCCACTACTATAATCCTCAGTTTTGCATTGCCATTAGCTAGTGGTGAAAGAGAGTAAGACTAGCACTTATATGTCTACATTTATATATGTATATTATAAGTTTATCTATTTTTTGTTATTTTTAAAAAAAACTCTTCTCCTGTACTCATATATATCATAATGCCTATATGAGGATGTGACTACACAATTAACAACTGTGCTGCAAATTTCACACAAATTACTGTTGGCAATATAGAAGGACAAGACACAAATAGTTCTTTATCCTGAAGGAGAAGGAACGAAGTTTCATATTTTTTTTTTTTTTGGATGCTGTAATACCATTTCCTATGAAGCTAACTATTAAGGATGATTCACCCAGGAAACAGGTGGCATACTGTCGTAGTGCTGGCTAGCATTGGATTTTGTGTAAATAATTTCTGACCTTCCATATTTGCATTTAATTGAGAGGATAAAAATGCCTTAATTTGCATATTCATCATGTTCATAGTTAAAGTGTAGCTATATTTTCACTCATTCTTTCTTTCCTGCGTTCCACGTACACAGGTTGTGGTACAATGCCACAATGCTACCAATTTTTTAAATTCCAGCAGCCATCTTCAAGTGTTCGTTGTCCTTACTATATCTTACCTAACAAAAAAGAAGTGTTAAACTGCCTGAATTCCACCTTTGCTGACTGTGTTGGGTGTTCAGGTGTAGATGGGTCACCTGACTTCGAATAGTGAAAACCTCTCCTGAGCAGGGTTGGAAGTAGCACTGTTCCAAATGAGAGCAGTGTAGTGCCAGCATTTGAAGGCCTGCTTCCAGCCATAAAGGAAGTGGTTTTCGAAAGACTCCCCAGAGTAGGCAAAACTTCTTTAATGTATTCTTATTAACCAATTAAGATGGTACTTAAAGCAAAGAGAATGATGGCTTTAACTATGGACTACTGCTCTATCGTTGTATTAAATTGTATCAAACAACAGCTGATAGTTACTAATGAAATGCAAATCCATTGCAAGGTTGACAACTCTTTAAAAGTTTCTCTTTCAAAATGTCTAACATTACTATTTCCTTCTGGGCTGGTATTTCTGAAATCTGGTTCATACAATGCTATTAACTCCAGTTATTTTTTGTTAATAGACTTAAGAACTCAAGGAAGAAATATTTTAAGGATCTGTGGCTTATAAGAACCTTGACATTAATAAAACTGTCTTAAAATAAGATTATTGATAAGTGGAACACAGCATTTGTTATGGAATCATTTAGGTTGTAAAGGGCCTTTATGATCACTGACTCCAACTGTAAACCTAACACTGCCAGGCCCACCACTAAGCCATGTCCCTAAGTGCTCCATATACACATGGATGTGTATTTGTATGTCAAGAATCTTGTCTTTTTATAGCTCTTGTTTAGAATGGTGACCCAACCACTTCCCTGGGCAGCCTGTTCCAGTGCTTGAAAAGCCTCTTGGTGAACAAGTTTTTCCTAATATCTCATCTAAACCTCTCCTGGCACAAGCTGAGGCTGTTTGCTCTTGCCCTATGACTTGCTACTTGGGAGAACAAACTGACACCCACCTCCTTTCAGGTAGCTGTAGAGAGTGATAAGGTCCACCCTGAGACTCCTTTTCTCCAGGCTAAACAACGCCAGTTCTCTCAGCCACTCCTCATCAGACCTGTGCTCTAGACCCTTCACCACCTTCTTTGCTCTCCTTTGGACATGCTCCAGCACCTCAATGTCTTTCCTGTAGTGAGGGGCCCAGAAGTGAACACAGCGTTCGAGGTGTGGCCTCACCAGTGCAGAGTACAGGGGGACAACCACTTCCCTGCTCCTGCTGGCCACACTCTTTCTGATACAAGCCAGGATGCTATTGGCCTTTTTGGCCACCCGGGCACACTGCTGGCTCATATTCAGCCGGCACTCCCAGGTCCTTTTCCACTAGGCAGCTTTCCAGCCACTCTTCCCCAAGCCTGTAGCATTGCAGGGGGTTGTTGTGACCCAAGGACAGGACCCAGCACTTGACCTTGTTGAGCCTCATACCATTGGCCTTGGCCCATTGATCCAGCCTGTCCAGATCCCTCTGTAGAGCCTCCCTACCCTCAAGCAGATCAACACTCCACAAAACTTGCTGAGGGTGCCCTCGATCCCCTTGTCCAGATCACTGATAAAGATGTTAAACAGAACTGGCCCAAATACTGAGCCCTGGTGAACACCACTTGTGACTGGCCACCAACTGGATTGAACTCCATCCACCACCACTCTTTCAGCCTGGCCATCCAGATACCTTTTTACCCATCTAAAGAGTACAGCCGTCCAAGCTATGAGCAGCCAGTTTCTCTAGGAGAATGCTGTGGGAAATGGTATCAAAGTCTTTATACTAAAGTCCAGATAAGCAAACATCCACAGCCTTTACCTTATCCACTGAGCAAGTCAAATGCTTTAAACCCCATCACTTCTGCTGCTTTGCTTGATCCTGTTTTAGTAAATTCAGTAGGAATATTTCTACTCATCTTTCCGGTAAAATGTCAGTTCTGGAAGCTACGTGTTTGCTAAGAAGCAGGTTCTGCTACCTTTCTGCTAAGAAAATTTGTACTTTGTAAACATTCTAACTCCAAGTTGTGGTGGAAACTGGGATCCTAGCTAATTAATCCACCCTTCTGCTGATGCGGTGTAGGGAAGAATGTGTATCTGATCATAGGTGATTAAAGGACTTGGCATTGGTCGCTCTCCGTCAACGAGATACCTCACTGGAAAAAGCAGTAAAGCCAGTGACACAACAGAGACTCACCCACATATGAACAGAAGTGGTGTTTGAAGCTGTCTGTAGGGGTACATTATCAGTTGTAATACAGGTTTTCCTAATTTGCTGACTTTCTAGAAGACTGTGAGAAAAAATGAGCATAAAATGTTTTTTAAACTATGTAAATGTGAGGCGCCGTCATAAGCAGGTAACAGTGAAAAATCTGTGCTGCTCAGTCTCAGTAACCTCTAGGTGGTACTGTGATGAATGCCAGCAGCTTTCTCCAGTCACTGAATGTTTTGTGCAGACTAGTCTAGGATCTTCTCTAGGTTGGAAGGTGCATTAAGACAGCTCCAGACTACCATAGCATATTTACACATTTCAAGCTGACCACCTCTGTGTATAATTTATGCTTGTATGTTGCCTTTGGAAACCAATTCAAACACAGTATTTTAAAGGAAGAAACAACAGTGTAAAAGATTTAGGATTTCTTGAGAATTACTTTTTACTTCAGACTGAGTACACTGCTAAGCAGCTTCCAAGGCAGTGAAGTATTTAGTAGCATTTCTATCTCTGCGTTTCCTTTACAACCAACTACAAGTCTGAAGGCTGTAAAAGAATACAGATCCTATCTTATTCTTCCCCTTATCCTGCAAGATAAAACTGCTTGGGTATAACAAACATGTTAATGGCGTTACTGTCTGCACAATGGACAGTAACTCTGAACACATGGGTAGTTAAGCTAATTAGGCTCATTAACTAGTTACATCAAGAGGCTAACTCTGTATTTTTATTTGTGGTTGTGATGTTTGAATTTAGACATTTGACCATCTCACCTGGTCTCTATTTTTGTTATTTTTTGCTTGGGATAAATTTTGTATTGACTATAAATGTTCTACAAAATTTAATTAGCAGATTGACATAAAGGATCATACATGCTTTAATATCCCATGTAGACTGTGAGATATTTACATCCTAAAATTCAAGACATATTTTAATACTTGCCAGTTTGGGAAATATAGGGAGGAGCGAGGGAAGAAAAAGTGTTGTTTTCTCCTGTAGTGGAAGATGACTGTCTTTAAAAACGTTTTACATTAGGTTATTTCTAATGGAAGAGAAATCTTACACATTTAAAAGGTTTATGTCACATGTCCCTTACCTTTCATTCTGCAAAGTATGCAGATACCTTCTGATGCAATGTGGTACCTCTGGGGTAGAACCTGGCACAAAACAGATCAGCACCTGGCAACATGATATAAATGTTTTTAAGAGAACAGGTGAAAGAAAAGGAGGTCTTTTCTTTCTGTTTTTCTTTCTGTTTTTCACTGATAGGTACCATAGAGCACCTATTAGGATTACTTGTGTTGTAAAATGGAAGCTGATTTGTGTCTGTTACACCAACCGAAAATCACACCTCCTTTACACCCTGCTTTCCTGGCTCTTTTCACATCTCCTCTCTCCTCCTGCCAGGTAGTACTCCTTTGCAGGTAGCAGGTAGTAACCGCCATGTGTTTTACAGAATCTGGAAAGTCCCTGTGCATGTGGCAAGGACTGTATAGTGTGCCTTATGTCAGCTATGTACTGCAAAACAGATTCAGCCCAGAGAAAATAGTTGTCAGTGAGGTGGCTGTGGGTATGCAGGCAAGCAGGCAGAGTCCATGGCAGTGGGCCACAAGGGCTGCCTTTCCTAGTCTTGTCAAAGAGAGATGTGATCTCTCTAAATGGGATGAGGCAGGTTTAAACTATTGCTGTGTAACTGTTAGGATGGCCCTTCACCTGCATTAATGTGCTGAAAGAATCAGGTGGGGTTTTAGTACTAAGTAGGATATTCCCATGCTTACATTTCTGCACTCCAAGTTATGAATGTTACTCTCTTTATGTAGCTATGGTTTTATTTTGTAATGTGCTGTCTAAAAGGTGGTTGCTCTTTTTTCAGATGAGACATGCCTATAGTGTGATTTTAAGAAGGATGAAATGTTAGCATTGATAAAGTCTTCCCCTTATTTTTTAGGGAGGCTTCAGTATTTTTCAGACTTAGTTTATCTCTGAAAGTAGTCTACCCACATGTGCATGTGCACATTGGAATCTACCTTGCCTGTTTCGTTTCCTGCATGGGGTAATGCAGTGTGAAAGTACTTTTATTATGGATAGTGGGCTTGCAGGGGACTTCCAGGCACTGAAGGTGGAAGGTAACAATGGATTAGCTCTCGGAAGGCAATGCAGAAAAGAGTCTGTTGTCATTTTTTGTAATTTTGTATTAAGCAAGAAATGTAAGCAGTTCCACTTTTGCAGCTTCCTAATCTGCTTTTAAATTCAAGGTCTGTAAATGAGCTTGCACAGCCAGTTCATCAAGACTTCATAATATTTTTATGAAAAGTAAATGGACTCTTAATAGCTTTATAGAACTGCACTTATTCATTGCAATCAATAGTTTGTTCTCAGGTGATGTTAAAATTACAGGGGATATATTCTGGCAAAAAGCAGCAACTGAATTTGCACTTGATGAGGAACATTTCTCTTTTCTTTTCTGTGAAACTTCAGGTATGTATGTAATTTGATCCACAATGGCTCAGAGCTTCAGCTGCTATAAAAGACTGAAAGATTGACTAAAAAAGACTGTAACTACCTTGAGATAGTCAAAGGTATAAATATTTGCAATATTTGAACTGTCCACAGGTCCTTTTACCAATCACAATGTTCTTTTATATTATATTTTCACCTGGATTTCATCATTCAATCAAATTGTGAGGTAACATTAGCAAAAAATGCCTATTTCATTGTTACCTCTCAAAACTTTCTAAATCACTCCTGGTAATAAGACACTGATTTGTAAATTGTGTAAAAAACCTAGCAATAGGTTTTCATTTCCCTTTGTCACAGGAGCCTTCTTAGAGCATCACTATCTCGAGTAACAACTAGAACCATAGACACATCTTATTACTGCATCTAAAGCAGAGTAGATTGTGTTGATCCATGTTGTATTATGATCAGTCCTGACAGTGGTCATGAGTCGGTTAGTGAGATCATTGTTACAGTATAATTTGTTTCCAGGGGGACTTTATGGTAATTTTTCTAATTTCTTCCATACCTCTTAGAATTTCCAAGTAGGTATCAGGGAGCAGTGGGCTCAGCTCTGCTTTTGCTTAGTGCAGGTATGTTTGTGTAACTACTTGGACTTCAGGGGTGCTGCTGGTGAATTGCAGTAGTGTTTAGGTGAGAGCTGAGGCTTGGATCTCTTGTTTGCTTATGCAGCTTTTGTTTCCTTACATTTTAAAATGCCCTTTGTCACTGGTAGCTGATACACACAGTGGTGGAAGGAGGAAAATTATCATCTTAAATTTAAAATATTAATTCCCTAGGGCTGTGTTTGTGCGTTCATTTTAGTAGGAAGGAGCTGCTCCTCCTCCCTACTAGGGACTCTGACAGAATCCCCTTGCTGACCTTGCGTCAGCTGCAGAAGCAAAGCTGCATCTGCTCCTGGCTACTGCGCTGTGCAGCATGCTGTGCTCATGCACAGTACAGTGTCAGGCTAAGTGGTGCTGTCCGTCATTTCTTTCTTATATCTGGATATGTTTCTTCTAGTTCCCTTTTTCATTTGCGTAGATCTCAGAAGTGCAAAAAAACACACCACCATTTCAAGGGCATCAATCAAGGGCATCACCCCAGAAGTACTCAAAGCTTGTCTGAGCATTACTGTTGTACTGTGGTGATCTCTTGCCCCTGATAGCAAGTCAGTGCTTTGGCTCATATTGCTCTTACATAGTGAGTGTGACACACAAGACATGAACTTAAGAAGTAGGCATTCAGCTTAATTTATGTGATACTCATGTAAAAAGCTAAAGCTTAAAGCCGATCTCAGCAATTTCTAAATGTGCTGCTATCAAATTGAAAGTGTTGTATGACTTTAGGTTGCTCTGTATATAGTTAATAAATTCTAAACACTGCCAACAGCATAAGAAAATAAACAAATAGTTTGGACTGGCATTTTGTGGTTCTGTACAGACTGCAACATTGTAGACATCGTGGCAACAGGGACACTAAAAGTAAATGTACATCAGTACCAGCAAGAGCTTATAAAAACATCCTTTCCCTCACAAACTCTCTTGAATGTCTTGTCTTCGGCAGATAACAATTAATTCACTGACAGATTCCAGCAAATGCACTTTCATATGTGGAAAGGATGAGTTCACAATGGCACAGTTTGTACAGCTGTTAAATCAATTAATCATATTTAAGCCATGTTTTGTTCTCGTGGACTATAGCGGCTTCTGAATGTTACCAGCATTCTCACATTTCTAGATGTTAAGGACTAGGCTGACTTTCATCCAGCAGAAGGCATGTAGGTGGGTATACATTATGTATAGTTATAAAATATGCCTTAAATGGGATTTAATTGTTGTAAATGTCTCATGCTCTTATTTTGCCCCCCCTTTTCTTTTTTTTTTTGACCAGAGTGTGTCCTTTTTATTTCTGCTAAATTTTAATTCATTCCTGCACTGAGAAAATGAAACAGCAACACCCCCGAAGTTTTAATACTCTGTAAAAATGCATAGTTGATTTGCCTGACAAAGTCATGTGTAGCAGAGTGTGCTTTACCAATCAACAGTACATCGCTGCCTCACTGCTTGCATAGTGCTGATCAGATATTTGAACTCCATGTTTCACGGAAATCTGAGCAAGGTGTAGACTGTGCCCTAGTACTCTTCACATGTATGCCTGCATGTGAAATACTTCAGTGTTTTTCAGAGTTGACATTTAGTGCATGTAAGTTAGCTGAATCAGTAGCCAAGACTAAACGTTATTATTCATGAGGAGTGAATGTGAAGTCTGCCTCCCAGCTGGCAGCTTAAGCCACTGTTGCACGAAACACAGATTTGTGCTGAAATGCAGTAGGTGAGCTCAAGCAGTCTGGTGACATGGTTTAAGAAACCATGGGACAGTTTAAGCCACCTGTCACCTGTACCCAGCTTGGGTCTGCTATGTGGTGAGGTATACATATGCCAGGTGAAGCAGTGGGAAGGAAGAGATCATTGTTTCTGCTGAACTTAGAAGCTATCTGAACAGAGCAATTATGTGTTAATGTGCGTAGCTGAGATAAGATGGATCATGATCCATAAACATGCTGTACCAGGGATCCAGATCAGTATGCTAGCTGGATGGATACATGTTTTGTGTTTTCTTTCCCTCTTTTTCTGCTCTGTGTACTGTCATACATCTTTCTATATGGTTTTAAGATCCATAGCTCACCTGCTTGAAAATGCAGCAACAAAATATAAAGCTGCATTTCTACCTACCCAAAGGAAGCATCTTCCCCCTAAAGCTTCATAAAAATTGCTTTGGAGACATGAGAGAAGTATGAAAGTTTGAATGAATATGTGATTTCTTTCTAAAATACAAAATCATTATTTATTTATGGTAACAGAGCATGATAGGTCAGGAGGTGGCAAACGATAGCATTGCAAGATGAGAAAGTTGGCACTGTGCACATCTCTAGGCAAGAAATGTGAGAACTCCCAAAACGGTTAGTGTTCCTGTATTAGTTTTGCTCCACTCTCAACTTCTCCTTATCAGCACCCATCTGAGTGAGCCACTTACATTGAAGAAACACTCAGGCAGCTACCAAATTTTTTGGCACCCTGGGCAGTAGAGCACAGATGGCCTCTTTCTCTGTGGCAGTGCAGTGTAGGGCTCCCACTACAGCTGTGAGGGGAACTCATAAGGATTGTGGATCTAAATCCAGATCCCTTTGTACAGGAGTGAAGAACTTGTGAGCATTTTATTGCCCATAGGCCCACTAAAGGGGCTGGGTCACGGTACTGTTGTCACCAGA
This sequence comes from Bucorvus abyssinicus, assembly GCA_009769605.1. NCBI lineage: Eukaryota > Metazoa > Chordata > Aves > Bucerotiformes > Bucorvidae > Bucorvus > Bucorvus abyssinicus. The sequence goes on from CM020063.1 coordinate 35,377,627, forward strand.
AGTAGAAATACCACGCGGAAATAGATAACTTATGGGAATAATTTCTCTGCTCCTTTTCTGTACATCCAAAAAAAAAAAAAAAAAAAGCAGAGATTGGCACATCTTCTAGCTAATACAACCACCTTTTTAATGCCAGTTTCTTCTTTGTTTCACATACTGCTGGGGACAGAGTGCTAAAAAAGCACTCAGTGTTCTGACAGTCTTCAGCTCTCTGGCAGCTTTTGAGCTTTTGCCAGCTTCTTTTTGCCAGTTTCTGAGGCCACTTTAAACTGCAAAGGTGCTGGGGTTCTGACCAGCTTCTACTGACCTTAAACTTTGCAGAGAACTAACCTCCTAAAGTGTGTGTTTGGTAAACATGTGAAACTTCAGTAATTTAAATGTGTGAAATGGATTCTCTTGGTTATCATGGGTGCACTGCAGTGTCTCAGCTATCAGCATACCTTTGTCACTGGAATGCAGTGATTTAAATTTTCATGTGCCATAGGGTAGTACTTAACTCATCTGTCACAGTGGGTGCCTCTATGCAGGAACTTTCCACGCAGAGATACAGCGCAGGGCACTACTCCACCAGCATTTCCTCAGCAGCGCTTCCCCTCCTCTCACCCTGCTTTATTTCACTTACCAGTGGACAGCCTCCAATGTAATGCAGTGGTATTGCAGCAGAGGCTCTGCAGTAACTCCTGTCAGTGCAGAAGCTTGCAGCACACTTTTATATTGTGCCGTAGTGCTGAATGTGAGTGACTCCTCCTGTGATGCTAGAGTTGCAGGAATTCTGCAGTGTGGTCCTTGCTAGTAGTAAGAAAGCAAAATGCTAGATCAAATTGGCAAAGAAAGGATCAATCCAGACACCCTCTTCCCTCCCCTTTGACAGCTTTAGCTGAAAAAAGAGAAGGAAAAAAGAAGGGGTTGGGGGGCCAAATTAGGGATTAATTCTAAATGAGGAGAGTAAGAACACAGGAACATGTTCACAATGTGTATATATTACACTGCGGCAATGCTGGAGTCTGGGATCCTCATCTCTTTTTACCCTTCTTGGAGAGAAATAGATCCACTAAGCTATTTCGGTTTTGCTCCAGACTATCACTGGTGTTACCGGAGAAAATTTCTGCAAAGAATTTCCTTCATGACTTGACAAGCTTTAGCAATGGCTTGTCTTTAGGTATTCCTGTGCCTTATGTATGTCACATCTATAACCAGTTTCCCTGACTTTATGGCCTGCCTTCAGACTGTTAGTGGAGCTCTTAACAGGGCTATGGGCCCTATTACTAGCAGCTGTGAGGGCTAGCAAGGCCAAGCTATTGTATATATATATAAAGGTTATCTAGAAGATGCTTTGAGAGATGAAGAAAAGCTGCCTAGTGTCCAACCATAGCCTTCCCTTTTCTTCTTGAGTTTCCAAAATTCAGTTCACTTCCTGATCTTTGAGAAGTGCACTTTACTGTTGACATTCTGCATCCAACAGCAGAGTCAAGGGAACTTTTAGGAGAGAATAAACCTATCCAGCCTGTGGCTGGTGTGGTGTTGTGGTGAAACAGGCCACTGAACAAAGTTTTCTAGCAGACTAAAGTGATTTCAGTGCTATCAGGGGAGGGAGTATATTATTTCCTGATTAAATATATCTGCTGAGCGACAGAAGGGAAAAGGAGAAGATAATCTTAGGCTTGTCTGGTAGATGTTTGCCTTAACTGTGTCATGAACATTTGTGTTAGATATGTTCCTGATGGCAAGCAGTAACAGGTGGAAATTAATGCTCACAATTTGCCCAGGTGATAGGCAAGTGTATTTCTTAATTTTGCCAAGGAGAAAGGAAAGCTTCAATGGCATAATCAAAATCTCAGTACAAACAGGAGATGGACAATGAAGTTCCCTGGAGATTCTTTGATCGCTCTTTTTTTCCCCCTTTTGACTTTCACACTACCTTCATGACTGCTTCTGTGGCAGCAGTGGAGTCACTGTGCTCCTCAGTTTTGCAAGGGAAGAATCTTCTGCTGATAAGATCCAGCTGGCATTGTGGACTGCCCTTATACCCATCCCAGCTGAAGAAGATAAATTACTATTGAAATGTAAATAGACATTACTGTAACTTAAGTTGGGATCCTATTTTCATTTTATTGCTGAAGTGGCTGCTTCTACATTTTCATGCCATGTCCTATTGCCAGTCCCTGTTTTGCACAAAGTCTTTACAAATTAAAAGAGAAATAGAATAAAATTTTTAAAATTCAAATGCAAGGGAGAGGGTGATAAGCTTTCCTGTCTTGTGTTTAATCAAATTGTGGGTTTTGCTGTTTCTCTAACAAATAAGTGAAATTTACATGCAAGGCTAATCAGATACTTCTGACTTCTGGTGAGATTTATCACATCTGATGAGTTTCCTGAAGTTTTCCAGGACTAATTATACTGGATCATTTTGGCTTGTAAATCAGGAATTCCCTCATTTCGATAGCTGTTCTGGAAAAGCTTGAGCAAGGTCACTCTACCTCAGCTGAAATCTGCAGCATAGGATAAGGTGCTCTGAACCAACCCTAATATTTTCTACAGCCTCTTAGTGTTTCTGAAGAAAAGCTATCTCCAGACTAGTCTGGAAAAAGTCCTTCTTTTCTTTTATATTCTGATGTCAATTGGAGAAGGAGGAGAAGTCTAAAATACAGCTAATTTACGTGTGCTTTTTGAGGTGAGTTTTTCTTTTAGTCCCTATTCTAATTTATCTGAAATCAGCAGAAAACATCCTTTTGCATACTGCTATTGCTGAGTGTGATTCGCCACAAGGAAGTATGCTTCATTATCTCCAGAGAACCAGGGCCATGACCATAAATTTGAATTGCAGATTTGAATTGCAGATGTCATTTGTTTTCTGTGGTAACAAATTCTGATACTGTAAATGCCAACTACTGCAGGATCAAAAAGACAGAAAAATTAGCCTGCAAGTGGCAGTTTTGTCTTATTCTAGCATGTAATGTAACAGAGAGAATACCAAAAAATATTTTTTTTATTAGAGACTGTGCTTTTTATAAATGTTCTTTCTCAAATGTTTTCTCCTTCTGAAAAGCCTACAGTGTTGGCAAACCTTCACCATGTGTACGCAGACTTCTTCTCATTAAAATGACAGATTTTTTCACATTAAAATGTGTATTTCTCGCTACCTTATTTTGCAAGACAGCTACGTCTTCCTTGTCTTTGCAAGGCTAGCAAAGGATCCCAGCATTTTGGAGCCTGTTTGAAAATCTTTAACAAACCTTAAGACAAATCTGTCTCTTGTTTCCAGAACACAAACCCTTACAGTGACAGGCAAAATTCAAAAAGGCAAAAACTGCATGGAAGGACTATAGAAATCTGTGGAACAGATACTAAGCAATCAGGAATGAGAAATCAACAGGTTGACTTGCATTTAACAAACATGAACTACAGAGAACATTATTTTTCTCCATCATGCATTTGCAAGGTCCATTCATTACTGTTCCCTGTAGTTTTCATATTAATGAAAATTTTGTTTCTACCACTCGATCTGCTGTGTGGCCGTTTGGTAGGACTGTAGTCTCAACAGCCTCCGTTTTAGGGATAGAGAAGTTTACGCCATGGAAACTGAACTGTGTGGTAGATAAGGAATGTTGTGGAAGGACAAAGTCCAAAATAGCCAAATAGGAAAATGAGTCCAGGATGGCAGTAATGATAAAGAGAATAAAGAAGTAGATCAGAGTTTGGTGTGTGCTTTGAGTAAAAATGCTGCAGTGCTCTGTATTTGGAACTATGAATGCATGCCATAAAGACACTGTTAAGTCTCACTGTGGTGTGACTGCTTTGCAAACAGGGCATTCAGTTTGCATCATAGGCAAAGGCAGTTAATTGTGGTGGTAATTTATTCAAAGCTGGTTTCCTATTCCTGTATAGATGTAAACTGCCTTCTGTGTATGCTGCTAAACTAATCTTTCACTAAATTAGTAGACCTGCAGATTCAGGTGACTACTATCATAGTTTAATGCAGATCTTGCTGCATTTTGAAATTTGGGTGTCGGCTTATCACACTGTGTGAGGCTTCCCAGTAGCAGTTGTTTGAACTGTGTATGGTTCAGAAGGCACTCTAGCAAGGTGCAGTGTCATAGTACTGAAGAATGTAACTCTTATGGAATAACTATCTAATGCACATTTGATTTACATTAATACTTTGTGAGTAGTGAGAGATGACAGCATCAGATTCCTATCGTCATTAGTTAGAGGATTGCTGTATGGGATCTTGTACAAGAGATGATCACTGTATTCTATAAAAGGCAACTGGAATTTTCAGCATGTTCATAGTGACTGCACAAGCATTTTTTTGAACTGCGTGACATGCTGCGTCATGAAATGGCAGAACAAAAAACCTCCAATAATTAATTGCACAACTATATGAATAATGGAACAAATGGTTCCATAACTAAGACAATGAGTTTTGTTATTTCACGTCTAACAAATCACAGTCCTTTCACTATGGCTTATATTCCAGATCCTGTCAGCATTTACCAAAAACCTGCCTTTTAAATGTAATCTGCCAAGAATAAAACCAAGTTTATGTTTTCCCCGAAGTGTAGGATTCATATCATTGTTCTTGTCCCTGCGGAAACTATTCTGACCAGCAGATGTTAATATTCTGCCTGAGTGGAAATGGGATCTTTATGAAATTGGGATTTGCTCTAAGGTACATAGAACTAGTTTCCAGTCATATAAAATATGGAGATACCAACCGTAAAACATGACATGGTTGGGTATAAAAAAAATCTGTGTATTTTTGATACATAAAAATGTTTTCATGACATTTTTCCCCATTCAGAAAATATCTGTATGTTGAATCTGTTATTTTTCCTTAAAATATATTGATAAGTTAATTATAATTTTATTGTAAAGGCTTTTTGGAGACAAGATAGAATACGTAGTCAACATTAGAAAGATAAGGCATGATCACAAAATAACTAAATAATGTTGGCTGTGGTATCAGATTAGGTCTTGATTCTTCCATATGGTTGGACTAGGAGGAGATGTAGTATTACTGTTTTTAAAGACAACTTCAAGGGCCTGATTTTCATTCTGTTGTAAAGCAAGAACAAAATTGTTGAAACCTCGAGTCAAATGACTTGGCAAAAGAGACTTTGTTTTCTGACTAGCTGTAGCTGTTAGCTGGTGATGTTTCTGACTGCTGCTGAATCCTCAGCGTGAGAGCAGATCCTCAGCTGATTTAAACTGGCATTGCTTCATGACATGATAATCAAATCTGACAATCTTAGCGAATGGTGGAGGGGTAGCCCTAATGAAATGCTTTAAGAGTTGATTTGGAGGATGGATATAAATGGGCTGAAGAATATCTCCAAACTTAGTCAATACATTGATGACATAGCTGTGGACTCTTGCAAATGCTTAAACTGCCTTTCTCAAGCCCACTGCTCCCACCTGACAACTTTAGATTATGGCCTTTCAAAGGGGGCTTAATATGCTCTTCTAAGGATAAGAAGAATAAGGGGCAGGAACTTTTTAGAGTTTAATTTTTTATTTTTAATTTTTCTTAAATATGAATCCTTAATTTGAGTTCTCATCCCTGACTGTTGAGTGGCCATGGCCTTAAATAAAAAACCCAGTATTTAAATTTTCAAGTGGTATTTTGGTTCAGCTGCCCTTTTCCTGTGGTCTGTCAGTGCTTTTCCAAACCAGATTTTTGTCTGGGTAATGGAGGGGAAGGTTCTCCCTTGAGGGCCTATGTGTAACTACCCTGAAAAAAGAGTCACCTAGCTCCAGAAGAGCTGAAGACTTCACAGCTCATCTCTCTCCTTTGACTCACCTTTGTTTTCTGTAATGGTACCTCACCCAGAGCTTTACAAATGAATTTTGTTCTTGATACTCATGATGGTGATTGTGAGGCTAATATTGACAAAGTGACCAAAAATGGAAAGCATGTTTACAAAAGAGAGATAACCTGTCTTTTTGACTTAGAAGTGAGGACTCCAGCAGACTACACAACGGCACTGTTGAGAATGTCATACATTCCTCAGCTAGAGTGATGATGAATATGAAAGGCAGGAGTAATTGCTGTGGTTTGTAGATGTGAGATGGATCTTTAGGGCATCTGTGGAGATGATAAGCCACGTCTCTGCAAATCCTCTTCAACTATGAAAATATCTCAAAGTGATGAAAAGCAAGGCTACAGCTAAAAAGGGCTGGAACATTAATTACCTTTGGGTACTTTGTCTTGAATATTAAAGTACTAGCGTGTTTGCATATTGTTGCTTCCAGGGACCTGGAATCTTTGTAGAAAGCTCCTGTGCAGATTTTATTATATCATCTGTAGTAGGAGGTCCATTTGTGGAAGATTCTTCATTCATGAACTGGTGAAGAAAGCTTCTAGTCTTTTATCCTTCCTTTGTTACCATTTTTCACAGAAATTGTAAATGAACAGCACCTTTTAAGATATTGAATCTATTCCATGCCCACTGCAGAACTGTTCCTAACAGCACTGAGTTTGAAATCTACGATTTTTTGTGGCACTTGACTAATCTCTGTAATGCACAACTTCAGTCATACAGACCACACAAACTCTTCTGTATTCAGATTAATGACAAGAGAGTGTCTGCATGGATTTGCACATCTCTTCTATATAGGAAAGAAGGGATAAATAAATTCTTTAGCATTTTTCATTGATGTCCCATTAATACATAATTTTGGGTACTAATTTGCAAGTAGAAAACAAACAGAGCTGATAACCATTTCCTATTGCACAGATAATTATAGCCTGCATTAGTAAATGCTTGGCCATGTTGCACCTGCAGCTTTGTTGGAGTGAACTGAAGTGAATCAATCAAATTAATCAAATGTCTGTAATTTATTAATGGCATGTGAGTGGTTGACTGTGGCTCTTCCTCCTCTTTATACTAAAAGAAAGCTATAAAAGAGTTAACACAGTGGTTGAAACCAAGAAGAAAAAAATACAATTTTTCTTTCATTTCTCCTTGTTTATTGCAGGAGTCTCTTTGTTGAAATCAATAGTTACACTTAGTTAATAACAGTCTAAAGATGATTCAGAGACACACAGGAAAGTGTGTAAAATTAAATGGTGTTCAGTACAAAGATCTAAAAATGGATAGAAAACAGAAAGTCATATGTCTGGTGAATTTCTTATGACAAATACCAGCCCTGCAAAAGATTATTATGTTCACTGGATTATATGCTGTGGAATTACACCACTAAAAGATCTTGTCACTGGCAATGCAATTGCTATAATCCATTTTGAATGGTGCTACATAGCAGTTACCATTCAAATCTGTTACTGTCACTTTTACTGACAGTAAAGGGAAACTCAATTCAGTGTGTTCCACTGAATTAATGAAGTGAAACGGTAACACCAAATCATTTTCCAATTAGTTTTCAAACTGAGTATTTTATAAAAAAAAGTATTTGCTAAAGACATGACACCAAAGATCCCTTTCATTCTTTCTAATGGATCTGTTAAATGGCTATTTTATATGTCACTCACGTGAACCTCAAGCTTTTGCATGATGTGAATGTAGGGGTGTGTGTTTATTTATCACTTTTATTTATACTTGATTTTTAATGGTGGAGTTCTATTTGTGGCTTGAGTCAGTATGTTTCTGAGAGTTCTCATGTGCGGGTCCCTGTTGCCTTCTGGGTTGCTAGAGTCAGACCTTGGGAGCTGCTTCTTGCCCCGTGCTTAGGCATGATTATTACCCTTGATGTTGCATTGATACGCACTGGACAAAGCAGCTGGAGCCATTTTTCAGCTCTGATGAGAAGATTTTTAGTGCCATGATTCCTTCTTCAGTTCATTCTATCAAGTCACCTCCTTTTTCATCAGAACACATGACTGGATATTTCTCTCTGCTGAATACAGATCTGTCATTATTGATTAATTGTGTGATAAGTTTCAAGATAGAAACATTAATTCAACACAGAAATAGAGGTGTCATCTTGCAAAGAAATGGTAGTATGTATTTCTGACATCAGCAGAAGATATGGTCTCTGAGACTTAAGCAGTAATATATTATTTTCTGATAGTTTAAGTGTGTTTAACCTAAGAAAAGCTAAATTTTCTTAAATAAAAGTTAAGAAAAGTTCTTCAGAAAGAATAATATGTCTGACTGTTGTACCAACTATACAGATAAGAGAACGAGAAAGAAGAAAACCTGGTGGCTAGATTTTTTTCAGTTATTGCTGAATTTCTTTGTTGTTGTTTCTTTAACTGCAGAAAGTGAGTGAAAAAGTAGGAGGTGCAGAAGGAACCAAGCTAGACGATGACTTCAAAGAAATGGAAAGGGTAAGTTGAAATATAGATGTGTATATTCATTATTACCATTCATTTTTCCTTACTAGGACAGGAATTTCAAAGCTTTTGTCCCTGAATCACTTGAGTAATTTTGAAGACTTAACTTTTATTCAGCTGGACCGAGCTTTCCATTTCCTACTCATTTTTGTTTTCTAACTGAGACATACATAATATATAGCACTCTTTATAATGCCAATATTTTATTCAGAGATTGAGACTGATGTCAGCTACAAATTAGATACAGTTAAACTATTATAAAGGATCTCTGAAAATAGAGAGTTCATATACAAGGTGGACATTTCAATGGCAAAGGATACCTGTAATTCTCAGCTCCCTAAGCAAGAGCTGTCCACTAAAGTGGGTTGACAGTGGCACTGGGATATTCATTCACAGGTTCAGGGGCTGTTAGGGAGTCTCCACTGCCTTAGGTAGATGGGGCTAACCTCCCAACAGGCTGCAGTGGTAGCACTGAGTGTTTCTATGGAAGGAAAAAACCAACCAAACAAAAAACCACAGGTCTGTGTGGCAGTGATAGTATTTCAGCTGGAAGGATTAGTACAGTCATTTTTTGACTTTGAATGGTACTATCAAATCTCGTAACAGAAGCCATTGCGAGGTGTATTGTAGGATACATATCTCCTAGCAAGAGAAACAGAAGCTATTTATTTGTGCATTGTATAGTGAGATGGGGAATAAACCATGGACGAAAAATAAAGAAGGGCATATCCTTTGTACTTGTTACAGCAAAAGTACTGCAGAGTTGGTTTCTCCCCTTCTGCCCAGCTTCCCTTTGAACATGCTGCAAGTATAGGCACTGCCATCAAAACTGGAACATGTTAACAAAGATTCAGAAAATTGATGCAAGGTTTAGGAAACCTTAGTGGAAGACAGGACATTGCAACAGCCAAGGCTGAGTCCCATGTAGTGCTTGTGGGTGGCATGGGTTGGCAGCCCAGGAGATAAAAGCACTGAGGGTTGAGAAGAGAATGGAGTAAACTCATTGGTTGCCTCCACACTCCCAGCCTGGCCCCGTGTCCGTTGCCAGCTTTTCTGCAGGCAGTGGACCTGCCCCTTCTGCCTAAACCCAGCCTTCTGTTTCCTCGTCCCCACTCTCCTCCACAGCTTTCTAGCCATTTCTGGGCTCCCTGCCGGGCAGTTCAGTCACTTATTCACCCAGGGCTGGCAGACCTCTTCTGTTTCTTTGTATAAAGCATAAAGCAAGGCCTGGCAGATGGCAGTGGCAACAGGAAAGACGTCAGTCACAGCGTGCTGCAACCAACCTATCTCAGGTGTTCCTCTTTAAAATAGGAACTTGTCATAATGGTAAAGCAGTTCACTCTGTGGGGCACAAGCTACCCTGCAGAGAAATGCAATGTGTCTTCATAAATGCAGAGTACAGGACAGGTTATGGGGATCCCCAAATGTGCCAAAGCAGCATTTTTTTCTTTGAAGCCTGTTTCTCAGAGGGACAATAATTGCATATTTTGCTATATGCAGCTTAGGAAGCTGATGCAGAGTACTTCTTAAGAAAGCCAGAATTCCTATTACAGTAGAAGAAAGTAATACTATTCAGTTCTAAGTATTTTAAATTCCGAAATGTAAAATAATTCTTCATCAAGTGAGCCAGGCAAATAAATGCTCAGTGCATCCATGCTAACAGGACTCTTGGAATTGGAAAATGAGTGATACTTATTCTTCCCTACCCCAATTTTAGCAGACCTTGCTCTGGTTTTGTTTGACTTCTGCTTTCCCCTCATTTTCCCAGTTATTAGAGGATCAAAGATGGCTCATTCTTTAATGACTGTTCTATCAAAAAGTTTTCCTTATTGTCAACACTTTCCAGGGTGATGTCAAGTAACAGTACAGTACAATGAGTCATATCAAATTCCTAACACTTCCTGAAGTTCTCTGTACTAATGTCCCCACTTGAGAATGGATCTGCAATAAACTGAAATGGCGGACTCATGGTTTGTTAGTTTTCCAGGTATTATTACCATTCTGGTACCAGGGCTGTTCTCAGGGACACAAAAATAAAATTATAAGATGAGTTAAAAGAATTTATAAGAACAAAAAGAAGAGAGAAAAAAAATCTTCCTTTTGTCTAACATCTTTTTTTTCCCTGTTTCTTTTTGCTTAACTCTCTGTCCTTTAGAAAGTGGATGTTACCAGCAGGGCAGTTATTGAAATAATGGCGAAGACAATAGAATATCTTCAGCCCAATCCAGGTAATGTAATTTCACAGTCTCACAGCACTCGCCACGCTTTTTGAAAATACTCTTTCTCACCAATATATAGTCTGACAGATCTCATCCTCACTGGTGCAGTTAAGATTAACACAAAATTGTTGAAGTTACCGTGAAGTAAAAGACAAATGATTACACGTTGTCAGTATTACGCTGTCACAGGGAATGGAGATTGGCTTTCGGAGGCTTGTTTCTCTTTTCTGTGTTCTTGCTCTAGGTAAGGGGGCAGCATGTACCTAGAAACCAGGGGTATTTACTTGCAACATCTGAATGTCAGCACTAAGCATGGGGGGCTCCCTGGGAGCTGGAGGTGGCTGTGGGCTCCCCGGGCTGGCAGGGCAGGGCCTGGCAGCCAGGGCTCATCCCACTGCTCTAGCCAGGAGCAGAGCAGCCAGGGGGCACTGGGACAGCAACAGCCCTGGGTACCTGGCACCTCCCTGGATATGGGGATGATCTGAGCCCAGGCAATCAGCTCACGGGTGGGGATCAGGACCAGGCACAGTGAGGGTGTCAGCATGAGACAACTCTTTCTTCTACAGTCCCAATCACTCACCCCATATGAGGGAAAAGGACCAGGTAGTCTTTGCAGACTATGGGAAGAAAGACAGAGTTCTGAGGCAACTTCCTCCAGGGCACAGGAGAAAACCTAACACCTTTCACCTGGTCCTTTAGTGATTTCCCACCTCCATTGGTTACTACAAAAGGGAGAGTGCAAAAGACCTGTTGATGATGAACTGGAGAAAAGGATAGATAAAGAGCCATAATCAGAGATAACTAAAATGAACCTTCAAAATAGAAATAAATTATGGGTTTTGATGGGGAGATGAAGGAAAGGTTTTGTGGGCTGCATGCTCCTCTCTTGCCAAAGGATCCTCACAAAGAGGGGTGATCCAGAGCTGTCATAATGAAGTAAACCATTACATTCAAGAACTTGAAGATTTCCATAGTGATTTAGGAACATTAGGGACTTGATACTGGCAGAAGTCAATGCCAGCTTCACTGATGGTGTCAATGGAACTATGTTTGTGCAAAATTAGTGTGAAGGTAAAATGAGGCCTTCTACTTACCGTAAGTATCTTAGTGTTTAATGGAAGTACAGACTGAATTCACTCATTCACTGTGAGGAATTTATTTCCTAATAGCTGGAAACAAATTTGAACTGGTGTGAAATATTTTAACTCCAATGAGGTAGGGCAAAGGACTGTTGCTGCTATAGCTTAATTGATGATATTTTAATGTCAGATCACAGAGGAAAGGAGGATAATTATATGATGCTGCCAGTCAATTGAAAAAAGGAGGAATAATATTTACAAGTTCAAGGACTGCTAGAGCGAAAATAAGGATGACTAGAACGGTTTCTATGTCAACAGTTGAAATACTGTTTATGACTTGAGTCCACACCTTCATTGCTTATTGTCAACGAGCAGTCTGCAGGAAAAGCAGTAGGACTGACAAACATTATGGGGCTAGTAATAAAATTGTTAACCACTGATGAGCTGCTGTTGTGCAATATTGTATAGACTGAGTAATAAGCTTTGGCTGTTTAGTGCTTCTCTGGCTGCCATCCTGACACATCTGAGTGATTATGATTGCTGTGAATCATGAAAAAGGCTCACAGCACTGGCAGAGAGCAAAATTTCTGGAAGTAGCTGAAGGTGTGATTTCAGCACCTCAGGCTGATGTAAGTTTACAGTGCTGCAGGAAGGAGCAGTTTCCATACGCTAGCTACATATCCATCTGCTTGTGGCTGGTACAAGTAGGATTAGAAAATTAAAATTGTAATAAGCAGGAGGAAGATATACTTTCCTGCATATCAGATGAGATCATGGTATTCATTCCACAGCTGGGCAATGATAACAGATGGAATAAGAGGACAGGAGGACTGACTCTTCCCAGCTTTCACCTGATCTTAGATTGTTTTATGCCAATTACAAAAGGGTTTCCTACAGTGAGATGAATTGCATGGAAAATTACTTTGTTTTTCAATAAAATAAAAAATGTCCCCTTTAAAATTCTTCCTACAACTATATACCTATTTACCTAGGGCACCAAAAATGCTAATTTCCAGTATTTCCTATTTGCTTTCTCATTTTCAGAAAAAATAGAAACATTACATGGGGGAGAGAGATTTAATGAAAAAAAAATCTTTAAGAGAAGATTTTCTTTAAAAGTTTACTGGAGTTTGGTAGGAAGAAGAGGGTTTGGGATGAAGCCTACATTCCTTGATAAGTAAGATGTGCCCTGAAAACATCAATGTGCTTGGATAGCATAGTACTGCAGTGCTAGAGAGCAGTTGGCTTCATGGTGTTTGAAGGATCAATAAATGAATTATGCAGCAATGTCTAACTTCACTAAACAGTTAATTATCTAATGCTGGAAGGAAAAGGTAAAGGAAAAAGGAAAATGGACAAAGAAAAGGGTAAGGAGGAGGATATTAAAGAAAATGGAGAATTTACTGAAAGAGATGTTGGGCTGAGATTAGTGCAAATGAATAAGATAGCTTTGTAGCCTTTCCAGTTACAGAAAAAAATGAAAGACAGCTGAAAATAACTAAAATTGAACATGATGAAGGCTGGAAGACTTTCCATGCAGATGTACATGACCATGATTAGAAGAAAAAGAGGTACAAGATGAACAAGATTGAAAACACAAAGAATGAGCAATCAAACCCACTGCTGAAGTTTCTTTTGAACTTTGGCAGTATTGTTAACAGAGCTATGGAGAATCATAACACTTACAGTGAATCATTAGTGACACTATGGAAGTCAATGTAAAGGAAAGGGAGTGCAACTGGGGAAAGGATCAAACATTCAGGGTACTTCAGTGTGGTGTTTTGTGCATCTCTGCCTGTCCTCACTCAGGCTGAAACGTAACTTAGAGAGGAAAGCATGTGGCAGTAGCACAATAAAGCAATAGAAATGAAAGGCTCAGGATGGGATTTTGAGATTGAGCACAAACTTACCTGTTCCCATGGAAGTTACTGGAATCAACTTTAAAAGAAGACAAGTGGAGTGAGACCACTATTGGATTTATTCTAAGATTTCCTGCTATATCAGGATTCTAATGTAATCATTATTAAATGATTAGATGAATCATTGAAGCATGATTTTTTTCATGCCTAGCTTTCTTCTCTTTATAATTTATTTCTTGCTCTTCCTTTATTGCCTTTCATCTCTTTCAGTCCTCCCCGGACCTTTTGCTTTCTACTCTTACATGCCGGTCCAGAATATAGCCACTTCATTCTTTCACATTCCCTCTTATATTTTTTTCTTTTATTTCTGAAATTATCCCATTTGTTCCTGGTTTAATTCATCTTGCTGCCTCCATTCCCTTGACTGATTTTGTTTGTGCCTTAGTTTAATTTGTGCTTTTGTATTTTCCCATTACCACCGTCATTTTGATGACATTTTAAAAGGCCCAACACTTCATTAAAATAAAGTTTCTCATATTGATCAGTCAGCCAGTCTGCTGACTGTAGTTTTGTAGTAGGTAGAAACAGAAGGCATAAAGAAATTCAGATGCTGAAAAGTATGATCTGGTGGCAGTCAGGGGTAGTGAGAAAGCTTAAAGAAGCATAATTACTGTATGTTAAGAATATGTCATCCTTTCATAGCTTCTTCTCAGGCAAAATAAGTACTATGCCTGGTTTTCCTGTGTCTGTTTCTCTGTCTATGTGCATACATTTGTATGCCATGAAGTGAAACATATTCAGCAACAAGAACCATCTCTTGATATGCACTTTCAGCAACAAATAAAAAGCAAAACACTTGTTGACTCCAGTCTGCTACTATTTTATTTTGTTGCAGAAATGCATACAAGGTTGAGTTTTGATCAATGAAACCAGCACACAACGTTGTGAGCTACTGATGGTTTGTAAACAGAAATGTTAACTCATAAGAGCAACTAACAATGTCAAGCCTTGGCAATGAGGAAGGTAAAGGCATTCATAGCTGCCCTCCTGTAGCACACACAGTAATGTAGTTAGGGAAACACCCACCGAATCAGTTTGCTGGAAATAGGATTTAGCTGGCAAAATTTGAAGTCAAGTGCCATTAATTAACTCACTGTCTGTGGCTATTTACATTCTGTAGTTACAAAAATTCCCTAAAGCACATCATCAAACAAATTAGTTCTTTTATGTTTGCTGTCTTTGTTTTCATCAATTACAGTAATTGTGTGCTTGCTTCTGCTCTGCAGTTGTGTATCCGAAATAAGATACAAGCTAAAGTACAGTTGAAAAACCATATTGAAGTAGGAGTTTCCCCAAATCCCCATAAAAAGCAATCAGTGTTTCAAAGGTTGTTGGACATCATGTTTGTTTTATTTAATATTCTACAATGGAAAAACTTTCAAACATTTAAAAAATGTGGAGTGCCACAGTTTAAACTTGAGTGTACCTAGTCTGGACTGTTCATTGAGAGCAAGGCTGGCTCACTCTGCTATCCATCTGGTACCCAAGGATTTTAAGATTAAGAATTTGGGTATAGCTTGAAGATTTTTCCACCTGAGTTGCAGCATATGTCAAACATGCTATCTGGGGAGTGTTCCTAGGCTTTCCTCTGTCCAAGTCATTTCAAGGGAAGCTTTGGCTTAAAGTTTCAGGACAGAGCCTCGTCTCAGGCCTACCAGCAGAAGAAAAAAGTCAGCGATCAACAACACTTTGTTCCTTTGCTCTAAAAATAATTGATGAAAAACAGGGCTTAGTCCTTGAAAAATGTCCTTCAAATACATTGTAGGTAGCTCAGATAAATATAAAGAGTGCATTCCTATCTGTGAATTCATACTATTACATGCTTGTAACCTCTGTTGCTTGCTTCAGCTTCCAGAGCTAAACTCAGCATGATCAACACTATGTCAAAAATTCGAGGACAGGAAAAGGGACCAGGTTACCCTCAGGCTGAAGCCTTGCTGGCAGATGCAATGCTGAAATTTGGCCGAGAACTTGGAGAAGAATGCAACTTTGGTAACTTGATTAATTCCCTTTCCGTTATAATGTAATAAAAATGGTAGTAAAATATAATATGATTTTCATTATTAAAGTGTTGTGATCTAATGAAGGAAGAACTTCTGCAAGAAGCATCAGAGTTCTGTTTCATCAGACTTCTCCTTTAAGGTCAGTCCAAACCTGTTGAGTATCTTTTGCAGATTTGGATGAGACATCTTTTTCATGTAGATGAAACTCAAATTGTTTCCATTTAGACCTTATAGGCTTTAGGCTCTCTGATATAGATTGTGTTACTGAGGATGTGTTGGGATGAAAGATACACATGTTCAGAAATCGTATTGTTGTTTGTGCATGTGTACAATAAATCCTTTGTACCTCAGAATCCTTATAATAAGTGTTACTGTCTTCATTACAGGCAAGGAATAAAGGCTAATTGATTTTTAATAGACTTGGACTTTTTTTTCTGACCAAATTACACATTTTAAGGCACTGATGAAAACTCCTGTCTTTATCTGTCAACTGCTCCTCCCTCCAAGCCCCAAATGAGTTTACAGCTGCCTGAGTTAGAAATGTTAGAAACTGAGATTTAACATTGTGTTATTCAACAGTAGAAATCTAACTAAAAAGGTGACATTCACAACAGGATCCTTTGTATTTCTGTCCTTTTTGCACGGGCTTCTCTGTGCCATTTTTATATGGCAACTCACGAGACTTTCAAATATGACTGTGAAAATACTATTTCCTATTTGAATCTTCATAAAATGTTATTCCTGGCATAAAAAGAGGTATTTTCTAGTTAGCTTGGCAGATGTAGCTTGATTTGTGCTAAAGACTACTGAATTGTTTTTTTAATTAGTTGCCTCTCATTTGCTAGATTTCAAACACATTCATAAAGGGAAAATGGAGGACTAATAGAATTTAGTTTGTGCAAATTGCTGTGTATTCCCTGATGATTGCAGTAGCATGCAACAGAATAGATATGGCCATTATTTTCACATTCTTAACTAATAGCAGCTGTTATGGCTGGTTTTTTTACTCTTTTTCCGTGTCTGGCAGGCTCTCTAGTTTTGCAGTGAATTGCTGGCATCCCCTACTTGGGAGACAAAGCCCTTTCTGATTTCTCACATTTTTAGGTTTTCAGACCCTTTTTATTTTTTGAAAGTGGATTTTTTTCCACCAACGTATACCTCAGACAAGAAGGGTATTTTTGAGCATCTAGCTTTTGGTATGATACAGAGGAGGTAAACCAGTGGTAATTCTTGAGGCCCTCAAATTAATCTTGGAGGAAATGTCAAAGAGCAGCTTGTTCTTATTGAAGTTTATGAACCTGAGTAGGTGTATGAAGTCAATAGTCTCACCCTTTCATTAAAAAAAAAAAAAATTGTGTAATTGTTAGGAATTCTTACTTTTGATACTGTCACCAGTCTCATTGATACAAACAGGGAGACCTAGACTTAGAACACGAGAGCAAATACAGATTATTCTTTTCTAGCATGTTTGTTTCACCAGTGAGGAATGAACCAACAATGCAGAGTGTGGAGGAGGCTGTCTTGATGCAGCATGGGTCCTCAAGTTCAGCTGTGTTACTAGGCATAAACTCTGGGGGCTGCAAAGTGTAAAATCCATGTTGCCCTTTCACACAGTGCGTCATACTCTGTTTTTTTCCTAAACTTGAGACTTAAAATAAAGTGTTAACTGTAATATCCATGACTCCGTTTCATTCTACAGGGATTTTAAACTAAGTAATTGAGATAAACTGGACATTTTTTCTTTCAGGACCAGCTCTTGTAGATGTGGGAGAAGCTATGAAGGAGCTTTCTGAGGTCAAGGACTCTTTAGACATGGAAGTGAAACAAAATTTCATTGATCCACTTCAGAATCTCCACGACAAAGATCTCAGAGAAATACAGGTATTGCCATCAATGTGACATTTTAATAATGCCAAACGTGCAAACTGTGCATATGTTCAAAATTTGTTAGTTGTGTAGTTTAAAATGGGCTTTCAGATTCACAGATGATCTGATCTTAGTCTCTTGGTTTGAGTTTTACTTTTCAGTTCTGTCTTGTTGATGGTTTAGAAAGGGAAAGATCAAAATTCTAACTTTTTTGTACAGAAGCATTGTTAATCTTATGCAGGCATGAGCACAGTACTCTAATCCTGCCATCTGAAAGCTCATTTCACTAAACAGATGAACAGATGTTTACATTCAATTTTCTAGTGTATGACATGTGAGGGTGTTTTCATAGTTGCCTCTAGAGTGGCACCACTCTTTCGTCTGAAACATTTGTGTCTGAATCATTTCCAGAAATTTTGAACACAAACAATTTGCTTGCACGAATTATGTAATTAGTAATCCAAGAACCAGCCACCATTTACAAAGAAAAAATCTGTTTGCACACATACTTCTATGGACACAACCTAATTGTATAATTGTGGAAGTAAAAGGACCTCCCAGTTCAGCTAATGCTTATCTGTATAAGTAACTGTTCTGAGCTCAGCAGTAAAGCTTTCATATTGTTAAATGTACATGAAAGGAAGATGTCTTAGGCACTTTGATATAATTTACAAAGTTGACGAAGTTGTAAGTATCATAATAGATGACAAAGTGATTCTTCTGAGGGAAAGTAAATACCTAAAGTAATCATGCTCATGCTGGTAGCATTAACTTTTGGGCAGCTTGATATGGCAGCTGCTAAACTGATTGGCATCAATGTTACATCAGTTAACAGACTCGAAAATCTTTAATAAAAGGTAACATTAAGATCCTTTGGTGATCTGATGGAAATGATAAAATTATTTTCTGTGTCAGTTTTTTAATGAGAGTTGTTATACAGACAAAAATGTGTTGTGCTTTAAATAGTTTTGTCTAGAACATCTAGGGAGAAGCCACGGTGTTCAGGTAATTCTGCATCAGAGTTAAAAAGCTAAAAACTTGTGTGTCTTTTATACAGGTGGCACTTGGTGTTATCTGTTCTATGTGGCTTTTTTTTTTTTAACGTTGAAGGTCTGTCATTTAGACAGCAGTGCACCATCACTTCTTAAATGATATGTAAAACCACCTGCTTTATTGTTTTATATTTCTCCCCTCTGGGGAAGGGTTGATATACAGTAAACAGCACATGCTTGCAAATGTACATGGACTACCTGATTACAGTGCAGTATGAGGAAAGTTGGGGAACGTCCTTGATTCTGTGCTTGTGTTTGCGTGGGTTTTTTTTTTTTTTAGCATCACCTAAAGAAAATGGAAGGTCGACGCCTGGATTTTGATTACAAAAAGAAAAGACAAGGCAAGCTCCCTGATGAAGAACTTCGCCAAGCTCTGGAGAAATTTGACGAATCAAAAGAAATTGCCGAGTCAAGCATGTTTAACCTTCTGGAGATGGATGTGAGATATCCCTTGTTAATCTTTGAGCTGAATCTTAAAAAGAGAAAGATAGTGGTTCATCAGTGAAGGCAGTCTAAAGCAGTCTAAAACTTGAAAGCCTTTTTAAATCCATGATGTTGCAGATTCCTGTCACTGTACAATGGGGAAGCATTTGCCTCCTTGTTGGACTCAGTGAAAAGCTCAGAAGCTATATTAATGTAAAGCATGTAGATGTAGGACTAATTTTATAGGTATTTTATAGGTAACTGAGCTAAAGAACATAAATCCTCTGTAGCATTGTTGTACCTCCTACCTTTATAGTGTTACTTACAAAACCAAAATATCGTCCCTCCTAAAATTATGTAAATGTAGGTCATGACTTTTACTTAGATGTGGTTTTAGGATTTTAGTCTTTTGCTCAAGTGTGTGGGCGGCTGAGAGGGTTGGTAAAGATCAGAGATGATGGACTTGCAACTCCATGGTCTCTGCTGTAATCAAATGCAATAGTGAGTAGGAAAGCCAAAGTTAATGTGACTGCTCAAATCTGACTTTGCAGCATATTTTTTGCTTATAGACCAGTGTAGGATTGAGCATCTCTTTGGTTGTTTTTGGTTTTTTTTTAATATTCTATTGATAATAAATGTTGAAACTGTAAAATCAAGTGAGAAGAAAAATGTATGTCTTTTGGAGGAAAAAAAATTTCACCCGAAGTCTGTCTTATGAAATGGTGAAAGGAAATTCAGTTTAAATATTTCTGTTGAAGTAAATTATTAGATTTATTTAAAGTTTAAATACACACCTAATTTAGTTCTTCATTTTCTGACCAGAGGGGCCATAACTAACCTGAAAATATTTGCATGTTAGAAATAGAATATATCCGTGCTGAAATGAAAGAAGTATAACAAGTTTGTAGTTTTAATCCTTGTAGTAGCATCCAACTCCATGGGGCCAGATAGTGCTGTCCTGTATTACAGCATTGTGTCATTGCACATTATGGAAACTGCTAGCAATCGCATTGCCCACAAAAAGAGTTATGGGTGTTTTCTCCCTCATGAAGTAGAATTCTGTCTGCCTTCACTGCAAATATTCTGCATCCAAGAATGTGTAGTATCTTCCTGTTTTGTCTGCTTCACAGGCCAGAATACAACGGAAGCATGACCATAGTCCCCATGGTTTTGTGCCCCTCAAAGACAGGGAGGGAGAAAGGTATATTATGCTCTCATTGCAGTCTCATTTTTACTTTTGTAGTGTTTTTGCTGAATGAGGTAGGTCTGTAAGCTGCTGTTCACATAAATCAGCCATGGAGATGATCAGCAAAGAGTTAGAGCTACCATTCCAGATTAGGTCATAACCAGACATGGTAATCAATAAAGACTGATATGTCAGTGTGATGGTAGTCTTTACTCACCTAAGATCTGATGTTTTCATTTCAATCCTCAGATTGAGCAAGTGAGCCAGCTTTCTGCTCTAGTACAAGCCCAGCTGGAGTACCACAAGCAGGCCACACAGATACTACAACAAGTTACTTCTAAGCTGGAAAATAGGTAATGCACTTTTTTAAAGTTTGTTGAATTGTTTGTTTGTTTTACAGAGGCAGAAAGCCAATGAGTAGAATGCGATGCTGTTACCTTTTGCAACTTGGTAAATCCGTGTTTATGAAAACAAGGTCATTTCATTACACAATTGCAAGCTGAGGTTTATATGTTTGGGAGATCTATGTACTTCTAAGTATGACTGAATGAGGGATGAATTCAGGAAGGCATCTCAGCTCAGTAAAGCTGTTAAATGTGATTTAATTGAAAGCAAGTGTTTAAAAAGATGGGAAGTCAGTGGGACTTATAGCTTTGGATTCCTTACCATTCCTGCATGTATTAATGAAATAGTCTTTCTGAGACAAGATATTAATAATTATTAGTGAAAAAAGAGTATCTTGTTACATTCTCATCTACGTGAAGATCTTCCTGAGCCAGGTAGTGAGACCCCCATAATTTGCCACCTTATTAAATGTTCCTTAAATATTTCTAAATATCAGATCAAACTTGATACAAGGTTTAACTGAATTTACCTCTTCAGTCCTCTTTTCTGTAACTGTGGTTGCTGTCTCAGGATTGATACAGTATCTTTTTAATAGAACTTTAAAATTGTTAGTTTAAAATTTTTGTTTCTGTCAACACAAAACAGATTGTACTCCCTTGAAATGAGGAAAATAATGTTTGTAAATGTTAATCACCTTCCCCCACACACATCCTTCTTCTAGAAAGATTTGTTTAGTCCACACAGTTCTGGAAGACTCTTCCTAAAAGCTGGACATAATTCGCAAGAGCAGATAATGTTCATGTACTGTGTGAAGGCACCTTTTTAAGCGTGCATGATTATTTGCTGTTTTCTGATGTCGTTAGTGTAGATCTAGGTTCTGGTCCTGCTGGGTCTGTCAGTGTTTATTTTCTCAGAGCACATAGTCCATAAGCCTCATCCAGTTCTAAGTCTCAAAATTTCTTTGCAATTAGGAGCAGCACTTGGTTTGGTAGGTAGGCTGCCTAGGCTATTTCTGGATACAGTTGGCAGTGCTGTCTAAACAGCTAACAAAATTATTTTCAGCACTTCCAAATGAATACTGCAATTCATTTACTTTACAGAAGCATTAAAGAAGTCCTCAGAAGCAGGTGGGTTGTTCTGTAGTCTATAAGTAACTCCATGAAGTGAACATACCTCTGTCTGCAACAGATTTCTCTTTCTGCCCTTTTAAAACTTATGCTAAACAGTCAGTACCTTTGCTTTAAGCTTCATGTCTGAATGATTTTAGCTTTTCAAGAACCTTGCATCAGACTGCTATTATAGAACAGCCAAAGTAAAGTCTTTTGCATAAAGTTACTGTACATCCCTACTTGTAAAAAGCCTGCTGGCTATATCATCCTTTGTCCACACCACTGGACACAAATTAGAGCAATGTGATATGCTAATGCCAGGGATTAAGCAGGGATGTAGAGCTCTTATTATTTCAGCTATTTGTCTTTTCCTGCTGGTGATACGCAGGTGGCAAAGAAGACAGTTTATCTGCATAAGATGCCCTGGTTCTGTCATCATCCCTTCCCTAGGTTTTACCCTGGAATCTGAAAATGTACCCTTTTCTAAAAATTCTAGAACTCTCTATTAGAAGAATAAGTTGAAATGAATGATGTATAATGTTTTTAGTTTGAGACTCAGGAAAACTGGAGTTGTCAGCCTTTGTGAAACAAGTATTCCAAATTACAAATGAACTAAGTCTGCAACTGAAGTCAGCACATTCCCACACGGCCTCCTCACAAAATGACAAGAGTTGGCATTGAACAACTGAATACTTAAGGCTTGCCAGGGATAGAAGCAAAAATCACGCTAAGTTGGGGGCAGAGATGTTTGTACACCCATTCTGTAAGCATTGCTAATCATGTAACAATTTTTTCTCTATTAGAAGTTCTTTGTTATTGTTAGATGAATAAGAAGACAGACAAAATGCCAGGTTCCTAGAGGGAAAGAAAAATTAACAACCTCATGGCATAGTCACATCAGGTGGTTTTTGGTAATTTAATGTTGTAAACAAAAAAATTACTCCAAATGCCAAAACTTGTTTAGTTTGGATGATTGGTGGATGGGAACTTCAGCCATGGAAATAAAGATGTTTGGTGCATCTTATCTGTTAACAAGAAACTAACCCTTGGTATTTAACTTCATGTTTTGGCAGAATAAAAGAGGCATCATCTCAGCCCAGGAGAGAATACCAGCCCAAACCCCGTATGAGCCTGGATTTCACAACTGGTGACAATACTCAGCACAACGGAGGAATATCCCATGCCACCACACCCAAACCATCAGGTAACAGTGGTGGCAATGTGAGAAGAAAAGCCAGCTCTGCCTGAAGTTTTGCTGCAATGCAGACGTTCCATGCTTTTGTCTAGAGATTAGTTCTTCTACAGTGGGGGAAAATGCGAATGATGGTAGCATTGGAGAGAGCTGTTTGAGGTGGTTTTTTTTAAAGTATTCACATCCCTAGGTAGGAGAACAGGGATAGATCATCCACTGCTTCAAACGTGGTTTGGGGACAAATATTTCCTTAGTTCTAGATGTTCAAAGGGATGCTGCTGTACTAAACTCTCCTTGAAATAGAGATCTTTACAAAATAGACATTTAGAAGACCGAAAGAACAACTGGAAGTTTTCCATGAAAATGCAGAACTGTGAACCCCCTCCAAAACCTCCATAACCCTATCCTGCTTTTTAAAACCAGGTATTTCAACACAAAGAGCCTGAAAGTAAAAATCACTAAAAAGAAAAACAAAGCCATCTGATTTATTTTCTTTGTCCAATCGGGGGTGGCACAAGCAAGATTAAACATTTATTTGACTGTGGATAATGACTATTTTAAAGAAGAAGTGTTTCATATCAGCACATTACTAAGAAAGCCTTATTATTTTTTTTTCTCACAATAATGGCCTGTAATCTCATGGTGAAGGCTGTCCTCCCTCCAGACCCTGGCCACAGTTATTCCAGTTTACCTCAGTGACAATTACTAGCACAGTCCACCTTGCAAGAGAGGTTTTTTTCAGTAGATCTTTAACTGGTATTTCATTCCTTCCCCTGACGTGAGTGTTTGTTCCTCCAGATACAGGAAGCAACAGTGTCTCCATTTGGCACCTGAAACTGGAGATTGTTTTGTGTAATCTTGCAAACTCCTAGTAATCTCACTGTGCTAGCAAGGAGGGGGACACAGTGGAGATTCCTTGTGCATGAGTGTGACTTGAGTCTTGCATGCTAAAGCTCTCCTCATGACACTAGTAGATTTCTACTTCACTTCTTTTTTGTAGTGTCATGAACACTTGTCTGTGCTAAGGTAGTACAGACTGAAGTTGCTGAGTTTTCGTCTTCAGAGAGCAGTGTTTAGCATTTTCTTTAATAGTGGTTCATTCTTTTGAAGTGTTTATCAGCTTCAGAGAAATGCCGCCACCTTTGAAAATTCTTTAATGTATGTTTTGGTTCGTTCATTCAAAGCTCTAATCTTCTATGGTCATTAGAGTTTATTTGCTATTTATTTATTTGTTTGTCTTCTAAATTTCACCTGGTAGCAATGAGAACACCAAACACGAATTATAAGGCTTGTTGATGCCAGCAAAATTGTCTTCATGACAAATAAAGCAAAATATGCTGTGAGTGATGTCTAAAGAAATGAAAGAAGGTTTCACTACAGAAATTATTGAATTAAATCTGATATTTGAAAATGTTGGTCTGTTGACATTTATAGAAATAATATATTTTTGTCCTGAACTAGCTCAGGCATGGGCCTTTTAGCCATAGCGAGTGGTTGAAATGAATAAGCAAAAAGTTTGAATCTGAAACTTAATCATCCTGAAGCCAGTATAGATGAAAATGCTGAAACAGGTCTTCTTAGAAATGCCTTTATGGTGGAATGGCATGTGTCGGTTCATTCTGACCACTAGATGTCCATGAACTTCTCCTATGGAAAGTCAGGTAGGGGTATAAGATTCTTTGAAATTCAGTGCTGCTAAATCCTAAATGTTTTTGCCAGTAACAATTTTGCTTTTGGTAGGCTTGAAGCTATAGAGACTTCAGGGTGGGAGTAGGGGAGAATGGGGAATGGGAGGAATATTATTTTTTTTTTTCATATAACATATGAAAATCTAATCTAACTAGTGACTTATAATAATAGCCATTAGCCATCCTAAAGGGTTGGTGGTCAGACGTTCATGAATAGCAAATTGGAGAGCTTTCAGTCTCAAACTTGATCTGAATCTATCCTTGTGGCCCTGCAATCAAGTATTTTGTGGGAATGGGGAGAGAAGGTCTTTAGAAACCTTATACTAAAATTCAGAGGATTAGGAGCATATACAGTGGTTTACAGTATAGCTGTATGAGTGAAGTCTCCAAATAAAGGACAAAGGCACAGTTGTATCTTCACTGTTTTTTTAAGCTAGCCCTTGCACTACTTACCTGAGGTGAATAGACAAAGCATCTCTGTGCCATTAAGGCTGGAAATACATTAGGGCTTTTGCTTCCTTTTTTGTGTTTTGTAAACAGATAAAAATTAGATTCCAAAATGATTGTAGCCATGATTTTAGGTGTGGGCTTAAGTGTAGCTTGGTTCTTTCAGGATTCTCAGACACTTCCTAGAAGTCACATACGAAAACTGAAGGCTGCCAAAAGCTGATAGCTGACTTCCAAGGAAGTTTAGCAGTCCAAATTTGGATGTTATCAAAGAGTTGTTACCAGCATATGATGCCAGAAACAGCAAAATCTGGAATAAAAACAATGGTAAAAAGGATACTGTAACTGTTGGCATTTTTAAGCACATGTTTCTTTATGTTTCTTCTCCCTAGGCGTTCACATGGATCAGCCGTGCTGCCGAGCTCTGTATGACTTTGAACCAGAAAACGAAGGGGAGCTGGGATTTAAAGAGGGTGATATCATTACCCTGACCAACCAGATTGATGAAAACTGGTATGAGGGGATGCTTCATGGCCAGTCAGGTTTCTTCCCCATCAATTATGTCGATATTCTAGTTCCATTACCCAACTAGGATGGCTGATCCACCACCTTTGACCAAATAGTTGTGTCAGTACCACTGCTTTCAAAATGCTGCTTCTTACACCTTAAAAGTGCAAACTGCAGTGGTTAGAGTCATTGGTTCCCACTGAGCATCTTTGGTTTACATGTTGTCATACTAAGTGGTGGTGATGTGTGGTATCTTCTGAGCCAGCATAGTGTGGGTTAGTTTACTGGCCATGCTGGCCTGGTGGTTACCAGAGCCATTACTGAGATGAAGCTGGTAAGATGATGGCAAGCAATGCAGGTAACTTACAGTGAAGTAGCAAGAAGTGAAAGTGGTATTGGGAAGATAATGCCTATCACCACTTTATTACTTTTCAGTCTTAGATCTCTATAAAAAGAGGGAAAAGTTCTTGCCATTCCATCATTCCCTTCCTAATGACACAGTTCACACACATCTAACTTTGACTAATCAGAATTATATCTTCAACCAAACTGGCTTGCTGTTCTCATAGAGACAGTGTGTATGTAGACCCTCTGGTTTCTCAGAAACTGTGTCTTGCTGCTCTTTGCTCATTTTGCTCATTTTTACAATCTTAATTATTGTTAAAAGGCCTATTTCCATCCAGATGTAAACTGTAAACCATAAAATGGGGATTCCTATAGTAAAAACCTTGGACCACAAACCACCTGAATTTGCCCTTCAGGAACTTTGAGCATGCTCACCAAAATGCCAGTAAGAGGGCAAGATGGGGAATAAAACTGGCATTTGTTAAGTGTTTTTTGTCAAGTCTTGGCACAAAATCATGCTGCTTAAGCACCAGATATCCTTTGTAAGCTTATTCCCTGAGGAATACGATAACCAACCAAACACGACCCTCACTTCATTTGTTTCCGTCTCCTACATGTTCTTCGAACATCATTTGTCCATATTCTGCCCTCAATGAGGACTAAATAAAACTTATCTTTTTGTGTTGAGCAATTAAAGACATGTGGCTGTATATGCAAAAATATTTCCTATGTGTTTAGTTGGTTCTCTTGTGTTCCTCCTTCCTGCACTTTGTGTATGCAGCGCTGTGCCTAGCTTCTTGGCATTCTTTTGGTAACGGTTGCAGAAGTTCTATTAGTTTAGTTATCCAGAGTTCTATGTATCTAAATTGTACAGACACTTTCAGAGGTTTAATGTGCTGCTTCGAATGTGCCACTTCAGTACCGGATGATGTGAAATGCAGACAATTCCCTACTGCTTAATATATAAAATATATCATGGAAAGTATTGATATTTCAAATAAATGCTGAGAGAATAACTAGAATAATGTTGTGGATTATTACTTCGTTGCTTTCAAACCTGTTGTGCGAACTTCAGCTAAAAAGAATTTTATTTTAGAAAGCATATTCCTCGTTTCCTGCAAATGCGAAAAATACTCTTTGTCATTATCATATTTCTTCAGTCAATTAAAACTCATATGTATAATGTTGTCATGCATAAATATATTTAACTCAGTTTGATTTGACAGCAGTTCAAACTTTATTGCCAGTACAAGGTAAATCAAAAGGGTTGGATTTTAGCAGCACTTAATAATTAACCAGTTTGAGGACTAGCAAAGTAAAACAGTGACTTGATTACAGATTCCAGAATGACAAGATTCACAGTAACTTACTACAAGGTACCTTAAATCAA
This sequence comes from Bucorvus abyssinicus, assembly GCA_009769605.1. Taxonomy (NCBI): domain Eukaryota; kingdom Metazoa; phylum Chordata; class Aves; order Bucerotiformes; family Bucorvidae; genus Bucorvus; species Bucorvus abyssinicus. The sequence goes on from CM020063.1 coordinate 35,404,690, forward strand.
AATATGTGTATATGTTTAAACACAAAGCATACAGGCACACCAACAGAATTACTTGGATCCGGTTAAACATGCCCACTCTAAAAGTAAATGCAGAAAGCAAAACACCTAAATAGGCAGAGAGATGGGAGAAAGAGGCTAGCCTGTAGTCAAAATTTCCCTTTTCGAGTTTAGAGCAAACACAATGCATCAGCTTTACTCATGGGGTGTAGTTGAGTCTCAAGGAGGTGGTTCTTGCCCAAACCTTGTGTCAGCCTTGCCAGCAGATGACCTGAGAGGCATCTCAGGGGAGATGCTGGATGCAGCCCGCTGTGATCCAGGAAAGCTCAAAGGGTCGCATTTTGGATCGCTGTTTATAGGGTCCAAGGTAATTGACTCTGTCCGGTACTTTTCCATTTCAGCCTGATTCGAATGATGTAATGTTTTGGTTTGCACATGTCCATAACTTGCTAGATATTAAGGTTCTGTTATTTTTCCATTACTCACCCATGCCCAGGACTTGCTGGATCTTGGGTTCCTAGCATACATGCCTTTGGGCCATGACCCAAGTACTAGAGTACCAGCTGGTAAGAAGGTTGACTGATCAAAGATGATAAGGAGGGGAGTAGGAGCCAGGTGTGCCGAAGGGGCGCCTCAATGCTCTGGTCCATTGCAGGAGGTAATTGTCTTTATTGTCCCCAGAGAACAGGGGAGGCAGGAGCCAGAAGTGATAAGGGCGTGGCCTTAATGCTCTGGTACTCTACCTTCTGCACTTCACATTTGATTTTCCAATGTATTGTTTTGTGACCCAGAGTGGGAGTTCACACCTTGTATTGTTCAGCCCATAAGTGGGGGGGAATCATACCACCACAAATGGTCCTTATAAAGGGGATAAGCTGGACACTGAGCACATTAAATAGTCATGATGACCGGCATGCAATCTTGTGGATACAGGCTCTTTCTCATTAAATAATGCTGGTGTTCGCAACCCCCCCTAGTAAAGCTTAAAGACATGGTAACTTAAAATCTTTTTTCTTTCATATGACACAACATTTTATTTCATTTTATATTCTTTGTTGTACACATATTGTGGTGGGTTACCCTTGGTAAAGAGCCAAACACCCACCCAGCTGCTCTCTCACTGTTCCTCCTCAGTGGGAGGATAAGAATGCTCATGTGAGATAAAGACAAGGAGATTGCTTACCCGTCACTGTCACAAGCAAAACAGACTTGGTTTGGAGAAGACTAATTTATTACCAATTAAAGTAGATTTGTGTGGTGAGAAACAAAGAAGACAAACACTAAAATAGCACCTTTCCTGCCCCATTTTCCAAGCTGAAATTCACTGCTTCACTCCTGAGTCCTCTCCACCAGCAGAGGGAAAGGGATGTTTATGGTCAGCCAGTAACAGCTCCTCTTTGTTACTTCTTACAGTTTTCCCCTGTGGGTTCCGTGGGTTCCTGCACAGGCCACGGTGCAAATATCTGCAGTTGTGTCAAGGACCACCTCATCCTTTGACCTTGATGTTCCCTCTGCTGTTTCACAGAATCACAGAATCATTTTGGTTGGAAGAGGCCTTCAAGATTATTGAGTCCAGCCGTTCACCCTGCACTGCCAGGGCCTCTAACTCATGTCCTGCAGCAACACATCTACACATCTTTTAAATACTTGCAGGGATGGGGACTCCACCACCTCCCTGTGCAGCCTGTTCCAATGCTTGAGCATGCTCTCTGTAAAGAAATTTTTCCTAATATCCAATCTAAATCTCCCCTGGAGCAACTCGAGGCTGTTTCCTCTCATCCTATCACTTGTTACCTGGGAGAAGAGACCGACCCCCACCTTGCCACAACCTCCTTTCAGGTAGTTGTAGAGAGTGACAGGGTTACCACTGACTCTCCTTTTCTCCAGGCTAAACAACCCCAGTTCCCTCACCTGTTCCTCATAAGACTGGTGCTCTAGACCCTTCACCAGCTTCATTGCCCTTCTCTGGACATGCTCCAGCACCTCAGTGTCCTTCTTGTAGTGAGGGACCCAAAACCGGAAGCAGTATTCAAGGTGTGGCCTCACCAGAGACAAGTCCAGGGGAACAATCACTTCCCTCCTCCTGCCGGCCACACTGTTTCTGATATGAGCCAAGATGCTGTTGGCCTTTTTGACCACTTGGGCACACTGCTGGCTCATATTCATCTGGCTGTCGACCAACACCCCCAGGTCATTTTCCACCCAGCAGCTTTCCAGCCACTCTTTTCCATGCCTGTAGGTTGCAGGAGATTGTTGTGACCCAAACACTCTCACTCATTTTTCCTCTCCTCCTCTCTCTGCTAAGTGTGATTGCCCTTTCTTAAGTATTTTTTCTCTGAGGTGCCACCATCCTTGCTCAGCCATGTTCTGCAGTGGGTGCATCAGAGCTGTCTGGAAGCAGCTGTGCCCAGGACAAGGCAGTTCCAGCCTCTCACAGAGGCTGCCCTGCAGCTACCCTCTGCCAACGCCCTGTCACATAATCCCATAGGCCTATCTAAGGGATGTCCCTATGCACGTTGCCAGAGACTCTGGCAGAGTGGAACAAGACAGAGTTTGACAGAGATGGAGCCTCATTCAAGGCTCAGTTTCAAAGCCAGGTTGGACAGGGCTCTGAGCAACCTGATCTTTGAAGATGTCTTTGCACACTGCAGGGGGGATAGGATTAAATGACCTTTATAGGTCCCTTCCAACCCAAACTACTAAAAAAAAAGGTATATATGTATATAACTCCCATTACATTTTATTACAGTTCTGGCCTAAATCCTAGGATTAGCCTCTAAGTAACTTTCTGTCAGTGATAGGAAATAATGTTTCAAACCCTGAAACTTTGCAGATGCATTAATGGTGATGTACTACAGTTAAGAACTATGCTGCTGTTAATTAACTATATTAATTATCAAGGCCTAGCAGTCACAGGTAGTGCTGCTGAGTCTGAGAGGCATGTTCCTGGCCCTTGCACACCACTATTTTATCAGATTATTATTTTGTAGTGTTTGTGGAGGGCATGCAAACACAGGGCAACTATTTTAGAGGTAATGATACATAATTTAGAGCAAAAGGATAATTGCTCTGCAGTGTTGTTCCACCTTGCTGAGGGGGCCTAATTTTTTAAGGTGTAGGAAAATGCTGTGTCTTTCAGCAAACAAGGCCAGAGGGAATGCACAAAATAGTAAAAAAATCTGTTACACTCCATCACTTGATGACATGGGCCTGGTCTTAACATGTTACACAATTCTTGGCAGTTCCATATTGCTCTGTCTTGTACAGATAATCATTGAAGAACACTATTTCTCAGGAGGTGAGATCAAAATCTGATTTGGCCAAGACAGAGATTACCATAGCTGACAAAAGTTTTCATCTGAAGCTTCAGTGCTAGGATGAAGGGTGTGATCAAGGGACTGGAAGAAAGCAGGAGGCTGTTTGCCTTTACATCTCAGGTAGTTCAAAGCTTTGCCTACAGAGCTCTGTGACTCTATTCTCTTCTAGAAGCACATAAGACATGTTGATGGAGGCAACATTTTTTTTTTGTTCCACTGGCAGACTTCCAACTTCTGTTATCCTGCTTCCTAAGGTGTATGTTATATGTGATATTCCTAATTACTGAACTTAGCTGTGGAACTGCTGCTCCTCACAGAGTAAATTAGTATGCCTTCAAGCACTGAGCTATCAACTGCTGAATATAGATAAATTTGGGGGGGTTGATGGTTTGGGTTTTTTCTGTTCAACTCTAAGGTTTTGTGAAGCTTGTGTGGTATTTGAGACCCTGAGCAGTTCTCCATTTAAATAAAGAAGTGGTTGAACCAAGTGCAGTTGGATTTTTTGCCCTCTTTTAGAATATATACTTCCTTCCAGAATGAAAGAAGATGGTAGTTACACCCAGAATTTTGTATTTGAATCTTGGCTTAGTGACTCTGCAAACAACTCTCCCTTTACAGACAATCATACTGCTTTTCTCACATGAACTACATGGATGAGACTTGAAAACTGCTATGGGGACTTCTTTCCTGGTTTCACATTTTTAGGTCTTTGAGATCTTTATGGCTACTGCTGCTCTGAGCAATAGTTCTGCTCCAGAATGCATACGAGGCTTGCCATATCTACAGGCTGAGGAAACTGGCTAGGCTCATGAAAGCAGGAAACAGGTCAGTGTGAAAGGGAGTCTTCTCCCTGGCAGAGAAGGAGGCTGAGTTTGAGATGGGCAAATGAACTAGGGCACATTCCCAGGTAACATTGTATAAAACCGAGTACATTCTGTATAAATGTACTTGATCTTAATTTTCTGTAAAGCACCAGTAGACTTAAGATTAGAATTTTCAGAATGCTCTGTCTTTATTATTTTATTACTTTTAAACTCTTAGCACTCTGGTATTTTAATCATAAACTTGAAATTTACAGGCGGCTTTGCTGTCCTTCCTTACCATTTGGCCTAAAACGTTGCAGGAGATGGGAATAGCTTAGTGGTAGGCACTTGCTGTGCACTACAAAGTACAGATAAAGCACAGTGGAGCAGGTCAAAGAATCAGCAGCCTCTGCCATGCCTTCCTAGAGCCACTGGCTCTGGAAAGCCCTGGAAGCTCTGGAACTTAGAGAACATCTCCCATTCAGATGCTGCTGGGGCAGACAGTGGTCAAGCCGCAGTCTGTGCTGTAAGCGCCCTCTCCAGGCCCGCAGTTCCTTTGGTGGGCCAGTGGCAACCAGCCAGCCTCATGCTACTTGCACTCACTTACATAGCACTCAGTGCTTGTGCCTTTCACTCTCTTTTCACCTTTTGTGAAACCTGGAGTTAAAAGAAGCTCTAACAAAGCAGGGAAAGAAAAGGGGGCTTGAGGTCCTGTGTGTCTGCTTGTCTATGAGCTGGGAAGTTCCAGGAGGGGCTGGGCAGCTCCCTGACGAGATCTGCTTTCCTGGTACCTACAGAAACACACTAGTGCTTCTTTGGGTCACTGCCTGAAATGGGATGATGCAGTAATTTACCGAACCACCATCAACAGTGCTCATCTACGGGAATTTCCTGTCCCTCAACAGTCACTGATCTGTGGCACATGCTTTGCTCATGGGCAGTGAGGTCCTGAAGTAGGCACCAGCTGTAATTCACAACATTGAGAGAGTTATTTTACTAGTTTTTCTAATGATCCCCATAGTCACCCTGTCTCCTCTTATAACCAGAGCAGCAAGAGGTTCACTGAGCACACTGAGAACTCGTGCAGAGAGAGGAGACTGTTTGCCCAAGCCTTTCGGGGTCTGCACATATCTGGACTATGGGCGTGCTTGGCCCTGAACAGCTACTTCCTATTTCTTCTCCTTGCTGTGGTCACCACCAACATAAGGATCCCCAGGCTGCAGTAGAGATCTCTCAGAGGCCCCTATTAGCTGTAGTCTACATGCTGTGCTCCAGGACCATGACAGTCTGAAATCATACAGCCATTTAACACCCACAGTCAGTGCAATTTATACTTTCATCCCTCTTACAGACCTTTCTTGTGACAGGTAACTGTCAGATTGTCCAAAATTTCTCCTCAGGGGTAGTATTTAGCATTTCCCTTTGTTGAAGTTCATAAAGTTCCCGTCAGCCCATTTCTCCATCCTGTCCAGGTCCCTCTGGATGCTAGCACAACCCCCTGTATCAGCCACTCCTCCCTGTTTTGTATCATCTGCAAAGTTATGGAGGGTGTACTCTGCCTTATCTTCCAGACCATGAATTATAGAATCAAGAGTGTCATAGAACAGTTTGGATTGGATGGAACCTTTGAAAATCATCAAGTTCCAAACCCCCACCCTGCTAAGGGCAGGGACATCTTTCACTATATCAGGTTGCTCAAATCCCTGTCCAACCTGATTTTGAACACTTCCAAAGATAAGGCATCTACAGCTTCTCTGGTCAACCTGTTCTACTGTCTCACCATTGTTACTGTAAAACAATTTCTTTGCTACATCCAATTTCTATCTCCCCTATTTCAGGTTAAAACAGTTGCCCCTTGTCCTGTCACTACAGGCCCTAGTAAAAAGTCTCTCTCCATCCTTCTTACAAGCCCCTTTGTATATGTTGAAAGGCTGCAATAAGGACTTTCCAGAGTCTACTTCAAGCTGAACAACTCCACCTCTCTCAGCCTCTCTTCACAGGAGAGGTGTTCCAACCCTCCATGGCCCTCCTCTAGACCCACTTTAATGCAGATGTTGAACAAGATTTGGCATACTATTGACCACTGGTGTACATCATTCATGGTTGGCCTTCAACTGGTCATTGTGCAGTTGCAAACAATCCTCTGGGTGCAGTTATTCAGTTAGTTTTCAATCTACCTCACTGACCAGTGATCTAACTTTATCACTGATGACACTTTATCAGTTTGTCTATTAGGATGATAAACCACAGAGAATGTTACACTACAGGACTCTCAAAATAATAAACTGTATCTGTTTCTGTATCACTTGCATGTATATAGACCTGATCATTGTCTTCTAAACCATTCACCTTTTAAATAATGAGTAGATTCTTAAATATTGAACACGTTAAGTCTGGCATCCATTTTCATGTTTGTTGGCAAAACAAATGCTCATCGAACAAAGGAAAAATTCGGATTTGGAGAGTCATCTGTGGAGTCTAGTCCAACCTCCTGTTCAGTGGAGGTATGATTAGGTCATGCTGCTCAGGGCCATGTCCAGTCAAGTCTTGAACATATGCATGCTGGAGTTACAGATTCCCCAAACTTTTTTTTTTTTTTTTGCAGAGAGGTAGAACATCCCTAGTTTCCACTGAAAACAGTGAAATCACAGCACTGTACAAGTATATGCTATGCATCAGAATACTTGGCTATCCACAGGCCTTCACTGTTTGCTGTCATGACTGCCTCCAAAACGTGTATGTTACGTGTAGAGAGAAGGAGACTATTTATGACTCTCTGTAACAGCTATGGTTAAAATGGATGATGATATTAAGTACTTGAAGGGTACTGAGGCATCTAATGGTGGAAGTGACAAGATACAGTTTGCATAATTACACTGAGTTAATTACATACGGAGAATTCCACAAATACCTTGGCTATGTTGCAAAGATTTAACATGCATTCTGAGCGCCAATATTTAAGGTTTCTCAAAGTGCCATTGATTTGACATTTAGCCCAGTGGTCATTACAGGTTTTGTTTATAAAGTTCCTCAACTGTCTGCATTTCTTACCCAGAAGCACTGAAACCTTGGCAAAAGTAATCTGTAACTCTTTGCAGCTGGTGAGGTAGATAGTTCTCTGCCGATACCACAAGCAGAACTCCATACAGATTGCAGTTATATTTTCTTAATTTACGTCAATATCTGCTGGGTTTTTTGATCTTTAAATCCTGTCAGCAAAAATTGTAGCACTAACACTGCCTGGGCAGTCCTAGTAAGACATCTCATATCCCCATCTACCTAGACCTTCCAGAGGTAACAAGAACAGGAAAAAACCTAGAAGCTCCTGTAGGAATGTGGAAAGTATCATATGTCTGAAGCTTCAGCCCATGTATGGGGTTGCATGATGAACAACGCAACTTTAGAAGAGGCTAAAAGGATGTTCAATCTGCTGGTGGGAAGCTTCAGAGCCAGAACTATCCTCTCTTATTGCTGAATTTTCAGGTAGTGCTGGGAAGTGAATACTTGATAAATCATGAGGGAACTCAGTAAGAAAAAGATGAAGGAATTTTATCTTCTATTCTTCTAGAGATGGGACTTTTCTTCCTGGAATTTCTCTGATTTTAACCTTTAAGTGAAATGTGATCAGAGCTACTTCTAAAAAAAATACTGACATGAAAAGAGTGTCATAAATTAGTTAGCAGCTCACAATTGTGGTAAGCAGGTCATGGTAGTAAAGCAAACTTGAACCATCAGGAAAAGATACAGTATGATGATAGACAGCAGTACACATCAGAGGTGATGTCAAAAGACAGTACAGATGCATCAGCTTCATCAAACCCACAGCAATCTATGTTTTACCCCGTTCCTGTGTGTTGAGTCGGGAAGAGGGAACAGTAATGCTAAGGCAGCTGATCAGCTCCTGCAAGCGGGTGCCTTAAAGCTTGCTCTTAAAAGAGCAGGGTGAATTACAAATGTAAAGTAAAGTAAATAGAAGGCAGCTGGGCTGTTTACACCATCATTTTAACACTTCTGAGCAGGAGGATAAAAAGTCTGGGTATACTACAAGAAAATTACTTAGACCCACAATGTCCACCACAAAAGAACAGCAGCTGCTATGCTCAGCTGTGTGTAAAGCTGAGATAGTTGTTTAAAATGAGGAAGCTTCCAGAGGCATGGGATGTTATAGATCATTTCATCATGTTCTCAACATTCCTCCTCCCAGAAACTGCTCTTTGCTTTCACTTTGGAGCATCATGAATTTACTGTTTGCTTTTAGCCTGGAAGGCTAGCAGGGTCTCATGGGGTTTCCAAAGTCAGAAAGGTCACATCATACCTGTTTCCGGACCTGTTTAAGGACCTAGGATGGAACTCTGCATAGACTTGATTTCCAGTGCTTGCAGAGAATTGCTGCCAGAAACTGGACAGTGAATTTAGTTGTAATTATCTGACTCTACAATAGGGCTGATAATAATTCCATGTTTCACAGAGCTGTTGAGAGTCTATATTAATGTGCATAGAGCTTTCAGACTTACACTGTAGATTTGAGGAAAAAATCTGCTCAGTTTGCTCTAAACAGCTATGGTATTAATCCAGTCAAATAAAAATGGCTGCGTTTACCCAAGACCAAAAAATTTTACTTTTGCTGGTTTAAAAATATTTACTAAACATTAATACTCTAACATTCAGCTGAAAGTCTAAAAATGCGATTAATCTGAAGATATCTTCCACTAAATACTGGGATGATGTTTAGTAACTAGAGGTTTTAATAAGCTGCAATTTCTTAGGTAGATGTCTGGAGGTCACAACTTCAGCACTTCACTAGACGGTGAAGTTAACAGTAGATGTGCTCCTTCACATCCTCATGTCAAAAGGCCTATCAAGTACTAGTGCAAACAACATCAGTGGTTCTTCTATTCTTCTCAGCCTGCAAAATTAGTAAACAATACCATTATCTTATATATTTTTCATTTCTTTATGTCTAAAGGAAGTTTGTGGAATTCCAAAATTCCCTTTAACCCAAGAAAAAAGGTCTCACTTCCTGCTGTTCTCTGCAGTATTGCAGTATGAAGAGGTATGAAGAAACAAGTCTGCTGATGTGGCTTGTAGCACTGTATGCACACTTCTAGAGATTACCAGGTGGCAAAACTGGAAGTACAAACAGGTGTTAAAATGTTCCTCCCGTGTGGACACCGCTTGCTAAAGGTCAGCAGTCACCTGCTGCCACCTCTGAGCAAGTATTTCCAGTTTTTACAAGAAGCTTCTTACTTGATATCTGAGGTGAAAAGCTCCCTCTTGATAGTGTGCAACTATCAGTCTTCTTTCTAAACTTAAAGCAGGTCAGCAGACCAGTTTTGTCATAGGTCCTGCGGGTAACTAGAGCAGGGAAGGACAGCGTAACAGCAGGAATTTCACAATAGCTTCTGAACTTGAAGGCTCTGATGAGATGTAGAAAATGTAACACACCATGCTTTGGTTCTATTTACATACCCCGGAAAGCATTTTTTTCAGTTGATGATGCATAACATTGCAGCCTCATTGCTGCTGTGTGAATGTGATTTGCTCTACCAAGCAGTAAGAAGCCACTAGAGAAGCCAGTCAGTTTCTTCAAGCTGCATACAGCATATGCTGCCACCACCTCTTCAAGACGTGGGAGTTTTTAACAAGTCCAGCATGTTTCACATTAAATGCAGCTGAAAGTCTTCTCTTAGATTTTGGACCATGGTTCCTGCTGAGTTACAAATATTTGTTACTGTTTGGTGTTAATACAGTGAGCCAGTAGAGGGCACCCTGGCATCTAATTTTAATATTATTAACTTTAAATAGATACATTTTGTTTCGCAAATTTAAAGTTTTAAAGGATACTGTTAACAAACGTACAGATTCCTGTAGATAATGGGCATTGTGCAAAGCTAATTGTGAAAACCTGCCTTTTTAACATCACCCAAACCTGAGCATTAAAATTTAAAAAAAACCCAAAAGCCCAAGCTGTGGAAATTGCTAAAGCTCACCCTGCCTCCTTTCATCTATCATATTTTTTCATAATGTAGGCAATTTTTTTTTTCATGTGTAGTTTCAGAATGGGTTAATAAAACACACATAAGTGTTGAAAAGTCCAGTAAAAGAGTTGAATAACACCCACATACTCATGCCACCCATCTGTCCTTAATAAAGTTATTTTTAGCTGTCTCCTAGCTACTGATTCTTCCATCACATAGCTTTATAATTCCAATCAGGCACACACATGCTTATATGTAGCTTCTTCTCCCCTCTCCCCCATATAATAATAGAATTGCAGATGCTTACCTTCAGAAAACATAAAATAAAATAAAAAAATCAGAATAGCTTCTGAAATTGTCCATTCAAGCCCAAACTATTCATCATGAAATACATCTGTCAGCCTTTAGCTAGAAGGAGAGTTATGCTTTCTTTAGGCCAAACTATCTCAAGGAATATATTAGAATGTGAACATTTTGACAGTTCATAACACCTTTCATCTAAAGTTCTCCAAATACTTAATGTATATTAATTAAAGTCCCTTCTTGTAGCACACTCCTTTTGTTATACCCAGTTTACATATGGGCCCTTGAGGCATAAGTGATTAAGATGCTCTTTTTTTCAAAGTGTGTCTTGAAGTAATTGTCTCAGTGCCTGGTTTCTCTTCACTGTAAGATTATAGTAATTTCAAATGCACTTTGTTTTGTTTCTCTAAAAATGTATTAGGAGTAGGAGAAGGTGTGGGAACTAATACCAAGAATTTAATTAAATTGTAACTTGACTGCTAGAGATAAGTATAAGGATCAAAAAGTTCTTTCAGGAGTAAAGATAGGTTCTCCTGAGACATTTTGAAAGTTATTCATATTGGTAAAAAGCTAAGCTGAAAGTGCCTGTTAAAAATGCTGAAACAAGTACTCTTATGTGCAACCTTCGAACTGTCCTCAAAAACATGGGGACATGGCACACAAAGACACTTTTTCCTGAGACTTTCACCATCTCTAGCTATCATTTTGACCTTTTAAAGGTAGTTAAAAAGAAAACAGAAGAGTCTGACAAAGAGAAACTAGGTCTTTTTTGGCCTCATTTGAATATAAAAGTAAATAAAGAACACAAGCGTGGGGATAGAGCTCCATGGATACAGGCTTCTGTTTCCACCTGTACACCACTGTTGCAGGAAAGGCTTGCAAGCTGTGCTTGTAAGGCAAAACAGTGTCAGCACATTCCTTGCAAGTATCTTGAATATGAAAAGTTGAAATGCTTTGTTGATGAGCTCTGGAATATTTCCTCTAGCAACCAATCTTTGCTGTCTTTATTCCTGGGTCCTTTCAAATCATCTTTAGTGACAGTACTTGCTTCAGCTAGTACTTTATCCATGAAGACCTAAGGGAATTCCTTACAGTAACACCTACCAGGATTATGAAACACAGGGTTTCCAAGGACTAGGCAGTCCTAACTCCAGATGATTTGGGTATTCTGTGTTGTGATAGATTTCCAAAATTTCTGGACAGCACAGATGTACAATGGGATGGCTGAAAGCAAATCCTTTTCATAGGATGTTTAAACTTTCATTCTTTTTCAAGTATTTAATTTGATATTTTTGTCTCCAAAATCTTTTTTATTTGCTGCAGAAGTATCACAACCCTTGCCCTGATCATAAGTAACTAAGCATAATTAGCCGTGGCTGACAGGCAAGCAAGCAAGAACTGAGTGGGATAAGCCATGATAAGGACCATGGATCAACAAGTGCCAGGAGAACAACACCTGAAGTTGCTGGAAAGGCCTAGTGTGATGTCATTGTGTATCAAACTGAGGCAGCATCTGGCTATTAATACCCCACTCCAGCAACAGAGTTTGAGAAAGCTGGTATATGGACATCTGGCACCATGCAGAAGGGGAGGACCCCAGATGCAACTGTTAAAACACTGCGTGCCAAGCCCACAGGCAGAGACCACCATGGAGTGGCTGGAGAGAGTGCCGCTTTTTCTGCAGCCTCAACTGCCTGGCATGGGAACGGTGGGGGAATCGTGCACAAAACTGTATAGAGTAAATCTTTGTGTGCATGTGTCTGTGTGTGTGCATGTGCCTGTGCTTGCATGTGTGCGTGTGTGTGCAATCCTTTACCTGACACACCCGCACGCTATGACTTTTGCAGAGGTGATTATGGACTGCAACTCTTTCACGGGCACTCCCTTGCCGTGGGGAAAGAGCTTGCGTGCCCCTGTGAAGTTGAGAGCTATGCTGGTGGTGGCATATGCCTCCGGTAGGGTCTCCCAAGCCAGACAGGTCTCAACTGAAGGGTCAGACAAAGTGTGTCCACGGGCAGGATGGGCTCACTAGCCTTCGGGCAACCATCCTAGGAGAAGGACAACTCTAACTCCAAACCCGGGCAGATGGAGCTCGTTTAGCCCTGTAAGGCCATCCATCTAAGAGAAGGATACTCTAACCAAACCTACGACCTGAGGACTTCGCTGTCACCGTCCAAGCTTGCTCGGCCCTGGCAGATGAACCTCAGGTGTAAAGGGTGGGGCCAGTCTCGCGCACGCTGCGCCTCACCTAAAAAATCCACCGCGCAGGCTTGAAGGGTGTACTCACGTTTGCAAAGCCCTGTAGCGACAGGCAAGGGACGAAACGGCAGGTGGAAAGATGTCACTGGAAGCCGCAGACCCAACCCCTCGACTATACCACCCAAGGAGACCCTCTGGTGTGCTCTTTGCAACCGGTCTTGCCTATCCCGCATTGGCCTTTTCAGCCATCAGCGCGCTTGCAATAAGTGTGGGCAAAGCCCTTCCCAAATCTTCGTCCGCGAAGCCAAGCCATGATGATGATGATGATGATATGGACTGCAAAGACATGATAGGGTACAACTTCCCTTCAGAAATTTGGCAGCATGTTTAGCAGACATTTTGTTAGCAATGGGGTATAGATCTCAAAACATGGTTCAGCGAAAGGATCTCCTCAATTTGTTCCATATTATAGTACTACACGCAGAAGAAAAACAGATTTTATTTTATTAATAGAAAACTCTGTGCTTATAGTTGTACGGAAAATGCCCTATCATGCAAATTTTCTTGTGGATTTAAATAGAGTTATTCAAAAAATAATATGCTACTTACTCACTGTACAGGCAGCAAAGTTCAGTCCCTATTTCTATTTTCTCTTCATATCTCCTGCAAATGAAGTGTTTTATTCCACTCTTCTATTTTTTGCTTCCTATGTTGTTCCTTTAAATGTAGTAAAATGTAAATATTTTCAACTCTAGGACTCTTTCAGTCTAGCTGTTTTACATTTTTCACTTCAGATTTCTTTCACTCATCTAAAAGCTGCACAGTCACGCTATCTCCCTAGGAGTCTCACTTTTGTTCAGGTGCATACCTGCATATGTGTGGTGAACACCATATATGCCCAAACGTGCTAGGATTTCTGGATCCCTCTATGAAATCTTGTGGGGTCTACGAACCCACTGTGGAGCCCAACTGCTCAAAAACCTTCAGAATTCGTGAGAAGTCCGTTTCTTGTTTTGAGGGCACATTTGATTTTAACCGCTGGAAGGGCAGGAATAGAAAATTTGCTGCAAAGCAATATTGGTTTAGTTCAGTCTGGAGATGACCTAGGAAATCTACAGGGTTCCTTGCCAAGCTTCTGCCCATTAGGTATTAGCTTCTGGGTTGATTCACTAAGGACATGTGAGAGATATCTGAGCCATTTTTAACACAGATATGCTGCCAAGGTAACTGCTTCTGAAATAAACAGATCAATTTTGAAGAAAGAGTCTTGTTTAAAGAGCTGCCAGTGGGCATCCTACTGTTTGCTGCCTTTCCAGCCCCTTTTTCATGTTAGGTTTTGAACTTTTCTTCTGCATGCTCTGGATTCTGCCTTTTAAAAATCATTAGGAGGTTGTGCCATAACATGAAGTCTGAGAAACAGGAGGAATAGGACCTAACTTACAAATTTTTGAAGTTCAAGGACAAATACATGTAAAACCTTTCCAATCATTTCTTGAAAGAGTTTTTACCTATTCACCCATTACTGGACTTAAAAAGTTGCTCTTCTCCAGTTTATCCTCCAATTTGATCCAGCACTAATAGTCATAATAATGCTAGATTTGTGACACTGTGTTCATTTCTATGGCAACGAAATGCTAAGTTACAAATACAGGATTATGTCTGTCAGCAAGATTATTCTTATCCAAGCACAAATATGCCAGATGATAAATAGCAAAGGAAATGTAGAAAATGGTGGGCCAACTAAGTTGTTCTGCATAGAAATACAAAATAATCAGTACTCAAGAAATCAGTGAGAATGGATTGCCTAGCAATGGTTGTTTTAATTAGAGGTCAAATAAAATTACATTAGAAGATTTAGGGATGTTTTCAAGTTTCACTAAAGGCAGGAAGTTTTCTGATGGAAATTGGATCCTTGATACAGATGTTATTATATTCTGTTAAATGGTCTTGGTGTGAAAAAGGCTTTAATAGGAAGACTTCCAAGGGGACTTTTCTGACTGTTCTTGACAAGTGATTTATCTTTTTGTAGAAACAAAGAATCACAGAATCATAGAATGGTTTGGGTTGGAAGGGACCTATAATGGTCATTTAGTCCACTTCCCTTGCAATGAGCTGGAACATCGTCAAATAGATCAGGTTGCTCAAAGTCTCATCAAGCCTGACATTGAATGTAACCAGGGATGGGACATCTACAGCCACACTAAGCAACATGTTCCAGTGTTTCACCATCTTCATCATAAAAAAAATTTCTTCCTTCTATCTAGTCTGAATCTATCTTCTTTTAGTTTAAAACCATCACCCCTTGTCCTGTCGCTACAGAGCCTATTAATTCTGTCCTCACCTTTCTTATAAGACCCCTTTAAGTATTGAAAGATCAGAGCCTTCTTTTCTTCAGGATAAACAACCCCAACTCTCTCAGCCTTTCTTCACAGAACAGGTGTTCCATCCTTCTGATAATTTTTGTGGCCCTCCTCTGGACACTCCAACAGGTCCATCTCTTTCCTGTGCTGAGAACTCCAGAGCTGGGCACAGTACTCTGGGTGAGGTCTCTCCAGAGAATAGTAGAGGGGGAGAATCACCTCTCTTGATCTGCTGGCCACGTTTCTTTTGATGCAGCTCAGGATATAGTTGACTTTTTGAGTTGTGAGGGCACATTGCTGGTTCATGTCCAGCTTTTCACCCTCCAGTATCCACAAGTCCTTCTTCACAGAGGTACTCTCAATCTCTTCATACCCCGGACCCTATTGATACCTTGCGCTTGTCCTTGTTGAACCTCATCAGGTTCACACGAGCCCAATTCTCTAGCCTGCTCTGGTCTCTCTGGATGGCATGCCATCCCTGATGAGGGTGCACTTGATACCACTATGCCATTCATGAAGTTATTAAATAGTACTGGTCCCTGTATGGACCCCTGAGGGACACCACTCTTCACAGATCTCCATGTGGACATTGAGCTATTAACTACTACCCTCTGGATGTGTCCATCCAACCAATTCGTCCATCCAAACAGTCCATCCATCAAATCCACATAGCTCCAGTTTAGAGAGAAAGACGATGTGGGGGACCTTGACAAAAGCCTTACAGAAGTCTAGATAGATGATGTCCATAGCTCTTCCCTTGTCCATTGACGTAGTGACTCCATCATAAGAGGCCGCTAAGTTGGCTAGGCAGGACTTGCCCTTGGTGAAGCCATGCTGGTTGTCTCAAATCACCTCCTTGTCCTCCACGTGTAAAGTATATTTGGAGGCCAGTAACTAACAGTGTACCCTAGGGGTCAATACTAGGTCTGGTCATGTTTAAATGGTCATCTTCATCAATGATCTGGATGATGGGCCAGAGTGTATCCTTGCTGAGGATACACTCAGTATACCCTGGGAAGTGTGGCAGATACATCAAAGGATCATGCTGCCATCCAGATGAATCTCGGCAGGCTGGAGAAATGGACTGACAAGAACGTGATGAAGTGGAACTGGAATGATATGACAGATAATGATGCAAAAAGAATACACCACTGACAATATATTGTCATGCCTTCAGCTGACAATATATCAAAAACCCCATTTTATCCTCGACAAATCTCAAAACTCCAATCATTGAAGTAACTGAAGTTTAGTTAAGCCTTCAACAACAAGGTAAAATTTCTTTGAGTTTGCTCAACTTTAACATTACCAGCCATAATTATGTTTATCAATATCATTTTGGTCATAATACTACCAAGATCCATAAGAAATACACTACAAAAGTATTTTGATGGGTACAAATGAGTTTGAAGATGATTCCATATGGAACAAGTAGGGACACGGTGATATTTCAGTGCTGGCTGACTAGTTGAACTGTGGGGTGGAACAGTGGCTCTCTGAAAGACAGGCAAAAGGCAGAAGGCAGAAGCAGAGGCTTATGTCTGGGAGTGCACATGGCCATGGGGGAATTGAGATAAGACTGCCCCTGCCCCACCACAGTCAGGCTGCTCAGGCCTCTTCACACATCTCAGACACCCCTCACGGGTCCCAGACATGGCTGCATGCCAGGTGGACCCCCACTAGGCCCAACCTCCAGAGCCAAGGTGCTGGCTGAATAGAATGGGCAAATTCTTTGGGGATCATGACCTGTAAATTCTGCCAGGCTCTGACGATACCTTCCTGGGATGAGGTGGGAGGACACACTTTGTGCCAAAGGATTTTGTTAAGGAACTTAGGCAAGGAAAGGCTACAGGAAGCTCATCTCCCTCTTCATGATTAGGAAACATCACCATAGTGCAGAGAAAGCAGAAGGCCTGAGGAAGGCCTCGGCCTGAGGAAGGCAGGAGTTGGGGGCTTTGAGAGGGCCTCTGAAATGACACTGCTTTGCACCAGACTAACAGCCACATCCCTCTGGCCTTTTTCTCCATTTTCCTCCTTAATTCTTACTGAGGAAGGCATCTGGCTGATGGCATTAGTTCACCCTCACTCAGCAATTGCAGGTGTATCCTAGTTTTCCCCAGTTGCTCCATATGACAAGTTCCAAAACCCAAAGGCTCTGTGGATCCCATTCCGCAAAGAAAGCATAGCAAAAAAAAGCATCACTGCTAGGGTGTGAGGAGTGGCAGCAGGCTCCACGCTTCTTCCTCTGCCAGCCCAGTCCCTGCTCTGGGAGGCGCAGCTCCCTCACTGGCTGAGGTGACAGTTTCTCCCTCCTCCCTTCTCCTATCCAGGTAGCAAAGGCCCCCTGTGCCCCTGCAGACCAAACGCTCTGCCTCAGAGAGCATGGCAGGCAGCTGTGAAAACCCAAGATGCTCTCAATCCAGGGAAATGGGGCCTGGGGGAAGTCCCGCTGCTAGGGCAAGGCACTGGGCATCCTCCCTGCCATCTGCCTGCCTGATGGGTGAAGCCAGGCATCTTTGTGGACTCAGATGGTTGTAGGGCCAACATGGACTTTGTTCTGCTTTTACCACCCTGCTGGCTGCCCCTCTCCCTCCTGATCCTGCCAATGATTCTTTCAGCCAGGATCAGATCCCTGCTTTGGCAGGGACCATCCACGCTCCTGCAAGTGACTTGCTGGCAAACCAGCATTTCTGCCCTGGCCTCTGGCCCACATGTGCTCACTGTATCTGCAGAGGGAAGATATTCAAAAGCCATCTGGACATGGTCCTGGACAACCAGCTCTAGGTGACCCTGCCTGAGCAAGGGGATTGGACAAGATGACCTCCAGAGGTCCCTGCGAACCTCAAGCAGTGTGTGCTTCTGTGCTTCTGTGATTCTAATTAGAAGAAGAGAAGGAGTCTTATTATTTGAAACAACAGGAACTTCAATGATATGACAGATGATGATGCAAAAAGAATACACCTTCCTGTGGCTTCATGCCTTCAGCTGACAATATAACCAAACCCCATTTTATCTACGACAAAGCTCAAAACTTCAATCATTTAAGTAGGCTCTAGGTGACTCTGCTAGACGAGGATGTTGAACCAAGAAGATGACCTTCAGAGGTCCCTTCCAAACTCAACCAGTCTGTGATTGCATCATATGACTCAAAAGCAGTTTTCTCCTAGGAATTTCGTTTTAATATCTTTCTTAACTTGCTGTGTACAAACTAAGATCACTGTTTTAAAACACTGCAAAGTTTTATACCCAATCTTTAGGTCACCCATATTTTCAATCTGCTGAGTTGGTGTGTTAAAGAAGAGATTTTAATTAGTATACATGGGAATTTGTCTATCATGAACTCCCTTTTGTTCCTTCTAGGTCAGTAACAAATACTAAGTTTTGCAAGGCCCCTCTATATTTAACACTGCTTTTATAGCAGCTAGCTGAGACATATGACATGGGTTTTTATACTCTTGACTATGGCCAATTGTTGAAGCTGTCCCTTGAAGTGATAAGCAACCTCAGACAAAGCATAAACTTTATTAACTTAACAGATTGAAAAAGCACTTTGGGGTGCCTAGCTCTGGAAGGAACACAGGTTACATGAAGCCAACTTTTATATTATCATATGCCACTTGGGTAGCACTGCCCAAGTGTGTTAAATAACTAAGTAATAAATATTAAATATTATAATAAATATTTGGTACCATCCTTGAACAGCACAACACTTGTATATCAATGTAGCATGCTGTTCAGGTGCTGGTTGTTTAGACAGTTGCTTCCCAGAAGAGACCAGAGGTTCAGATAGTGAACTGGAAGATCATTCTGGGGTTTGATTGGCCAAAACTGCCAGCACTCTGGTAAAAGTGCAGAGTTCAGAGCCTGATCTCCAAGTCCTATTCAGTTGAGCTCTATCAACAAGCTGACTGAAATACCTAAATGAGACCTGACCCTGGGTTTCCATCTGGAATTCCATTTTTAAAATTTTTTCTCATTCTTTTATGTTTTCTAGGGTAAATATCTAACAACCAAGGGAATGCTTCTTGTATTTGTCACCCAGCATAGTCTGGAAGATGTTAATTGCTTCTGTTGACAGAGAGTGGCATAGAGTAAGATTTATTAGTGCAAGTGAATAACCATGGAGTGAGATGCTAGAAATAATGGTATGATCTAAGTGGGAAACCCAGTAACTGGAGACAGTTGATGTAGAAAATGATCCCGTTGTTCCGGTCAATATGAGCTTGCTTTTCAGAGGCCAGTGTATCATAGCTGCAAAAACCCTCACAATTCTACCAACCAATATTTTTATACAGTTAGGTAAGCACTGGTAATATTTTATATCATGCAGTTGACATTTTGTATGTTGAAGAAAGATGAACTGAAATTGGAACAGGTGCAGAGAAAGTCTACTATGATGATTTACAAAATAGAGTATCTAAGGAAGTTGAAATGCTTTTTAAGTTAAAGGATTACAAGA
Source organism: Bucorvus abyssinicus (assembly GCA_009769605.1). Taxonomy (NCBI): domain Eukaryota; kingdom Metazoa; phylum Chordata; class Aves; order Bucerotiformes; family Bucorvidae; genus Bucorvus; species Bucorvus abyssinicus. Next base: position 35,424,106 of record CM020063.1, read on the forward strand.
GTGCAAATTCAAATGGTTATGGAGAAATTATTCATAACTGAACAGTAAAATACTAACCCAAATACTGTTAAAATAGTATTTCCAACCATCTAAGCAGAAGTCCTGTAATATGCTTTGAAATAAGATAGATGGTCAATAAATTCAAATTGTTATAATATGAAGTTGAAAAACTTAGGAGCAGGGTTTTATGTTTAAAATAAAATCATTTCCAAGAGGAATGAAGTTTTATGTACGTGTGTAAATCCTATTCCAAAAGAAGTTTGAAATGAGCCTGGATTACTGTTAGTTTGTAGTTTAGCTTTGCTGTATTAATACGTGCTTTAAGCCTTCTGCTAGTTGCTATGGAAGCTTATTTCCTTGCCTTCCACTCTCCCTTCCTCCCTTGCCCCACTCAGTGAGCACTTAAAAGATTGACTGCTGGGCATTGTCATCTTTCTCTGAAGCACTGGACTGAAAATAAAGTAAATATAGATAAAGAGTGATTACCAATAGTGTCTGGTGTCTGATGGATATGACCAATTAATACGCTCAGGATTTAACCAACGGGATTTTGGATAAAGCAGTAATTTCCCCTTAGATCAAACTGGAACAAAAATTAGCATTCTTTTCCTTCTCTTCAGTAATGTAAGGTGTGGTTTTCTGTTGATGATCAGCTAGAAGGTTCATCAAAGGGGGTCCCTGCTAAATCAGGAAGCTATGAGATGTGAGACCTTCTGTCCTTTCTGCTCACTTTGTATGTCCTATAAAGTAGTGGGTTTTCTTCATTTGGCTTTAATTGTTCTGAAGGCTCTTGAGAAGTGCTGTAGGTTCTATAATGACACAGAGAATAGAAATCCTATAGACAGTTATCTAAGCTGAGCCTTTTTTACAGTGCTTTTTTCATTGCAGGAACTGGACTTGTTTTTCTCTCTGATCCTCTCCAATCTTATTTTTCTGAAACAGGCTTATTATTGTCTTACTGACTTGCTCAACCACAGACTTTAGGGTTATACCAAAGAGTAGCATTAAATCTTCAGTTACTTGTCATAAAGTTCCAGTAAGAGTGGTGATTAATTTTACTTGTTATAATAGCTTCAGAACAGTCCTTTAGTTGTAGAAAGCACTGTATCTTATTACTGGGACTGTGAGATTTGAGTTTTTAATTTGTTGTGAATTGAAGAATTTACTCTTGCTCCTTTCTTAAAGGTCTCCTGTGATTTGCTTTAACAGGGTGAGAGAGAAATGGGAGACATTCACTCCCTCACCATCCTTCTTCTTCCTATGTCCCCAGGAAGAAAAGCTAGGTGGAACTGTAGGGCTATTTAATGGCTAGTTATAGCATGATAACTCTTTAATACTGCTTTGGCAGGCAAATGAGAGGTGATCCCTGCCAGTGTCGATGCCTGCTCTCCTCTTACTTTGATCATGATTACTGTTGACTTGAATTACACTTATCTAACTAAAGCTTCAGAGCAATAGGTTCAAGTGATGTTCCATTTCCGTTTCAGTGCAGATATCATCCAGCCTCTTTGTGCTGATTGACTGAAAATCATTGGAAGCAAAATAGCTGGTTCATTGCTCTTTCTTAAGTCCCAGGACTGTGATGTCATTTATTCACCTTGGTTCACATGGAAACTTAAGTCTATATAAGAGGAAGTCTGTGTTCATACAGAATGCCTCAGTGATGTCTTTAAACAGATACAAATGCGTAAGGAAGGATGTATAAAGGTAGAGAAGGTAGTAGTGTGTTTATGATTCAATTTTGAATTGCTGGTCAAGGCTTGATCTCAGTATAATAACTCTGATAGTAGACACAAAGGATTGAAAAGAAGAATAAAATTATATTTATGGCTCATTACAAGGCATTGTTTTAGTTCTCTTGACCAGTGCAGTCAAAAAGCACAGTTCATTATATAACTCACAGAAGTTCAAAATACTTATAAGATTTCCAAATGCTTTCTAGAGCCTCAGAAAAAATGGGGACAGCTAAAAAGGTCATTTACAACAAATGAATCTAATTATTTTTAAAAACTTCCTATTTTTGAATGGCAGTTATGACTGTAATCTTAACGGTGTTAGAAGTGCAGTTTGATACACATGGTTGAAAAGTCACAGAAGACAAAAATATATCCTGAAAGAAAAGGGAATTCTACTTCCCCAGATTCTCCACTGAGGGAAAAGAATTTGTGTTTCAAAGGTGGTTTTATTATCCTGCTGCTGTTTTAGCCTTCTGGGTGAAGAAGTCCATAAAAACACATATACTCTGGGCTTTTAACTGCAGCTTACTAGTCTTTGCAATCAATCTCCTCAGTGAGGGTGTAATTCAGTCCCTTGCAAGGCAGTAGATAAAGGTGCAGATTCACTTCTATCTCTTCTAGGCTTTCAGACATACTACTTGAGAAACCAAACTGGCTGAGCTGAGGTGCTTGTACAATGTGAGAAGTACCTAAGGAAAGAGGACAGGGCCCCTGCAGCCTGGGGAAATACCAAGCATCTCCCGGATACCAGAAGTACTTGGCAGATCTCCAGGTTTTGATGGATCTTTTTTTTTTCTTTACAGAAAGACTGAAGCAGGGAATGGATAACTTAGGCAGATTTATCCATAGGGAGTCAGAGAAGGAAAGAGAGAGAGGGAAACAGCAACTACTAGTATCAGCAGATGCTGAGCCTCTGTTTTGTGGCAAAAGCTTCATCTTTTCAAACAGTCCTTTTCCTGGCCAGATACTTAGGTCAATTCTCTCATTTGTGTGCATCTAAAGGTACCACATTACTATAGTGGGTCTCAGACTTTTTATAGCTCTGGCTCACAATATTTATTCTCAAAAAAACTGCTGTTAGGTGCTTTTTGTCAAAGTATTTCTACCTCACATGCTACATATGAAATAGTTAACACAACTATCTCTAAAAGCAATAGCATTTGAAGATAATTCATCTCCCTGCAGTACAAAATTAATTAATCTGTGTGATGGCAAATAAGAAATAAGGAAGTGTTATTTACTCATATTTCTGTTCAAACAAAAAAAGCTTCTTATCTTGCAAGAGAAAATATTCTGGTGAATACCAAACATCTTCAAGGTTTCTAAATTACCTATGAAAAATGTAAGAATTCTGACTGATAAGTTAGAAACCATGCTAGAAAGAAGTGAGCAGTTAAATAAATGGTGCTTTGTGCTTACCAAGCAAAGTAACACTGAATGCAAACACAATTGATAAAAAGATTTAATTGCCTCTTAAATGTCCAATACTTCTTTGTAATGTAAAAAGTGAAACTTACGGACACATAATGCACATACTTACTGTGGAACTAGTAGAGTGTACACAGCTGAAATTTTACCTAAGTGAATCTACGACCAAGTTCTAAATAAGAAAATTTACAATTAGTTACTCCAGTTTCCTAATGTGGTAAAGCATCTCTTAAAATATATTTCAAAAACTTCGGTTTTTACAAAACTTAATAATTTTAGTGGCTCAGAAACATCTAAAATGCATGTATTGTAACTGGGCCAGAGCTACAAACTAAGCTCCACATCCAAACATCTTTAAAACTCAGATATGATCAAATCCAAGGTTTTGGTTAAGCTCATTACAAGACAGCTGCAAAATCTGGATTCTGATGCAGTAACTTCCTCAGAGTTTGCAGTGTCCAGATGTTTGGTGGGGAGTGTTTCTTGCTCAGGCCATTCTGACTGTTTGGTTTTGCCTTTATTTTTTTTTTTTAATTCTCATATTTTTATTTTTATGTTATATCTGACAAATATCTTTTGAGAAAGTAAGCTTTATGCTGACTATATTTGAAACACTGAAATTAAGTTAATCCTGTTTTATTTTAATGCAATAGATACAGAGGATAAGCATGATACTATATAGAAACTATTCTGCATTTATTCATTGTGGGATTCTACTACTGGTCACTACCTTGAGCTACATTTTGGAGTGATCCAATGTATCACTTCAGGGGCTGGAAAACTTCAAGACCTTGCTACTGCCTTGTAAGAGCAGTTAATCTAACCATTATAAATTTTAAAAATGGAGCAAAAATATTTTTCATATGTGAGTTTTTGATTAAGAGGTTTATCTCACTAACACACTTGTGCCTTGTTCATACGCAGTTAAAAAGGTGTCATTTGGATGAAAAAATCCAAGATAAATTGTTTTCTAAACAAGAATTGTATAGATAATGAAGACCACACAGTTTGTAATACACTGGCAGATCTAGCATTTTCGTTTATTGTTATGATGTTTATGTTTCTCCTTTTGGAATTGCTTAACTCCAACATGTCAGCTCCACTCCCCGTTTGTTACTGATTTGTTGCTTCCTTTACTCATGATAATCATTCCAATGAGTTGAAAAGTGCTATTGCTCTCGAATGACTGTACCTTGTCTGAACCATACATGGAAATGAACCTGGAAATGTAATTCTTTATTGTTTAAGCTAATGATATTGCTGCAGTAACTACCTTAATTATAGCAGACTGCACTTCAAGGAACTTTGTTTTCCTTTCTGATGAAATTAAGCCCAGAGGCCAAAACCAGGGATGGACTTCTATGTCAACTTGCTTAATTTAGATAACAAGTTAAGTGATGTTAAGTACCTTTCACTAATAATAATGAATATTCCACTGACTCTCTATCGTAGGCTGTGTAGCACGCAAGCAAAACCTTCATCTAGGAGGGGCTGTATTTGAAAATAATTTGTGCTGTGGCATGTAGACAAAAAAAGAAACTGAATTCCCTGCCTCATAAATGTATTTCTATTCTGCAGAAGTGTACTGCAGGTGGTGACCATCCAGAGGCAATACTGGGAGCACCTCTCAGCAGAGAACTGGAAGATGTGACACTGCTGCATTCTCTCCCTGCTAGAAAACCATGGGCTGTATGTAAAATGGTGCACGTTAGGGTGTGGAGGGCAGGGCCATTCTTTGTGTGTCTCTCGTGCCCTACGATCAGTGTTCACGTGGAGCATCTACGTTCAGTCAGTATGACTTCATTAACAGGGGACAGTTTCCACATGTGAGACAGGAGGAGCAGTGCCTTCTAAGTCATAGGGATGTTGACAAAGCTGAGTCTGAGCTGCACAGGAACAGTGCACAGACAAATGTTTGGCATGAGGATTACACTTGGGGTCCAGCAGTTTAGCTGCTTAAGTCCGGTGAGGCTCCACAGCCAAAATCACATTGCTCTGACTTCTCACTTTATAGAGATCAATGTTATATTAGGCATCAATCTCTGCTCAGTTTAACCTACTTCACAGTCTATTAGGAGGAACCACTTGCAGTACCCCGCAAAGGTGTAAATATTTATGCACAAAGACAGCATGAGACGTGTATTTTTTTCTGAAAAGGAATGACAGAATTATTGTACTGGGAGCTGAGCATGACTTCTGCAACTCAGGATAGTCTGAAAGTATGTATGCTGGCTAAACTTCTGCTGAGCAGTCTAATAACAGCGATTTTAAAAGGAGGGCTCAGGGACTATTTTGTGTGCCATCTTTACTGGCAATGGAATAGCATTTTATTTCATAAGTAGCCTTGTTGGTCTCTGAAGGAATGCTTGGATGGTAAATTACTGTTTAAAATATATAAGAAAAGCAAAATTAGATCACGAAGCAGAGCTACCTTTATAATCTTGGGGAATCCAAAGCAATCAGCCTTACAGTAAGCCAAAGAATTGCTGGCCTTTTTTTAGAGCTCTGTTCATCTAATCCAACTCAACAAGCAGGGCTCAGTTTCTGGCACTCAACAACAGTGTCAGGGAGTGTACAGAGTGTACTTCCAGCACCAGAGGAGAAGTAGGAGGGTCCTCATTTGCTTTCTTTATTGTTCCCCTTTAAAGAGTGCCTCTAGTGCATCTGGCATTCTCCATTCACCTACATGTAGGGGCAGCAATGTGTTGTACTTATTCACGTACTTTTTTCTGGGAACCTGCTCATTAAGAATTTTTGTACTCTTTTTAGCACATAAGCAAGATCAAAGGTGACATTTTACTTATGTCTTAAATTAACTTTTAACTCTTGTAATAACGAATGTTGAACACTTTGAAGAACAATCAGATAGGCATAAGTTAGTGGTATGAAAAGAGGATCCTTCCTTTTCCTGAAACACGATAGTTGGACAGAAAGGATGGAGAATTGCTTTGGGTGGTACCATGGAATAGACGTGGGCCTACTGGAGTCAGATGGTCATAAAGAGGAATCAGCATAGGCTGAGCAATCAGAAGTTCTTAATGAGTTAGCATCCCAAGAGGCATAGGGAAAACACTGTCATATGGAATGATTAACATTTCATGTTTAACATTAGACTGCAAAATGCACTGAATGAGGGAATAATCCTGCTCTGGCAGAGGAAGGTACTTACAATGCAAGTAATAATTTCAAGGCCAAATTCTCTGCTAGCATAAATAAGTCTGAACTGAAACTCTGCTGAAATCAAAGGAGACCCACCCTTTCATGCCAACAAAGGATATAGTCTTCCCTGTTACTCTGAATGTAGCACAGTTTTGAATGGGGATCATTAATACCCGTGAAGCAGAGGCTTGTGTGAGTACTTGCCTTTCCAGGAGATTCTTTTTTGGGTTTTTTCCACTGCCCGCACCGCCACCCCCCATCTCCGCGCCCGCCCCCCCCCCCCCCCGCCCTGCCGACTATGATGAAAGCCTGAATGAGAGAAAGCAAACTGCGGCATGTTTTCTTCAACCCCCAGTGTGTGGTGTTTGTTGACTCTCCTTGCAGTCTTTGTCCTAGTTGTGTCTCATGAGGCTGTGTGATCTTTTCAAATCAGGTAGTGCCAAAGAGAATTGCATTGAACTAAATCCTTAATCTTTTTAATAAATATGCTTGATACAACTAAGGACATAAAACCAAGGAACCAGCATTCTAACTGCATACATGTTACTAAACTCAAAACTCCCTTAGGTGTTTTTTTGTTTGTTTGGGGTTTTTTTGGTCCTTCTCCCTTACTACTTATACTTGGTTTAAACAGCTAAATCTCGCTTCCCTCTTTCTTCCCTTCGCTTCTACCAGCTTCACTCCAATAAGTAATAGGCTCAAATGTGGGCTTAAGATGTATCCTGGGAGATCATCTAACCTTGCATTATCAGACCTCCAAGTTTCACACGCCTAGCAGCAATTCACAATTTATTTGTTCTTCTTGCTAGCTCCTTTGCAAGGCTTGAGGGAATTATCAAGACTTATTAATGATTGCAGGGGAGAATTTTCAGCCAGGAATGGGAGTTGCTGTCATCACGTAAACAAAATCTGATGAGCTTTGGTCAGAAATAAAAATTAAGCCAGCATAAGCCTGCTAGATTGTGACCTTTATCTATTCAGAACACCCACAGGGATTTGGTTGAGTAGGCCCAGGCAGAACATTGCTTGAAACCTCAAAAGGAACAAGCAAAGTGCGATTCGACGTCTTATGCAGGCAGAGGCAGCACACAATTTTTGCAAGTGTATTAGAGTATCTTTAACTCCAGGTTTGCACGGGATTTGCATAGGCTTGACTCTTCTGTCTGTTTCCCTTCAGTCCGGGCAGGATCACTGGATTTAAGAGAATTCTTGCCACCAACACCAGTAGGAATAGGCAGAAGTGACCTGAAGAGTTAGCATCCAATTTGATCTGATCTGATCCTTATCCTGACTAATTGTATTCCTATGCCACTTTGACATGACAAGTATTTATCTATTTATTTATTATACGAAAAAAGAGGTTTGCTGGCTATTCAGTGGGCTTTAGCTTTTAGGCAGTGTAGGGAAGAAAGAAAAATTTTAAGTCCATTGTGCTTTCTATCTACCTTATATGCCAAAATGATGCAATGATGCCAGAATCACAATACATTGAAAGGATGCTTTGCTACAAAGCCCCTTCTATCCATTTGACCTATCTAGAACCCACCCAGCCTACTAAAGCTTCCATTCTGATTTCAGCTTGAGTTTTGACAGACTGTAGGTTTTACTTCGATTTGGATGAGCACTATCCAGTGCTCTTTTTAATGTATGCACTGTTGTGATGTGAGACTTGGATGGAGATGGTAGTCTTTCAGGGAACAGGAGTTTGAAGGACATGTTTCTACTACTCAGCTTTTTAATGAATCTGCAAACCTTTTCCAGCATGTGTATCTCTTGAGGTCTTAATGTGATGTTCCCTGTCAACATATTCTGGACAATTTCAGAAGTGTTTTTTATCAGGTCATAAGAAGCTGAGTAGAATACTGCTTTCCTCTGTTAGGAGGAGGACAGATCAACACTTGCGGAGGAACAGAAACTGGGACATCATGTTACTAAGTCTGCACTGACAGCAGTGCAAGATGTCAGTCCAGATCCTCTCTATTTACTGTTGAACACCAGCCTGTTTTACTTTTTAATGTGTAAGGAGCCAGGCAATCTGGCTGGAAAAAAAGTTTTTAGCCTAAAAGCCTTGGGGGTAGCTACATTTAAATTGGCAACCAGATGCCCATGTGGTACTTAAATAACTTCTTCAAATGCTTCTAAAAAGAACAAGGCCTTGCAGGATACATCTGCCTAGCTAGGAACACAACCTGGAGCTTGTCTCTGGGATTCTAAAATAACACCATATGTTTGTATTGACTGTGCAGCTCTTTCTATCCTGGAAAACAACCTTCTGGACACTGAGATTTCAGTGATGCACAGACTTAGTAAAAGCTGTCTCCATTTCATTGCTCTCACAAACAGAGCTCATCAAATTATTGATCACAACTGGGTTTACTTTATTAGGGAGAAATAACTGGTTATCACCAAGACTTTCAGATGAGTCCTCCAAAAATTTGATAAAACATGTTTACAGAGCAGTTCCTGCCAACAACAGTCAGACCACACATTAGTGTCAGACATAACAGAGAAGTAGCAGTTGGCATTCTCCAAAAGACTTTTTACAAAATAAACTGCCCCACAGTTGCTAGGCCATGATGTAATAGCAGAAGGGGGTTGCTTCTAGTGCATGCCCATGATCAAAAATTGTAGGCTTTTAAAATTTTTGTCAGTACTCTTTGTTGTAGACTACTTTCTGCATCTTCTGAATGGTCTTGGTTCCTACAGCCCACTTCTCCTTATTCCTGATGACAGAGCAATGCTCTACCACACTCTTAAGGTCATCACTGGCTGGATTTATGATGTAGTCCATAAGATCCCTCAGGGCCTCAAAAGTTATTTTTTCTCTGTTTGTTTCATTTAGAGTGATTACCTTTGAACGACACTTGCATCTAAACTGCAAGCAGCCATAGGATTTGGAGCCTGATGACACAACCTCCATAATGCCCTTGTCTGGCGGCAAATTGCTTAAATAGTCCCTAAGCAATGGAATCCAGTCCCCTGGATGACTCACATATGTCAAAGAGTCTGTGTCAGGATAAAGGCAACACTCTTGTAGGGCATATAGGAGATCATAAAGCTCAAGGCCGAGGTATGCTGTGGTGAAGCACGCTATGAAAACGTTAATGTACGCTCTGCTGTGGTTTAACCTCATCCGGCAACTGAGCACCTTGCAGTGCTCGCTCACTCCTTCCTCCCAAGTAGAATCAGGAGGAGAATCAGAAAAAAAAGTAAAAAACTCATAGGCTGAGATAAGAGCAGTATAATAACTAAACTAAACTATTATGATAATGATATTAATAATGATCATTGTAATGAAAATGAATATAGCAAAAAGAGAAAGACATAAACCCCAAGAAAATACAAGAGATGCACAGTGCAATTGCTCACCACTTGCTGACCAATGCCCAGCCAGTCCCTGAGCAGTGATCTGCCCCTCCAAGCCAACTCCCCCTGGTTTATATCCTGAGCATGATGTTCTGTGGTATGGAATATCCCTTTGGGTAGTTCAGGTCCTGACTGTGCCCACTCCCAGCACCTGCTCGCTGGCAGAGCATGGGAAACTGAGAAGTCCTTGACTTAGGATAGGTGCTACCTAGCAACAACTAAAACATCAGTATGTTACCAACATTATTGTCACTCTAAATCCAAACCACAGCTCTAGCAAGAAAATTAACTCTATCCCAGCTGAAACCAAGACATACTCCAGGTCACACATCCTTTGGCTTCCATGAAACAGTGGCTGCATCTTTATCAATACAATCACAGGATGACACACTGTAAGCCAGAGAAAAGAGCTAACCCTACAACTTACCTGGTTCTCTTACAATGGTGGTATTGGGTAGGCTGGATGTCTGTCTCAATTTAAATTCCCCATGGGGAATTCAAAAACTGTTCGGCAATTTGGCATTTTGCAGGGTCTTTCTTAGTATTTTCAGGCCACAAAATGACATGTTATCTTCAGTTTTTTTGTCATCAACTGTGTACCAGGCTGGGTAGCCTGAAGCTTCATGCTTCTGGCAGAGGTGGAGTTTTATATCATCTGGGGAAAGACTCCTATTTCCTGTTAAAAACGTCAAACCTCATAAATCTCACAGACCCTTTAGCCCTTCTCCATAGCCTTGCTCAGTTCCAGGTCATAACAAATACCCACAAGGGCTCCTTCTTCATTGCTGTGGATGCAGAGGGCCTGGCAGCTTTCTGCACAAGTGCAGCACAAGGGAACCAGTAGCTTGCTATTTACGCTTGTGGTAAGCACAGAGAGAGCGCCATGACTTGGGTAGAGCTTTACTTTGAACATGCCAAAGTAGGATGTCAGGGTGTCAAAACTCCCCAAAATAATTCCAAGCTGTCCGTGAGGGAAATGTTTTGTTTTGCTGATGGAAGGGATGGAGACTAGCAAAAACATACTAATGTATTTTTCTGTCAGTGGCTGGTTTGTAATACTTACAAATGGCATTTGTCCTCCCACCAAACAGCTCATCTCTGGGGACCAGCAGCGTGAGCAGTTTGTCTGCAAGTTCCATGTCCGATTTTGTCAGTGTCCTGGTTTGAGTTAGAACAGAAATAATTCTGTTCAGTGATTTCACTTTTCAGCTCAGTCTTTTCCAAGTGACCGCACTTTCTGAAGTTAACAACATATTTTTAGTCAGTGTCTGCTTCTAGAAGTGAAAGCGCTTGATGTTTACACTTACTACCAGGGATTGGTGTGCAGAAAGGCTCTTGTTTATACTTGCTGCTATGGAGACCAAGGTCACTGCTAAATCCTGTGTGCCACGTTGGGGGTGCATCAGTGTTAGCGGCATCAATGGTGACAGTGATGTTATTGCCATCAGGGAGGTTGGGTTTGGTATTGGTTTTGTGTATATATAATTTTATTATTATTATTTTCATTAAAGCAGTTTTAGTTTTCTTTTTCAACCCATAAATCTCTCTCCTTTATTACTTTTCTCTTCCCCTTTGGGAAGGGAGAGGGATTAGTAGAGAGCATCTGTCATCTGTCTAGTGGCTGGCCTAGCCTTAACCCATGACAGTCAGAGTGACCCACTCATGCACCTGTTTAGGTCTGATGTTAAAACTCACTCTCTTCAGGTGGTCCACCTTCTGTTGTGTTGTGTAATACACACATCCAAAACTGGCCCTTACCAGAGGGTTCCAGTCATTTTCTTGGAAGCATTAAATACACCTATGGAAAAAGCACCTATTAAATTAAAAAGCTCTTGGCACCCTATCAGTGACTGCATAGCCATCTAAGAAGTAGGATCCTACTTGATCTTCACCGTCTTGTAACATATGACAGATTTGACCATTTTCAGTTTTGGCCACATTCGTAAGTCATTGAACAGAAAAGGCTGAATATCTCTTTTTCCTCTGATGATAGCTGTCTGGAGGGAAGAGTGTAACACTGCTAGGTTTAAGGAATATAAAATGGTATATGGACATGCAAGTAGATGTCAGTGTAAAGCTGTACAGCAATAACCCATCGCCTTTTTACTGTTCTTTTTCTCAGAATGTGTGATGGGTCATTGCTATAATCTCATTCTTACATGATCTGCAGGCTTCCCTCAACATTTTTGACTATTGTAACTATTGTTCATTTTGCAAGTCAAAAATCTTCTGACTGATTTTGTGCCATGCAAAGAATTGATTTTTTCTTCAAGCATCATGCTCTCCACCCCATGATACTCAGTGGTGGACGAGAGCCCGCATAGCATTGATCTTCAGCAATGCTGAAAAAAATGGGGGAAATATCTTTTGCAAATCTTGATACTCAAATCTTGAGAAAGGCTGCTTAATTTAATGCGTAAAAAATTTAAAGCGTCTATGAAACGTATACTCAGGCTGGGTACTTCTACGCATATGAGTTTACCACCTTGGATGATTAATTGCACATGCATTTTTTACTTTAGAAGCTGACTAGCAATGAAATAGCCATCATAGCCTTTGGTGTTATGTGCTAGGGAAGAACAGTCCCAAAACTTTTTGTTCATAAAAAACTGAATAAAGTCAATGAGACATGTCCTGTTTAAACTCTCATTCTTCAGTTTTCCTTTCTGTCCCTTCTTCTTCATCCCTAGAGGTATCTGGTGATAACTCCACGTGAAAAATATAGTTTGGCATATGTATTGCAGTCTCCTGCACAAATCCCATGTCACAGATAATACAGCCTTGACCTTCCTCTATATTTTTGATCATAACATGAAACTGGTCCTGGTTTTACACTGCAAACCTTTGTATAGCACTTCCAGCTTTTACATTCATGCAGATTTTCTACATAGACACTTTTCACAAACAATCATAGTGAAACAATCAATTTATTTTAATAGTAAGAGCTTTATGCCTCTCTGTAAGCATTCCCTGGAACTGCACAGCAGGCTGCAGCTGGGGCACCTTTTGCTTTTCCCAAAGATAAACATATAGTCATAAGACAAGCAAAGCCAGGAGTAATGATAACCTATGATAACCATAATGATAATCTATGGCCACGGTTATACAATGTGTGACAAAGCTCACAGAAGTTTATCATCCCAGATATCTTGGGCTGAGAAGGAAACAGGTCTCGGGGTATTTAGTTCTGTAATTTGTCTTTAAAAATCCTCAGTTTTTTATCCCTCAGATAGGAATATGATACGTATAGTAGCAAGCAGCAGATTTTCATGCAAGAGTGTATCGATGTGACCTTTCCACCACAGTTTGTCATGTAGCTCTTTTGTTCTGCTTAACTGTTCTGCATCTGTCAGGTCCCTCTTGACTGTGAGTGCTGCAAAACTCACAGCAAAAGAGAGATTATTGTTACTGTTACTTAGAACAATTACACAGTTCTGCTTTTTGTCTATGATTTTGGATTAGGAGATAGGCTGCAGGGTTCTGCAAACCCTGCCCCCTATGGGGTGTCTTTCACAATAATGACAGCCAGAATGAAAGTTTGATCAAATCATGCCTCTCTCTTATGTTGCAGGAGAGTACTGACCCAATCTAAAAATTTTGTTGCATTCACCTTGTTTAAATGAATAGTAGGAGAACATAAGGAATCATGCATGCTGACAGCTTCAAGATGGAGCTGAGCATAACCACCAGATTCAAACAGCTGGTAAAAACGATAAAAAATTTTCTCTATACCCTGAACAAATTTTTCATAAGCTTCAAGTAGGGATACTGGACCTAAAGTATCTGTATTGTCCTATATATCATCCAGCTTCAAAACCCTGCTCTGGCCAGTCCCACTACCTAACATGTTCCATGGCAGACATGGGGCAGACTGCTGCCTTCTCCACCTCGGATGCAATAACTGTGAAGTCCCTTCCAGGGTTCTTCATTGTTGATCTTAGTGGGAGACTCGTTCATTGGCTCATACATTCAGAAAAGCAGTTTGTAGCTAAGGGTTCTGGTGGTTCCCCCTTGCATTGATGCAAGCAGTTTGGCTTCCCTAATTAGCAGTCTTCATTCTAACTCATTTTTTCTGTTTTACTTGTAAGCCAAGGTCCCAGAACTAACCGCCCTACCAGCACTTTTATCACCACCAAACTGCTTGCTATTCCTCTGTACTTGAAAATAAATAATCATGTTTTGTGAGTGCTAAAACCTTTCTTACCGCTTGTTGCTGCACCCTCCAAAAACTGGCTTAGCTGTACTAATTGTTTGTAACAGTGTTTTGCTTTGATGTCCTGTGAACAATAGCCAGATTCTCATCAACACAGCTAGCACTTGTATGACCATCCTCCTGATTTCTTCAGCCTGCCATAGCACTACTGCTCGCCCTTTTCTCAGCAGCATCCTCCTGATGTTCCCTGTGAGCATGAGGCTGCAGTTTGTATCTCAAAGCCGGGTCTTTCTGCCCTTGCAGTTATCAGGATGTTCTAAAAGGACAGTCTTGGTGGCATGCTCAATCCTCCACCTCTTATTTGCAGCATCTACTTAAGGATACAGAGACACATGTAGTACCGATATGCACCTCATGATGGTGTTAGCTGGGTTTGTGTCTCGTGGGGTTTTGGTAGTGGGGCAAGCTTCACGAAACCTCCCTCCCTCCCACCCCTGGCTCCAAGTCAGCCCCACCTCCGGCCAAGGCTGAGCCAACCACTGCCTCTGTGAATAAATATATTTAAGAGGGGAAACATGTTTGACGAGGGTCTTTGTTTTGGGAGCTCTCTTTTGTTTTGGAGGGGGGTAGGACAGAGGGAGACACAGCCACGTGGTTACCCAGGTTAGTGAGGAAGGGGCTGGGGATGCACTCCAGAGCAGCCATTTCTCTTCAGACCATGGTGAGATAGCAGGCTGAGTCCTTGCAGTCCTCAGAGAAAAACAGTGGAGTGAAGGTCTGTTTGTAGCCCCTGGAGAAGCCCACGCTGGAGCAGGGGACTACTCCCAAAGAAGGCCGTGACACTGAGGGAGACTTGCACTGGGGTGGTTCATCGCTGGGAGAACTGTTGCCTGTGGAAGATTCCCACGCTAGTTGGAGAAGTTAATGGAGAACTGTCTCCTGTGGGAGGGACACCATGTTGTCACACGAGAGGAGTGTGAGCAGTGTTTCCCTTGAAGAGGAAAGAGTGGCAGAAATAACACAGATTGGACTGAGACTGACTGTGATCCCCATCCAGTGCCCCCTGCCTGCACCGAGTTGGGGGAAGGATGTAGCAAAGCTGGGCCCAGGAAAAAAGGGAGAGGTATGGGGGGGGAAGATGAATTTTAGATCATGTTTTTTTTTTCCTCAGCATCCTACTCTGATTGGATTGGTGATTTAGTAGTGATTTTGTTGTTTAAATTGATTTTCTTTCCTCAAGTCAAGCCTGTCTTTTGCCCATGACCATAATTGGTGAGTGAGCCCTCCCTGTCCTTTGTCTTGACCCTTAAGCTGTTGTATTTTCTCTTGCTGAAGTGAGAGAGCAGCTGTGGGGTGCTTCGTTGCCAGCTGGGTTTAAACCATGATATCATGGAAACGAAGATTCCCACTACCATCCATGGTCTGTGTGACACTGACCTTGAAATCCAGTTTGTGGTTCATGCACCCATCAGCCAGTTCTTCTGGTTTACCCGGTCTGTTTTGGGATCCCCTCTGGGTCTTTTCCTTATGGCACCCATGTGCGTGTTCTGAAGCTGGCATTTTGCTCTGGTTTTCCACTTTTGCAGGCATTGCAGCACTGTGCAAAGCCCCGAGCCTGTCCCAGTTGCCCTGTGGGGCCATCCTGCTAGACTGAGTGTGGGAGCCTCTTGGTCTGGCTCACAGGATCAGTCTCTTCTTTGCACACAACAGGGTCTGCACCATAAGCTCCTTTGTGGGCCTCCTTAGAAGGGTGTGTAGCCCTTGGACATATTTCTGCACCCTTTTGGCATCCTTCAGCCCTCTTGAAGTAAACCTCTCTCAACATGTTGTGCTTGTTCTGCAGCCTGGTGAAGTGGGGGATCCCAACCCAGCCCCAGTTTCTGTTTAGTTGCCTTCTATTCATGTTTCAACTTTAATTTGTTGTCTAATTAGCTCTTATTAAATAACGCTTTATCTATTTTATATCTATACTTTCACAGATTATATATATTTAATTTATATATTTTTATAAATGCATATATATATAATTTTTATATATATAATACTGTATGCATAAATATATATGCATGTATACACAGTTTTACACTCCTTTATAAATACAGATTTCTATATATGTATATATTGGGTATAAATGTATATATTTTTATATCTGTGCTCTTCCTGGCCCAAAAGACACAGGCATCTAACCGCAGGGCTGCCTGAGAACATGTGGATATGATGATGCCAAGGAACGACCATCAGCCAATCCTAGTACGGTATGAAAACATGTGGGTTACTGTGTTTAACTGAAAGTGACATGAAGTGTACGAAAACACATGATTTTCCTGTAGCTGTATGGTACTGTCAGGTCCCTTTTTACTATGTGATGTCCACATCCCAGCTTCCTGAATCAGGTGCTGATTTTGTGGAACTTGCCAGATACACACATGTCCTCACCTTTTTTTTAACTTTTTTTTTTCTTCTTCTTTTGTGATTTCTCCTTTCATTTGTTTTTTAAAGTTTGGAACAAGCAGGAAAAAATGAAAGTTGACCCAAACAAGCAAGAAACATCTCTCTCGGATGTTCTACAGCCTTAGAAAATATGAGTTGTAGAAGTTGAAACTGCCTCCAGGCAGCTTCAAATTTTAGGATTGGCACTTACATAACTGATCAGACTAGGCCTTACTGAATTTGGCAGCCATGTAGGGGTTATGTTTTTCACATGGATGAACTGTCCTTGAACAATTCCTCCAATGTATTGAGCACAAATAGGCTTTTCAACATCGAGTGCAGGTCTTCTCTCTCTTTCTTGCCCTTTCTTTCCCCTTCCCGTCCTAACAATAAATGAAGTTATTGTGGCCACAGTGGCGGTGGAATGGATTCTGTGGAACAGAAAAAAAAAATGTTTCTGATAGCATGGTGCTATTAAGAATGGGGAGATGGAAAGGAGTAAAATAACTTTGGGCTGGGTCGCAACTCACATGCTGCTGCCAGAGAGGGAACGTACAAGGATATTGCCCCTGTCCTTACACACTGTAGATCAGCGATAAACGCAGTCCCTGAGGATTAGCCACGCTCCAGCACTAACAGCTGAAATCCCTGACCGAGCAGGGGGAATATCATGGGGCCTGCCCTTGCAGCAGCGGGACAGGGAGCTCTGCCCTCCCTGGGAGCAGTGGGACAGGAGGCTCTAGAGGCACAACAGCACCGTTCAAGCCTTCAGACGGAGATGGAAAACGTTTCTTTTCCTTTCATCCCAGGATCCAACAGGCACAGGAGAGAGGGGTAAAAGACACATAATGAGTTGTGAGTGGCTGTGTATACTTGACCCCCTTTTGTCCAACTTTTAGGCTGGTCTCTAAGTAGTTTCTGTAGTTCTCACTAAATGAACAGCTCAGGCATAAACAAGGCCTGTCTCAAATTCTGAGAAATCAGAAACTATAATCACTATTATAGTTTGAGAGAGGATTCTTTTGCTAAAAAATATACTATATAGTTATTGTAGGAGGAATAGGGAAACTGGTATGTTCATTTTCCAAAAGCATGCTATCCAAATAAGTATTCCAAAATACATTTCCATAATACTCCCTTTTTTTTTTTTTTTTAAATTTAAGATACTATCAGGAATACAGATTGGGAGAGCAATTATATATAAGTTAGTGATTCTTTCTCAATTAGTCGGTGAACTAATAAAAGGTAACAACACCCATGTATTATATGAGAGTTAACACAAACTGTGAAAACCTGATAGCTCCACCTAGCATTTCCTCTCAGATGTTTTGAATATATTGCTTCAGTACCCAGACATACATTAATGAAATTTTTGACATATGGATGTTTCATTTTAGTTATAGTTGATCTGATTTTTCTCATTTATTAATTTTTTTATATTCCCTGGTAGATTTCTTATGGTTGCTTTTGTTAACCTCGTAGTTTAGTATAACATCTATTTAAATGTGGTGATTTTACATCCTGCATTTGTGCTAACAACAGAACTTACTCTGAAGGCCCATGTTGCCCATGTTTTCTGATTGGGGAAATTAAAGCACCAAACTACTTTTCAGCATATGAAAAATCTATTTTACTAATTACTGCAAACATTTTACATGACTGTCTGGTTTTTCGACTTCTGTAAAATCCTGGGGAATGGGGATCGAAACTGTTTATAACTTACAGATGAACTAGGGACTATCTGTGAGGGGGAACATAAATACGGCAGCAGGTCTTGTGCTGTGCCAACTGCTATTCTAAAATCTCCAAAAAGACCTTAAAGTGCTATAGGATCTGGAACTGCAAACCCTAGCCTGGCTTGCCTTCAAACCCCAGATATCTTGTGTGCTACCACAAAGATAGCCCTATATTAAACTGTGTCTTCCAGGCAATCAATATTGTGCTTTAACTCTATGTACTGAAGTCATGGGGGAGATTCAAAAAGTAACAGCAGCGAAACAGTGATGACTTGATGATCAGAGCTATTAGGCTAGCCAAGCTACTTAAACAAGAGCAGCAGGTGTTTCTGTGCATTTTAAAATCAGACTGTAATTGGGGAAGAAATGAAGCATGGCAGCTTTAAAGAACATGTGAATGCAAAATAAATTCAGGGAGACACTTCCTAAAAAAGCCCTGTGCAGTTGTGCTTAAATAAAACTGTTCCTTGTTCAATAGTGGATATCCCCCATCGGACATTTTAAGAAGATGATGTAAAGTAGTTCAGGTGTGGGAGGCCATACCATGAAGCACAGGAAATAGTTGAAATCCTTTGATATGTTTATAATGCTAAGTAAATGGGAAATAGCTACAGCTGAGGTTGTCAACCACATCACAGTCATATTTTTCTGGCAGATGGTCACTTTTCACCATCAACATTTCTCTGATATTGCATACGTGAACAAGGTACGTTGGCATGTTCTGCAGCTAGTGCTCAGGATATGTTCTTAAAGCCAGTTGCTTTCAATTTAAAACTTTTGCTTTGTTATTCCTCATCTCCTCTGTGAGGCTCCTGAATACACACACACTTCAAATGTTTAAATATAGTGGCTTTCTTTTTCATTGGTGTTTGAATGCTTTTTACTATATAGAACATACTTTTAAAACAGCCTGCAACACCACAGATGACAATCTTGGAGGGCACTTCTGTTCTCTTTTTCTGCTATTATAAAGATGATTTCCAAACCACTAAAAACAGTACAGAAGACTCTTTTCATTTAATCCCTTTCTCCTTGAGACCTTGCTTAATCCTAGAGCAGGTACAATAGAAAAAGCAGTACCACAAGGTTCACCACAAGTGTATCTAAGCCCCAGACTGGATGGGTTGTCCTCTTATGTCTCTGCTGCTGTAACTACTATAGATGAACTAAGTGTTTTGTTCTAGTTTTGCTGTATTTTTCATCCCATCAAAATTGTAAATCCATTTAGCTTGGAATGGATCATTGGAATTGCTAAGAATGTTTTCAGCACATTCAGAGCCTTGACACTACTCCATTCTGTCTGACATTTTTATCTAGAATACAACACTTGCTCATAAGATTGACTATGGGGAAAGGATACTACTTTGAGACTTTAAAATCAAGGAAAAAGAGGTGGTTATTCAAAAATTCTCTTAGGAAACTGTAAAATTTTATATATATATATATATATAACGCTATGGTGAGTCTTTTTCAAGGCATTAGGGAAATCTGCTTATTGCCCACAAAAAGTACGCTCCATGGCCCAAAAGCTAGACATGAAAATGTTTACTAGAAAAAGCAAACAACAAAACACACTTACTGAAATATTAGGTGTGCCTTATACGACAGTAGTTCCAGTCCCTACACATTATAGAATTATTTATCTGAGAAAATGTACTTACACTTTGGAAGAATGAATAGCACAGCTGAAACATACTTACAATGTGGCTTAAAAGTTATTTTTTAAATAATTAGATCTAGCTTGCTGAAAACAAAATAAAAGTTTTAACTAGTTTAATATATTCTAAAACTACTGTTCCAAACTTCATAATAGAATACAGGCCCTCCAGAGGTAAAACTGTTGTAGTGTTACTGGAATGAAAACTTTGCAACAGGATCTGATCTTACAGTAGCAGTGCTCCACTTTACACTGGTTGCTGTTTACCTCCCCTATGATTTGTGACAGTTTCCACTTTATAAGCAAGTTACCATATCTCTGTGTGCCCTTCTTTCTTTCTTTCCCAATCTATGAAACAGAGATCTTTATACTTTGGTTTGCAGAGCATGTTGAAAATTACTAATGGAAGAACAGTGCCTAAAACAATATTTTGGTTTTGATCCATATGAATGCATTTTCCACACTTTTTTTCCAAAGAGCATCTGATTATTACCAAATTAGTATTAACAAATGCTTATCTTATCACCTGCTTTTTTTTTCTCTGCTAATTTTTGAATGGAAGTTATGATTTTATTTGGTCAAATTGTTTTCCTCATCATCATATGAACAGTCAGACTTAAATCAGGAATACAGAATACAGTTTATTGCAGATGCTGCTTCAGCAGCACTGGAAGATATCACATCCACAGAGGAATGAGCAGAAGCAGTGCCTAGAACCATACAGTTCTTGAACAAAACTTGATCTACCAGCATCCTCAAAACAGCATATCTTGGCCTCTTTTCCTACTTAGTCTCTTCCAAGACTATCAAAGAGAGATGGTTCATATTAAACTTGTTTGTAATAGTGGACACTATTCTCGTAAAAGTGTCCCAAACTGTTTAAAAAAACAACCTACTGTGTAGCTGTAGTTTAGCATTGCTAATGCATTCCATGCTGGACAGATTCAAACATGGTCTTCTAATGTGTCAGTAGTAGAGTCTGAAAGTCAGAGTACCTCAGCTTCCTGCTACTGTATCAGTGGTGAAATATTTCTATACTTTTCTGGAGTTAAACTACTGAATATTAAATGACAAAAAAAAAAATTTAACTGTTATAGCTATAGTCTTTTTAATTCCCCCACAAGCCTATCTTTGAATGAAAATTAACTAAAACTGACTATTGCTGTGGCAGTTTGAAATCTTGTGGTCTGCATTTGAGTTGTATCTGGAACATACTTCAGCAACAAATTGCCTGCATTGCCCGCCCCACCCCCACTCCCAATCTTTCCATTTTTTACTATTGGAAAATTCTTTTTAAGACTTTTTCTGTAAGAAAGTCAAAGTCCTGGGGATATCAGATGAATATTGGTGAATATGTAATATCCAGTATGACCCAAACATATAAGACACTCTTTGTTTCCTTACATGTAAAAAAAATAACTTCTGGCAAATAACTTATCCATAATTGATAAAGCCCAAAGAGAAAAAGACAACTGAGGCTTTCAAATTGTTTTACTTTAGCCTGATGGGCTGTAGGTTTTTAATATATTTTGAAGTTAATATTGTTTGGCAATATAATTAAACATGTCTTTCTTGATTCACTCAGTCTGAATGCTGATTTTGATTTAGCCCTGAAACGATCAGTTCAGGAAGAAGTTATGCACCTTTTGCAATATTTGTACCCTGTCTTAGGGAAGTTGGAATGCTGCACAAGCAAGTAGAGTCACAAAGACTCCTTATCTATTTATATTAACCCTCCAAGCAAACTCTGCTCTCATCTCCCCACCAATAAAATATGGAATTCACTTAAGGTAGATGATGATTCAATTGTAGTGAAGTTTTAAGTGTATGTTAGCTTTTGTGAATAAATGTAAATTCTCTGGGGTAAATTTTCTTTGAAACAATTTTAATTCGCAAAGCTAACAGAATTTTGCAAATAAGGTTCAGTGTCCAGTTTCATTACTTACCAATGTATTCACATACAAGATTTATAGCTTGTGCTGATGCACAGGATTTTACAGGGTTACTTTTGCAGATCCATTGCAAGTGTCAATAAATTGTCCATGGCTTTTATATGTATGTTTGTACATGAAGTTGCAGTTTTCCATATGGCATATATGTGAAAGAAAACTGCAAAACATTGGCCAATTTCAGCTCTGGCGAGAGCTTGCTTTCCAAACGCAACTCTCATTGATCCTCTTTGGCAATCCTTGTTACATACCAGCAGTTAGATGGCAGCATGGTATGTTGGAAGCGATATCACTAAAAGCAGAGGAAAGCAAAAAACACCAAATCATTCAATGTCCTATTGGTCTATTGCCTGAAATTGCCCTAAATTCAGTATATAACATCTCTACTTGTTATACAAGAGTTTGATTTGGCAGTGTTTGTGCATGTATGGAGTTACTAAATGTGTCTGATTTTTCCTTTCTACTTAAAAAAAGGAGCGTTCCTATTTTCCTTATGTAAGGTGCAGATTCACTCTTGCTTCACAAAGGAAGTCTGATGTGGGCATTCTGGAAGTCCACAGATTGTTCCTAATGGCAAAGGAGCTAATTTATAATTGTGGTTAAGGTTGACATTAATTACCATTGCCTTTGGTAGCTCATGTTAACCTTAATGCTCTTACGACATGGATTCCTGATGAAAATCTTGTTCAAGAGGGGCAAATGTTCACTTTAAAGAGACTGGTACTATGAGCAAATTATCTTAGTCAAGAGACAAAAGGCAGCTTTTTTTCTCCAGAAGAAGGTATTTCTTATGTAAAACTAAATATTAGCTGTATCCATCCTTTACTTTTTACTTATTACTTGATGGTTCAAAATAGAAAACAGTTTATTCCTATATAAAAAAAATGAAACAAAAGCAACAAAAAAAACCTCCTACGTAGAAATCAGCATTACTGTATGTAAAAGCTTTTCAATGTTTGATAAAAACTTTGTGTCATTACTTAAAAGAATGAATGTCATGTAGAATGCAAGGATGACACCTCTCTAATTTCTGGTGAGGAACTGATTGACTAACTCTGTCTGTGCCTCTGTCCTCCAGACAGGCTTGATAAAGGAGTAGATAGCTGAGTAGATACAACCTCAAAAGAAGGTGATAAGCTGTAATTATTTGATTTCTTTAAAGTCTAATCAAATACATTTATTTAGATTTGTAATTCTGAACAGCTTTTAAGACAATTCCTAATTCTTCTGTGAAGCAGCATTCAAAATGTACATACAGATAATTAAGTAAAGCTTTCATGTTATGAAATCAGGGATACCCATTTCGGAATCAGATTTTCTGTAGGGTCAGATCCCAGTATTTACTTCAGTGAAAGTGGGATTGTTTCATCATTAGAGTGTTCTTTATAGTATTGTTCTTCATACATTTTTTCAGTAGGCAAAGTAATTGGCATAAACCAGAACTTAACTCTTATGAACAGCTATTTTAAATGGTGCTCAGATATCTGTGTTTGGAACATGCTATATCGCAACCTGCAGACTGAGAATATTCACCGTATTTTCACCTTGGCCTGGAAGGGAGTGAAAGAGAAGTACACTACTGCTGCTTAGTGTACTAATTCCTCAGCATTTTTGTTAAGACTCTTCAACGGTGGCAGGGACAGCTTTTTTAATGTGAATCCTTTCACGCTCAAAACAGCTCAAAATACAGCTCTGAAAACTGACAGCAATTTTATTTTATTAGTGATGTGTGAAGACTTTTTTTAGTCATTCTTGCTCCCATTTTCTTAAGTGCAAGCTTGAAAAAAAGGACAGAACCTGCAAAATGCAGATCTAAAGCCACACCTTCCCTAAACTGTGTGAAACTCATGGAGCAGATCATCCTGAGTGTCATCATGCAGCATGTCTAGGATAGTCAGGTGATCGGGCCCACTCAGCACGGATTTATGAAGGGCAGGTCCTGTTTAACCAACCTGATCTCCTTCTATGACAAAGTGACCTATTTAGTAGATGAGTGAAGAGCTGTGGATGTTGTTTACCTGGATTTCAGCAAGGCCTGTGACACTGTTTCACACAGCATTCTTCTGCAGAAACTGGCTGCCCATGGCCTGGAGGGGTGTACATTTCACTGGATCAAAAACTGGCTGAATGGCCATGCCCAGAGAATGGTGGTGAATGGAGTTAAATCCAGCTGGTGGCTGGTCACCGGTGGTGTTCCTCAGGGCTCAGTATCGGGGCCTGTCCTCTTCAACATCTTTATCAGTGGTCTGGATGAGGGGATTGAGTGCACCCTCAGCAAGTTTGCAGATGACACTAAGTTGGGAGGTAGTGTTGATCTGCCTGAGGGTTGGGAGGCTCTACAGAGGGATCTGGACAGGCTGGATTGATGGGCTGAGGCCAATTGTATGAAATTGAACAAGACCAAGTGGCGGGTCCTGCACTTGGGCCACAACAACCCCCTGCAACGTTACAGGCTTGGGGAAAAGTGGCTGGAAAGCTGCACAGTGGAAAAGGACCTGGGGGTGCTGGTCGACAGCCGATTGAACATGAGCCAGCAGCGTGCCCAAGCAGCCAAGAAGGCCAATGGCATCCTGGCTTGTATCAGAAATAGTGTGCCCAGCAGGAGGAGGGAAGTGATTGTCCCCCTGTACTCTGCACTGGTGAGGCCACACCTTGAGTACTATGTCCAGTTTTGGTCCCCTCCCTTCAAGAAGGACGTTGAGGTGCTGGAGTGGGTACAGAGAAGGGCAACAAAACTAGTGAAGGCTTTAGAGAACTTGTCTTATGAGGAGCGGCTGAGGGAACTGGGAATGTTTAGTCTGGAGAAGAGGAGGCTGAGGGGAGACCTTATCACTCTCTACAACTACCTGAAAGGAGGTTGTAGTGAGGTGGGGGTCGGTCTCTTCTCCCATATTATGAATGACAGGATGAGAGGGAATGGCCTTAAGTTGCGGCAGGGGAAATTTAGGTTGGATATGAGGAAAAATTTCTTTACACAGAGGGTCATTAAGCATTGGAACAGGCTGCCCAGGGAGGTGGTGGAGTCCCCATCCCTGGAGGTGTTTAAAAGCCGTGCGCATGTGACACTGAGGGACATGGTTTAGGGACCCTGGCAGTGCAGGGTGAAAGGTTGGACTCGGTGATCTTAAAGGTCTCTTCCAACCAGATGATTCTATGATTCTATGATTCTATGATTTGGATTTCTATTTTGAGATAGAATAAAACAGCCACTAGCACCTACATTCAGGTCCACTAAAACTGAATGAAAATCGCTAAAATCTTGGAGTTCTTGGAAGCATGATTTTAGTCTGTAGTCAGCTGTGATTTGCACCAATGTAACCAGGATATATTTACCATAAACACTGGAGGTTGTCTCTTTTTTCTTTTTCTTTTTTTTTTTTTTTAAAAAAAAACAAACCCAAATGTTTAACTTCTCATAGATTTTTGATGCACTGGGTTTCCCAAAGCTTCAAGGGTTTTATTAAAAGATGTAAAATTTAGTTAAATATTAATGCAAGATGATATCTTAGTAATCAGATTTGACTACTAGTAGCTCTTTGTCTTTATTAAAAAATCTAGTTTGATAGCATGTAGTAGTTAAAAGCTATATTGGAATGTATATACCTAATGTTCTGCCCTTCACTTTTCGTTTTTGTCACATACGGACAAAAAAAATCACCTGTGGACAATTTTGGAGTAACTGTTTGCATAACATCAAAGAGATCTTGAGAAATTCTAAGTCAAAAGGAAAAATTCAAAACAGTATGTAATTGAAGTGCCTGGAAATTATTGTTAGGGCAGAGTATAGTTTTCAAAGTATGTCTTAAAAGGAACATATATTCTAGAAATATCTTTTCTTTTACCTTTTATTTTCCTGGTCAAGACTTTTCTTGTCAAGCATTTATACACGCTGCTAGCAGTCTAGTTCTGTAGTGCTTGCGAGAGCAGCAGGCTTTGCAGCCCATCATCCCTTTGGAAGTCCCTGGTGAATTATGGAGCAGGCTGCAGTGTTGAAATCAGTGCCAACTGTTTAGATGCTGTGCAATGGTATCTTCCACTCTATTTCAAAAAAGGCGTAAATAGGACTGGTAGGTGAGTTCTACACTCCTTCATACTGTGAGATCTTACCCTAACTGATAGGACTCTGGTAGCACAGCAGGAGGAAGCCTGGTCCACTGTATACTTTCTCCAGAGCAGGAGTTAGTCTCCAGAGTTACTGGAATACAAATCTGTGAAGCCCTAGGAAAAGCTACTGCTGAACTCATCTTTCCTGCTCCTTGTTTTTAACTATTGGTGCAGGAGCTGCCATACTAGAAGAAATCAGTAGCCTGCTGGGCTGAGGCTCCATTTGTCGAGGCTGGACAGACTGTGGCCATGCATGATACAATTTAGTTAACTGTGTGCCAAGATAGTGCATATTTCTGCTGAGGTCCTCACCAGCAAGCTGGAGTAGGACACATGTACCTGTCCCTGATAACTTTTCATACACCATGTTTTAGGACTAGTTATTTTCCTTGCAATATATCTAGCTCACTTTGCGTCCTAGTCATTTTTTAGCCTCAGTGACATCTTGTGGTTGTAACATTTTCATCCTTTAATTTTCAAAAAGTCCATTTTTTCATTTTGTAGTAATCCTACTTTTAAAACTTTGTGAGAGAAGGTGAAGAGGAAAATTCTTAGTGATATGGAGCTGTAAACTTGGTCCCTGAGAACCGACAAGTTGAATGAAAGTCTTTAAATAAAATAATTACCTGGGATTTTATAATGAGTTTCAGCCTGTGGTAAAATGGAATGAAATGTGGTAAGAGATTTACAAGGACACACATCTCAGATAAGAGGATATTGCCAGCTTTCTCCAATTACTTCCCCACCAGTAGGACTGAACTCTGACTTGTGAAATACCATTTCAGAAGACTGCATCTGATCCACAGCTTATCAATAGGCTTCAAGGACCATAGGATTAACTTGTTAACATTTGCCTTATTTCTTCATTTTCCATCTGAAACACACTTCTATTCAGTTCTACCAGTTGCTGGCTTTTCTGTCCCCATTTATATCGATGTTGTACACAAGCTGATGTAACTGCAGAGTAACTGTTCAAATGCCATCTGACTGGTATTTTCTGACTCTTTCTAGGCACGAGGAACTTTGCTTTAGGCTATTTAGAGAAGGACAATGCAATCCAAAAGAAATAGTGGTCCTAAAAGCAAAGAAAGTCGAGATTTTAAACTCTGATGTTTAAAAATACTTCACACTTCAATTACTTGTTCATGAAACCAACTATTGGACAAATGAGTATCAGTCAGTAGAAAGCGATGTGGATTTGCTTTAGGGATAAGCTGATGACCAAATGCCTGGTTCAGAGCTTGTTCTTCATTGAATCTTCTCTGAATCACTGGAAAGGAGTTATTGCTGTTACTCTAAAAAGGGAGAACAGGTTTTAACATGCGTTGTTCCAGCAAGTCCAATGTGCACCTGCTGAATTTCATAATGTTCTGCTTGAAACTGTCAAGATATAACGTGCATTATTGTCGGATACTGCTTCTGTTTTGTAAAAAACATGAAGCAATAACAAGATTTCCATTTTATTTTACCATTGCACTTGAACTCTGAAATGTGACAGGTTTCTTGGCTCCAACGGAGAAGATAGTTAAGACTGCCTAAACTTTTCAGGCTGCTTGTCTTTATGAGTATGTGGGCTGTTCTTCCATCATTACTAGGAAGGAGAAAAGTAGGTTGGTTATCTGTGCATGCCACTAGTGAATGTAAATGTTTTTACTATGCATACACTGTATATGTTAGGTTGAAAGAAGAAATTCTATGCTGGAAGTTTTTCCATACAACAG
The DNA here is from genome assembly GCA_009769605.1 of Bucorvus abyssinicus. NCBI lineage: Eukaryota > Metazoa > Chordata > Aves > Bucerotiformes > Bucorvidae > Bucorvus > Bucorvus abyssinicus. Next base: position 35,451,545 of record CM020063.1, read on the forward strand.
TTGCTTTCCTTCCACACAGACAGTCTCAGCTCATCAAAGATTTTGGGCCTGATTCTGCTTTCACCTAACTGCTGATCAAATGTAACTCTGCAAAAATTGGTCAAATTTTTCTAGCAGGGAAGAATATTTAGGCTCATGAGTAGTTCTCATGGGCCCAGTTTTCAAAAACAGTAGATTGTTTATGTGGGCTTTTAACTTGAGGAATTGTGGGTGGTCTCTTCTTCTGAATATCAGACCAATGTATGAAAACGAATTCAGTATTGAGAGAGAGCAATTTGGAATAAAATGAAAAAAAAAAAAATTGCTGAAACTGAGGGGTTTATGTCACTAAAACCTTTTGGTTTTCAATAACTCTGTCTGGTGTACAAAATAACCGAGAACTTACAAATAACTTCTGAGATTTTGGGGAGACACAAGAGGAAAAAGATTAAGTTATCCTCTTGAAAAAATTTTCCTGTGCTGGAAGCAAATGAAGCCAGAACATGGCTATAAAGAACTGACAAGGAATAAGGTAAATATTTCTGCTTTTGTGGAAAGTTGATCCGTCTTCTGTAGAGAAGGAAGGATACATGATGAAAAGAGGAACAACCTTTCCAAAATGGCTGCTACTTTATCTACCCAAAGTCAACATGTGAGGAAGGAACTTGATCATTCTACAAAAACACGCAGATGACCCCAAAATTCTAGGGATTATACTGATTTGATATAGATAATAACAGACTGTGATCATTCTGAGTAATAAGGAATGATTTGGACTTTCTGCTAAGCGGGACAGGTAGAAATGGACTGTGCATATTTTATTAAATCAAAGGTGTTCTTGCCTGAAACTCCAAAAACACACAACTCGTATTACGGGATGCAAGATGCTACCTAGGAAAGACACACTGGAAAAGATTTGTAGGTTATAGCTGCTACTACGAGACGATACAGAGGCCAAAAGGTTTTACGCAACCATTGGATGTGTAAAAAATGAAAACTAACTAGCGTTGAACAGCCGCTATTATCAGTGTATCTATCACAGAGGCAAGTATTGCTGATTGTTTTCTTACACCCATAACTCATGCAGAATGCTAAACAAGAGAAGGCTCTGGGAAGAGCCAACTGAATAATTAAGGACTCAGGGAATCAAATCTACTTGTTTGCCAGAGGATACAAGTGGTAAGGCTGTAGTTTGCACCAGTTCAAGAGATCCTATGGCCTGTCTTACACAGTGAAGCAGCACAGGTGATCAAAATGGTGCCCATTGCCTTTCAGTCTGCAAAAATAAAGTCTCAGAGCAGATCTTTAAGTATAGAATTGCTTCAGGTTGCTAGCTTTCAGGTTGACACAGTAAAAGTGTCATGTGGCTGCAACATGCAATTTATCATCTGATACGAAATAAGTAGTGTTTCACACTGAGAATTGCAGTGACAATGTTTTCTGATCAACTTATTGACTGTGACATGTTTGGTGGTCTGCACCAAACATTGAATCACGTTAGCTCAGAAATATTTTTAGTCTGGAGAATTAAGTGTTTGAAATGATGCAGGAGCTAGGGAGAGGTTTGGATTCAAGTAAAACAATAGATACTACACTGAAATTTCAGCAACAGTGCTTTGGAAAGATAATCAGATGGCAATTTAGCAGTATCTGAACAGTGCAAATGAAACAATTGTATGTAATTGCTAGTGGACTTATTTATTTTTTTAATCAAGACTTTGTAATTCGAAGGGCTTGGGTGTTTTCTTCTTGCATTTTCATTGCCTGCTGTTATAAATCTATCTGTTAGATTTTATGACACGAAAGACTGGATTTTGCTCTAAAATAGGGCCAAAGGAGCAGGTTAATAGAAGCCATTGACATGTTTGCTACTGCAGAAGAGGTCTGCAGATGACAATCTAACCTAGAAGGAGAAAGCCTGTTTTTATTTTGATTACAATTAATCTCACTTAAGGTGAAAGCATCATGAGTAAAAGCTCATAGTACTGAAAAGTTCCTTAGGAGGCAAATAAGACTGCTTATTTTTATTACAAGACTAATAAACTCCAAAAGCTGTATTGCTAAAACATTGCTACAGAATGTAAGAATTGCTATTAGCTGTTTTCAAATATATACCAAACCTTAGAAAAGGGTTTTCCAGGTATGCTCTAAGTACACAAAGTGCCCTGGTTCTATGCTAGCATGATGTTTTAATGAAGGAAAAAAAGCACCAAAATATGCAAACGAATACTTTAGCCCTGTCAGAGTGCCCTCGTACTGCAGCAGAAAATGGTTTCTGGGGCTGGAATCTGTAACTGTCTGACAGCTCCTCTATCAATGGAGCCATCTTCCAGTGCAGGGTAAAAGCACCATGCCAAAATACTGACATCTACATCACAAATGGTCATTTACAGATCAACAAGAAGGTGAATATCTTTCCACAGCTCCTTACATAACATATTCAAATGCTGATGACCATATTCGGTTCCCATTCCCTTTTCTGAGTGATTAAGATGCTTGAGAAGAGTTGAGGAAGAGGAAGGTGGAGACAGAGTTTTGCTACCACCTGTCTCTTCCTCCAGCACTTCAGAGGAGACCAAGGATTGCAGGTGCAGGATGAAGAACAGGATTAATCCTAACAGATAACAAATTTCAAACAGATCTGGGAGAGCCCTTCTTTCCTGAGATGTTGCAGCACTTTTCCTGGGATGGATCCACCTTGCCCTAGGTAAAAGGATACTAAAAAATAACTTTGAGACCTGCTGGATTCTGTCGACCAGTTTGGGTTTATATGCTATCTGACATCACAGACTGCATTCACAATTCAAAAGATTTGCAGGGGGTTTTCTTGCCATTGTCATCCATTTGTTCTAAATGATGATGGAGAACTGCTAGAGGAGGCTGTCCTGGAACTGCCCTGAATTGATGCACTTCTTACTATAGGCATGACCACATATTTGGGCAGCATTGTTGACTTCCACTTCTGGGGCTTCCTTATTTGGATAAAGGAAGTATCTTAAAAAAACGCACATAGTTTCTTGAAAAATCATAGTTTCTGACTACTAAATGTAGTCAGAATTAGACGTACATTACATGTGACTGTTTCCTGATTACATCACAAGTATAGAGACTTCTAAGCTACAGATGAGGTGCTAAGGCAATCAGAAATAACTTCTGGATCAGTCTGCCTATTCCACAAATGTTATCTACCTTAGCATTTTAAGTATCTCCTGCATGTCCTTGCGGAACAGCAGATGGTAAGTGATTTGAGGACTTTAAACATTCTATGACAATTTCAACAGCTTTTTATTGTTATTAATCCTAGATCTTGTATAGCTAGTTAAGCCTCACCCAGAAGGCCTCACCCAACAGAGTTTATATATGTTATTATACTTTGGAATGTTAAGTGTTTTAGATGCAGTCTCTGCTGGGAGCTTTTATATAAGGAACAGGTTTTCTTCCACAAAACAAGCAAGTATTCAAACCCCCTCAAAAAAAAGAAAAAAAAAAAAAAGAAAAAAATCCTGAACTTGTGCTGTATTGTTTTACTTCTTAACAGTTCATGATGTCATTTTTTATAATTAAGAAAAACAACTGCTGTCACATTCTGAGTCTTGAACAAGCCAAACCCAAGACATTAAGTGTTCTTAACATGTAAATATTTAATCCAATTAGTTAGTTCCATCTGGCTTCTCTGTCTCTGAATATAGAATATAAACCCATTGATAATTTTATACTACTGTACAATGTTGCTTTTCATACAAAGTAGTTTTAATGTCTAAATGTGATGTGAATTCTTTGTGCATATGCAAGGGAAAACTTACCCACAGGTTATCTACAGTCTTTGAAAAAAAGCGCTGGTGCTCTTCATTGCCTACACCGAGCAGCAGGTGACATATAGGAATGAAGGGTTGTAATGCACTGGAACAGGTTCCCCAGGAGAGTGGTGGAGTCACCATCCCTGGAGGTATTTAAAGGACAAGTAGATGCAGTGTTGAGGAACATGATTTAGAAGTGACTTGGCAGTGCTAGATTAACAGTTGGACTTGATGATCTTGAAGGTCTCTTCCAGCCAAAGGGATTCTATGATTCTAAAGGCCTGCCTACCCTGTGAGACACCTGAAGGCTCCCACCTTCAGAACCCCCCAACCATCTAAAGCAGGACCAAAGTATCACAACAACTTCCTACATTTACAAAAGGATCATGTACTTACAACTGAGGCAAGTTCTATTTATGCAAGCACCTAAGTGGAAACCATGAATATCTAAACAGAAATCCAGCCCCCTTCGTAGCTTCTGAGCTACTGGAAAACCTGGGGCCCTGGAATTAATCCTGCAGAAATACTGAGAGCGAGGGGACAGCCCTATTGTGGTGCAGAGGAGCACTTTGGCCAAACTTGCTGTGTATTTCTGAGAATGATGTAGGAAAATGTCTAAAGCCCCAGATGTTTAACTGAACATCAACCTACCAGGTATTATGTCTGCTTGGAGGCTCTACCTGAATTTAGAGCTGCCAGTCTGTGTTTAAAAATGCATTGACATTTCTGCAGGAAATAATGAATTTATATAGGAAACAGAAAGAGAGACAGAGCAATCCTGTCTTGTAATAGCAAGGCAATGTTGGTGAGAGGAAAAAGTTAGATTTTCTAAGAGCATACCCATGCTAATTCTAAATGTGGAGAAGAGCACATCCTTGCTAAGCATATTATTTGCCCTTTTCTGGCTAAGGCTAAAAATCACTTCAAAGTTTCTGAAGTCACTCTGAACAGGGAGAGTCATTTCTTAGGAAATCTCCTTATGCACATTACCTCCCTACACATGACGCCTTAATATTTTCTTAGATCTTAAAAGATCTTAAATCTTACTTAGTCTTCTTAGGTCTCTGGGCTGATGACAGTGTAGGATGGTTTCTTGTGCCTGGCAATATTGTTTTAAGTCTCGCAAAATAATAAGAAGCAAACTTCTGTAAGTTCTGTTAAGTTCTTCTCTGGTTAAAAATAGTATTGTCAAATGTCTTCACGTCTGCTAAATCGGGAAGACAGTTTCAGAAAGTTCTTTTTTCTACCCAATCATTAATGCATAACGCTATTCAATCATTAATGCATAACGCTATTGTTCTTCTAGACACAACTGTAAGAAACATAACTTTTTTTTTTGTTACTTTGCTGTTACACAACAACGGTACACTTACAATATCAAAGGAGTGTAAAATCACCTGTAGCTAGAAAATCAGCGTGAGAATACAGAAATCTTACATTTTATAATAACTCAGAACTAATAAATAGCAACAATTGTCAATAAAACATTTCCTGACAATTAACATACAGCTTGGTTTCACCGTGAACCCTCAGGCCTTTCAGACAGTTGTAAACGCCAGGAAATGTCCTCCTCATTTCTTAAAAGATAAGAGTAGTTTGCAACATGAAACTTGTAAACAGCTCATTCCTGACAAATTGGATGTCATGTTTTGTTCATCCAAATTCCATTTCTTGGATCATGCAGCATTTGTGACATATTTTAGACTACACTATTCCATGCATACCGGAGCCTTAACCTCTATAATTACATTCTAATAAAAACAAGAACTGCAGAATGTTTACATCTTTACCCAACCGTATGGCTTTAGAAAGAAAACAAAAATTGCTGAAGTTCATCTGTCATGCATATTCATAGGTTATTCCTAGGAGTACTTGAACAAGCAAGCACTTTTCCATTTAAGCTCCTGTGCTTTATATGGCTGTACTTGAAAGAGCATTTCTAAAATGTTAACCTCTGCACTTGTTTATTGTATAAATAACAGGTTGTAGGGAGTTATCAAATGAAATACGTTATAAATCTCAATGTGAAAGAGCTGCTGATTTTACAGGCAGATCTGACAACCCAACATGGCTTCCCTGCACAGAGCACAGAGCAAAAAACCTTCTCAACAATAGCTGACATAACACGTAAAACTTGAAGAGAAATGTGGCAGTCTTTAGTTCATGCATGTGCTGCTTCAGCAACATACAGTTTTATTTAGGATTCCTATGACTGATTTGGCTCTTCAATGAGGTGTGCATTTTCCAGGGCTAATCCAAGTATGTAAACACACGTGCCCAGATGCTACAGAAGCGTTTGAATAGGCTCATAGTGGGAACTTTAGAAACATGTAATATTTTCTTATGGTATTGCAAGAGACTTAACAGGAGCTGCCACAAGCCTTTCACAAGCGGCCAACAAGAATTTGGCTAGGTTGATGTTCTCATTTGATTGCTACAGCTTGCATTTGACTGTTCTGTTAGCAGATGTTGGAGTTGCAGGTACTACCCAACACCTTCAAGCGAAGGTTTGAAGGCAGCTGAGAGAGCTATATGAAGGGGCTTTGCTCTCTAGGCCAAGCACCTGCAGCCTTTACCTCCAGGCAAACATGAGCAGCAAGTGTCACACCACAGCAGCATTTCAGTTTATGTGTCCCAGAAGTGCTCATAAGCCTAGTATGCAAGCACATCGAAGAAAGCAGACTAGTCAGTGCACCACGGTGCGAGGGGACCAGTCCCAGGATCTGTGCACCCTGTGCGTGCATGACCGGCCATGCCTGCCTGCCTCGTGCTTGCCACTGCGTCCCACCCTTGCCAATATGCCCTGTTCCTGCTTTAACCATCCCTACCGGCATGCCCCATCCCCGCCTGCGTGCCCCACCCCTGTGCCTCACCCTGGAAGGCCCACCCGTGCCTGCATGCTCTGTGCCTGCCTGTGTGACCCACACCTGCCTGCGTGCCCCGTTTCTTCCCCAAAACCGCATCCTCGCCTGCACGCCGTCTTTGTGCGCCCCACGGCTGCGGGCACGCTCCGTCCCTGCCCCCGCGCTCTGCCCTTGCCTGAGCGACCCGTCCCCGCCCGTGCGCTCGTCTGTGCGCGGCCGACGCCTGCCTGCGCGCTGCGCACCCTCCGCGGTGCCCACTCCTTCCAAGCCCCGGGCGATCGTCGGGGAAAGCGGCGGCGGGCGGGGACGGACCGGCGGCGACAGCAGCTCCCCGCCTCCCTCCCCGCCGCCCGGCAGCGGGGGGCCGCGCCCCCCGCGCACCTCCCTGCCCTGCGGGGCCCGCAAGGCGCCGCGTACCCCGCACCGCTCGCAGAGGCGCGCAGGGACGGCTGCGAGGCAGGCGCGGAGCGGGCGGCCCCCCGGTGCACCACGTCGGAGCGCCGCGGGAGCAGGATGGCCCCGGCGGCGCGGCAGCGGCGGGGCACTGCCGCCTCCCTGCTCGCCCTCGCCCTGGGGCTCCTCGCCGCCGCGCAGGTAAGAGGGTCCGGGGGCTCGCCCGCCGCCCCAGGCGGCAGCGCCGGGCCGGGGCTCCCATGCCCCGGGGAGGGCGGCGGGAGCTCCGCGGGGCGCGGTCGCGCCCTCCGCACCTGCGTCGGCCGGGATGCTTCTATCCCCGGGCAGGGGCAGCGCTGCCACGGTCGGCGGTGGTCTGTTCCTCAGCTGGCAGGTAGCTGCCGCGGCTGCCCGCAGCCCCTGCTCTGCACCGAGGGCTGGCCGGAGGTTCTGCCTGCAGCTGTGTTTGCCGAGCGGACGTCTCCGGGAGCCTGCACTAGGCTGGTTTTACAGCTCTCTGGAAGGGAGGATGGGAGGGTCGTTATTACAAAAGTTACGATACTGCTGAGCTTTGCCGAGTATCGGAGGGTGAGGTTCTCAGCCTCCTTCGAGGGGGAAAACTCTTCAAGATGCGGAGCAACTTTGGGACTCCACCGCCTGCATTTCTCAGAGAGGGATTTCGTTCTGAAAGCAGCGCGATGAGCTGGGCCATGTCACTGCATTTCCTTTGGGTTTAGTTTACATCCTCTAACATGCTCTACAGGTAGTTTGCTTTGCTTAGTCATCAATTTGTCGTTGCCCAGCTTTTGTTTCAGACTCTAGCCAAGGGGAAAAAAAAAAAGGGAAAAAAAGGGAATAAAAAGAAGAAAAATAGCCTCTCTCATGTTGCCCCAGCCAGCTCTCTGGAGACAATAAATGAAATCACTTTCAGCTTTGTATGTGCCCTAAAGAAAAGCAAGTGTGAACATGGCTCTCCTAAATCATTCCCATTTGTTTTTGTTCTTAAATTCTGAAGATGAGTTTAGATAACTAATAGCACATTTGAAGCAAAGATGATAATCCTTTTGTGTTTAAGGCATTAACGTAACCTTCTCAAGAAAAAAAATGCTTAATAAAATAAAAATAGTGCAGGATCACTTGAAATAAACTTAGAAATTGTATTCTCTGTATAATTTAAGGCTTCTGCAAAATGGAGTATTTCTGGTCTCCTCCCGTGCTCCTGACCATGTATATTTTCTCCTCCCTTGAACCTCTGTTCTAACTGTACATCCATGAGCTGGTTAGCCAGGTGATTTGAGTAGGGTTCTTAATTTTGATAGAGAAACTTTTACGCTAGATTACTTTGCCTTCTGTTGATGCACCACTTCTGGATCCCATGTGAAGGGGATGATTCAAAAGCACCAGTGGAGGGCTGTGGAAGATGAGATGTGATGTCAACCTACACCTTCAGGTACCTGGTCAGGGCTCAATCATGACTGTGTCACTGAAAAAGTTGTTGACAAAAGGCTGTGGGGTGCAGTGGTAGCACTGGTGTGCCTCAGGAGCGCACAGACTGGCCTGAAGAGACAAATGTCAAATAGAATCTGGTATCCATTTTTGTTAAAGACAACTAGAGCTGTAATAGCTGTGATCTTGTGATGGAAACCTCATCTGCCACATCTTTTAACCTTGGCACTAGGACTGAGATTGAGCTGATCCCTGCTCCCTGGCACTGGGTTCCATCCCTTCTGGTCCTGGCCCTGTGCACCTGCTTGCTCATTATTGCAAGTGGCTTCTCTTTGTGGACAATTAAAATAGCTCCTTAGTTCTTTTTGACATGCAAATGCAGAATATTCAGGCTTACTTTTGAAGAAGCCTAGATGGAGTGAAATGCAGTGCAGTGACCTGGCAGCTGGAACAGACAGGCAGTTTGGATACTTGGATACTTTGGATACTTAGTTATATGAATTTCATTTTGCAGTTATTAGGATACTGCGACTCTTGAAATAGCAGTTTGGCACTGCCTTCTGCCTCTAGTCTCAAATTTACGCAGTGATAATGTGAAAAAAATCAGTTGTCCTCATGGACAGCATTTCCTGGGGCCAAGAACATAACCAGCTTGGGAAGCCTCCTGTTGTTTTTCTGGCATTTATAATACAAGATAGTGGAATAAGTGGGGATTAAAGTTACGCTTTACTAAGCAGTCACAGGTATGTGTATGTATCACAAAAAAGATACTAAAAATTACTGTAATTCTGTAATGCTGCATTCTATTAATCTAAATTTTACTTTAAGATGAAAAATGGTGGTTCTCATGTACTAAATATGACCAAGAATTTAGAATTTGGATGGTATTGTCATACCATATTATGATAAAAAGGAGCATACAAAACCCTTTGCCTTTTTTTTTGGAAGTAGAAATAAACTGAGTCTTTCAAATTGTGTGTTGTAAGTGAACTCAGTAAGTTGGCAGATGACACCAAGTTCGGTGGGTGTGTCGATCGGCTTGAGGGTGTGGAGGATCTACAGAGGGATCTGGACAGGCTGGATCAATGGGCTGAGACCAATGGTATGAAGTTCAACAAGGTCAAGTGCTGGGTCCCGCACTTGGGCCACAACAACCCCCTGCAATGCTACAGGCTTGGGGAAGAGTGGCTGGAAAACTGCACAGCGGAAAAGGTCCTGGGGGTGCTGGTCAACAGCCAATTGAATATGAGCCAGCAGTGTGCCCAGTGGTCAAGAAGGCCAATGGCAACCTGGCTTGTATCAGCAATAGCGTGGCCAGCAGGAGTAGGGAAGTGATTGTCCCCCTGTGCTCAGCACTGGTGAGGCCACACCTCAAATACTGTGTCCAGTTTTGGGTCTCTCACTACAAGAAAGACATTGAGGTGCTGGAATGTCTCCAAAGAAGGGCAACAAAGCTGGTGAGGAGTCTAGAGCACAAGTCTTAAGACAAGTGGCTGAGGGAACTGGGGTTGTTCAGCCTGCAGAAAAAGAGGCTGAGGGTAGGCCTTAATCACTTTCTGAGACTGCCTGAAAGGAGGTTATGATAAGGTGCTGGCTGGACTCTTCTCTCAAGTTACAAGTGATAGAATGAGAGGAAATGGCCTCAAGTTGCGCCAGGGGAGATTTAGACCGGATGTTAGGAAAAACGTCTTCACTGAAAGGGTTGTAAAGCATTGGAACAGGCTTCCCAGGGAAGTGGTGCAGTCACCGTCCCTGGAGGTATTTAAAAGATGTATAGATATGGTGCTGAAGGACATTGTTTAGTGGTGACCTGGCAGTGCTGGGTTAATGGTTGGACTTCATGATCTTAAAGGTCTCTTCCAACCAAAATGATTCTTCTATGTTAATTACTATTTTAGAAGTCCTTCAGTCACTAGACCAAATTTGTTTTTTTAATTAGTAATAAATAGGATCTATTAATAATTATAGGTCTGAATTCTATTTTCAAGCTGTATTTTGGAATTAAATGCTAGTTTACTGGGGAATTACATGTATTCCTACTACATCCTCGGTTCGGTTTTCCTGTGGATTTTCAATTTCCTCTTCTTTTTTTCATAATTGGCCATTTCATAATGGCTATCACTGTTTTTTTATATTCTTGTCCTCCTTTAGATCTAGAAACCAATATATTGGGTTTTAGTGGAACTACTCTCTTAGAGTGATTCTTTTCAGAGTGATTTTTTTTTTTTAAATTAGTGCTGCAAATGTAAAAAATGAGGAAGAGATTATAGTAGATACCCCATCAAAAGAACCTAATCTGTCTTTTCTAATTTCATTATGATGTAGCAGTTATTGTAGTAGACTCAGCTTTTAGCTCTGCTTAAGAAGACTTCATGTATGAGCTTCATGGATAAGTGCAGGCATTTTCATATGTATTTTGTGGGCTGATTGGATATGACCAGGCTTAGGTCTGGAAGGGGTGTAGGGAAATTGGTAAATTGAATTTTCATGCTTGTCACTGTACTCCTAGTCATTTTGTGCCTCATATTTGCTATATCCTATTCTATTTTTATATTTAAATAGTGTGCTTCCTACAGTGTTTCCTTTTTTAGGTCTATAACACGTGTTATAGAGTGGGAGGGATTGAAGTGGGGGGTTATTTTTTGTATTAGGAAATAGTTCCTATGGAGAAAAAAGTATCCATCTAAAATACTTGCATGTGGTGACTTAATAGTAAATGATTTTAAGCATCTACCTTTATCTTTTCTCCAACAGAATACTTACCAATCCACTGAGTTTTTTTACAGAGAAAAATATAAATTTCTCTTCTGTTGGATAAAATCAGCAACAAAACATGTCTAAGCTACTGAAAAGAGAAATACACTCATCTACATTTGTAAAACTGACCATGTGCAGTTAGAAGGTCAAAATACTTAAATCTTGAAGCATTTTAAGTGAGACTGTAGAAAAAAATGAAATAAGGACAAAATATTAGAATACAAGTAGTAAATTTATATAGTTTAACTAGTCAGCCGGCACCGATGTACCGCCATGCCCCTACTTGTTCCATGTAAAATCATCTTCAAAGCGGTTTATACTCATCAAAATCTAGTTTCATGGATCTTGACAGTGTTACAACCAAAATGATATTGATGAACATTATTATGGCTGGTAATATTAAAGTTGAGCAAACTCAAAGAAATTTTATCTTGTTGTTGAAGGCTTAACTAAACTTTGATTACTTTAATGATTGGTGTTGTTTTTTGAGCTTTGTTGTAGATAAATGGGGTTTTGGTTATATTGTCAGCTGAAGGCATGAAGCCGTAGGAAGGTGTATTCTTTTTGCATCGTCATCTGTCATATCATTGAAGTTCCTGTTGTTTCAAATAATAAGACTCCTTCTCTTCTTCTAATTAGAATCACAGAAGCACAGAAGCACACACTGCTTGAGGTTCGCAGGGACTCTGGAGGTCATCTTGTCCAATCCTCTTGCTCAGGCAGGGTCACCTAGACCTGGTTGTCCAGGACTATATCCAGATGGCTTTTGAATATCTTCAGGGATGGAGACTCTACTGTTTCTCTGGGCAACCTGTGCCAGTGCTCGGTCACCCTCACAGGAAAAAAGTGTTTCCTGATGCTCAGAAGGAACCTCCGGTGTTTTAGTCTGCACCCATTGCCTCTGGTTCAGTCACTGGGCATCACTGAAAAGAGCCAGGCTCTGCCCTCTTTGCATCGTCCCTTTAGTTATTTACAAGCATTAATAAGATCCCCGTGAGCTTGCTTTTCTCGAGGCTGAGCAGTCTCTCTCAGCCTTTCCTTATAAGAGAGATGGTCTAGTCCTCTCATTATTTTTGTGGCACTTCATTGGACTCTCTGTCCATTTCTCTTTTGTACTTGGGAGCCCAGGATCTGGACACAGTAGTCTAGGTGTGGCCTCATCTGTGCTGAAAAGAGAGGAAGGATCGCCTCCCTCAAGCTGCTCACAATATTTTGTCTGATGTAGCCCAGGATACCACTTGCCTTCTTTACCACAAGGGCGCATGCATTTCTGGCTCATGGTCAGCTTTGTCTCTGAGCATTCATAGCCTTCAGCTTACTAGAGATTTAGGCCATCAGCATTTTCACATGTTTTCATAGGCCATATGTGAATATGTGCATATGTCAGGGAAAGAAGCTGTACTACTACTTCTCCTGTTGCTCTAGGCAAAGTCAGATTATTCGTAAACAGATACTACATCTGGGTCCTACAGTCAGGTTTTCATCTGGACATCTTGTAAAAAGGTGGGGTGAGTGAAGGATTTGTGAGATTCAAATTCGGATGATCAAAAGATACCACAGGTCAGGAGATAAACACAGGGAATGGGAATATTTTAGTACTAGTCTGATTGTACGGCTTCTGACAAGTTGTACGATCTCTGACAGTATTACTTACTGCTTTTTTGTAATGATGATGAAGGGAAAGCAGGGAATCAAACTATACTTCTGTGCTGTCTGATCTGAAATTTTATCTCATTCCTCTTTTAGAGCTGTATGTCAGATTTCATGGGCTTAAAAATATTGCCCTGTTCATTAGTATTTTGAGCAATAATTTGGTTAATAATGCAACCGTACTGTTATGTACAGATACGGAATACTTCGTTGTCATTAATGAGTGATGACAGAACTCATTGATGAACATATCCGTCAAAAAGTGAAAGTATAATTTTTTGTAATCTATATTAGATTACTAGTATCATGTAAATTACTTAATAAAATTGTAACCTGTGCATTAAAATGCATCTCTGTTCTTGGTGTAGAAGTTCACATTGGGTGCAAAAAGCGGACACTACTAGAGCTTGATAGAACATCAGAGTATGTAAATTCTTGCCGCTAGGTATCCCAAGGATTAATGAATTCTTTGTGGCTATTAGATAAACATGTGTTTTGTAAAAGGAGTTTTGAAAATCTTGGTTAGAAATTGAAACTTTTCCTTGGACTTTGATGTCACTTAATATGAAAAAGAAATTAAAAAAAAAAAAAGGAACCCAGGTATGCTTTTAATCCTCTTTCACTGTGATCCACACTTCAATACTTTTATTCTCCAGTATTGTCTTCTAAATTTTTTTCGTACAAAATATATGCCTTGCCTGTGATCACCAAGATTATTGAACATGATGAAGTCTTCTAATGGGATGATGTATGGTGAGTAGACTGGCAAGTTGCTAGCTGGATTTAGCAACCATAGTATTCCTTGTATGCTTCTGTTCATGTATTTAAATCTTCCTGTAAAAGCTCAGGTACGTGGGTACATGTTACCATTGTGCACCTTAAGGTGCTGTGCACCCTGAAAATGCAGTTGTGTCCCAGCTGCAGTGAGATGTTTCTGTTTTAGTCAGCAATGTAACATGTCATTTACAAGGCTTGGGGAATAACGCCATGTGCATCTGAGTCATGCCTCTATTAAATTTAATTAAACTCTTTAGACCATTCTTAGTCTTAAGGGTATGCATTTTGTATGCCTTTTGAGAGAAATGTGCAGTCAGTGTAATTATTGGACACGTATGTGAAAAGGAAGTTACCAAGAGGGGGAGAAATGGAAAAAGAGACAATTCCAGGCCTTTGGAAAATATGTTAAGTGGAGCTGTACTGTGTACCTTGGAATAAATTGTGGGATAAATAGATCACTAGTGTTGTTTGACATGCAGTTACATTTTCTACAATTAGGAAAACAAGAGAAAAAGAAGTCACATAATTTGGACTAAACATACGGGGAAACCAGATTATAACAATGAGTTCTGCTGTATAACAGAAAGCTTGGTTCTTTAATCATATTGTTCTACTCAGTGGATGAGAGCAGTGCTGTATGTGCTGCTTTCACACCAGTTTGGGACTGGTGAGGGAATGGAGTGGGTGATCTAGCAGGACCATCCCATCTCAGACAATAATATACATCAGAGGAATTGAACGAAGCCTATTCTTGCATCCATGCTTCAGTTTGTTCATAGTCCTATATGGCTAGATGCCATAAATAGTGACTGCATTACATCAGTACCAGATATGGCTTGTGGAGTGTTGTTTGATAGTTACTTTTGACTCAACCAAGTGTTTCCAGAATTTTCATCTGTACAAATAAATTTTTTTAACTGACCCCATGTATGTCAGCTCTTTCAATGAGGCATTTAATAATGGAAGAGTGGATTTATACAAAACTGTCAGTTATTATTTCATTTAGTTTTGTTTTGACTTGTGGATTAAACAGGCATATGTATTACTTTGAATGGAAAGACCTGCTTGTGGATTTTGACATAGGTATAATAATACTGCCACTCTCTGTGTCGCTCAGGTGGGCTGCAGAAGCCAGTTTTTCTTTGGACTGCACATTTTTTGTTTCTATGAAGAGCTGATCTGAAGAAAAGACTTCATATATGACACTACTATGTCATATAAGAACCAAAAGCTATTCCTGTGTGGCTGAATTTCTTATTTTATTTTACTTCTGTCAGTGAAGTATTACAACTATAAACTAGGCCATTTACGTGACTTAAGACCTCCAACAAGGTGAGAATATAGAGGAAAAGCTGAGAGTTCGTTAAAATAATTTGAAATTTATGTATGAGAATCTTGAAGGAAAGGACCTGTGAAGTAAAAGATGGTCCAGTTATGATTGAAAAGGAATATTCAATATTTCTCAGTGAATGATTCTGTCCTTGATATAACTTGGCACTGTGTTGAGACTATGTCAATACTAGGAGGAAAACAGATGTATTTTTTAAAAAATGTGTTAAATCCCTTTTATCTGTACCTTATGCTAGTGGTTTGAAATGAACTGCTGCCTATGTTGGATTTTACTGCTGATGTGATGTTGAATTTTTGAAAACTTTCCTCTGTCCTATCTGTACAAAGCCAAAGTGGTCTGTTTTCATGTGAAACATTGGTTTGACATTGGTAGTTCCATGCAGAGTCTTGGTGCTGGTCTGTGACTTCTTTTGTGCTGGATACTGGCTTTGTGAATCTGAGAGCTTGGATCTTCCTTGGCCCCTTTAAAAATTCAAGCCAAGATGAAAACATGGAAGAAGCCTAAGTATAAAGTTGCTCCCCAGGCCTTTTATAGAAGTGCAGTTAGAGCTTTGTCAGGCTCCTGTGATATCCTTACAGAATTTTAACTATAGTAGAACATGTTCTGAAACAGTGACTATAGCTACAGAAGAAAGTGTGACGCATTACAGGGTCACTGTGGGCACATAATACGATAAAATGCAATAGTTCATCAACCTATTTAGAAAACATAGTTAAGTAGATTGTTAGTCAGCAATCCGTATGATCCAAAAATATCTCATCATGAAACGACCATTTTAAGATTGCAGCAGACAGGATTATCTGACCCCAGTGTTTAATAAAAGTACAAGTACAAAAGTACTACTGGCATGGCTGCTTACTGGCATAGCTCCTGTCATGTGTTTTGGTTTGTTTGTTGGTTGGTTATTGGTTTTGTTTTGTTTTTTTTAAAGAGCTCTTGGAATTAATGCAAGAGTTGAAATATTTTTGCATCTTATGAAACCCACCTTAGGATGCTTTTTCTGTTCCTGAGGTCAAATGGCATCCAGCATTTAGTGAATGAATTTCAGTTAAAGGAAAGAGGATGGAAAGGTATATTTTTGTGTTTATTTTGTAATCTTTTACTCTCTGAAAGGCTGTAATCTGTCCCACAGAAAAAAAAAAAGGAATCTATTACATGTGGGGAAACAATTTTGCAGAAACATAATTTTCAAAATACTTCCATTTTATGTTCTGTTATGAAGATATCACTGCAGTTATGCAGCTGAAAGCTGAGGTTTGTATGTTTCGTTCCTCTTGGAAGTTTTGCAGTCATGGCCTACTGTGACGAGGTTACAGCATTGATGGATAAGGGAAGAGTGACTGACATGATCTACCTGAACTTGTGCAAAGCATTTACTGTCACACACAACATTCCTGTCTCCAAAATGGAGAGACATGGATTTGATAGGTGGATCACTCAGTGGATAATGAATTGGCTGGAAGGACACACTGAAAGAGTTCCTGTCAACAGCTCAATGTCTAGGTGGAGGCAGTGACAAGTGGTGGTCCCCCAGGGGTCTGTATTGTGACCAGTACAGTTTAATGTCTTTTTTGGGGACACAGACAGTGGGATAACTGCATTCTCAGCAAGTTTGCAGATGACACCAAGCTGTGTGGTGTGGTCGATGTGCTGGAGGGAAGGGTTGCCATCCAGAGAGACTCTGGCAAGCTTGAGAGGTGGGCCTATGCAAATCTCAAGAGGTTCAGTAAGGCCAAGTACAAGGTCCTGCACCTGGGTTGGGGCAGTCCCAAGCACAAATACAGGCTGGGGCATGAGTGGACTGAGAGCAGCCCTGCAGAGGAGGACTTGGGCGTGTTGGTGGATGAAGACTTTATATGACCTGGCAAAGTGCACTCACACCTCAGAAAACCAACCGTATCCTGGGCTGCATCAAAAGAAGCGTGGCCAGCAGGCCGAGAGAGGAGCAGCTGAGGGAACTGGGATTGTTTAGCCTGGAGAAAAGGAGGCTGAGAGGAGACCTTCTCGCTCCCTACAGCTACCTGAAAGGAGATTGTAGAGAGGTGGGGGTTGGTCTCTTCTCTCATGTTATGAATGACAGGACGAGAGAAAATAGCCTTAAGTTGCGCGAGGGGAGATCTAGGTTAGATATCAGGAAAAATTTCTTTAAGGAGAGGGTTGGAACAGGCTGCCCAGGGTAGTAGTGGAGTCCCCATCCCTGGAGGTGTTTAAAAGACATGTGGCTGTGGTTCTGAGGGACATGGTTTAGGGACCCTGGCAGTGCAGGGTGAACAGTTGGACTTGATGATCTTAAAGGTCTCACCCAACCAGAATATTCTGTGATTCTGTGGTTACTCCACTGTCGTGAGACCCTTCCTGGAGTACTGGGTTCAGCTCTGGGGCACCCAGCATAAGAAAGACATGGACCTGTTGGAGCGGGTCCAGAGGAGAGCCATGAAGATTGTCAGGCCTCTGGAGCACCTCCCGCATGAAGACAGGTTGACACAGTTGGGACTATTCAGAGAAGACTCTTACAGAGAAGAGAAGGCTTTGGGGAGACCTTATAGCAGCCTTCCAGTACTTAATGGAGTCTACAGGAAAGATGGGGAAGGATTCTATCAGGGAATGTAGTGATAGGACAAGGGGTAATAGTTTTACACTGAAAGAAGGTAGATTTAGATTAAGTATAAGGAAGAAATTCTTCACTGTGAGGGTGATGAGGCACTGGAAAAAGTTGCCCAGAGTAGTTTTGGATGCCCCCTCCCTGGAAGTGTTCAAGGCCAGGTTGGATGAGACTTTGATCAACCTGATCTAGTGGAATATGTCCCTGCCCATGGCAGGGGTGTTGGAACTAGAAGATCATTAAGGTTCCTTCCAACCCAAATCAGTCTCTGTTTCCATGGGAGCTGCCTATTTAGTCTTTCATGTTGTCTGTGACTACTTGTGAAATTAAGACTTTATACTTTGCTTTGTCATTGGTAACTCATTTCCATTGGAAATAACCTTAATAAGTGCTTTCAATCCTGCTGAGTGGTATTTTATTGTTTGTGTATTTAATTTATGTGTAGCAGTTTAAGTACTCAAAGTAAGGTATTTTATGTGCTTATTTTTTATGCAGTTTAGTTATGAAGTCTTTCCCTCAGTTACATGATTTTCGTTACCTTTTATTATGAAATAGTCTATATTTTGAGGGAGAGAACATAATTTGATATAACTTAGCATTGCATCCTGTCAAACGTAACTTTTTTCAAGTTTTTGTGTATATTTTGTATTGTGAGAATGGTGCTGATTGGCAGTTCGTACTCTCAGTACTTTACAAAAATAAAATTATTTGTTGGACTTGAAAAATAATAAAATGATTTAGAATTCAATATCCAGAAGAAAAAGAATCATTCATATGGATGAATGGGTTTTGAACATGCAGACCCATATCATAGAATGCTTTGGATTGGAAAGGACCTTCAAAAGTCATCTAGGCCAACCCCTCTTCAGTGAGCAGGGACATCTTCAACTAGATCAGGTTGCTCAAAGCCTCATCAAGCCTGACCTTGAATGTTGCCAGGGGTGGGACATCTACAGCCACACTAAGCAACCTGTTCCAGTGTTTCACCATCTTCATCACACAAAAATTTCTTCCTTCTATCTAGTCTGAATCTATCGTCTTTTAGTTTAAAATCATCACCCCATCTCCTGTCGTAACACACCTTGCTAAAAAGACTGTCCTCATCCTTCTTATGGGCCCCCTTTACTGAAATGCCACAATAAGGTCTCCTTGGAGTCTTCTGTTGTCCAGGCCCAACAACCCCAGCACTCTCAGCCTGTCCTCATAGCAGAGGTGTTCCAGCTCTCTGATCATTTTTGTGGCTCTTCTTTGGACCCTTTCCAACAGGTTCATGACCTTCTTGTGCTGAGGACTCCAGAGCTGGCTGCAGTACTCCAGGTGAGGTCTCACCATAGTGGAATAGAGCAGCAGAATCACATCTCTCGACCTGCTGGCCATGCTTCTTTTGATGCAGCCCAGGATACAGTTGGCGTTCTGGTCTGTGGGTGCATGATGTTGGCTCATGTCCAGCTTTTCATCCACTAGTACTACCATGTCCTCCATAGGGCTGCTCTCAGTCACGTCATCTACCAGCCTGTATTGATACTGAGTATTGCCTCGACCCAGGTGCAGGACCTTGTACTTGGCCTTGTTGAACCTCATGAGGTTCACATGGGCCCACTTCTTCAGCCTGTCCAGATCCCTCTGGATGGTGTCCCATCCCTCAGGCATGTCAAAAGCACCTCGCAGCTTGGTGTCGTCTGCAGAATTGCTGAGGGTGCACTCGATGCCTGGACTCGATGTCTATTCCATTGGTGAAGATGTTAAACAGTACTGGTCTCAGTATGAACGTCTGCACCACTTATCACTGATCTCCATCTGGACATCACAACGTTGACCACTACACTCTGCATGTGACCATCCAAACAATGCTGTCAGGTGAGTCTGACAGGTCAGTAGTTCTTGGAGTCCTTCTCTTGTACCCTTTTTAAAAATGGGTGCAATGTTTCCCTTTTTCCTGTCACTAAAGACTTCACCTGACTACCAGTACTTTTCAAGTATCACAGAGAGTGTCTTGGCAACTACATGAGCCAATTCCCTCAGGTTTCTGGGACGCATCTCATTAGGTCCCATAGAAGTATGTATGTTCATGTCTCTCAGGTGGTTGTACACCTGATCTTCTCTTACAGTGGGAGGGACTTTGTGTTCCCAGTCCCTGTCCTGCAGTCCACCTTCTCGGAAGGTGTAGGAAGAGAGGTTACCAGTGAAGACTGATGCAAAAAAGTTGTTGAGTAACTCAACGTTCTCCTCATCTGTTGTTACCAGCTTGCCAGTCACGCTCATCAAGGGGGGCATGGCACGGTATGTTCTATTTGACCTTTTTCTGGCTAACATTCGTGTAGAAGCCCTTCTTCTTAGTCTGTTCATCCCTTGCCAAATTCAGCTTCAGCCATATCTTGGCCTTCCTGTCCCCATCCCTACCCAACTGGGCAGTCTTCCTATACTCTTCTCAGGATACCTGTCCCTGCTTCCACTGCCTGGGAATTTCCTTCTTGCCCTTTAGTTCCACCAGCAGGTCTCAACTCAGCCATGCTGGCCTCTTGACTCCCTTGCCTGATTTCTTACACCTGGAAATTGAGATCTCTTGTGCTTTATGGAAAACATCCTTAAAGATCTGCCAGCTCTGTTCTGCTCCCTTGTCCCTGAGGGCTGTTTCCCAGGGGTCGTATTGAGTAACTCCTTGAAAAGCTGGAATTTTGATTTCCTAAATTCACTATAATTTCCTAAAATCTAGGATCCTGATCCATATCCCTTTTTGCCTGACCCATATCCCTCAGGACTGTGAACTCCATTAGTGTGTGATCACTGCAGCCCAGGCTGCCTCCAATCTTGACATCATCAGTGCATTGGACCAGGTACATGCATGAACACTGTTAAATATTGCGTACATGCAACAATCTATAAACATGGCTGATGTATTGCTGTGTGCTTTGAACACAAGAAAAGCAAGTAGGATTTTCAGGGCTCCTTACAAGTGTTGTGTTTACAGAAAGAAAAAAATAACCTCTAGAGGACAGATTCAAACCCTGCAATTTCAGAGAGAAGTAAATGCTAAACAAAACAAAAAGTTATCCAAATTTTATTCAAAGCCTCCCTGTTTTTTTTTTTTTTTTTAAAGAGTCCTCATATAAATTTAAAGATAATATGCTAAAGCACCACACAGAGGTTTGTAAAACACTTGGGGACTACAGCTGAACAATAGCAATACTCAAAAACTGAACAGATTTGTAAGAGTTTCTGACTCCCAAGGAAACTGAATCACAATACTAGGAGGGCAATTGTAGCCAATAGAGGCTTTGTAATGAATCACTACTTTAGTTTGGTTTTGTTTTTTCTTCTGTAAAGTGTAGAATAAACATGTTTTTGAAATTATAAGTTAAATAAAACTGAAAATTGCGTAAGAACTCTTGGCTACCTCCATGTAACTAAGTCAGTTTTGAAGGACTAAATTTATAAACAAATGACCAAGTGGCAAGAATGCAACTAATGAGCTGTCCATGGCTGATTGGCCAAGGCTGAGTCTAGGCTGGGTACCTAGTTTAGGCTCAGGTAAGGGGATTTGGAAGCGCTGATTTCATCAGTTGATCTCTACTTGTGAGAGTTAGACATGAGTTGGTTTGAGACCACATTGCCTGTTTCTTTACTGCTCGGTTGCCCAGCTCTCATTCTGGGCCTCAAGTTGCAGTTAGGTTTCGGGAAAATGGAGGTAACTCGGCTAATCTGGTTCATAGGTTTTTCCCAGATATGCACTGGACAGAAGATACTGGTGTGGAGTATCTTTTATACTATCTTATACTATCTTTTATCAGGAGATAAAGCTGTCCAGATATCACTAGGTCTAGGATTTGAGTTTCAGAATGGCTTGAGAACAGGGAGGATTAAAAAGCTCATTTTGTGAGTGCTGTAAGAGTCTAGTAGTATGTTCTTTGAACAATTTTTTTTTTTTTTTGTTAGGAAGAAAGCAATACACATTGAAACAAGCAGAATCAGCCACTAAGAGAAGCATGCTACTGCTGACACATCTTACTGCAGCTCAAGTCTGCACATTAGATCTGAAAAATATTTCTGAAAATGTCACTGCAAGTGGTTCATCATCAGTGTAACTGCAAAAGTAGAAGAGAGAAATGTTTTCATTTTTTCACCCGTGTGAACGCAACAATGCAGTATATGTAGATTTTGCTATAAGCTGTTTTTTTTTATTTAGTTTCAAGATGTTTTACAAGCAGCTGATAGAACTGCAGTTGAGGAGATCTTTGAGTTTCTGCATTGACTTTTAATGCTTTGACATGTTCCTTTCATGTACTGTTTGGTTTGTACAGGATATCTGCTTTCCTTTTCCAAGTTACTTTCTGAAGATAGGTAACAGTGTAATGTGAGAGCTTTATGAAACCAGTTTGCTTCATGATAAGGGTCCATAGGTTTTGCCAAGTCGGATATCATAATATGTGAATTGAAATCAGCAGTAGATAGATCAGGCATGTGTAAATAGATTACTTATAAAGCGATTTCTTTTGTAGGTTGTCCTGTTACGAGTTTGTTCTCTAACTGTTTGAGTGTATAGGAGTATAGCACTTATCAAAGAGCATTTCAGTACATGCCACTTCTTTCCATCTCTTCTTTACAAGGCTTATTTGTGTTTCTATAGATAACAGATTCCCATTCACTCTGGGACTCAAAGTTTTACAGATAGCATATCTATTTGTGATAACATCTATTGTCTACTACAACTGTATTTTATCGTACGTGTATTTATTGGTGATTTTTTCTTCACTGCAGTCCAGACCAATGTTTATGCAAAGAATGTTAATCCACTATAGGTTATCACTTTGCTTTGAAGTCTGCATGCCCTGTTCTATAAGGTCAGTCATTCACTAATAGAAATTTACATGTCTCTGACTGGTTCAGGGTTACTCCAGGGAAGGGTCTACTAAAATAAAATGCTTGGTCTATGAAAAAAAAAAAATGACAGTGTGTGACCTGAGAAGGAAAGAATGACGTTTATATGAAATTAAAATGCTGAATGCAATCTGCAGACTAATATAGAGAGGAACAGATCAAGTCCTGGTTATTTAACCATCAAAGGACAAGTAATAGAGGCTTGAATTCACTGCTAGCTTCAGGATACACAGTGTTACGGAGGTAGGAGAATGGTTCTGCCAGTGTTTCAAACAAAGCTGCTTCTTTCAGGTGATGTAAAAAGTCCTGGAGAGCAGAGGTGCCTGGTTATTTTTAAATAAAATTTAAGAGTTAACTGCAAAGACACTACTCGTTTTAAAATTATTATAATTACTGGCAATGTTGCAGAAATATACACAAAATATTTTGTCATAATAAAAATTTTGTATGTAATACAAATGGACTAATAAAATTTTGATACAGCTGTTGCACAGTCAAGCTACAGAGTAGACCTACTGGCTGTTATACCAGAAACAAACAGGTCTGAAAGCTTTCAATTTAAGGGACAATTGCCCAATATTAGTGTGTATTAGTAAATTGTCTATTACAGTTGATCTTGAAAGGCTGGAGTTCAACGTTTTGTGTGTGTGCCTGTGTTCGATAATGAGGATGGAGAGAGGGATGCAGTTGCGTATCGTGTAGTAGGAGAAAGCTGAATTTTCCATTTGAAGTGTTTGTTTGATTTTTAGGGGTGGGTGAGAGGAGATAGTCACTTGCAGAAAAATCTCGCTCTGTGTTGGTTTTAGGCCAATGGGATAGAAGGTGAAGGTTCACTTCAAGTGTTATATCATGCAACAAGGAGGCAGGGTTGTTATGGACTATTTAGAAAATGATACAAATGGCAGAACAAATTGAATGTGGCTAAAAAGATGAAGAGATCAGTGTTACCCTCAAAGAAGAAAATAATGGAAAAGGAATAAGGTATATGTATTTACATCTCAAAGAAAAGAGGCAGGATTTTCTTTTGTTTCTGTAAATTTAAACTCTGATATCACATTTAAGATTTTATCACAAACTTCAAATATTTATTTGTCTAACTGGTGAACAAGACAGTATTCTATATATTGTCCTGTGTCCGGAGGAGGAAACCCTTTCTACAGCAAGACAGGAGAAGATTGCTGCTTGTCTTTTTCGTATCCCTTAAACATTGGCAAATGGAGAAATAGGAGAACATGAGCAGGGTGTTGGACCTGCATGTTGCTAGTGTTTTCCTTTGGGCCGTGAACTGCAGCCTCTTAAAAACCTTTTACCTCCAGACTTTTCTTCCTCCCCCCATACGACTCTACAGTCAGAGGATGATACTTTGTGATACTGGCACAGGATCAAGCTGAGATCTTGAATTTCTATAATCTCTTAAATACCCTATATTTTACACTCTTTATACAACTTCTCCAGTTGTAAAACAGAGATGAGAATATATATTTTCATATGTCTTTCATGTTTTTGATTGGTTTCATATCTGTGATTGATATGTTCTTGAGGCCGTGCACAGCACAGCACAACCTAGTTCTTTGCAGAGTCCTTCAGAAAACATTTTAATTTAAATAACTGTGAAAACCACAGGCTTTAATGGCAGAACCTTTGCTAGCTGCATTCATGCTAGCTGAATGTTTTTTGGATTACAGGATTAACACCTGAAAATGATGTTTAAAATAATTGAAGTTAGGTTTTTGCACGTCAGCTCTGAAATTCAGCTTAGGATCTGCTGGGAGCATTTTTCTTACTTGTAATAACAAGATTACCTGTCTCCTCCCCAAAGTCTGCATTGTGTAAAGAAACAGTCATGCGCACATAGCCTTCAAACTCTTTTGCAGTGCTCTTTCCATCACCATCCCTGCTTTAGTCATGATACGCAGCTTTTTCTAGGATTACAGCTGCTGATAAATTTGTCTGTAATACTGGGTAAAATCAGTCTGGAAAACAATTTGTAAAGCATAATTAGGAAGAACCTTCCTCTTTTTTAAGGCTATGCTTTAATGCTTTTGTCAACACTTTGTAGCATAGGTAAAATACAGGAGACAGACACCAAAGAAATGATAATACATCATTTCTTCTGGAGACATCATCTTCATGAAAAATGCCACTTACAATTCTGCATATTGTTGTATGTTTCTTGCTGATTGTGTTTGTAATACATAAATCTTATAGTAAGCAAAATTGGCAGTGGGGTTATTGAACTTGACAGCTGTACTTCATTTCTTGAACATGAGGTTTTGGCACATTTGCCATTCTTGCAGTAGACAGTGTCTGAACAGTGGCTTGTATTATGAACTCAGAATTTGGAATAGATTCTTGATTGCATAAAAGCAAAGGGTGTCAAAAATAATGTTTACAGCAATTACTTTTGTCTTTAATAAAGCAGGAGGATTGTTTTTTTCTTTTTTACTTTTTATGAATACTTTGGAAATGCTTCATGCTGCTTGTATTTAATTTGGTTTTTAGGGCTTGTACTTCCGTTTACTCTTTCTAAATATTCCAAAATGCCCAGATGAAAGACTGAATTTGTAAAATACAGTTAGAAAGATATAGGTGATTCTATGAGATGAAGACAACATGGGACATAATTCAACCTGATAGAAGTTTTCCCACTTAATCTGAAATCTAAAGCCTAGGGGTCCAGAGATTCCTAGTTTCTTAAAAGCTCTGGGATGTGTACTTGTGAAGGACAAATCACCTATACCTCATTTTAAAAGTTAAGACGTTTTAAATAGTTTTCAATGTGTGCTAGGGTGGTGGTTTAAGATTTGGTGTGGTTTCGGTAGTGGGGGATGGGGCTGCTAGCATGGCCCTTGCAAGAAGCTTCTGGAATTAAGCTCCCCCGGCTCCAATTTGGCCTCGCCTCTGTGAATAAACTTATTTAAGAGGTGAAACACCTTTGGGAACGCCTTTTGTTTTTGGAATGCTCTTTTGTTTTGGAGGGGGTAGGGCGGACAGAGAAGTAACCACGCAGTCACCAGTCATGAGAAGGTTGGAGAGACATGCATTTGCTGTGTGTTACTGGATGCAAGAATAAAAGTCATTAAGTCATTGAAGGAAGTATGAATGTTTAGGCAGAATTAATTTTAAAGTATTTTTAAGTAATCAAGTACAATGTAATCAAACTTTGACATTTGACAGCGTTTTTCTTTAGTAGCAACAAGTGGTTTGACTTCTTGGGATGTAATGATTAACCATACAATTACTATTTTTATGTGGTTGGTCAAAAAGAACAGATCTGCCTTTGAAAAGCTTGTTTACATAATTCACAGGGTTAAATGAACATAGCTAATACGTGTTTATTATTCTTAACTGCAGTGGTAAACTACTTAAGAAACCCGAAACAGCATTGTTCTTTTGTGTTTGAGCATTGTGAAAGCAAACAAAATAAAAATTATTCTATACCATTTCTTGGTTATAGTGTGTAGGTATTGCTTTAAAACAGTTTCCTTAACTATGGTGTCTTCTGCACATTATGCCGTGATTTTTGTCATACCATTACCAATTATAAATGCTTGTAAAACCATGGATCTAGCAAGGTTATCTACAGATCAGTGTACTTTGGAAAGTAGTGTTTAATTTCAAAGAAAGAGAAAATTTTAAAAATGAGAAGAGACACGGTTCAGAGGAAGTTATGGAAACAGCATAGAGGATGACCCTGGATTTTCATGTAATGAATTCGTCTAGCAACCGTCACGAGCAGGCACAGGAATCTTGCTGGAAATGTTTTGAATAGTTATATGCAATAATACATTGCACATTGGAAAAGCAGTTAGAGGGAAGTATGGACAGAAATGATTAACTGAAAAAGTAACCAAAACTTCATTATGGTAAACAATTAAATAACTCCTTCTGTTGTCCCTTAATCTTTTTGAGTAGGTATTTCCTTTTTTAACAAATGTTTAACTAAACATTTGTTTGTTCTGATGCAGCCTTTAGACTTGGACTTCTCTTGACTAACAGTTTGTCTCAGAGAGAGAGAGAAGGAAAGAAAGATAAAGAATGGAAAAAAGGAAGAAAGGGAGTGATTGGTTCAATAGTGACAGTAGCTTAATTTCACAAAATTGCTGTAACCATTGCATTCTTTGTGGACACATGGCTTTTCTCATGTTTCTCTCTCTTCTTCCTCTCCTACCTCTTGCAGTCTACCATCAAAAAAGTTATTCCCACAATAACGTACCATATCTTGTGGAAAGCAAAGTTTAATGCAAAGATTTAATGATGTTAATTATACAAAACCATGATAATAGGAATAGGACTTTGTTCCTTCTTAACTTTGAATAACAGGATGACATGCTAGTTATCTCCCGAATCTTGCAAGAATTATGTACATCCTCTACTGATGCAGATTATTTGTTTCTCCCTCCCCCTTTCCCCCCACCCACATTCCTGTGAAGCTCTGGACATTTGCCGTGGCTGGAAGGATGTTGAGCTGCATGTGCAAGTGTTGCTGTTTTCTTGAGAAACTTCCCTGGTGCTTGATTCTGTCATTTTGCTCACTCTTAAGCCACTTGCCAGATTTTTAGGTCAGTATCCCTGTGCTTTTCTCAAGATCATCTGGGAAGTTCGATTTAACAAATTCTTTGTTGTAGGGGTACCAATGATGTGTTCAATTTTCCCCTTCCTTGTGAAATGCACTGATTTGTGACCCTAGGCTCTTTGTACAGAAGAGATGTGTCTAACTGACATTCCCAGAGGTGTTTGATTGTATGTATCTGTGCTACGGAGCTTTCTGAGAAACTAGTGACCCACATGATTCTACCCAGCCCTGTTCTCATAGCCCTAGGAAAAAAAAAGTACCCCCAAGTGGGTCTCTTCTCTCTGTCAAGTAATTGCTTTTTGTACATAATTCATTATCAGCTTTTGTATTATCCACTTTTACGTGCTCTTCAAACTGCCTGTCTTGTTTAGTACTCTAATAAAAGTTCACACCGTGATTAATCCTGTTAATAATCCTTTTTCAATTTCTTTAGAGTGGTTTGGATAATTAGATCTGTGTTCTCTGTAGCAGTATTTTGTTCAGTAGAAATAAACACGACAAAAAGTTAGTAACAGAAAATTGATCGTTTTGGAATCTTCCATTAAGGTTTTGTTTTCTAATCAAAGCAAATTGCCAGTGCAAGCATTTATATTTGTTCTCTTCATCAGGAACTGTCATAGTGCTGTTGAAGGATTTCAGTGTTTTCTTGCTATGTTAGGAGCTATAAAATACAGAATATCTAAAGACAACCAGATTAATAATCATGGCCTGGAATAAATTAATTGGCACTGAAGAACTAACTATTCTTGATTTATCTAGGTATGAATTCAGTGGCATTTTAATGTAGTAATACATAGGTACTGTTGAATTAAAACCTCAGACTCTGTAAAGCTGACATTATTTCCTCTGCAGATTTTTTGTCCTGTTCTTACCATCTTCTCCCTCACCCCAAATCCTGCACGTGCACTGGCACAATTTCACAGAACAGTTTAAAGGAGATCAAGGTTGGTGTTTTTTTTTTTTTTTTCTTTTTTCATACTGTGCCCTGCCCTGGAGACCTAAAATTTAAAAGGTGGCGGCTTGACTAGCTTTGAAGTCCTGTAACTAGAAGAGGAAAAAGAAGCATGTTGTGGGTCAAGGTCACCAGCATGCAAGCAATAGCAAGAGAAACATAGATACATGCTTGTGTATGAAAGGAGTATTGATGTGCAAATGTGATAGGAGAACAGAGTAGATACAGTCGAATGGCATGTAAGTGAGCCATAAACAAAAAATCTAGAGAGACAGGAAACAACAGAGGCAAAAAATTATAAGCAACATGATACTGTGTTACCTAGTGGGTTTGTTGTTTTATTTTGTGTGTCTGAGGCAATAGAAATGAAATTTATGTTAATTCCATTCAGAACTTAACATGCTTATGTAAACACATGCTACATACAATGAAAACGGGGCTCTCTAATTAAGAACCGCACTTAATCTCCCCTTCTGCCTTATCTATGCCATAGACTTTTACCCAAAGAATCTGTAGCTAGACAGTGACTTGTGTGAAATTTCAGTTAGCTATGCAAGATACCTGTATATAGACTCATTTATTTTTGATTACATAGTAATAGCATTATGTCTCAAAAACAATACTATCTATCCCTTGCACTAGACGTAATGTTTTGGCATAGTACAAGAGATGAGTTTTGTTGTGCCATAAGGTTATTTGAACTGGGAGATGGAAGTGGCAGCCTCACTAACTTGGGGTTGTATGGTAAGCTGTCTTCTAGCTATGAGACACAGACACGTCCAGACACCTTGGTGGTGAGCAGAGCTCAAAGGCAAGGGAGTGTGTGACTCCTCAAGGACTCTGTCCTGGGACAATGCTGGGACTGGTAGGCTGCTGCATCCTGGGGTTTCTTTGCAGATCCTTCCACCCTATTTGGGAGTTTGAATTATGTATTAGCTCCCGTGCTAGTGGAGGTCTGCTGCTGCTCATGTGAATTAGCCAGTAGCACTGTAAATTTGTAAGCCACATGTGACTAAACCCCACACGTTGATTGCCCATACATTAAGTATGTGAGCATATATGGAATTCTGTAATGCCATTTGTATGATGGTCTGTATCAGCAGGAGATAAATTTAACCACAAAGGGTTGGATAAATTCGATAGAACTAATGAAGCACACATTCCAGAATGTGGGCAATTAGCCAAAGATGCATATTTTGACTCTCTAAGGTATGCGGTGCCATTTTAAGTAGGTGGGAAAGCAGAAAAGCAGGTTTGCACATGTTAGTTTTGCTTGGGAACAATCCTGTATTGTATAGGAACAGTGTTTAGATCGAATAGACTAGGAGATAACAGTATTTAGTAAGATCATCACTTCATTCAAGGAAATTGAGACTTTTGGATTCAGTGCTGCAGGATTACTTTTCTATTTTTAGCTGACACTGTGCTGCACGAAATTGAAGAGCAGTGAATAATTTGAACAGTGGTAGGCTAGATTAGACCTGGAGTGAATATAACCACTCTAAGAATTTATTATTTGAATTTATTAGTTTTTCTTTAATGCTTTGAGCATGTTTAGTTTCAGTTTTGTGAAAAGGATTTCTATTTATTGGAATGTTAGCTGGGAGCAATGACCATTAGCCTTTGCTTTTCTAAGAGCTGACTGAGCCAACATGCCAAAATCACCATGTATGGTATGGCGGGTACGCTCAGTTCCTGAGCAGCGTGTACTGCTGGTTCTGTGATCTTACTGGTTCAGAATTTAGCACAGATGCCTTTTTCAAGGAAAATAAATAAGACAAACTGCACACTCCTCATAACAACACACTTTAAAGGAATGTGCATATATATCTGTATATATATACATATGTTAATTTATGTGTGTGTGTTTCCAAATTTGATAAGGACAGAGTGAGTCTTAAGAATCTTTTTAATATGCAGTTATATATCTGGTGTGCAAACTTAGAACTAACCATTTTATTTCTATCAGAAATAGCTTGATACTGAAGGATATGCAAAATAAAGCTTGGTGATGAAAGGGAATAGGCATTCTTCTTAATAAGTTCTAGATACAACTTTTGTTTTCCTGCCTCTAGCTAGGGAAAAAATTATGTAATGGATTGAAAATTTAAACATGTTAAACTAAATTGTAATTTCAAAGAGTCAAGGTTTTCTAACACAGTATAAGTACTCGTTTTAATACTAGTTAATAATATGATGGCCAGTGGTCACTTTTTTGGAAGATTTATGGACTAAGGAAATATAGGTTTACTGGAAAAATGGTGAGCAGTGCTTTTAATCAGTCTGGCAGAAATGATATATGATTGTGGTATTTTCTTTTTTGGGACATTATAGAGACAATCTATAAAGAGGTCTTTTTGAGACTATTTTTTTCCCAGATCCTATATTCCCAAAAGGGTGAGGCTGCTAAAATAATGGTGTCTAGGATAGTTCTTATAATACTAGATTTTTCTGAATTTGTTCTACATGTTGTCACTGGTTGGCCAAGGCTGGCCAGTCATGGGACAGACTCTCTCTAATGACCCTCCTCCCTTTCCCAGGAGAGAGGCTTACGGAAAGAGATAAGAAGAAAAAAAAAGTTTGTGAAGCCTCTGTGGAGTTAGGAAGCTAAAACACTTTTAATAAGACTAGAAAGATTTTATATACAGAAACCAAGATATTAACAAGTTTATATAAGATCAGAACTGGTGCAAGGAAGGGGGTGAGAGAGCGGTGGGGCGATGTGCACCCAAACCACGGATAAGGAAAAGGAGCAATAAAGGCTACCAGGTGGCAGCAGAGCACGTAGTGGCAACACGTGGCACAGCTCTGGCGGGAACATCAGCGGCGGTGGCAGTCCGTGCACAGGTCGAGGCTGGCGAGCAACAGTGTGACAGGAGCATGAGGAAGCAGCTGGGCCGTGGAGCAAAGCAATCGATGACAGCGGTCACGGCAGCTGGGACAGCATGTAGAACGGTGGGGCGGTGCGGAGCGGCAGCAGTGAGGTGGCAGCATCTTCAAGCAGTGGGGAAAAGGGGCCCAGTCCTGCCTGCATGCCAGAAACTCCACACCCAGTGAGACGAGCTGGAGTCATGGGAGGAATACACCATTGGCTGTTTGATGTGTCTATCAAAGATAAACTAACCCTGTTTTATCTTAAACCAGGACACACAGGATCTGGATTGCTTCCTTTGAAGAATTCAAAAGGCCATCCTTGATTCTCAGGTGAACTAAATGCTGCCTGAGAGATGAAGGGATTGAGAGCAGCCCTGCAGAGAAGAACTGAGGGATTACTGGTGAATGAAAACCTGATGTGAGCTGGCCATATCAACCATAGAAAGTGAACCATATCCTGGGCTGCATCGAAGGAGGGGTGGCCAGCAGGTCAAGGAAGGTGATACTGCCCCTGTACTCTGCTCTGGTGAGACCTCACCTTGAGTACTGTGTCCAGCTGTGTGGTCCTCCGCCTAAGAAAGACAAGAACCTGTAGGAATGGGTCCAGAGAGGGGCCACAAAAATGTTCAGAGAGCTGGAACACCTCTGCTATGAAGAAAGGCTGAGAGTTGGGGTGGTTCAACCTAGAGAAGAAATGGCTCCAGAGGGACCTTATTGCAGCCTTTCAGTACTTAAAGGGGGCTTTTAGTAGGGTCTGTAGCGATAGGATGAGGGATATTGTTTTTAAACTAACGGAAGGGAGATTCAGACAAGATACAGGGAAGACATTTTTTACAATGAAGGTGGTGAAATGCTGGCCCAGTTTTCCCAGTGTGGTTGTAGATGCCCCATCCGTGGCAACATCCAAGGTCAGGTTGGACAGGGCTCTGAGCAACCTGATCTAGTTGAAGATATCCCATATTGTTGCAGGGGGGTTGGACTTGATGACCTTTATACGTCCCTTCCAACCCAAAGCATTCTGTGATTCTAAATACAAAGTGGAAAGCAAATAGAATTATTTGTCTAATGCAAATAGATAGAGGACATGTATCTGGAGTTGGCAGAAGGAAGGAATAACAGTTAAAAACTGCCAGACATGAGATGAAGGTCACTATCCAGTTGAACACGAGGAAAGGTGAGAAGGGAGTGATGTAAATCCACCACATGTAAATTCTTTCCGTGTATTTGTGGAGAGTTCAGTGAACTGTAAGATAGCTTGATGAATGTCTTTGGTTTAGATAAAATGGTGAAGAAGAGCTATTTTAGTGCCATCATGTTTGTGTTCAAGTCTATCTCTTGGCAAAGATAAATAGAAGGCTTTTCAATAGATCTCCTCCATGGCTTTTCCAATACAAGCAAATGATAATTCATTCATAGATTGTTGAAAAGATACAGTACAATGGGTTTGTTCAAGGACCAGGTGTGGAAGCAGCGTCACCATTTGACTTTTCTGTTTGATAGATGGCTGGAATTGAAGACTTGTCAGGGGCGAACATTACCTCATAACATATTTGGCACCAACACAACTGGAAAGGTTATCAAAGAAAATAGTAATGTGCTAAAATATGAAAAGGAAAAGAGTATTGTTTTCTCTATCCGAAATTCACAATTTCTCCATTAATGCAGTATAGATTGTCTGACTGAGAATAGCTGATTTCACTGCTTTGTGAAAAGGAAACAGTTGATGCTTGCTGGATAAAGTATATCTGGACATCTTAAGTGTTTGAATGAACAAGTTTCTTTTTATGTGATGATAGGCAGTCTTATGTATCATGCTTGAGAAAGGTTAACAAGGTGATCATGCTGTCATTTTGTGTACTAGCACATCAAGCTGCCACTTTCTTCCTGTTTATTCATGTGTAATTACCTGTGAGCTACTAGTGAGCTAGTAGCGAGCTACATTTAGAGTAATTTCTGTGGTAACACCTGGTAAGAGGTGGGGCTACCTGCTCCAAGATCCTTGGCAGTTG
This sequence comes from Bucorvus abyssinicus, assembly GCA_009769605.1. NCBI lineage: Eukaryota > Metazoa > Chordata > Aves > Bucerotiformes > Bucorvidae > Bucorvus > Bucorvus abyssinicus. The sequence continues at coordinate 35,484,447 of CM020063.1, forward strand.
CATCCACCCAGCAATCTGCTTTCAGTTTTCTCAGAAGCATTCCTGGTTTTGCTTTTCGGCCTTTGGGAACTTTATAGACCAGTTTTCCTTTTCCTCTCTGAAACAAATGTCAGCAGGGTCAAGATGCATAAACTCACTGTTGAAAAGTGAAAACAAAGTGCTAAGTCAGTCACAGGGAGTTGGAACCAGGTTGCTCCCAAAACAGGTTTGCGTAGAAATAGCTGCTATGACAGCTGGGAGGGTCTTGCAAGTCTGTTTTTAATTGACATTTTCTTATGGATATCTGGCGTTGTGCTTGTGCATAATTACACAGGCTGCACAAACTGTTTTGGGACACCAGAATGGTAACTCTTGTTGAGACAGTTCACTTGTTTGTGTGGTTTTGAATTGCTATGTCTGGTGTTAATCCCTATGTCCCTTTGCTCTGAAATGGGGTGAAGTTCACTTCTGGGAACCGTGCAGTGATATATCTACAACTGGCAGGTACAGGCAAAGTGTGAGTGCTTTCTGGCTTGTATTTTATTTCTCCTGATACATTCTAAAGGTAAAATCAAAACTTCTTTGCTTTTAAGAGAGTTGAATCTCTGAATTAGGTAGGGCTTGCTCCCTTGAAGTCATGCCACATGATGCTATCCATTTACGTCATCTCTGCAGTGAGAAATAAATCTAGCAAACAAATCCAGTTTCATTAGTCTTAACTGTATAAATTTTCCACACTAGGCAGTTATCTAGTTAACATATGGAATGTACGATAGATGATCCCGATGTGATTATGCTGTAAGCCACTCGAGGGATTCTGCTGCTGTGCTCAATCACAAGAGTATTTGCTCTAGGGCCATGTGTTATTATTTATAATATATACTGTTTATACCTCATAAAACTCCCTTATCACTCCTTATTTCATAAAATCAATTTATTGAGAGAAAGAGACACAAGATTCGTAATTTTAATAATAAAATATCTGACTTCACCTGCCAGAAGTAGCCAAATTGATTTTTAACGTCTGTTAATGATTTAACTTTCCCTTTTTACTGACGTCAGTAAAAGGGTGTTACCACTCCCAGTCCTCAGTGAAAGGGTATTTTCAGTTTACAGAAAAATATACTGCTTGTCTCTGCATTCATATATGAGTAATGCACACTGTAATTGCTTACCTGTGAAATGTTGAAAATTTAGATAGATAATAGAAAAACTAGAGACTCTGAATGTAGTGCTGGTCAAGACGGCATAGAGAGGGGCTTCTTAATTATTCATACTTCAAAATTAATCTTCTATTTTTTAAGAATACGTAAAGACATCACTTTGATTTGCTTGTTTATCAATACCCCGGGTTACCATTCAGAGATCTTCAGATCAAGTACTCATCAAGTTAAGCCCCAAGGACTGTGCGTGCACATGAGTTTTTAGAAAGAAAATTCATTTCAAAAGGAATTGAAGTCATAATCAGTGTTGTCTTACGCCTCATGGTGTCTAACATAAACACAAATACTATTTTCCTCATTTCACAGTAAAAAACGTCTTCAAGCTATCATTAACAATGTGTGCTGTGTAAGGCTAGGGTGAATTTTAGCCTTAATTGAGCTTGTGTGATAGGTTTTCTTTGTTCAAATGGATTTTCCACTTGTATTAAAGAAGTTGATATAAATGCCTAACCTTGATTATAAAGGGATGTGATTACTTTTTATATCAGATCTTATCAGTTAAACAAAATGCATTTTTATTTACATGTTCTTCCTTAAAACGAGCTAGTCAGAGGTTCCTAACATGTTTTCAATTGTTGCCTAATGTTTGTTTGTAAAAATATTTTGTAGAAATGTAACAATTTCAATTTACCAAGAATTTTCTTCTAAGGGTTTTTCACATACAGGATGATTCTCTTGTTTCAGTGAGAAAAAGAGAAAGAAAAGCACCCATTACGAAGTGGACAGAGAGATGAGAAAGATGCCTGTGCAGTGAGGAGTTTGAATCTTTTTCTCTGGCACTTCATTTGTAAGCTGTCACTGATTATTATTATTATAAAGTCTTATGGTATGGTTCTTTGTTCTTGAAGAATGAAACTGTGATGGAAAGATAGGTAGTTCACTCTGCCTAATTTTCAAACGGAAAAAATTTTTTAGGCTCCCTGTTCTGTCAAAAGCAGGCAGGTTTATGCACCTTCTGGAAGATGTGAATTGTTTTCTGAAAGTGTCTTTTTTCCTCTCTTCAATATATGATAAGCTTAGGAGGACTGCCTTCCTAATTTAGCACATGTAGGGTAGTTCCTGGCATCTTGGAGATTAATCACTCTAAATCGGTGGCCCAGTGACGACAGCATGGGAGGCCACAGCCTGATGCGGACAGCACTGAGCTGCTTTGTAAGTCACAGGAATCTGAATCTGAGTACTCATTCCCATGTGCTTTGTCTCAACTTGCTATGCTTAAATTTCAAATGATCATGGTTTGTTTTTTTTTTTTTTTCCCCCGATATAAAAAAAAGGATTCTGAAATTTTTGAGATAGCCGTTGATGTGAGCTATAATCATGAATATATTTTACCTATTGTTGTAATTCCTTAGAAGTGAAAGGTTTTTAACTCTCACTCACTTTGAAGTCTCAAATCAGATCCAGACATTAAAAAAGAAAAAAATTCCTTTGTCTATATTCTGAGTAATAATAAGTTCTCACTAATGCTTATTTAAGATAATATTTTTACCTGTTAAAATTATATTATCAAAAATATTAGTTTTTAAAAGGTCTGTCTGAAAAAACCTAGCCTTTTGCCTACTTTGCTCTGGGCAATAGTGAAATGTTGCATTCTTCTTAAAATCCACTTGGTGTGGCTTGAACAATGGGTAAGCAGAACTGGGTCAAGATAATATTTCAAATTTTTCTTTTTTTTTTTAAATTTATATCCAAATGAAGCATGGACTTCTTCCTTTTCTTCCTTTTCTTTCCCCTCCCCACCTCTGAGAAGATCACTCTCCAAACAGAAGAAATCAGTTTTAAGATTATCATCGGGAGACTGACCATTTCAGTAGTCCATTTATGCAGATGGGTATCTGTGTTAATGCTCGTGTTCATTTTTCAGCCTCAGGAGAAGACTAATCTTATTTTCTCGAGGTCTTGCTTACGCTCAGGTTAGTAATAGCTGAAGTAGTTTTTTGCCTACTCTAATAAGAGCATGGATAGATATAACTATATAATTGCATTTTACTCTGACAGAAACCACATTCCGTGGGCTGAGCTGTTTTGGACAACAGAGTGTATGACTGAACTTGTGTATGCTGAGATTTCTGACCATGGCAGGAGCTTCATTATACCAGAGGGAAAAAAATTCCAAGGACAGTAGCAGTTCATAAAAAAACTTGTGTGTAGACCACGTCTAAGAGATTTCAAACCTGATGGGAAGCACCAAAAGTTAATTGGGAGCCTTTAAATGTGGAAATAGGTATGACAGATGTATGAAGGTATTTTTCTCCTCATTAACAAGTCAACTAACTCTGGCAGGAATTAGAGGACCAGGGAAGCTTAGCAAAGACAGGTCACAGGCAGTTTAAATAATTATCAGGCTTTTCCAGTGCTTTTCAGGATACAATATATTGCATCAACTTCAGCTACCTGGTAGCTCGGTATTAACTAACTGGAATACCATTTCTTCAGTGAGACACCCAGGAGCTGGTTAACTGTCACCTCATATGAATGAAAGTGTAGTTCCCCAAATTTTGTTACTGGTTTCCCAAGTGTAGGGTAGGTCTGTTAAATCTCTTGTCTGAAAAGCCTGGCTGTAGCTGGGGATTCTTTTGGTTTATGTGGAGAAGCAACTTCAAACTGGCAGGACAAATGTCTATAATGGTGATGAATGTATGGTTCAGTTGAATCAAATGGTAAAATTTCCTTATCCCTTGGGACCCATACAGCTACTTTTTGATTACTTAGCTAACATATGCCATTTTTCATCAAGTAGCGTGATTGCCCATATGGTGAGCAAATCCATGCAACGTAACTGTCACTCCAGATAATTAATTTCAGAGGTGAGAGAAACACTTTGAGATTATGCTTGGGGTCTCACTGAAGTACTGTTACGAGCTTTGGCTAGCAATGTAGCAGCCTCTCCATTTGTTTGCCTAATTGGGTAAATATTCTTACAGGGAGGTAACACAACTGACAACAGAAAGCTTAGCATCATGGAAAAAATTGCAGAGAAAAAGGGCTTGGTTTAATCATTGACACAGGATTAAGAATGCACAGTTCACATTAGATCGTAGTAGAAAGCACACACGGCAACAAGTTATCTGTGAAATGGTTGTATTCTGCTTACCATAAGTTCTGTACACAAAATGGCTTTCATAAAAGGCAACTAAAATGTAATAATGGATGTGAGGAACTTAAGAATAAAGTTATAAAAAATTTTTGGGTTTGTTTTTTTTTCCTAAAGAGAAAGAAAGGAAAGGACTCATAATACAAGCTTATGAAATTTGTCATTCAAATCAGAACTGTGCCCTCAGCTTTCTGCTAGCAATTAGCTGTTAGGTAAAGTGTGAATGGAGCATCATAATCCACTGCAAATGCAAAACTCGGCCTATAAAATAGATTGATTTGTGTTACGCTTTGATTGTTTAATCTGGTACTTGATTGAAAGTTCTTACTATATGAAGCAAATTAGTACTTATCACTGATTGATAGAAAAATAATTTACGTCCTAGCCTTCTGTTGCATGGAAGGTGTACTGTGTGTTGCACTCCAAATGAACAGAGCATGTAATCTCCATTGGCAAAAGAGAGACAAGCCAGTACAAGCAGGAGTCAGAAAGTTAAGAATGCAGTGGTCTTTTAACACAGAGTGGTAATAATATATATTGTGTTTTCTTACCTAAGGTAATTAACCATTTGTTGCAGTATTTTGACAGAAGTTCCAACTTTCTTTCACTTCATGCATGCCTTCCAATGAACATGGAAGAAAAAGTTAAATTAAGCACAGATCTTTTACTTTTTTTATCTATAGAAATTTTTTAACACCCATGTACACCCTGAAATCACAAAATAGAAATTTGGGAGTGTTTTTTACTCAGGAATTTGATCCAAGCTCTGAAGAAGACTGACAGTTTTGAAAACCTAAATAGAATTTGACCTCCTGTGTAAGTTCTGTAACAACCTACCTTACAAACTGCAATTAATAACCCACACAAGCAATCAGTTAAGTCAGAAGAGGCTTGGGGTACGTGGAGAAGAAAAAAACTTTGAAAAGATTAAAAATTTGCAAATTATAAAAATTTTATTTTCCGAGGTGAAAATTTCGTACTAAGAATCAATGAGATCTGGGAGCATAGGTGTATGGGAGCATTTTACCAATTAACTTTTTGGTTATGTTAAGAAATTGAAAGCAATATGGATAGGTCTCTGAATCGTTTATATAGTGCGTATATTTTTCTCAAGCTGATCCCACTTTTTTATTTTTTCTTTAGAAACTCATAAATTATTCCATTGAATCATGCCAAAGTCCTTCTCAATCCACCATTTTCTTAACTTTTCCTCATATTACACTCACCTTGTCCCATCGGTTCAGTAGCTAACCAAAAGTAGTGTGGCAAAGTGCTTACTGGTAATGGTAAGTTGTGACTCTTTTTTTCTAACATAATCCAGCAGAGTCACAAGTGCTGCGCTACTACTTTCCATAGTAATAAAATTACTTCCTTTTTACTGGAGATAAACACATTCTTAATTAAACTTCTTTGCCTTTCAGATGCAAAGGAAAAGGATTCCCATTTATACAGGCAATTTGCTTAACTTTGACCTATTGATAGGTTCCCAGCACATTGCTGCATTCCACAAGTGCCTTTAGTTCCTAGTGATTATTAAAGGGTATGGTGTGGTACTGGATTTGTCCCAGTCAGGTTAGAGTATAACTCAGACTCAAATATTTGACATTGGAACAGGAATATATATTTAAAAGATACTAGCCTGACAAAAGCAAGCACTTAATTACTTTGTCTTTACTGGCTGCACCTCACGGAGGTCTGATCTCGATTCTGTGTGACTTGAATACCTGGTTCAGTTCTTACGGTCTATTTTCACCGCAAACTTGTTAAACCCTGGTACTTATTCAAAATGTATGATGCTGCAGGTAACTTAGGGCAGGACAAGTCCCAGGTTGAGGTCTTGTTGTTTTGATGTATGTGTTTTCCTTTCCTTTTTGTTTTTGCGTACTTTATAATTTTCCTCAAGTTCTGTCTCCAGCTATGGAGTGAAAACACTGTTAAGGTTATGGTTCAGAAACACTGTATGCTTTGCAGACTTAAACGTTTCTGGGTAAAACTGCTACCAACCATGGTCAAAAGCAGCTTTGATTTCCATCTCCCTGTTCTGTAGATGAAGGGTCCTTGTATTTTGCAATATAATTTATAGGAATGGAATAAGCAGAATGAAAAGTACTTGGGGACTGGGAAGGCATTACTGAGAGGAAATTCTTCAAGAGTCAGATGAGAATGGATGGTTTGGCAATATCTCCTCTCTTGCTCCCTTCCTCCTCCTTTCTCTTGGGACACAGAGGGATATGGGATGTGCTGTCTGTCACATGCTGCAGGATGGAGCACGCATCCTATGGATTCAGCATTTTTCCAGACCTTTACTTTGATAACATATGCAGAAAACTCTCCAGAATGAGATAGTTTGGAAAAAAGTCAGATAGTTTGTGGAAGCGCTACAAACATCATAAATTAGCTGTTTTCTGTTTGGGGTTTTTTTGTAAGCAGTGACTGACAGGTTGCATGCTACATCTGGTAAATTCCATGGAATAATTCCCTTCACAAGACTTGAAAAAGACTATGTCTGAAGTATCAGCTGAAAAGGGACTTTTCTTGATTACCCACATGGATCATTAAAATTGAAAAAAATGACTAATAAAAAAACTAGGAAATGTAGTATGAAACAGAGGAACCTCCAAAGATTTTTCTTTAAAAAGCTGAGTAGTATTATCTGTGTTATTTTTAAAATCAGAGCTGTGAATTTTCCCTTTTTTTTAAAAAAAAAAACCACAACAAAAACAACCCCTTTGTTTCAGTAGGTTTGTGATTCCTTCTTAGTTGGTGTTGGGACTCATAACATTAATGTCAAGATCTAGTTATTCTGTGCTAATAAAGGGGCAGTAGTCACAGCTTAAAATACTATTGATCCATTGTGAAATAGGACTAAATAATGATACCTATGGCAAACAGAAGATACGTTTTCATGACAAGCAAAAAAGCAGCTCCTGGATCTTACTCTTTTCTTAGTCGTTTACAGTTTCAAACTCCATCACATGCTCTGTTGGTTAATTGCAATATGATATTACCATGCTTCAAGAGTAACCTTTCACCTTTTTATATCACCAAGAGAATCACATGTGCTAGAGTTTTGAAAAAGTATGCTCTCATTTCATAACAGAATACATTGTAGTCTAGAATGAATCTTTGCTCATTTCCAAGATGGTCCTAGATGAAAGGAGCTGGTGGGCGAAGAGTAACCTTGATTTTGCCAGTTCTGAACCCATTCTATACCAGTGGAGTTTGCAGTAAAAATCACAGCAAGCTGCTATGAAGCTGGCTGGCTGCCATTTGCTCCAGAGAGCTAGAAGGATTTTGGGGATGAGTAAAACATGTGAAAGCCCTACTTGTACCACCTCTTCCCTGGTTATGCTCACTACTAGACTGGGAAGTAGGAGGACTATACTGTATTTGACATTACATCAGTTTCGTACCACTTGAAAACTTTACTTTCATGTTCCATCTTAAAACTTCTCTGAACATATTTCAGCAAGATGGATAAAAATTACAGAGGAAAAGAGTAAAACTGATTAGGCTGCAGTAGGTATGGTGCCAGAGAACTGTTATTTACACGTGGTGGAATATTCCTCAATAAGTGGATTACACTCAACATTTAAAAAATCATGTAGGACATCTGAAAAAGTGGCTCATTTCACTAGCTGCAACAAATACAGTCAATCTTCCATAAAGCATTTAGTTTTAGATGTAGAGTACAGTTCAGATCAGCTCCATAATTTACCATGTATAGCTAGTTCTCTGACACGAATGACAACAGAGCTTTTTAAATTGAATTACACTTTGCAACAAAATAGTAACTGTTAGTAATTTGGTAGTAAGAAATGGATTCTCCAGCTTCTAAATCAGTGCCTCCAAAAAGTATGCATTTATCATGTCCTTCTAGTTAGCTAAACATGAATTTGAAATTATTTACCACAATGAGATTTAAGCTTTTTTGAAAAGATTAATGTAAAAGTAGGTAAGGAAAATAATACCTCAACAGATTATTGAAAATGATTTTTTTTTCCTTTTTAGAAGTTTTAAGATGAATTTAAAATTTGCTTTCAGAAGGAGTATACTAAGTCTTTAAATGAGCTATTTAAGATTTAGCCTCAGAATGATTTTAACATGTCTTTAGATAAAGGAACATGGGGAAATGCTAGTTCTAGTGCTAGCATTTAAAAAAAAAAAAGCCATGAGTGTACATAAGGAATCCTGTCGCTACATTATTATTATGGGCTTTTTTTAGACTGCTCAGCAGAATGTTTAACACTTCCATTAACTCTGACCAGATGCTTTTTAATGATTTCTTATCTGTAGAGTGATCCCAGTGATGCGGAGGAATATGTATTAATTCACGGAATAGATTCATAATCTATTATTCGCAATTTTGAGACCATTTTTTCCTTCCAGTTGAACGCATTTTAGAAATGACCTGCATCCTTTAATGTCTGCTGTATCCAGTATAAATAAGACCCTATAATGTCTACAGTATTTTCTTATTTTGATACATATAAAATCAGTGAGTGACGAATTTATACTACATAAATATGCAAACTGATACTGTAACTTTTTTTATATTTTCAATCTCCAGCGAAGCAGCCATGTAAATATGAATATGCTATCTTGTATTAAATTGTCTACCTTCTATGCACCACTATTAGTATTACTCTGGAATTGTGTAAGCAGAGAAGAGAGTAAAAGAAATCCCTTTGCAGTTAATTGTCTTTGCTGCACATATCTTAGTGTTTCCGTTTAAAGCAGCCAAATTCACATGTAATTATTTTATGGATTTTCCTTTGAACTGAGGCATACTTGTGCTTGAACAGACCTAGTACTTTGGGAACAAATTGCCATCTTAAAATACCTTTTTTATTTTCTGATCATAAGTGTTTAAGAAAAGCTAATAAAACACGTGGCATTATCCTTGTTATAACTCATTGCGAGAAAATAATACATTTATGGTCTATCATTATATATACTGTGGTAGTGCTCAGGTGGCACTTTATGCTTGACCTTATTTAAAGAAAAGCCCTTCAAATCTGAAGAGTGTAGTAAAGGTTAATATCTTTTTCACCCTCCAGTCTTTGCTTTACTGGACAGTGACTTTGTATTCATATTCCAGGCTTTTTCCCTCAAGTAAATGTGAAGGTCTAAAAGTATCAAGTGCTTCAGCAAAGTGGCTCTATAAAGCTTCAGAGGTGGCAATGTTGTGCCCAACACAGTAACACATCTCAACAGAAGTTTTGTGGAAGCATCTACCTGAGAAACAGGTCTTCAGTGAGACAAATGGGGCCAGGAGGAGCAAGAAGGCTGTAGAGGGGTGAATTGCTATACTGAGGGAAGCACCCTAAGTCGGCGTGAAAGTGCCTGATCTCATTGAAGCCAGAGGTCTTGTAATCTCTAGTCTTAAAAATAGAAGCTCATATGGTGGTGCAACTGTGTTGAAAGTAGACTGGTACCCAGGTTTTAGGAAAGGGTCTTGCCTTAAAACTGCTGAAAGGCTTATAAATTTGCACCTTTATCTGCAGACCTGAATGACCTTTGAAACCATCTCTCTTGAGTAAGACCTGGTCCCTGGAAGTGCCACTGGGCTCAGGGTCCACCATCAAGTGCTGCAGGGACCTTCTTGCACTGTTGGGAATGGGTAACATGAGGCAGAAAGGTCGGACTGTAAGTTCCTGGGAAAGACTGGAGGTTACTAATCTCCTGTTAATTCTTCTACTGGAAAAATTGTAGGCTTCAGTGATACAGGAGGATGAACTAGATGGCTAGTAAAATTTTCCAACAAAAACTAGTTGTATCACAGTAAATACTAGATTAGTATGGGTTTCTAAACTGTAAAAGTACCATTAAAGGGCAGTACGCAGACTGCAGGTTGTAATCTTGATCACTAGGTGAAAATGGTCTGCCCGCAATATACAATTATACCATCACATGAAGCATGTTACAGGCCCCTTTCTGCTTGTAAGAAATTCTGTCTTTGCTTACTGTACTGCAGCAGGCTTTGCCTGTCTGGTATGTCAATTATGCCTGTAAACATTTCTGTTTAAGCCTTTAAACCACAGGAAGATATTTTAAGTAAAAGTTTGGGTTTAGATGGGGATTTTTCTATTAGATCTCTGTAAGTTTCTGTAACATTAATACTTTGAGACTTTTGAACAACGATCTCTGGCTTCTTTCTTTTCACTTGTTAATTTAAAAGTTTGAGTTTATTTTCTCAGTCCTGTGATTGAACATATTAAACTAAGACTTGATTGAAAAAGAAGGCTCTGACTACAGAGAAATCAAATTGATGTAAAAATTTTTCTACTTTCAGTTTTACCTGTGCTACCACTGCCGTGTCTAGTGAGGGTGACATTGGAGCTGGTCAGGAGGTAGAGTTTTATCCTGACAGCCCCTGCAGCCTCAGTGGGGTTCACTTACCCTATCATGAAGGGCAAGATTAATCTGAAATATTCTGAATGTCAGTGCTGAAATACATCTCTCAGACATTCCATGACACATCAAAGAAAGGTCACAACACAGCGTTTGAGAGGCCCATCAGCTCTGCTAGCAGACCTCCTGAAGTGGTGAATTATAATCCAGTCATAACTGAGATACTGATGAGGGAAAATGATGGTGTGAACAAATAGGTTGTGCTCATATGTGAAGCGCTTTTCAAGTCTGCTGATGCAGCTCACCCTTGCAACACAAAGCGAAACATATTTAGACACTTAATATTCCCTTTACATACTTAATGACCTCTTTAAGGTAGAGAAATCTTACGGAGCTTTCATTATTGCAATCCACGTTAAAATTTTTGGAGTCGGATAGAGAAGCTAGAAACCATCTGTCGCCCTGTAAAAGGTAATGAGCTTAGTAGCCCTGAAGAAATAATTTCATCAGTTTGTATACACCTGTCATAATCTATGTATCTTTCAGAAAGTATTTGACCACAGTCTTGCTTGCTGATTTAGTTATGTCCTCTGACCATACTTCTCAAAAGGTTCTGTTACGTAAAAACAATCAAAATCTTCCCTCTCCAAGCAAAGTTGCTGAAAGCTCGGTTTATTTTATACATAATTCTGAAAAGTTTTAGTATTATTTCAAATCTATTCCACTGTTAACAGTTACTGGTTTTGAGAAAAATGATTCTCGAGTTAAGACGAGAGTATGAGCAGCTACATGATAATGGCTAGCACATGTGGCAATTAAAACCAGGCTGAGTAACTGACATATTGACATGCATTTTTGTGTTAACTCCACTGTTTTGATACTCAGAATCGGGTCTGCACCAGGTTCACTGAGTGGGAAAACCTAGTTCCTTACTGAAAACGAATAAATCCTGAGGGTTTGAACTTCTCTGTGCATCAATGGGTTCTCTTCCCAAGCAGTGCCTTTCAGTTTAGTATCTTGCCTCTGTCAGGTCCTCTTCTTTTTATAGCCCAAGACAGTGGTATAGAAGGACTACATTTTAACAGTTTGTGATTGTCCAGGGTTATTCTGATCATGTTCAGCTCTTTTCTGTGAAGAGAGAATTTCAATGCTCCTGTATGTTTATCGACAGCAATCCACCTACTAAGGTTGTTCCACCAGTTTTGCAATAGCCTTATCCACAAAAGTAAGAGAGTAAGGCAGATTGTTTTAAATCATGCTGATGGTGAATTTCTATATAAGGTCCATATTTCACTTTTAATTTGTTGAAAGTTTGAGGAAACTGTGTGAATCAGGGATATTAGCTGATATGAATCTTGATTTTCTAGCGCTCTAGCTTCTCTGGTAATGCCCACAGTCTTCTAAGCCAGCTGCAGTGTTCTTACTTGGTCCCATAGGTGTAGAGGATAGTTATAGACAAAGTTGCTTGTGGGATTGTTTGTCAGTGTAGTAAATGAGGTAACTATCCCGTGGACTGCATCTTAATGAATTTTCACAAGGTCACAGGTGACAAATGCATCAACAATTCTAAGTTTTGAGTGACCTTGTTTCCAAATTACAGAGACTATGGCCAGACGCAGCCTGTGCGGGGTCTCAGCTTGTGATGGGAGACTTCCCTAGGCTAAGTACAGTGTGGCCCTTTGGTTTTGCAAAGTTTTCAGGAGAACATTAGCCCAAATGTATCCTACAAATGTAAAATATTAATTCTGTCTTGAGGTATTAATCTTTGCAGTACAGTCTGTCACAGTTTACACATCTTGGGTTTTATTTTTGAATAATTACCACCCAGGTAGAGACTTGCCTTCATACACAATATAAATACAAACACCATCTAAAAATAACATTTATGGAGAGTGCACAAAGGATGGAAGAAGTAAGCTGTCATTTTCAAGTGCTAATGCAGCGTTGAGCTAATCCTTTTTGCTGTGATGATACAACGGAAGATAACATGTATGACAGCACCTGCCACTAAATTGATCCGTAATTCTTGTTCCGTTATGTGCAATGTCATGACATGGTTCAAGTCCCACTGCGCTCATCGTATGTTCACACCATCCCTGTATTTCGCATGTCATCTATGCAAAGTGTGAAGAGCTGGGGCAGTTTGGTGGTGTTATGTGGCTGGTGTCACTTTGTCCGTATAACTGGTAGATTAAGAACACCTGTTAGCTGATAACCTATTCAAGTTTACTTGCAGCAGATGTTGATGAACAAAGTGGTTGGTGAGCGAAGTTAGCCTACTAAGCTGTGGGCTTCTTTGCCTGTCAGCCAGGAGGGTACAAAGGCAGAAAGAAGCATTCAGGTACTTGAGAAGCAGGCTTTTTGAGAGCACCAGCAATAGGCTCTCTTGAATCTTAGACCCCTGCTTTGTTTGCATTTTTAGCAACTATTAGTAAGATCAACTGCTGTAATTTCTGAGATTGAATCGTAGATCACGTATGGATTTAATTTTTTCCACAGCCTCATTCTGGAATATGTTTGTTAAGGTGTTTTTGGGTTTTTTTTTAAATTATTATTCTATTTTAGTCTTATTTTAATACAATTTTCATCCAAGTAACTGAAATATTTAAATACAGAGAATTATCCTTATACCTAGGAATATTATTACAGCTCTTCTTCCTTTCAGTCTCACACCTCTTCACCCCACGCCAACTCAAAGTACATCTAGAATGAATTTCAAGTGTTCATCTTCAGGAAGAAATTTTAGGAAGTTGTCTGATTGTAACATTTCCAGGTCTAGGGTGTGGCATTTAAAGTTCAAAGCTAAGTAACCTAAATAGAAATGGTGTGGTATTCTTCTAAGCTACTGAAAAGTCTCACTTTTCATGGTTAGGACAGTGGAATTATAGAAGTGGCATGACAGAATAGAGCATATTAACGAGCATCTTAATTTTCAAAAATAGTAGTGACAGTTAAAATAATGATCTCCTCAACTGCAAATTTGGTAGACTTGATGTGGTCCCTAAGGCAAAAACTTTGTGATGCCATTTTCACTGACAGTTGAACAAATTCAGTATTGTGTACCTTTAAAATACCAAAAGCATTGTAGAATTCCTCATGTAAATGGTCACCAGTCACACATTTTTAAAACTGTTTTTCCAGAAAAAAAACCCATACATTTTGAGATGAATTACAATTTCAGGGGGAATATAAAAGCCTACTAAAATACTTAAGCTGATAATAAAGGAAAATATATAGATGGAGATAGTGGTTTTATTGTTTAGAATATGTATAGTTGGAGATAGTGATTTAAAATCCTAGGATCAGAATGGAAATGAGAATCCATTTTTACCTCTAACAAAGACTTTCCATGAAGCTTAGGCTTCTTTGTGTTCCCCTTTATTCTGCTGTTTATCCATCTGTAATATCAGATTGGTACTTAAAAAAGGACTTGGCTTTCTGACCTCTGCTGAGAGTATGTACAGCAGAAAGCACAACTGAATCCTGATTGTATGAGAAGGTCACCATCTTGATGTAGTTATTCTCAAACTTGGAAATAACCATGAAAGAAAAAACGCTTAAAAAACGCGTTAGAACTCTAAGGAATTTGTGCTGAGAGAAAGAACAGGCAAAGCTTCATCAGTTATGAATCACCCTTAAAACTGAATTATATTAACAAAAAAAATTTACATTGTGTGTATGTTCTGCAACAACATATCTGAGATTTTAATTTTTTTTTTTCTGTGTGTTGTTTTTGGCTGATTAGTGTGACTTCCTCATCCTGTGAGTAATTATGATAAAATCTTGACAATTTGAGTGAGAGTAGACTTTCAGTCAGGGTGCCGTCTCACTAGAACATAAGAATCTAAAGACTGGTGAAAACAACTATTCATCTAACCCAGAGTTTCAATCTCTGATGTTAGGCAATAATGAGTGCCAAGAGATTTGGGGCGTGCAATGCAAGTATACAATGGTATTTTTTTCCTATAGTTTTCTAGCACTTAGTGGCTATGGATCCCCATGTCCCTTACTGGTGAATTATTTTATGAGTATGACTAACAATTCTGTGAAGCTGTCTGTGTGTTTGACATCCATAGCATCACTGCAGTGGTGGTAGCAGCATTTTTAGTTAAGGTTAAATTAGAAACAAAGTACACATGCACATGCGTAAGTATATGTGTTTCTTGAAAATAGATGATGTCTGAAGTCAGTCTTCAGTGTGTAGTTTCCTTGCAAACTTCCAAGGTGTTTTAGAAAGTCTTAAAATCTTTCCTAGAAGCCACCCTCCCCGCCTCACCCTCTAAAACAAACTCCCCAAACTTTAAACTTGCACAGGAGCTTGTGCGTGGCTCACACAAACGTGGGAACAACCAGCCACTCCAAAGTTGTGGGGGGCCATTTGTTATAAGCAATGCATTGATCCTTTAGTTTGTTCTGCATAAAGTTTTTAAAGAAAATCAGGGACATATGCAAGAATTAAAGGCTAAAGAAAAAAAGTAAGCTATATTTTTCTCCTACGCAGCTACAGTGGAGCAGAATTTGATCTTTTACTGAAATCAATTACCTTAGGGCTTCGTTCTTGCTCTGCCTCCATTGTAGGTGTGTGGGAATGGTATGTGACAATACTGGTAGAGGTGGATGAGACCTGTGAAATGAGAAGATTGAGAGATGATGAACTAATTGTCAACCCAAGCCAGTAAGGGTTTTTATTTCTTCCCAAGCACCACAGATACTTGGTTGTATGACTAACATAAAGGAATTTGATACTTAAACCAGAAAATACAAAGATTACCTTTTCTTAAACCTTCATGCAATTTTATGGCTGTTGCCTTGTATACTGTAATGTTATTTCCCTGTTATTATGTTAGTTACACTTTGGTTGTAAGCATACCCGCACAAATTTGTACCTAATCAACAGGGATAGTATCAAAGGTATGTTAACACATTTTTATCTGCACAGGTCAGAGTAAAATAAGTGCTGGCAAGATGCCCAGTGTGGCAGTTTTGTTGTCCTTGGCCATACAGACCTAGGCTGGGCTGGGTTGTAACTTAGAAGTTTTACAATAGAACTGATGATTCTAGTTGTGTCTGGGCACAGAGATGCAGAAATGGATTCTACATGTATCTTTGTCAGCCTTTTCAGAAGCACTTTGAATTTCCAGAAAGGGAAACCACTGTTTACTTAGCGTATTGTGTATAAATAGCATGACCTGTTTATAGAAGTGCTGTCTGTGGGGTCCTGTTATTTAACATGTATGGGACTGTGCGTGGTCATACATGATGCTGTAGTTTAGGATTTTAAGAGAACACAAGTTAAATGCATAAAGCTAAAGACTGTAATGTGGTCTTTTATATATGAACATGTATCTATTAGGAGGTATAATGAAGATTGTAGGAGTCTTATCTTTGGTACATCTCCTACTCTTGAAAGCTTGATAATTTTAAGGTTTGTTTCATGTAGTTTTTTTCATGTGGGATAGATGGATCACTGGTAGTCTCCATGCTGTCCTCCTGGGAAGGAAAATAAAATGAGGTCATGGTTTAAAAAAATGATAATGACCACAGTGCAAGACAATTGGAGAGGAAGGAAGAATTAATGATTACATCATCTGCTAGTGATGCAACATTAGTGAAAAGAATTATTGTTATTTATGGCATTATAACAGAATATCTTAGAAAATATCTGATAATTCTTTTTCTGAAACTATGTGAATTTTGGTTTGTTTTTGGTTTATATGGATATTTTTCTATAATGACCTCAAGGGCAGGGTGGACACAAGCATTCAAAGCTTTTGGATTTTTTCTCCTGCTTTTTATATAAGAAAGACATCGTCTATCTACTTACTCTGTGGGTAGCGATATCTGCTTCAGAGTATGTAGTTATGATACTGCAAACGTTAAGGAGGTAATCTGTCTTCCTGAAAATACAGCAGTATTGCTGGTCATCATGACTTTTGTGACATTTCTCTTGGGATTTGGTGTTTGTATTTTCCTTTTTTCTTCCTTCCTTCCTTCCTTCCTTCCTTCCTTCCTTCCCTCCTTCCTTCCTTCCTTCCTTCCTTCCTTCCTTCCTTCCTTCCTTCCTTCCTTCCTTCCTTCCTTCCTTCCTTCCTCCCTCCCTCCCTCCCTCCCTCCCTTCCTTCCTTCCTTCTTTTTTTTTTTATGTTTCCCCTTGTGGAAGCGTATGATTGTGAGACTCTCACCTTCCACTTGGAAAACAATGGTTTCCAGCTGTTCTAATTATGGAGAAAATACTGGATACTTGAATTCTAGTGATTTCAGCAAAAGTGAGCAAATGAAAAAGAATCTCATAATAATTTTACATCATCACTCCTGGAGACCTGGAATATAATTTTGGAAGACTGGGAGTGACTGATACTGAGATCTGGTTAATGGCAACAGAAATCGAACAGGATACTTCTGCTAACATTGTCTTTTGTGTGAAGCATTACAGACCTCTCTGTATGTAAAATGTATGGGCAGATCTCTGCTATGTTTCAAAGGCAGTGTGGACAACACACATAGGAAACATACGATCATGTTGACGTTTTTCTTAATGAAATAGAAATTGAGGTAGAATACCCAGAATGTCTTGTGGACATCTAGAGACTGTGTTGAAGTCTTCTGAAATCCTTACAGCTATTCCAACTTAGTTAGCTTGACCAAAGCTGTATGACTGACTATTAATGCATGGAACAATCTTTCTTCAGCTGGAGATGTAGCTCAAGGCAGAAATACCTCTTACTGTTGAAAGTATAGGTCACCCAAGGCAATCCCTTCTCATCAGGCACTTCCTTTCTTTCTCTGTCAATTCTGTAGCAATTGTGAGAGATAAAACCAGACTAAGATATTTCTAACACATTTAGATAAAATACTACAGAAGCCTGTCATTCAGAGTTACTAACAATTATGCTCTGATGGACAAAGCCTTTTAAGTCTGGAGTGCAGCCATGAAGTAATTTTGGTACTAAGCATGGTTAAGTATGCTCAATGGAGCATAATCAATGGAATATTTTATTCATGTATTGTAAGCACTGTAGAGTTCAATGCTGTGGCCCAGCCAAGGAAGTCATTGCTGAGCTGATGCTTTAGTCTTGTTTCTGCTTGGCTTGCAGGAAAGAAAACAGAACCTTTGCTTCCAGGTATCTTTTTCATATGCTTAGCACCAAAAAGCACTGTATTTTCTGAGATTGAAATACTGAAATACATGAAATACATGAAGTTCTGAGATTGAGTGTTTCTTCCTTTTAAATGGTTAAATAACATTATTGCTTTAGATCGCTGATAATGAGTTATAAGATATATCTGTACATAGACAATGAGTTCAAATACAACTTTTGTTTGTAACTACATTTGTTCAGCATTTGAAACTCTGCCAGATGAGATTTATGGTAAGTTTAATAGGCCCATTGCAATTCTAGCCCATTGTAGCTTGTGGCTACTGTTCTCGTGTTTGGGTATACCTCATCTGCTGTAT
The DNA here is from genome assembly GCA_009769605.1 of Bucorvus abyssinicus. Classification (NCBI taxonomy): domain Eukaryota; kingdom Metazoa; phylum Chordata; class Aves; order Bucerotiformes; family Bucorvidae; genus Bucorvus; species Bucorvus abyssinicus. The sequence continues at coordinate 35,502,553 of CM020063.1, forward strand.
ACTTGTAACTACTCTGTTTGGTATAAATATGATGGGGTATTTGCTGATGATTTTTACACTGTTCCCAGAAAATATTGAGCCTTACTGAATCAATGGTGAATTCCTCAGTGCCAGATTAAGTTAAAGAAACTGATGGATAAACTGCTTAATTGTGAAGCTGACTTATCTCCTAGTATTTCCTTTCCTGTTGTTCCTTCCTGGAGAACACCATAATTCAGATCTCATTCAAGAATGGAATCTGGACCTGTGGCAATTTTCTGTTAAATGTGAGCAAAGGTAGAATAAAACAATGAAATTATTTATTTCATTTAAATTGTAGTGCTAGTGGGATGGGGCTATTAATTAATTTCACAGATTTTTTGTGACATCCTTTGAATTGTACCATAAATTCTTTGCAATATCAAAATTATTCTATGATCATGTGTCGTTTTTTTTTTTTTTTTCAATTAAAGGTGGTAAAAGTTGTTTCTAGTCTGCTGTCCTGAAATACTGAGCTCTAAGTTCAGTTGACAGGACCTTTCTTGTCTTGTGGTCTGATTGAAGTCAAAATGCATGTTAGTAGATCTAAATGATACTTTTTAAAAAAGGGAAAAAAATGGATGAACATGAATAATAAGAAAAGCATGTATCTATTAGATGAAATTTGAGCTTTGACCTGTTTTACTGGGTGGTGGCTAAGTGCAGCTTTGCTCTCCTGACTCAACTGTATATATGCAGTACTTCTCCCCAGTGCAGTGAGCTCTTTACCCTAGAAAATTAGAAATGTTCCCAAAGTGCCTAGTGCCATAAGCATTTGGGTTTTTTCAGCATGTAACAGTAACTAACCTGCAAATGTTCTCTGCACAAATTTTTCAGTGTGAACTGGGAAATACCTGTTTTTCTTAAGAGCCTGATGTATACCAGTGTGAGTAACTCGTTGTTGTGTAATGACCTCTGAGGTGGTGGTCAAAAATAATCCCAAACCAATTAGGTTGAGTTTCCCTGAGCTTAAGCATGGCAGCCAGGTTTGTAGCTGTGGAGAAACAACAGCTTGGCACTGTTGCTGTTTCACCAATCTTGAGGACAATGATAAAAGGGAACACCAAACCAGAAGACACCTGTCTTTCCCTCTTCCTGTCCTAGCCAAATAAAAGATGTGTTTGGCATCACTGAAACCTGCTAGGGAGCCGTTCTGCCCAAAGGCAGAATTTGTGCTGAAAGCAAGATATCTTTACTTCAGCCAGGGAAGAGCCAAGAGGAATTTACAGAAACTGGCATTAGAAATTAAGGTCTGAACAGAACACATACATAGTGACTGAGTAGTCGTTTTATCCTTGGCTCAACTCGTGTGCTTATGGAAATTAATACATACAATTTATTTTTTGAGACTTTTTTTATAGTTTGCTTTAATCAAAGGTCCCAGAAGTGAAAGCATAAATGAGGGTCAAGTAATGTTACTATTCTCAAATCAACCCTAACACCAAAGTCAGAGATGGCTTTGCTGTCAATGGGCAGAGCCCCAGTATGAGTGGTGGAACCAGCTGCCAATCCTGAGTAAAAATTGGAAGAGGATACTGTGTGAGAAAGAGACTGAGAAAAACAAATAAATACTTTCTCCTGCAGTGGTGCATTAGAAAAAAGTATGCATTTTACAAGTTATCTTAAAAATTATGACCTATCATAGTACTGTCTTAGGCCATTTCTCAAAATCTTTTTATTGGTTTAGATGCTGAGAATTAGATAACTGTATGATTTTTTTTCCCCCTCTTTGCTGGTATAGCAGTGATTGATAGATCTATAATGGACAAAGCTTTTATTGCACTTAATGTTTTTGCACAGTGAGGTGCTTCACAAGAGATGAGCCTTACTAGCCTAATACATGTATGTTGTTCATACCTGAACAATACCCTGAATGTTGTTTGTATTTCCTCCATGGTTCAGTTGAAAATCTTTGATAGTTCTTTTCAGAAAATGCTGATATTTGGTCAGCTTTCTCAAAACATCTTGATCCATAAATATTGCATCAATGAATTGGAATTTTTTGAGTTGCAGTTCAGGTATGGATATATTCATACTTAAGCTGCCTAGCATTAGGATAAGCTTGGCATACCTTACCATCGGAGAACTGAGTGCATAGCTTCGTTATTGTGTGGATGTCACCACTCTGAATGGCTGAATTCACAGTTATCGCAGAAACACAGAATCACACAACTGTTGAAGTTGGAGGGGACTTCTAGGGGTCATTTTGTCCAACACCTCTTCCTCAAGGAGGGTCACCTAGAGCTCCTTACTTAGGACCACGTCCAGATGACTTCTGCATCTCTACAGGGATGGAGATTCTACAACCTTGCTGGGCAACCTGTGCCAGCATTTAGTCACCCTCACAGTGAAAAGGTGTTTCCTGATGTTCAGACAGAGCCGGTTCTGTTTCAGTTTGTGTCCGTTGCCTCTGGTCCTGTCACTGGGCCCCATGGGAAAGAGCTCCTTTTCATATATTTATATATATTGATGAGATCCTCCATGAGCCTTTTCTTCTCCAGGCTGAGCAGTCCCAGCTCTCTCAGCCTTTCCTCCAGTCCCTTCATCACCTTAGTGGCCCATTATTGGAGTCTTCAGTATGTCCATATCCCCAGAACTGGACACAGTACTCCAGGTGTGGCCTCACCCGTGCTGAATAGAGGGGAAGGATTACCTCCCTTGATAGCTGGCAACACTCCTCCTAATACAGCCTAGGACACCACTTGCCTTATTTGCGACAAGGACACTTTACTGGCTCATGTTTAACTTGACGTCCACCAGGACCTCCATGCCCTTCTCTGCAAAGCTGGTTTCCAGCCAGTTGTTGTCAGGCATACACTGATGCATGGGCTTATTCCTCCCGAAGACTTAGCACTTGCATTTGTTAAATTGCATGAAGTTTCTCTCAGCCCACTTCTCCAGCTGTCATGGTCCCTCTTATAAGACATGACTTAAATATTGTACAAATCATGAACTCAGCTGAACCTGCAATATATTGCTATTGATGTATTAACTGCAATAAAACCTTTGCTTTACCATAAGACTTACCTAACTGCAGTGTTAATGACCCATTCCTCAGTATAGGACTCAGTTTTACTAACTGTTAAGTAAACAGTCAACGTGCAGTTTACCTGTTCTGGAATAGAGTCCGAGTTTATTTCTGGGGTTTGTTTGTTTGTTTTGATTCTTCAGGTTTTGGTTTTGTAGGTTCATTTTGTAGGAAAGCTCCGTGAACAGTATGACACGAATTGATAAATCAGTCTTCTTTGTCTGTCTTATAGCTTGTCTTCTTGACTTACCTGACCTTTCCTTAGATTTTCCTATATCCTCTGCATTAGGAAAAGAGAGTTGTATAGAATTTCATCCCTTTTCATTTGTGATTTCATCTTTGATCAAAATTTCTTGTTGGTCTTCTTACTGTGGTCTACATGGTACAACACAAACAACTAAGCATACTGGCCCAGATTTCATAGCCTAACAGTATAATGGCTGTCAGGACATAGTTATGATGTGTGAATAAGTGCCAAGTGAATAATACTATTGTAGGGATCACAGCTGTTGAATTTTACAGAAAAGGAGTCTTTGGATTTAACTCTTCCACACTGCTTGCTATCAAAGGTAAGCTTGGGAGGACTTTCCTACACAGAAGTCATGGTTGGCAGACACCCTTCTGGGAACTGTGTTGTGAGTGTATGGAAGTATACTGTAGGAGGGTGGGAAATGCTGATATTGAACAATCTGGTCGAAAAAAATATTTCTTACCTCAGCTGTTATAGGTGGCATTACAGCATGTGGCATAAACATGTGCAGTTTATCTGAAACTTCTTCCGTCAAAGACAACAGCCAGATTTTTACTCATTTACTTGGTATAAGATTTTCCTCTGAGTAGTAAATTTCTGATGATTTGTTAAAGAAGAAGTATTTATTCTTACATACTTTTATGTTAAAGTTGGTCCAGTTGTATCTGAGCAAATGAGATAAATGTTGATAAACGGCTAAGCTAAAATATGACTAGCCAGTTCCAGATACATGTCCTGAATAAATGGATGGCAAATTGAAAGCTCCAGGCTGACAATATATGGGTTTAAGCCAGGCTAAAATGTCCGAAGAAATTGTGTGTTCCGAAAAGGTTTCTGTTAAAGTACTTTTCTTTTAATTTGATATTTCAATGGACATTTTTTACCAATCCTACTTAGATACCTTGAAAGACACTGTAGCTTTGCAAACAAATATTTTAATGTTTTGTTCCAGTTCTGTCCTGAGAAAAATACAAACTAAGTACAAAAATTGGCCATTTACTGTAGCTTGAATTCTTTCTTATCTGGGAGACAGGTGGCAGGAAGAAATAAATAATATAATTGGATAGTATGCTACCAACTGTGTCTGTGTCTTACTGCTCTCATTTTAATGACAATGATAAGGGTGACATGATCACCAAGCTTATTTAGAAGTAGTGAGAAATACCAGAATTATGACTCTTACAGGAATATCTCTCAAAGTGGGAAGCTGGGCAAGCTTCCCTTGCCTGTCACTCTTACCCCCACTTCAGGGAAAGGAAACTCAACATTGTTTTCCCATATCCTACCAGCTGATACAGTTTGAGTAAATAATTTCCCATGGTTTTCTATCTATATCAGTCTGTTATGGAGAATGCATGATTTCTAGGATCAGACATATGAATGATATAGAAAGAGATTCCTCTGTTCAATTTTATGTTCTGCTTGTAAGTATACATAGAGTAGGGAATGGATTTTAAAAAAAAAAAAAAAGGAAGTTTAAATCACATGCCTTTTAGACCAATGAACACAGGAACTAGGTCTGTTGTGACGGCAGTTAGACTCCAGGACTGAATCTTCACATTTATTTGCAATATAATCTAGCAGTTCTATCATCTGTTCAGTGTACCTAAGAAATGGAAATCAGTGAGCTGATACTGTGATGTCTTAATGAGGAAATATATTGGGCAAATGATCTCACATTCTTCAAGATAAAATAAGAAATGAAATATTGTGTAAGGGTGTTGTTTCTATTTCTTCTACAATTAAGAACAACAATTGAAGCCTTGTTCCTCTTTCTTCTCTAGTTAGTCCTAAATCCTGCTGAAATGCCCTCTGGGAACTACAATTGTGTGTTTTCAAGCTGTGCTACATGTGTAAGTTAATCATATTTTTTCCCAGAAATGTATTAAAACCAACTATTAAAACCCTCTAAATGTGAGGCAGACCCAAAAGTAAGTGGGTGGAAATGTGACAAGCAACATGTTTCTTCTTCATATGAATTAAGTAAAATAAACAAAAATAATATAGTGCAAGATGAGATAAACTTTTTCTCAGAACTGCTCCTTGAACTATCTCTAGCACAGAGAAATCAGGGGAGTTAAACTCTTAGAGGGCATATAATTCGTAGTGAACCTAGGGAAGTATTTGTTGGCAAAGTATTTGTCTCACTCTGGAAAACAGTATTCAGCCTCTGTGGTAATGTTCTCTGAATAAGGACAAGATCACCTGCTCACTCATCTGCTTCAATTGTTTTCTCAAGTAGTGAAATTTCTAGGCATAGGATAAGTCTTTTCATTAAAAATGTTGAGACTATGTAAATTAAAAATGTAGAATTCTGACAATGAATTTGTATTACATGAGAGAGGAGAAAATTACCATTGCTATGAAATGATATTTTAAATGAGATTAAATGAGAGCAAAGCAGTACGTAAAGTGATGAAGTACTCTCAAAAGTGGTCTTCTACTGAATAATAATTACTGTATAGGTGTGGTCATTTTGGACTCTACAGGCACAATTGAAATCACCAGAGAATTTTGTTCATGCTTGGATGTAATATGACTCTGACATAAACGCATGCTTAATACACAAAGAAAAAACATAAAGCAGCGTTTCATAGTCAGTCATTTACAAGTTTTTTGTTTTGAGTAATTTCTTCTGTTTTGCCATTGCCACATGTCTTCCCTGACACCGAGCGTCCAGAAAGACTGAGATTTAAAACAGTGATTTACGGAAGTTTTTTAATACATGAAAACCTACAGTGTTTTTTAAAATATTGCTTCTTTCCATTGATAGTTCAAAGAATTTCAACTGATTTGTCCAAAAGTTGCATTCCTGTGTGTGGAAATCTACAATAACTTTAAAGGGCAAAAATAAAAAAAAATGCTAATACTCATCTTCATAAAGAAGAAACAAGTTTATTGTATGTGGCTTAACTGTTCACTTGAACAACTCCAAGTAGAAAGTACTCACCTTTCCAGAGAAGTTCTGCCCTTTGTGTCTTGACACCTTGTTCCCCACATTGCAAAAAATTGCCCTGAAAAGACATTTGATTCTTGATGAAGTGGGGTTTTTTTACACTTCCAGTTAATAACTGTAAATTTAACTAAAATTATGCATAAATGAAAATGTTCAAGGCTATGAGTTAATACCATGTGATTTCCCAGGATAATGAGTTCAGCAAATGCTTGATGAGGAAATTAAGTTAGGTATATGAGCACATAACTAACTCTGTGTTCTAGGAACTGGCAGAAGCCGCTGGAAATTATCTGTAAGTGCTTCTGTTGCATTCATTATGTTTTTCTGGTGTCCCTCTACTGTAACTCTGTTTTTCCAAAGTGAGGAACACACTGCCATGCAATTTGTAGTCCTAGCTTGGGAACCACTTGTGCTTTCAGTTGGCCAACAGTTGCAAAGTATTCTTGTAGGGGATGCCTCTACATCCTCATTTTGCCTGACCATTCTCTGTGTCCAGGCAAACAGATAGATTGTTCTTAATAAGTCATAATTTGCTAATGTTAATTGCTAATGCCGTAGCAGTATATTCCCTCAGAAGAGCGTATAGCATTTTCATACACCTACCTTTCTCACATCAGATGTAAATAGGAATGGCACAAATGTACAATCTCATGGCAATCCTTTTTTTTTTTTTTTTGTATGTGTGTGTGCCTGCTTTTGCAGGTTTTTCTAAGGACTACTATTTGTATGAAGAACTTCTGTTAGACTGTGGTGTCATACTCTGCTGATAGATTTGTTTTGGAAGGCACATGGAATAAGAGAAGAGAGAAGCTCTTGTGGTGATACAAGCTGAGCTGAAATATGTGACTCTTCCTCAATTCTGAGAGTGATCAAAAGGAATAGACAGCTTAAGATAGCTGGCATACTGCTCCTTCGTGCAGCTGAAGATAATGTGTCATTTCATATAGAGGTGTCTTAAAGCGAAGTAGAAAAGATTTTCAGGAAACTAGTTCATTATCTTCATTCTGATTTTTTTCAGCAGAGTCAGAAAGCAGAATTTGAAAGGGAGCCTTTCAAATTTCCCCCCTGGGAAAGGTGGATGCCTTTATTCACTTTCTTCTTCTTTTGACCTCTCCCTTCTTGTATCCCTTAGTGCTTTGTAGCTATGAAAACTGTGATGTACCTGAAGATGTCCCTTAACAATTCCTCAGCACTGTGTGTTTGAAGTGTGTACCTACCCCAGTAATTTGTAGCTTTCCATTCAGACAGAGGGCTGGCATTCCCTGTGTATTCTTTCTGATGGTTGACAGGGGAAAAAAATTACATGCAGCTGTGGCAGTTTGAGGAAAAAACTGCTTGAAAGGTTTTGTTTTGAACTGACCCATTGGACTATTCCCTTCCATGTTACGTTTAGCACTCTCATTGGTTGTAAAAGTTTCTCGCGCACGTCTGTCGCTTTAAGAGCCGCGGGCTCGTTGCGGTTTTGGGGGTTTTCGCTCCTTTCGCTCTCCGGGACACTTCCAGCTTTGCACTGCGAGGGGCGCCGCAGGCTTGCAGCTTCGCTCCAGGAAGAGGCTTTTCCAGACTTGCGGCTTGGCTCCGGGGACCTTACAGGCTGTCTCTCCTCGGCTCGGACCCTGCCCGCCTGCCTGCCTGCTTGCGGCTACAGCTCCCCCGTGCTGCCGGAGTGGAGCGGAGCTGTGTGCCGGGGAAGCCGCCCGCCGCGCCGCCTGGGACAGACTGCCCTGGCCACTGGAGACCCGCGCCTCGGGGCTGTCTCTCTCTCTCTGCCGCCAGCACCGTCGCCTTCTGCTGCTTTGCTTCCTTTAATTCGCACAACCAGACTGGTAGGAACAGCGTAGCTCGGGGTTTGCACGTTGGAGCCCCGCGTTTGTAACAGCCGCAGATCCTTTGTTTACTCCACGAGGGCGCACACGTGGCCGGTGCCATTTTGGACTCTGCGCGGTGCCGTCCCCCTTTCTCTCTTACTCGCGTTTAACCCTCGCTGCTCCATTCCTGTACAAACCCTCCAATTTTGCATTGGTTTTTCCCTGCATATTACATATTTTGTTCTGGTGTTATTAAACTTTGTTTCAGTTTTCCAAACGTTCAGAGGTCTCACAAAATCTTTCTCCCTTTTTTCTATCTCCGCTTTTTAACCCTTTCTCTCCCGGAGGGGAGGTTGTCCGGGGATAGGAAAGGGCACGTCCCTGTGATTGGCTTGCCTCAGCCGACCGGCGACAGCAGCCAAGTACACAGAGGGGAAAAGTGGAGGAGTTCAGTAAAGCACAACTCCTCTTGTCTTTGCTTTTAATAATTGTAAGGAGTAAGGTGGAGTGAGTGCTAAGAAAGAGCAGGAGTAGGAAAAAGGTAAGAAAGCCACATATGGAGGGGTAGAAACTTTTCAAAACCTGGGCTTCTGTGGTTTAAATTATGGATGCAGAAGAAAATGCATGAGGAGAAGGGCACCTGTGATGGCGGTAAATTGCTGCTGTAATTGTAAAATGGGATGAAACATATTTGTTAAGTCACTCCATGTTGGAAGATTTTGAGGGAGTATACCTTTTGGCTATTCTGTGCACATTAATTGTTTTGTGAAGTTGGCACCTGCCTGAAGAGCGATTTTTACTGCATTGTTACAGCTTTTGGTTTTATTCCTCCCAATGAGAAGTATCTGTCCTGCGGTGTAAGATAACTTTCGAATGAGGCATGCAGATACAGCAAAATGACCAATCACAGTTTGTGTGATGAAGAAAACCTGTTAGAACATACCAAGCAGTAAGAAAGGCAGTGGCAACGTATCTTGGTTTTGGTTTTGGGTTTTTTTTTTTTTTTTTTTGTAAGGAGGTGGGGAGTTGTAGGTTGTATTTCTGCTCATTCCTCTGGGATGTTGATGGTTGACGAAATAATGAATGAATGGAGACCACATGAACAGAGAAGAGTTAGTTACTATCTCTTCCAATCCAGGAACTGGAGATCCTCAAATTACAGTGATAAGTGTTAAATTAAAAGGAAAAAAGTACCATATTTCTTCAAAGTGTACTAAGCCATAGGAAGGCACAGATTCAAAATACTGAGATCATAGCTGAGATGAAAATAGACTTATACTTGCTTTGTTCTTATTCTCTCTTTTAAGTGAATTCTTTGACCATGGTGGAGGCAGGACACTGCTAGACAGTTTCATTGAAATCAATGCAAATTCTCTATCTGAAAAAGAAAAATGTGAATGTCTAATGAGAGGGAAAAACATAAAGCCAGACTCTGCAGGCAAACATCTCCTTTTCTGATGGATCAATTTTAAATTAGCATAATCATAACTGGAAAACATTTCCTATAGCAATACTGGTCTTGTCTAACTGAACCTTGTATGAATATTCTAAAATTATTATCTTAGACTGTGCACAGCATTTGTTGTAAAAAGGCTAGAATCACTGAGGAAAAAACTCATTTAACTGCAACATTAGTATTTAATAAAGTTGACAATATCTTAATTTTGGAGAAAAATTGTGTACAGATAAACACCTGTACACAAATTTAAAAAAAAACAACCCCAAAACATGTAAACACAAAACAGGTTGCCTGTACATCTACGGTATTTGTGGTGATTTGTTTTTATGAATAAGTGAGGGAAGAATGTTTTTATGTCATACTTCTTTTGGCAAGAAAAAGTCCAGCAGGAAAAATCACAGATATAACTGGTGGTCTTAGGTTTCTAACAAATTAACTCCGCCAGTCCCTTATGAGCTTTGTAACTGAAAATCTCTGTTGTGCTGAGATTTAATGAGGGTGCCTGTGTATTAGTTGTTTGGATTATTTGCTTGGAATCAAAAGTTCTTTTATTTTTATTTTGCATTTCTTTACTGCTTCCTTTCATTTTGAGGATCACAATTTAAAATATCTCTTTCAATTTATTTTGTCCATGTCCTGCTCTTCTGTTACTCCAGATATGAAGTAGGCTTCACACTTGCATTTCTATACTACTGTCAAATGTGATTAAATGTAGCAAGAAGGCTAGCTGAAAGAATTCGGCTTGCAAGCTCTACGCTATATTAATCTGAAGGTAGTAGTAGTCTAAATAGAATAATCCCACTGTTAGCAAAGTTTATTCATTCTTGGCAGAAATAGAGGGGAAAGAAAGATATCTTGTTGGTCTAAGGAATAATCCCAGCTGTCTGAATCTCTTGATATTCTAAATCTCTCTCCTATCCTGCCTGCACATTCCACCGTGGAAATCTTTAGTAGCTAAATACCTAGGTTAGGAGTTTGTGCATTGGCTGCAGCCCTGCTTGTAAATCTCTGTCTAACATTTGAGCCCACTTACGCTTCTGTTTCAGGGCTGATTATTCATTTGCAATTTTATTTGTTGCTATTAAAAAAGATAGCACGTGTCGGCTGCTGTTTCTGGAATACGTAACGGATTGAGCAGAAACACTGATTTCCTTGGGTTGTGCAGGCTTCCAGACTTCCCCACATGCATATAGAGAGAATGCTTCTCCCCGCACCTCTTTGCCATAAACTCCGTCATCCCAATTTGGATCCTGAGTGGTTTCAACTGACGTTAAAGAAGTTATTAAAAGGGTAACTGTGAAAGATTAATATGGAAGTAAAATTCAGAGGAACCTGACTCTTCAAATGTGCGTTAACTGAAGGGTAGAGAGGTGTACCACTGGCATTTTAGCTGATCTCTCTGAATATCTCTCCTTGCAGTTGAAAATAGTTAATATTAAAAGTTCACTAAACAGGAACTGCTTTCCTGGTCCAAGAGTGTTTTGTGTGTGTTTGTGTAGTGAATCGTTTAAGTGCCTTTGTAATCTTCAATGGTTAGGTGTCAACTGTAAAATGTAAAAAAAAAAAAAAAAAGTCATTTCTTATTACCATCTCTACAAAGTATTGAGTTTCAAAGTTAATCTCAATGACACTTAATTGTTGGCAATAAAGGTTTTGTATGCAGGTTGTTGCCCTCAGTAACGTTTGGGTAGTGGTGTTACCCAGAATGTCATTATTTTTCCCTCTAAGGAAAAAATGGGCAAATTGTTTTCTTTCAGGTTATGAAAGAAGCAAGAGCCTATTCCCTATCTACGTTTTCAAGGCTAATGTGGGTAAACAGCAGTTTCTGACATTTGTGTGTTAGCTCAGAAGAGCTGACAAGGTGACGTATCAACTACATGTTAATATAACATTTGCCCAGAAAAGAGAAATATCACACTTCTTTGCTGTCCTCTCCTGAAGTACAGGGTAAATGTCTGATGTGTGGTAGAGAATATTTTAATAGGAAGCTTTTCAGTGGAGGTATTGCTGTAGAAATGTTGGGCCAAATCCTCAGTAACTACTACTTGTTTCCACTGTTGTTTTCTCTCCTGCCTGGGGAGCCTGACAGGATGTCATGTCAGTATTAACTAGCTCTAGGGACTTCTTCTAGCATCAGTTGCATCTGAGTACTGCTTTACAAAGAATTTTGTGTGGTAATTTACCCATAGAGAGGGAAAACTCTCTCTCTGAAGATGATGCGCTGAAATCATCCCTGTCTTTTGACAAGGAATACTTTGTCTGTATACTTGCCGTGTTATTTTACCTAGCATGCATGTGCTTTTAGACAAATTCAGGAAGGTGAGTGATTTTAATTTGTTTCATCTTTTATATACCTAAAATGAAATAAATTTTACTTTGGAAAATGCCTGTTAATATTTTTAATTAAAACTGGTTTAATATCTTTAAAAGTTGTTTAGCCTCTTAGAGAAAAGATGCTTTGGAATCCTTGTTTAAATGCCCTTATTTAAAAGCTGTTTTGCTGAAAAGCTTGGCCATCACATAACACAAACTCCTCTTTTACAACATGCCTCTTGCTGTTAGGCAGATTGTTTGGCCGTTGTAAACCTCCTTTGTTGAGTGGGTGTTCTGGGTACAAGCCAGGTTCTACTTCAGTTTCCATCCAGGTTCTGAAAGGAAAAACAAAACTATTCACATACGCTTCTGTTACAGTATCTCCTGGGTTTTGACTTTTGTTTGTTTGGATTTTTTGTTTTGTTTTTTAAAAAATACTTTTATTTTACCAGGTTTTTTTTTTATTTTTAAAAATAAAATGAGATATATGTACAAGCACCACATTTGTGGTCAGTGTCTGGAAAAATACACTTTTCCATTGTATGCTAGGCAAACTATAGAAAAAGTGAGAATAACTCTTATTGATCCCCATGTTCTTGGAACTGTGCATCTGGATACAAAGAGAAATGAGGAGAAAAGTGAACTGGCTGCCACATTCGTTTCAAGAGACAGATCTGTGGATCCTCATTTCATTGCAAATGGCTTAACTCATCACATGAGTCTCCATGGGTTTACAAGCCCTGTGTGAATTTGTTACTTTAAAGAAATTTCAGATGAGGTTTTGGAGGTAACTGGGTCTGATTTGTTTGGTGATGCTGTTACGGTACCACATAGTATAACCCCAACCCTTTTCTTTGCAAATAACAATTTTGGTGTGGTTCTGAAAATCTAACTGAAAGATGTACGATATTCTTTGTCCATCCCTGGTGAAGACCTGCTTATGATTGCTCTTATTCAGCATAACAAATCAGGTAAATTAACTCAGTGATTCCTGATCAGTACTAATACAGTAATATTAGTCCTCTGGGGACAATTACATGGGTATGGACTACTTCCATCTGCCCTCCCTGTGTGTGTAAGTGGTCCTACCACTTTCCTTTATTATTTCCTGTACTTCTAGACTTTTTCTCTCATTAGCAGTTAGAAGAAGCCATGCATAGCTCTACACAGACTTGTGTTAAGGTCTTGTGGCCTTTGGCTGAAATTAGCCTCCATAAGGTATAAAGATTACTACTAGTTAATGAGGGAATCTTGTGGCTGTGCTGAGCTGACTTTGACTTTCACACCCGGCTCTACAAGTGAATTATTAACAATTTCTGCAGCAAGTGTTCGTGTCAGAGAAAAAATGAAATATTATTAAATGTATTTGAGTGGCTCAATACTTCAGTGTTGGAGGGGGAAATATTTCAAAACAGTGCTTTCCAACAGCTGGAAAAGCAGCTACATGTAAAACTGACATCTCAGTTTAACCCCCAAAAGAGAAGGTGCTTAATCATACAAGCAGCAGTCATGCATCTATTTTCCCTTTGAGCATGCTTTCTCTGCAAAACAGACAAGGAGCTTTCTCAGTTGTTGTTTGAAGTATTATGCTGCTTTGTAGAAAATATACCTTCTTATTGCCTTTGGCAGAAAACACATTCAGCTCATCTTTGTTTCTGTAATAATCACTATGATAAACAAAATGGTCTTTATCTGTGAACTTGATTTAATCTGAAGGAACCTACGGCCAACTTTCTTGCATATTTGCCTATGTATAAGATCATCTTCCAGTAACAGTTGCCTGGTGGTTTTATTTCTGGTAGTATGACATTTTACCCTCTGTTACTTGTGCAGGTTGAAGGAAATGTTTGTCCTGTCTGCTAAATGCCCTAGCCAAGCAGGCCTTTGAAGATGGCAACCAAGGGTGTATTTTCTCTTCTCTGTTTCTCTCATCAATCTGGAGGGATAGGGAGCCTCATTAGTGCTTATTTTCGTCTGTGAAATGGAATCTTCAATGGAACTGGAGTTTGCCACAAAGAAGTGTATTGTTGAAATGACACAGTTGAACGAATTAACAGTTCCCAGATGTTAATTTTATATGATAGTTAAATTCTTTGAGGATAAGTTCTTTTGGGTCAAACAAGGGTGGGTTAAGGTACTGTAACACAGTTTTAGTGTTCTCTGTGCCACCAGAACAATAAGGGGGGAGAAAGTCTAGTGCTGAAGCACTCTAAGGGCTAGCTGGTGCCACCTTTTGTGTTTTGAGCTTCAAGGCCATAATTATGACCCAGATAGTTGAAACATTCCCTTATATACCCTTACTATTCTAGCAGATGAGCAATGAAATTCAAGTGTCTCTGCATGCCCATAATCCCATTACAGTTTGGAAAAAATGCTGCAGATACGGCTGAAACTTTGCATTCATTTGGAATAGCAGAAAAAATGGAGTTTTGCCTTATCTTATTCTAGTTTCCCAGAGTGTTTTCAATTCCTTGACTGATAAGCACATGTAAACTGCACATCTGGAATAAAAAAAAGAGTTTTGGTTATCCAACACAAATGTGGAGGTAACACAACTCTATGGTTATTGCTCATTAAACATTTCCCTCTCTTTACTTCAGATCTTCCTGCTTTGAACCCCTTTTTGGAACGGAAAGTTATCTCCAGCTGAGAAACAATTTGTTGACACTTGGCAAGGCAGTTGGGCTCTGGATTCATCTTTCCATGACCTTTGCTCATGTCCAGTTTTACCTGAATGGTTGGGGTTTTCTTTTGTTGTTGTTGTTTTAGTTTGGGTTTTTTTTGTTGTTGTTGTAGTTGTTTTTAAATTATTTTCTTGAAGAGCTCAAAAGTTACCTTTAAACCAGCTCTCCTTTTCAATGTTGTTGCAGTGGTTGCCATAAAAAGCTCATCTTTCACTCCCAGTTAACATTTACAGTGTTTAAAGTAGGATTATCAAAATTTAGAACAGGAATTTAGTTCAGTTTTATATAGCAAATGCTCTAATATAGAAACTGATACAAAAGGAATTGTATCTGCAAGAAGGGACTTCCATATTTCAGAGGAAAAAGAGTAGAGAGATGGAAGTGAATACTGTAGAATAAGTCAAAGGTCATATGCTTGTGGCATTGAAAAAAACAACAAAACAAAACAAAAAACAAAACCATCAGGGGATACTAGGACATTCTGTTGCATACGGTTAATACTGCATTTCCTGTCTAATGAATTGTCACTGAGACTCATTCAGCCTCTCCACTAACAGTGATTGGCTTACTCTAGTTCAGCTTACTTTGAAGAGTCACAAATGTTTATGCCTTGATTAAACATGCAACAATAAGAAATACAGAACTGAATCTTCCTAGATGTCTTCCTAAAAAAGTCTTCCTAATGGTACTGCTACAGGCACATTCCTTCACATTTTCCATGTAATTTTTTTTTCCCCCTCAAGTAATATCAATGGTACTGGTCAGTCAGAATAAGTAAGGGAAAACAGATCTTCAGAATCACTTTTTATCACATGTTGGTCTTCAAAAATGAATTTCTGTGCAGCATTGTAATTCTTGCTGCACTACTGATTTGGACTTTGCTCTCTTGATTTACTGATATAAAATATCCATAATTGCACTCATATTGTTGATGAACAGCTACTTTGATCCACGTGATCCATGTTGTACAGCTGTGGCTGTTTCATCAGGGATTCCTTGAACAATTTTTATACAATGATTCTGACTGCTTCCCGATTTCATATTTCTGTCTCTCAAAATTTGTTATGAATGTGGGAGAATATGACCTGTTGAATACGGGTAATGCTTTCCACAGACATTGCTGAATACTTTCAGCTGAAAGCCTGATCTAGAGCCTTGGACACTGGAGTGAGAAGCAAAGGATTATGGTTCTGTTCACTGTTTTACCAGAGAATTCTTGTGTAAGAAGGAAAAACCACATAAATCGGGTGAGGATTTGTGACACAAAACACTTGTGTAGTTGAAACGCACACTCAGTTAGGTAAAACTTGAATGCTTGCAGAGTTGACTCTGTACACACATAATTTTCATGCCGTCAAAAGTCTCAATTTCTTCAGTGAAGACTTCAGAATGTTTTTGCTATATTAAATTTGGTGAATTTGGTGGATATCAGTGGTGAACTTAAACATATAGTCAAGCTAATTTGCTTTTCCTCAGGGGAATTAGTGATTCTGAGCTCTCATGAAAACCCAAATAATAAAAATACAGTAACGCCTTTTCATTTTGGTAACTATCTACATGCAAAGAACAGCTTTATTTTCATCAGTAGGCTACAAAGAGAGCTGCTAATGAACAGTCGGGTTTGCTGATGTATTGGACAATGTTCTGGGGAAGGCAGTTTTTAATGAAGAGTGTGCATTTTCATGTAAACTACTGTTATTTAGTTTGTCTTCTCACATGACAGATCTGTAAAGGACTTGTCTAGCCAATCTGCCTCTCATGGAGGAAGAAGGTGGTAGAAGTGTAAGGGAGATGATACAGGACATCATAGAATAGCTTCAGAAGTGAAAGACTGTAAGTCATAGTTGCATATCCAAATGACAACATATATCTGAGGCAGAGTTCCTGAAACCCTCTAGAAGAGTTGTGCAGTCTTCATGTCTTTCAGGGAGCAAAAAGGCAGACCGTGCGAGCTACATGCATTTTTTAAAGGAAGTTCCTTAGAGCTCTGTCTAGTACAAGCTATTTTTCAACAGTTTGCAGATGTTCAGTTCAGGCTTGCTCCAGAGAATTGTTCACTTAGAACTCTGGAACTGATGCAAGGGAAGCTTAGATCATTTCAAATCATCATCAAGTTTGTATATACATAATCTGTAATACAAAATGAGAAAAAGGAGGAAAGAGGGATGTCAGTTGACAAACTAAAATGTGTTTTGTATTCTAGTCTATGATGTTAGGGGACTATAGTTTGGTTTTCATTATTATTTTTACTAGGGTATTTTACAATGAAGGAGCATACTGTTTTGGGGTTGGGGGCAGACAGTTAAATCTGTTATGTAACCAGTTAACCTGGGTATTTGCAGACCTCATGGAATTCTTCTGGGAAGGCATTAATGTATGAACTAGGTGCTTTTGAAAATACGTTGTCATGGCTCTTATAAAAGAGTTTTCTACAACTCTTTAAGAAATGTGGGCTCAAAATCAGTCTTTCTTTGTGAAATAGCCTGAGATGAAGAAAATATAGTGTCTCTGAAACCTCTTGGTTGGAGTTCTTTGCAAGAGCTCTACTTCCTATCCAAGCATGTGTACACGGCATGTTTGTTAATATCACAGAGTCACAGAATGGCTGAAGTTGGAAGGGACCTCTGAAGGTCCCCTCATCCAGTGCTCCTGTCACCTAGAGTTGCTTGCCCAGGACCATGTCCAGGTGGATGGAGACTCCACCGTTTCTCTGGGCAGCCTATGCCAGTGCTAAGTCATCCTCACATCAAGAAGTGTCTCCTTATATTCAGAGGGATCCTCCCGTGTTTCAGTTTGTGCCTATTGCCTCTTGCCCTCTAAGAGATCCTGTGTCTTTAGCTATAACTTTCCATGAGGGCCATCAAAATAAAAATACTGTATGTTATACAAACTGATACAATAAATTATTCATAACCTCTCATTGATCCCCAAATAGTCAGAAGACCACATAAAACCACAAGTGGTTGGACACTATATTTTAGGGGCTAAAGGACTTGAAAATACAGATGTAGTTCCTTTGGATAATTTCATCTGCATCAAATAAAAGATTATATCAAATAAAGAAATTGTCAAGAAACAAAGAATCTGTGCTTTAGAAAATAGTAGTTGGACAGTCCTTTAGACTCAACAGTCTTCACTGATCCTGATCCTTCCTGATCCTAGGTGACCTGGTTGGTGGAAATATTCTCCAGTCTGTCAGTCACTGCGCCAAAACCTAAAAATGTAGGAAATCCCCCAACTATTTTTATTCTCACAGATTGCATATAATTCCTTTCAGTTCACTCCTCAGAAAACATCAGTAACATCCATCATGTGCTTATAATCAGTCTGTGATCATGCTTTCCAACAAGTGTGCAGCATATTGTTTCAAGTAAGCTGGGCTTCTATAAAATAGTTCATCATGTGAAGCCTATTCTCATCCTAGTTGTCATCTGGCCACTTCTGGGCCACAGAGTGAAAAGGTTAAACCTACCAGTTGAATGCCATGGCAAGACAAATGCTATCATCTCAGCAGAGAGTTGCCTGTATTGGGCTAAGTGTGGCTCATTCCAGGTGGTTGATCTTCAACCAGTTATAATTAATGGACATTGTGTTGCATACTCAGGGCAGGAATGATGAAAATTTGTAGTTGTGGGATGGCTGAATTTTACTGCAGCAATGAACTACTGAAGCATTTAGTATGAATAGTATTCACTGGGATAAAGCTTTTGGCGCTAATCCTTTGCTGTAGAATATAAGGGGAGACAAAAGCTAAGACAGTTGTTCACTGCAGACCTTGCCAAATGATCAGAATAACACTAGTTTTGATTGGCAACCAGTTATAATTTCACCTGCTTACATAAGGTGCTTGGAATGCCTGGGGGAAAGGTCTCTCTTCAATAGAACTAGATTAACTAAAATAAAACTCAACTCCTATTGTCTGGAGGGAAAAGAAAAAATTGTTAAATAAAGCAAAGAAAGAAAGCAAAAAAGAGGGCAAGAAATACGTTAAATTAAGAGCTGGGAAAGTGCCAGAAAGCACTGCTAAATCCTTGTGATTGTTTTCCCCACCTTTTTATTAATCTTGTGGAAATTTAAATGTAGAAAAATTACATTTTTATATACTTGGCTACTAGTTGCTTAGTAACAGATTTAAAGCCTATTGAAGTTCTTAAAGAGCTTCCCAGTGTCTACTGTGAGACTTTGGTCTGAGTCTTATTTCTCAGTTTCATTTAGTCAAAAGTTCTTTAAATGCCTTTTGAGTCATGAAGAAGCGTAGTTTTGATGTGTCGGTGAGTTCCATGCACATTCAGCATTTAGTCTGTATATATCAAGGTTCCTAGGGTGTTATGTCAGTAGTAGCAGTAGCAGAATTTCTGAACTTGCTTATGCGACTTAAAGTATATTTACACAAGCAGCTGATATGCAAAGTGAAGATGCCTGAAATAACCAAGATTGTAAATTGTTAGGCTGGATCACTATGCTGCCCTGGTTATGACCAGCTTGAGTGTGAATATAGCACTGGAGTTATCCTAAGGTCAATACATCACAGGTCTGAATTTCCAAAGTCATGTAAGCAGTTAAGAAACTTTTTCCTACTCTTCAACCTGGAATCTAGTAAGAAAAGGTATTAAAAAAGTAATGTAGATTCTGTATCTTCTCAGTTTCTCTGTCAATTTTCGAGACTTCTCATTAGTTTGCCTTATGTTAAATTAAGTATCCTTAAAATGGCAAGAAAGAAGAATATTGGGGAACAAGCATCCTTGCAGTCTGCCTCTCCTGTTTTGTATTTTTTTAGGTAGACCTTTTTTGTTTTCCCTAGGGTGAAAGAGCAACATACCACCACTGCAAATTGTATGGGCATTTAAGGTCACTTTCTGCTTTCCTGTGGAGTAATTTATAAAAGTCCTGTTTAATTCTGAGGGTTACATATCCTATTCTATTTTAATTGTTTATCTTGGTATTGCTGAAAACTTTTAAAATGGGGACTGAATATTTTACTTAATGTTAGTCTCACATTTTATCCAGTGGACATAGGTATAAACATTGATTGAAATAGTATGACCTGTTTTTCAGAATGTCATGTTACTTGGTTACACATTTCAGACTTGTAATCAGTTGATTTTTGTACTACCGTTATAGCCAAGAAACTTTGTTTGCAATAATTGCATCCTTTTTAGCATTGAGAAAGACAAACCATGTTTATAGATCTGAATCATATTGAACAGGCGCAAGCAGTCACTTTGATAAATTAAACATGATATATGCTCCTCACTGGTGACCTGAATAAAAATATGAACAGAGAATTGCACTTTAATGGCACTTTAGTACCACACAGGACACAAGGGGATGGTTCAAAGCTACTTCAGGGGAGGTTCAGACTTGGCAATAGGAAACATTTATTTACTGAGAGGGTAGTGAAATACTGGAACTGGCTTCCTAGAGAGGTGGTTGATGCCCCAGACCTGTCAGTGTTTCAGAGGCTTTTGAACAATGCCCTTAATAACACGCTTTAAGTTTTGGTCAGGCAGTTGGACTAGATTTTTGCAGATTTCTTCTAGCTGAAATATCCTCTCCTCGCCCTGCCTCGCCCTGCTTTGCCCCGCCTGGCCTCCCCCTCCCCTCCTCCTCTTCTCCTCCACCTCCTCCTCCTCTCCTCTTCCTCTCCTCTCTCATCTCTAATGTAAATTTGCCTACCTAACCCTTTGTCATCACACTTTGTCTTTGCCAACTCTTTCCTTGTCATGCTCTTCACCTTCTCCAGCGTGGGATCCTTCCCACAGAATATGGTCCTTCCTATATGTCTGCAGTGTGGATCATTCCCACAGGGTGCAATTCTGCAAGAACTGCACCAGCATGGATCCTTCTCACATGATGCAGTCTTTCAGGAATGGACTGCTCCAGTGTGGTTTCCCACAGGGTCACAGGTCCTGCCAGAAAACCTGCCTCTGTGTGGTTTCCTCTCTAAAAAGCCTTGGACAGAGATGTGACTTTCTTAGAACCTAAACTACAGTCTGGTAATTGGCCGTTTACTTTTCAGAAGAGAACATGACATATTTGAGTTTCGTGACCCCGTTTTCCCACTTTCTTCTGACAGATTGGTCTACATTAATCACCTGTGAAACTCTATGAAAGTTGAAGGATAACTTGAAGAACTAATTTGTCTCAGGAATAAAACCAAATTGCATTGATATTTATAAGTGGCTTATCTGGACTTTTGATGCCACAAATGATAGTTTTAGACTATGATATTCACAGCCTTTCATGACAGTAATGTTATCCAATTCCCCGTTATTACTGCCTAAGTAAAATTACTAGATTCTCCTTGCTAACTCTCTTCCTATACCTTCGCAGTTGACTTTGGTCGTGTTTTGGAAAAAAAGGTTCCTTACAAGTAATATAAGAAACTTTTCTTGGATGCAGATAAGGTAGAGATTTCACCAGGGAAAATGCTTAGTCAGCTAGACTTTGATAGGAAGTCTAAGGGGATGGCACCTGTAGTGGTGTTCCAGGACACATTTTATGAGGAGAAAAACATGTTTCAAATTCAAGTGGAACTGGAGTCATTGTTGGAACTTGAAGAAAATAGACCTGAGAAAATTGAAATTTTTGCAGTAATAGCCCAGGGTGCTTTGTGCCTCCTGCTGCTCTGCTAGAGATGTATGTTTTTAGACCAACTCTCTATAAACATTTTGAACACAGTGAGATGGATGCTTCTCTGCTATTTCTAAACTGCACCGATATATTCAATTAAGTCTGACAGTTACATAAGTGATTAAAAGTGTCAGGACCTATCGAGCTCTGCTTTCAGCATGTTCGGATGCCTCCTGGCAAACACACAGAGATGAACACAGAGCTTGCATAAGGGCAAAATTTTTGTGCAATACAGAGAATCACAGTTTGTGACATTTGGACAATAAAATTCATTGAACTGTTCTAATTGTAGGACAGGGTAAGTGTATTTATCATGTGTATGATATCTTCAGACAAAAGGATCAATCCTGCACTGTACAGTTGAACATGTGTTTCAAGGACATAATGTGGAAAAACAAACTAATCTGAAGAAGCAAAAGGCATGCCAGAAATCTAAGCAAAGTCAAGATTTGTCATTAGGGTACAACTACCTAAAGTATTTCTTGCAAAGGCTCCTAATTCAACCTGAACTAGAGACATTATAGACATTGTCTTTCTACAAATTAACAGTTTGCTTGATGGTAGTTCAATGAGTTATTGATCCTAAATTCCATATACAGACTGAATTTCCAAGATGTTACTTTAGTTTAGGAGCTGCCTCTGTACTTATGGAATATTCCCGTTAAAGCTTTCAGTATAGAATTATAGAGGATGTTTAAAGCACAAGTTTTTGATGTTCAATATATTTTCCTTTTCCTATGAGCAGGAATTGTATCTGAAGAAGCTGAAACACAAGTTTGGCAATAGTACTAATTTAATTCTAAGTTGTTTGTAAACTACCTAAAAAGCCTAATTGGAAAAGTCTTTGCAGCTGGTGGGGGTTTTTGTTTGTTTGTTTTTTTGTTTTTTTGTCAAAGATTTCTACTGAAATGCCTAATTGGACAACCCCACCCCTGGAATGATCGCAGCATCATATGCTTTCAATTAAGTAGAGTGGACAGGATCATCCTGTCCATACCTGCTGAAAATCATCTCTGAACATGCTGGTGGTTCTTTGTGCTTCAGTCAAACACACAGCATAAAATTACCATGTTTAACATGTGCAGAACTAGAAGGGTGGAGTTTTTTGGATTTAATAATAATAATTTTCTATTTATTCAGCTTTTCAAAATCCTTTACAGAGAGCACACAGTGGTCTTTACACTAAACTCTTAACTGTGCTTATAAATGAAAAAAAAATTCTAACCTGTAAAACAAAGGCTTATATATTTTAGATACAGAGATATACCTTCTGAATTGTAAATGCTATGGTGTGTAACTACTTACTTAGTCAAATTCTCAAAAAAAAAAAAAATCCTTCATTAGTCAAGGAAAATTCTAAAGCAGAAGCAACACGGGCTAATTGCAGACTGTCGCTATTGCTGACAAATCCTTCCAGCTGGCTGTTTGGTTTTGGTTCTGTAAAGCACTAATCTGCTATTAGTGTGTTAGCAGTCTTTCCTTCTAGTTTTCAGCAAATGCTAATTATTTTCAGTGTAGTAGCACTGTACCATTGCAGTGTGTTTCTAAAATTTGTGTTAGATAGGTGTTTTTGTTTACAGCAACAGCACAGCTACTCTTAAACAGGTGAAGAAGGGGTTGTGAGAATTGAAACTGGCTTTAGATAGACTGAGCTCCAGACATGCTGAAGCATGGTCCCCTCCCCACTCCCACAGGTACATTAGATGACTTGTACTACTAATTAGCTTGGCTTCCTAGGGGGCTTTCTTCTGGTCCCTGGGGTCCCAGGCAATTGCCCCGCTGTTTATTTGTAAAACTCTGAGTCATGTTTGTGGCATGCATTACATCAATCTGTTAAACTTATGGATAATGAAGACCTGTGCATTGGCAAGCATGTGTGATTTTTAAGTACTAATGTGAAATTTTCATGTTCCCCACGAGCATGAAATCTTTTCTTTTAGTATAAATCTTAATCTTTTGTTATAAAAAAGTTTCCTTTTAAACATACATGGTTTAGTTCTTACAGTACTATAGTTGTTGCCTTTGTGCCTAAGAAATAAGTGAGATGTTTTAAAAAATGGAGTTTATGTCTCTTTTATGGACAGGTTTCTGTGTGAATTCAGGGAAAGCAAGTGATACCGAGAATTACCTGCAGTTCCTCTCAGTTCTTGGTTAGATATGATGCCTCTCCATGAAAAGTATCCCTGTCTGATTCAAGCATCTGAAAACAGAAGTATCAGTAAGTAGCATGAAGACACTGTGAGTTTATCCTTGTGGTTCAAATTCTTCTGACATAAACTGAAGATGACAATGTGTTAACTTCCTAACACTGAAACAGACAAATGTCCTTGCAGTCCCTCAGCTGGAGATGACACAGTGTGGAATAGCTAATTAGAATGTAGGATGACAAGCATTAATTAGGCATAAAATGCTTATATTATGAATGTAAATCCCTCTGTATCCAGTACAAAGATTTTTAGATTCTCCCAAATTGCCCAAGAAATGTGAATGTCAAGCCAGTGAGTTGAGCTGAGGAAGAAGTTTAAGAAGAAGCTATTCAATTTAGGGAAGAAGTCATTCTTCAATGCGAAAAATAAGTGATTCAGAAAGCCATATTAAATTTCAAGAAGCAATTGTCTTTCAGGGAGGAGTCTCAGAGAATTCTCCTTCATTTTCAGTCTCACTGTTTGCATCTTTTTCTTTACCGTGCGGAAAATGAATCTGTCCAGCACAATTTGTCATGGACCTAGTGTGTCAGAAGCATAGGTAGAGTTAGTGTCATTATAGTCTACCATGAGGAGGAAACACATATAAGAACATTGATACTCAACTGGGTTACAGCAGCAGTGGGTACCTCCAGCAGAGGCAAAAGCAGATGCTACTTCAGGAGAGTGCACAAACCTAACAGTTTCTTCAGTCCAATCCCATTGTCCTCCTCCAGCCTGTGGAAGAAGAGAGCACAAGGTAGCAGTGGACATCCCTCCTTACTTCTTTTCAGTGGGTGCTTACAGATTTCCTGCCCATGCATCCGACACCTTTTTGTACCCACTGTCACTGCCTGCCTCCACAGCCTGAGGGAAGCAAATTCAACAAGTTTGTGAGACACCATATGGCACTGTACATGGCTTTATTTGTATTAACCTGATCTGCTACTTTCACCAAGTGACCCTTACACTCATACCATGGCACCTGGTGAGGTGCAGTCTCACATTCAGTTTACCTGCTGCATTCAGAAAGTTACAAATCTCAGTCATAGCCCTCTTTTAGCCTTTTCCTCTGCAAACTGAAGAACAGCCTTTTAAATCTCTGCTTGTAAAACAGACAATCCACCTCCTGGATAATGTTAGCTCCTTTTCTTTTTATGTTCTCTAATTCTCCTACGTTCTCTTTGAGATGCAAAGACTGGAATGACATAGAGCATTCAAGATCTAAGACCATCAATGTCTGTTACAGGAACAAACAGATGACCTTGTCTTCAGTGACCTGCCTGATGAAGACAGTTTTTTTCTTGGCTTCTCAAATGCCCTTGCACTGAGCTGATGATGTCAGAGAACTGCCAACATTGAACCCAAGATTTTGTTCCTGAGATGATACTGCCAATTCTATGTTGTTTCTCCTCAGCACAACCTTACACTGGTACTTACCACATCCCTGACGCCTTTCTACAATTCCTTGCCCACGGACACAGCATTTGACTACCAGTAAAGAGCTCAGTGTCACCTGCAAGCTTGAAGGTTTCACAATTTCCTCTCCTTTCTAAGTCACTGATCATATAGAGCTGTTCCCAGCACCAAGCCATGAGGGAGGGACCCTTCTCTTGGCATTTTTCCATTCTGAAATCAACAACTAAGCACTACCTTTTGTTTCCTCTGCTTTAACTAGCTCCCTGTTGCTAAATGGACTTATTCTCCAATCCTAAGCAATGGAATTTCTTCATAACTAATGTGTAGCCTTGTCAAAGGCCATTTGAAAATAGAGGTCAGATATTATCCATGTTATTGTTACACTTCTGCAATTCCAACAAGTTAATGAAACAGGATTTCCCTTTACAGAAGCCACTGTGATGCCTTCCCACAAAACTGTTCATCTGTGTGTGTATTAAGTAATCTCTCCTCTCCCTTTCCCTTTCCCTTTCCCTTTCCCTTTCCCTTTCCCTTTCCCTTTCCCTTTCCCTTTCCCTTTCCCTTTCCCTTTCCCTTTCCCTTTCCCTTTCCCTTTCCCTTTCCCTTTCCCTTTCCCTTTCCCTTTCCCATCTTCCCCTTTCCCGTCTTTCCCTTTCACTTTCAAGACAGATTGCCATTTTCCCATGGATGGAAGTAGTCAAGTTAACCAGTCTGTAGTTTGCAGAATTTCCGCCGGAGCCCTTGTACATGTGAGTTATAATGGCAACCTGCCAGTCCACTGGCACACTGGCTGTTTGTAATGGTAGGTGACATACCTTGGCCAACAGTTCTGCCTTTTCTTTCTCAATTTTAATGTAAAACCACTTAATCTTTTTGGAAGCACAGTGATTTGTTACAGAGAAGGGAAGGAAGGAGTCACTCTATTTCAAACTTTGCCAGATTGTTTTGTTTAGTCATGCATTTGCTCTATTTGACTTAGACCAAAATTCACCAGAACTCAAAAAATCTCCTTCAAATCATGTTTTTTAATTTTGATATGAGTGTATGGACTTACTTGGTTTGCAAAGAGCTACTTAAGAAGGGTTGTAAGCAAAAGCATGTACAAATAAAAATTGAATCTAAGAGCTTTGCGGTATTAGTTTTAGTGATTTTTTTTTTCATGTAACAGTAGACTGATAATTCCTAGTGTGAAGATTTTGGATACTTTACAGACATCAAATTGACATGTGAAATTCACAAGTGAGATAAGTTTTTCTCGTTTTGGATGGAGCACATAGGAATTTTCTGGCAGAACTTGTATATCTTGATGGTCAGCTGTGTGTTTTATTATTAAAGATTTCTTCTTTGGATAAATAATGGGTTTGGAATTTATTTCATTTGTCTAAGAAAAAAAAATCTGAGTCCAATACAGTCGTACAGGGGATTCAAGGAGATTAGATTCACAAATCTTAAATTTAGGATAAAACCCTCTGAGTTTCATGGAGGTTAAGTCCTCCTTGGAGGAACATGGCTATGTCAAGATACTGTAGATGCTTTTCTTTTGCACACTTCGAGAGGGATCTTTTAACCAGCAGACTTTTCTTCCCCTGTACAGCCCTCCAGAATTGTGTTGCAGGGGACTCTGGAAATCATCAGAGATGTAGGAATAATATGAATCTCTGGGAATGTTGGAAGATTGAGAGAGGGCACAATGTTGATGACTGTGATAAAATATTCTCCCCATGGAGAGACTACAGGGCTTTTACTAGGTCTTCCGATGTGTTTATTCCCCTATGTCATGGATTAGGGTACACATCCCCTTCCTTACACTTGTGCAAATACACATGATCGGGTCTATACACACCTACCTGTTTCCTATTTGGGAAGAAGTCTCTCTGTGCGATAAGTAATTGACTGTGGCTTATGCCTTGAACATACTTTTCAGCTTTAAAATCGCAGCTTTTTGTGCGCTGTAGGAGACTTGGTGAGTCTAAAGATGGATGCTAACTAGGTCTGACAGGTTACTGGCGGTTCTTAGTTAAAATGACCACAGAACTTTTAAAAGGTTATGAAGAGGTTGAAGGAACCCTGTCCTCAGTGTGGAGGACATCTGTTAGCCTGAGAAAAAAGTTGTCTCTCCTGTGGGTTTTGTAACGCTCTTTTTGATCTTTAGCTAAATTAATACAAGGTTTCAACCTTTTACTTCGAAGTAAAGTGAATTTCTATTTCTATCTCACCTTGCT
Organism: Bucorvus abyssinicus; assembly: GCA_009769605.1. Classification (NCBI taxonomy): domain Eukaryota; kingdom Metazoa; phylum Chordata; class Aves; order Bucerotiformes; family Bucorvidae; genus Bucorvus; species Bucorvus abyssinicus. Next base: position 35,529,526 of record CM020063.1, read on the forward strand.
GTTGCTTAGGTAATCGCATAGTGCAAATTCATGCTCTAGCGTGATCTTCATAGTTATTAGCTCATCTGCTACAGCTTCCTTGCTGGAGCTGGTGCTGCTTCCCACCAGTGTAGTCTAGTCAGGGTACTTTTGGGCCACCAACAGAATAGGGGTTTGCCAAAATAAATGTTTTCCAGCAAGATTTCACACTCATGCCTAATGAAATAGACATTTTTCCTAACTGTTGCTTTAGAGCTTAGATTCTCTTCAAGGTTTGTAATGAAAATATATCATGACCTGTTGACATATTCATATGGTGATTTTCAAAAAGAGAGATTTTGTTTACAAAATGGTCTTGGCAACGAACTGGAATATCTGAGAAGTTGAACAAGACTGTTGACAGGCAAAATTAGGGCTGAATCATTGACTAGCTTTGCAGCTGAGCAATTTTAAAAACTGACCGATAGGGTTTATTCTGGTATTTTTGAGAATACAAAAGTGAGATGGGTGATCAGTGCATATGCGCAGTGTTGATTGTGGTTTTGGAGATAGCTACATGAATGGCAGATTTTGACAGAATTGGCTAGGTTTTAACCCCTGTGGCTGTGCACACTACCAGAATGGCTCAAAGAAAATGCTTGGCTTTTAAGAAATAACTCCTGATGAGAAAAACTCTTATTTTCATTACCAGTAAAACAATAAATAAAATATTTCTGTTCCCATCTTCTGTGTGGTTTTTGTTTGTGTACTACATTTATTTTCTTATCACTATGGAGCAATTCCAGATTTAGTTTTATTGTCTAGACTCCCAAGTGTATCAAGGGTTGGTGCTTCATTTCTGATTGTGCTATGGCTTGCGAATACCCCAATGATTCTTCATATTTATACAAGAAATGACTGCAGTGTTTTATGTAGAATTGAACTGTAAATTTACTCCTGTTAGAGATTCATGGTTTTGAGTGATACAGAGTACCTTATAAATTCTGAGGTTTTAATTACTGTTATGTTCATTCAACATCATATAAATGTAGCCCTTATCTTTTAAGAGGCACATCAGTCACTGCAAGAGGGTGAACAATGTTGTTTATAATCGTGGAAACATTCAAAACCTTTTAACAATGTCACTCCCAGGGAAGCAATGCATATTTCATGCAAACAATTGCAATGTGAAACCAAGGAATCTGTTGACGAATATGATGCTAATCACTGCAGTGATTACTTTTTTATGCTGGAGTATTTCATAGAAGTGTGATAACCTTAAGCAAACACTGTGATGTAAATCTGAAAACACAGATGACTTGTAGATGGCAATTCAGGACAGAAATGTTGATCCAATACAGTATAATTTTGACTGTTCTAAAATTTAATGTAGCTTGTAAGTTGATTTTACTGAGTCAGTGGAAAATAGAGAATTGTATCTGTACAAATTGTACCTAATGTAACTTAGCAATTGCTAACCTAGAATTTGAATACTTCCTTCAGATAATATAATTACACTTCGATAATACTGTCAGAGTAATTGAGGACATCTGTAAAGTAGACTTGATAGAAGTGGTAGAGTTTCTAGAAATTAATAGCAGTTTCATGTACTAAACATTTTAAATTCATATGCATACAAATGCATAGAAATTAAATTATATCCATATATTTTAATTTTCTGATAAAGTTTTAAATTTGCAGAAGTAAGTTTTCCTAACTGGAAATATAATACTGTGCTCTGGCAAAAGTAATTTTGCCTCACTACTTGTAGTACCTCTGATAAATAACATAAAAATGTTAGGATTTGCATTTAATAAAGAGTAAGAATAGCAAATATTTGGCATAGTAAGTGAAATATACTTATAGAAATGCCAGCCAAGAAGTGGAGTTGGGGATTTCTTTATAAGGTCTGGACCACCTCAAAAATCTTTCTGGCAAATGAAGTCATATTTAACAAAGAACCTTGACTTGGCACAGATGTAGAACTTCACTGCTTAACATTTTACATTTTATTGATGTGTTTTGTGGTACCAACTCTTGCCTAAATCTTCTAAACAATAGGCTGTGAAGCAAAAGTTTGCAATTGGATTTTCTGCTAGTAAAGCATGCTATATGTATAATGACTTGCTAAGAAAACAAACAAACAAACAAACAAACAAACCTCCCACAGTGAACCATAAAAACCATACTCTTCAACTTTCCTTCAAACACAGAGCACCAGTGGGAACAGAAGCTGCTGATTATTTGCAGTCTGTTGCTAGTCCTAGTTCTGGTACTATCAATATTACAAGTGAAGCAAGTTATAAACTTTAAGGACTGAAATATTTTTAGAAATACAGTTCATGCTTCTTACCTCCTCAGTATATTTACAACTGTATTTTGGTACTATCACAGCTTACAAGTTTTACAGTGTTAATTTCTCACTACATAAAGTGAGATATTTCCTCAAAATGAGTACGCTGCCTGAAAATCTGCATGTATTCATTGGTCTGCATTCTTTTGTTTGTTGTAAGTTAAAGCCAGTCATTTTGGGTAGAAAAAATAACCATTCGTTTTGTAAGGATTTGATTTTTGCTAAAAGGTAAAAGTTTGTAATTTCACAAAACATAGTAGTAAATCTGAAAAATGCTTTGGGTATAAGTTTAAATATTCTGGTATTTTTTTCATTTTTATTTTCACAAACAGAAATTTGAGGGGAAAAAAATTGTTCTGCACTGATCCAAAGAACAATTCATTAGGGGAAAGGAGGGTCCGCAGAATTTTTCTGATCTGAGATTTTTTTGCAGCTTTCAGTTTGACAAAGTTTTGCAACTTTGAAGTTTCCAGCATGAGACTATTTTAAAACAATATACATTATTAGCTCTAGTCATTACTCAGGGGTGATATTGGGAGACATTGCAATATGTCTGGTTTCACCTTTAGCATTCTTGAACAAGCAAAATGCCTTAATCCAGGTTTATGTACTGCTGCAAAATAATTTAGAGTGATAGTACTTACGACCTGCCTTTGCTGAATTTGGTAACATAAACCCAGAGGTAAAGATGGTCTCTTCATGCACAATTTTTTTTATTTCTTAGACTGTGATGCCACAGACTACAGCTTGTCCAAAGTAACAAAGCACTATGCTAAATAAAGGATGTAGTGCAGTAACTAGCCTCCCAAGCTATGGTCTGAATCTTTCTATTGTTTAGAATAAGGACAATAAAATTTCTTGCACTCACTTCTGTGTTTTTAAACAGAGGACAATATGTTTTAGTTGGTTAAAGCCATTCCAGTACGTTGGAGAAATTACTTGAAGGAAGTATTTAAAGTTCAATTAGTTCAATATTCAGGTTAATTTAGTGAATAATGCTGTGTTCTCCCCTGCCTGAATCTATTCTGTGTAATATTCTGCAGCCTGTCATTGCTATAGAGTGTGTGGCAAGCCCACACAAAAAGCGTGAGTTACTCAAACTCCACCTTACAGGGTGCAATGATTTGAATTACTCAGTTTGGTTCTTTTTTATACCCGTAAATTTTTTTAGAGCAAGATTGATCACTTTGTTTTGGTTTGCATTCTACATAATGGTTCAAAGATGTTAAAGATTATTGACACATTAGCAGTAAATGGCAAAAAAAGTATAAGTAGAATATTTATTTGTAAATCAATGACCAGGGGGACATTTCCCTAATACGTTTTCTGTTTTGTGAAGGAGGCAATCCTGGTCTAAATGGCAGAGCCATCTGCAGCAGTTTTTTGAGTGCTCCAGGAGGAATGATGTGGTATTAACATGAATTATTTTTTTAATAATAAGAAAAATAAAACCAGTAAGTATTGAATAAATCGGTCTTCTCTTAAAAACACCCTGCAGGTTTTACCTGGTTTAAGAGAGAAAAGACCCTTTGTGAGTTCTAAAATAAATGTATGTTGATAGAATCAGTGGCATTGTGAAGGATTTTCTTTTATTGATTATTTTTTCAGTTTCAGTTTTTCATGAAAAAGGACGATATCTAATAGCTGACAAAAACTGAATTCTGAATTATTGGAAAATCCTGATCAGATTTCACTCTGTTTAAAGACATTAGAACTTTTAATATTTTTTTTTTATTATTATTTCAGCTGAACTTCTGGTTATTCATGAAGCCTTATCTGATATATTTTTTGCATTATATCCGTGATATTTTAAACTGATATTAAGGTTGATTAAATACACACTAAAGCTTACTTGCCTGTGTTTTGAAGTCCTGGAAAGCATCTAGCTGTTCTCCTTTAGGCAGTCTCTTGGCATCAAAGCAGGAAGAGGCAATACCACCATAATAACCATATAGAATGATCTCAGAGAACACTATTTTTTCTCATATTTACTGATCACAAATTATTTTCAAATTAAAGATTTTCAGATTTTTTTTTTAAAGCATGCCATCTGTAAGGGATGTTGGAAAAAGAGGAATTATGACTATGTAAGATTATTGTGTAGCTTATGTAAAACAGGTTATTTGAGTCAACCCATTTCACAGCAAACAGGTGTGTCTATTACAAAACCAACATTCCTACATCTAATACTAATTGAAACTCATGTTGCTGGGTGTTTAAGAACAAATGCCAAGTATTAAGCTGGCATGAAGCCTAAACTAACCTTTCCCTCTGTAATAGGTACATACAAAAAGCTTTTCCAGTTTCATGAAAGAGCTGAATTTATTCTTTATAATAATACTTGTTGAAGTATTATATTTATGTGCATACAGAAAACAAAACAAGTAGCCTAAGTAAATAACTACTTATTGTTTTTTGTAAATTCAATTGTAGTTCTTAGATGCAACTCAAGCTCAGCAGTGCCTTTTAAAATTTAAGTGTGTCCTGGTTTGAGTCAGAACAGAACTAATTCTGTTCAGTGATTTGTCTTTTCAGCTCAGCCTCACCTAAGTAACTGCGCTTGCTGAAGTTAAGAGAAACAACAATAACTCGTGGTTTTGGAATTTCACGTATGGAAAATTAATTTAACTGCATTAGATGACCATGAAGCTTTTATGATGGCCCGTGAATACATACATAAAGGTTTTAAGGCATGTCTTTGGTAGATAATAAATGGGAATAATTTTCATTATGTAAAATCAGTGCAGAGAAAATATTGTTTGAGGTGATTGAAACTATTCTTTTCACTGATTAAAGAAAACAACAAACACCTATTTCTTCATAAAAGTGAGAAAGAACAAGACTGATGAAGAAACAATTAAGTGGCATTAATGAGATGTGGATTCAGTGAGAGCTTTGAAGTGGATGTGCTTAAACTTAGTCCTATAATGAATTCCCCAAAAAGGTTTTTTAAACTTAAAAAAAAACTAATTAAAAATTAAACCAAATAAATTCAGCTTTTAAATGGAGAAAAAAGCAGTTTTGTAAGAGTAAGAAGCAAACAAAGATTTATAATAGATCTTTCTTTGTTATTTCAGTCCTTAGAAGTCTTGTTTTCAGCCAACTCAGTGGTAGCAAACTCATACATTTCTTTTGATTTCAAGGAAATGCTCTTTCTACCACCTCAGAGATACCATGCCATCTCTCAAACTTCATTCTCTTTTGGCATAGTGAAAGAGAAATAATCTTTTTTCCTCTGGGGATTCTTCCTTTTTCTTTTCAAAGTACTACAAGCTTAGAAAGAGCTTCCAGTGGACATGATAAAACAGAGATACTCAGTGCCTTCTTTGCCTCAGCGTTTCCCTACATGATCTGCCTGATCCACCTGACTGCCTTTTATGAAGGATAAAAAGGCTGGATTTGTTAATAATATGAGGGCACTGGATGTCATTTACATTGTTTCTAGCAAAGTTTTGGGCATTGTCTACTACAATATTCCTGTATTCATTCTAGGACAATGAAGTTTTGGTAGGTGAAGGAGTAAAATGCTGTTTGGATGGTTACGTTGAGAGGGCTGTATTCTGCGTGGAGGCCAGTAACAAGGAACCATTTAACAGAGTCCATCCTGGGACCTGTTCTGTTTCATACACCTCAGTAATCGGGAAGAGGGGATGGAGGGCATGACTGAAAGATTTTCAGAGGACTCCAAACTGTGGTGGCCACACCTCCATCAGATTTTGAATGCTTTCTTAGGATATTTCTTGTAATTTTTAAATGGTACATAAATGAAGAATAGAAATTAGCAATGTTTGAGAGCTTAAAATGTCATAACATCTATTTCTTAACATCTAATTCAAGGATATAGGTTAAAGTATTGTCACTAGTTGGCTGAGGCAAGCCAATCATGGGGATGTGTCCTCTCCTATCCCTAAAACCCCTCTCCACTGCACCGGGAGAGAAAGGGTTAAAAAGTGGAGACAGGAAAGGAAGAAAGAATTTTCGAGACCTCTGAACATCTGGAAAACTGGAACAAAGTTTAATAACACTAGAACAAAATATATTGTATGCAGGGAAAAACCAATGCACTATTGGAGGGTTTGTACGGGATGGAGCAGCGAGGGTTAAACACGGGTGAGGGAAGGGACGGTACCGCCGCAGTGTCCAAGATGGTGCCGGCCACGTGGGCTCTCGTGGAGCAGAACAAAGGGGCCGCGGCTGTTACAAACGCCGGGATCCCACATGCAAACCGCGGGCTGCGCTGTCCTACCGGTCTGGTCGTGTGGGTTGAAGGAAGAAAAGCAGCAAAAACGGCAGTGTTGCAGCAGGGAAAGGGCAGCCCCGAGGCGTGGCGTCTCCAGCGGCGGGGGGTCTGTCCCAGGCGGTGTGGGGCTTTCCGCGGCGATGGCTCCGCTCCGGCAGCGCGGGGTGCCGTAGCCGCAGACAGGCAGGTGGGCGGGCAGGCAGGCAGGTGAGTTCCTCTGAAGGGTTTGAGCTGGGGGGACACAGCCTGTAAGGTCCCCGGAGCCAAACCCCAAGCCTGGAAAAGCTTTTTCCCGGAAAGAAGCTGCAAGTCCGCGGCGCCCCTCGGGGTGCAAAAAGAGGAAGTGTACGGGGCGCCGTCGGAGTGCAAAGAGGAGTGTACAGGAAGTCCTGCGGAGTCCTGAGAGAGAGGTGAGGGTGATACGCGCCTCTTAAAGGGACCGGGACGCTCACGAGAAACTTTTACGATCAATGAGAGGTGCTAAACATGACATGGGAGGGAATAGTCCAATTGGTCAGTTTAAAACAAACCTTCCAAACAGGAGAAACTGGGGTTTTTTTCCTAAACTAGGACAAGTATCAAAACCCAAAATAACTAAGTTGATTATAGAAAACACATAATGTTTAGTTTAGTGCATTTACCTTCGCTTCATCCATTCAGTTTGTGAACTTGTGAGCTACAGCCATCATAAGTGAAAATTTGGATAAAGCTAGCTGTCTGTTGGTTTTGTCCTGATTAATTTCTGTGTTTTTTCGTTCTTCCCACTCCAAATCCCTTTGTCAGGCCAGTGTAAAGCAGTGATGTGATTTTGCCAATGCTTCACATATTGATCAACTCATTCCTTAAGAAACTTCCTTCCTTCCCCAGAGGAATGTTTTGAAGAGAATATTTGTTAATCCTAAGCATGCTAGGGTTAAGTTGATTTAGAAATTAATAGCCTTACTTTTTTTGGTAATTTGAGAAATCTCATAAACTTAAAAAATCTTGGAACTTTTTTTTTTTTGTGTGTTCTTGTTGAAGCTGAAATGAAAGAGCAAGAGGGGTTGTCAGACCAGCTAGCAGCTATTATTGAGGAGAACAAAGACAATGCGAAAGGATTAACACACTCATTGGAGATGAGTGCTGGAAATCTAGGACACGGTGTTAAATATATTTCTATTTTTGCTTAAGAATGTTTTAGCAATAAACAGTCTCTTGTGCTAATAACTTTCCAAGGAGACTTGCCTAACATTAACCTACCTTGTTTTAACATTCATTAACAGACACATGGCAGTTCGACAGGGTCCCTTTGCTAGGAACACCCCCAAATGAAATACCCCTCATTATCCAAGTGTTATGTATGAAATGGCAAAACAGCCAACTTCCAATCTGTGATCACCTTTAATGGGGAAGAAGGGGGATACTATGAAGCCACTGAAGTCAAAAACGGAGACAAACGTAGCAACAGCATGGTCAGGGACTCTTTTATCGCGTAACGGGACATAATGGTTTGATCCAACTGCACTCAACACTTAGGAAAAGATGGGACTTCTGAAAACTGAGTGTATTCCAAAGTGCAATAGTTTGCAATTCAAATGAGTTGGAGTATTTTCAACTGAATAATCGATTATCTTTCTCTCATTCTTATGTATTTATTACTCAGATAAAGGCAAGAGTTGAATAGGTTGCCTTCTAACTGTAGTAAAAACTATGCTAGTAGGGAGGACTGCAGAAGTTGGCACTACTGTATTTTGGGGATAGAATCTGCATCCTTCTGTGGAGTGATAATTATATGGCGTAGATTTAGCATTAGATGTTACACAGTCTCACCAAGAAAGGACGAATAAATTAAATAGTCCTCGTCTGCTGCTTAGCTACTGTTTTCAGAAAACAGAAATCAAGTATGTTGTGGTAGCACTAGTTCAGCTGTATCTTAAGGGACTCTTCTAAAAATTATTTGGTTTTTTAGCAGTGTCTTTTCTGGTGGTTAATGGCTCCTAAGTCTAATGTGAGATGATTACAAGCAAAATCATTATTCCTACTCAATTCTACCTGCTGTTATTAAAAGAATGAATAATGCCCTTAAATTCCTTAGCTGTTATTAGAGGTTCAAATCTGAATTTCTGATAAAATCAGCCTGAATTTTTGAAATACTAAATTTATTATGAATATAGGCATTATGTCTATGCTGTTCTATTCAAGGTTGTATGCTCAGAAAAGGATGCCTCTCCTGTTTCTAGTCTCTAAGTGGCTGATAGTGGCCACTCTTTTATGTTGGATGACATAAATAAAGTTTTGGCTGGACTTAATATAGTTGTTTCTGTGTGTGTACCATTGTAAAGGAGAACATTTCAGGTTTTGTATGCTGTATTGTTGTTGCTTAAATTTCATATCTTCAGCTCATGTACTTTGGACTGACTTGAAGCTGAGGTGAGGTGGTTTGAGCAAAATACCGTATTAGCAGTGAGCCTGGTCCAGATGTCAGCAGTCTCCACTGGGTGGTGGTACAGTTTGCTCAGTGAGCTAGGCTTCTTCTGACCAAGTAAAAGCATGGAAGGTCAGGGTGAAATGTATAGTTTTACACACTTTAAAAATGTGACTTTAAATCTCAGTTCTCATTAGTTTGAAGATAATTTTCAGAATGTCAACAATGTTTAGGCACGACTGATTGCTTCTACATGAAGCCTTAAAAAGCAGTCTTGGGATCACAGCAACTATCCTAATTTCCTCTGAAGACTTAGGAGTTCTCTTCTACTAGGTACCATAGTGTTTTGATTTGCCATATAACGCTGAGTTCCCTACATGATTGTTTTCAGCATTCTGAACACCTAGGGCTTAAGCTGAGTGACTTGAGTATTGAGTTGCGATAGTGAAGAGAGAATCACCATTCTTTAAAGTAACTTTAACCCTAAGGAGTGTATGAAGACAGATTACACTGAAAGTAAAATTTCTCCTTGCACTTGGAGTTAAGAAGTATTTGAATAAACTGTTTTTCCCAAGTACTGTTTTATCACTCTCATTCATTGTAAATGCAAGTTCTAAAGATGAGGAATGCTTAATTTTGCAGTGTTTTTTCTTCCTGGTTTGATTTCAGTGCGCTAGAGATTCTCAGCCTTGACTCATGACGTTTTAGTGGATGTTTTAGTCTCCCTGCCCATCCTCACGGGAATTACAAAACAAAGATAAGAGATGGCTCTAGTTATTTAAAAAATAAATAAATATGTATAACTGTAGGAAATAAGGAATGATGATTTTGATAACTGGTTAATAAAAGAATATAGTGTTTGGTTGTTTGTCAATTACATATACCTAGTGTTTCTGTGTTTCTCATATATAATGGAAGCAGCTGTGTGCATGAATCACCAGATTTGGAGTTTCTTTAATATTTATCAAACATGCTGCTGATTTTAACTGTTAAACAAATAAAATATTGAAACTTAACTGTGGGAGAAGGAAATGGAGTACAGCTACTTTGAAATGCTGCTGTGACTGCTGAATTAAGTACACTGAAACTTCAAGCTAATAACATGGTTTCAGCGTACTGCTGTTTTTCAACAGATCTTCCAATCAGTACATTTGATCTACAAAATGCATTGGTATTATGATAAATAAATATTTTGTATGTTTTTAAAAAGTGATTTTCGTGTAAAATCTGGACCATTACCTCCTCTGTAGGTTAATCTGAAGTGTAGTAGGGTATAATCTCATGGATAAGTATATCCATGTAGCCAGTGACAGATGTCCTGTTACACAGCTGTCAGCTGATACTGCTTGGACTCATCTGAAGTTGCTGCTCAGTGTTTCCCTTAGTTGGCCTGCAGTATATATAGGATTTTCAAGCAACCAAATAGCATGCTGATCTGACAAAACAACAGCGAGAAGTAGAAGGAAGGTTTGAGGAAATTCTAAACTATTTTGACGCACCACTGGTAGAGGTGGCCTGAAATACCAATACAAATACTCTAACCTATAAATATTTGTCTTATTTGCACAATTTCAATAACCAAGTAGTTAAATCTACATGAGTGGGTGTTGTGTTTGTAATTTATAAGCCTAGCTTGGGGTGAGGAAGGAGTGGAGTGGGGAGGGGGAACCTCAAGGTGATGGTCCTTAGTGCTCTGGAGTTTGTTACAGCAATATTTTGAAAAGATGTTGGGAGTTCCCAAACAAGAAGATTGGTTTTTAGTGTTCACTAATAACTCTGTTGCTAGACAAGGGGGCGGGGCTCGCCTCCTAAACTGTCTGTCAGCCTCACAGAATGTGGGGAGTGGAGACCTGGTGAGCAAAAAACGAAATTTCATCGTGTAACCAGGGACTCATTGTTAACGCCATCAAGCATATGGTACAGCTGTGAAATTTTTGTGCCAGGCCTGGTGAGCTAGTAGGAAAGCTCACAGAGGCAAGCAAGCCATTTGGACCGATGGTGGTGTTAGTAGGAAGAAGCAGATGATAAAAAAAATTTATTTAAATGCTTAGAAAAATATTCCTGTGATTTATTACCTAAGCCACAAGTTATACTGTACTGTACTGTACTACATCATTGAGACAGCATTCTCTGATGTAATAAAGATATAACTTGTGTGTGGGTGTGTGGGGGAGAAAGGAATAATGGAATAGAGGGCAAGTTGAATAAACTGTTGGAGATTTGTTGTTGGCTTTTTTTTCCCTCTCATTGCAGAGTGTAAAATCCTAAAATGCCCCATAACAAAAAGGCTCTTTAAACTAATGGTAGGCTCAGAAGGGCTGAGTTTTACCACAGATCAAATCCCCGACAAGCCATTCCCTGTGTATGGAAAGATGGTTCAGATTTTGTCATTCTTTTTCAGAGAGTTGTTGTCAGGACTGGGAAGGTTAGTGACCTAGGGATTGGGTGTGGAGAGGGGAGAGGTTCAAACTACTTTGGCAGACTTCACATTGTTAGCAGGAAGCGTGCAGGAGGAAATGTGCTGTTTCTGGAGCCCCGTTTAATGCTCCTAGAGCAGTGTGAAACACGCAGGTTTTTGGTAGCACAAACGGTCATTCTGGACATGGAGTCTGTGCTCTGCTCAGATGTTCCCACAGACCACAGGGTTTTCATGTTGCCTCTCAGCTGCTCTTTGAGAACTCCTCCACAGTTGTATGTGAAAGGCGTTCATCTAGATGGTGAGACTGGGAATATAGGTCAGCTGTAGAGAAATCAGGAAGGGAAGAGAAGTGGTCAGTGCTGGCAGATACCCACCATGTCAGAAATACATTTGAAACCTGCTAAATATTAGTCATGTACCTGTAGACGTCACCTGCTTTGCATAAGAATTGCATAAGAATTGAAAACCTTGCAAGAACTATGACAAATGCAATTTAATTTGTGCACCTGAAAAGCTGTGTGAGATTATCAGTTTTAAAAAAGAAATCAGAATACTTCAGTGCTGTGCTAAATGTACTCTTTACATAGCAGGGATTCAGGTAGTAGAGAGAACTGCAAAAAGGAAGGGATGAAGGGATGATCAATGTCACCCAGACCATGTCAACCTTCACCTAGACAAGTTTTTCTAGATCTAAATTTCTGGGTATCATGTGTCTCTTTTTTTTTAACAGTGCTAGCAACATACAGGTGCAGATAATTTTTTGTCTTCAAAGAACATAGACTGTGAGGTTTCAAATAAGACATTATTTATCAAAAAGGAAAGAGAAATGGAAGAGGAAAAGAAAAAAAGGACTATTATATCTATAGATTTTTTTTACTACTTGGATTTTTACTTTATAGAACAAAATTCCTAATAATTTTTTTGTCTCTAAACCAGTGCGGATTTACTGTACATGCTTGATGCAGAACTTGGAAAAAAGGTAAAGTTATAAGTGAAGAGCAATTCAGTCAGGGAAGAAATTAAGCCATTTTCCTACCCTCACCTCAGCTCAGAAACTAAGAAATATAAGAAATTTTAAGATATAGCTGGGCAAATTTCAAAAAAAAAAAAGGAAAAGGTTTTGGCTGAAAATAAGCAAATTCTTGCTCAGGGAAGTGTGGATTTTGCTGGAAATTTTTATTTAAACACAAATTCAGAGTTTATAAAAGTATATTACATTAAAATATTTAGTTCTGAATAAGGAATAGTTTGATAAAGCAGAATTTGCAGAACTTTTATTAATATTTGAATAATACTTAAAAATATATTTGTTCCAGCATATTTATTCTATGATTTGGGGCAAAAGCTTGCAAGTGAAAAGTGCAGGCATGTCCATGAAGACAGATGCAAATCTATCTTAATGAAGGAGTGATGAAGCCTTTATCTGAGTAGCAAGGAGAAGGCAAGTATGAATTAGGGCATTTCAGACTGGAATATAGAACTTGTAATGTATCAGGGGAAAAAAGGCTAGTTTTTACCCTTTGAAAGTTACCCTGGTTTATTTGACTCATATGTTGATATTTCAGGTTCTGACTTGTGCAGTTATTATAATTTATTGGTTTTAAGTCACTTTTACACTGCTTCCTAAAATAACACACCATTTTGGATATCTGATTTCTTCTGTAAGTTAGAATTCCTTGAGAGATCAAGTTTCAATAAGGTTCTAAAGTATATGAAGTGATGTGGATCATGTAGTCTGACAGTGACTCAATTATTATAGAATGAGGCTCAAGATTGTTTTAAGACATACAAATAATTTTAAAATACTTAATTTCAATTATATTTGCAATTGGAAATGTCAGAGCGTAACCTAACTTTTCTCTTTGTTTTCAGTATGTTGATTTTTTTTTTTTTTTTTTTTTTACTGTGTTCTAAACATGAGACAAAAAGAAATGTTGAAATTCCACCTTCCCAGTCAGGCCTAGCAATATTAAAAAACGTTATAAAGTCTGTGGAAGAAATGATTTTTGGCATTTCCTGGTATTTGTGCCAAGGTCATGAGTAAAATATAATAAAATATTGAATATGGGTACCTTAGAATCCTCTCAGATTCCTGGTCTCTCTCACCCGATCTTAATTCGCTGTTTTTTCACCATTTGCTGTGGAAGAACTATTAAATACCAGGTGTTTTATGTGATAAATACCAACTTGTTCATATCTTCACATGGAGTTTATTCACTGTCTCTTCTCTTCCTTACCTTCTCCTTACAGTGTTGTAGGTTTTTAAACTGCATTTCAGCATTTTCTCTGGCAGTTAACATTTACATGTTCTTACTTCATAATACTCATTCTATGCCTTTGCCCTTATGGTCAATGCAATTAATCTTGTTTAAAATTTGTATCAAAACTTCATTTGTTTTTCTAGGCTGAAATTCCCCATCTTCGAGCTTGATTCCAGTTTCACCCAGAAGCATTTCTCCTTTTTTCCCATCTCATCATCTTTATTATTTTCTTCTGTGGGGTTATATCCAGTTTGGCTTTTAGTGAATGTTGCTTTATCCTCACAGTGCTAAATCCCAGCTTTCTTTCAAGTTCAGTCTCTTTTTTTTTTTTTTTCTGCTCCATTTTTTGCAGGCACACATATTACCAATATACCTTTATATACAATGATTCATTATGTTACTTCTGAATGCTTTTCTTACTTGTTTGGGATTTGTCTTCCACATAGGGCTTTTATGTAGTGTTGACTTGAGGAAATATAAACCTCTATTCAGTTTGAGATTATGAACTCTTTAGTTTGACTGAATTTGCTTACCAGAGGCCTTAATTCTTCGCAGAACATTTTTTCCATAAAAGCCTATTCTACCAACTTATTTTTTATCTTTCTATTTGATTATTTAAATAAATAACCATACAGATACATCATCCAAGTATATTTTGCATTATTTCATTCCTGCTTACCAAAACTAGGACTAAAGTAGTTTTTTGCATTTTGGTTTGGTTTAGTTTTTTGTTACTTGATGAAATGTTTTTCATTTGTTTTTCAAGTTCTCCCAGCTACTGCATCTAGAAATTACTGGGCCTACCATTGTTAGTAGTCCTTTATTTTCCAACTTATGTTTGGGATATTAGTTTTCCATAATGACAGAACCCTTGCAAGTGGTTTCCTTTCCAATAATAAATCTGAGATCTTTGCCAATATCCACATGGCACTGTAGTTGTGATTAGTGGATTTATTCTATAGTCACATTAAAGTATTTTTTTTATTATTATTTCCAAAAATAATTTTCTCCCAGATTATTTTTGAATACATGAATGCTTACCCAACAGCTTTATTTCCACAGTTCTTGAACAATTCTTTCCTCAAAGTACCTGTATTCAGAAGTTTCTGGGGTTTAGGTTACACTTAGCTTTGTATCTTACACTTGTTGATCAGCCTTCTTGCATAATTCTGCAGAAATCTTGCTTATTTTTCATTGATTTCATTAATTTTCCAAGCCAGGTTGGTCAGCTTTTTCACCTTCTGTATTTCCTACTTTATTTTTCCTCTCCACTTACTGATGTTTTCTATAATTTTTGTGTTTTCTCTAACTTTTCTTTGGATTTTTAAATGGATTTGTGGAAGCCATGTTACTATTACAGCATTGAAGAAGAGGAAAAAATACCAGTTGCCAAATTTTAAGCAGTTTTTAAGCAGTCCTGTGTTTCAGAATGTCTTGACTTTACATTTCCAAATGAACTGAAAGGACATGTAGAACATAAGAATCGAAGATAAGAGTCTGCATTGATGAGAATCAGAGAAACAAGAGGCACAGGTGGTTGCATTGTGTAAAGAGTCATCACTCTGTTAACCTTCAGTGTGGGGATGCAAAGGTGTATGATCAGTACAGTCTTAAATTGAGAGGGAGAGAGGAATGAAAAGAAGTGATTAGGCCTAGGGCGAAAGAAAGCGTGAGTTTGTTTTCTCCTTTCAAGTTTAATTGACTTTCCCTTAGTTTATCTTTGTTCTTGAAAAAATCTTCATTTTGATCTTCAATATAATGTCCCTCAGGAGAATGAGAAGCAAAGAGCACAAGCTCAAATGAGAAATCCACTAGCTTTTCTATGAAATGAGGGAAGCTAGTCAACAATTTCCTAACATTATTTTTCCAACATCTTTTCCACTTGCTTGTAATATCTTGTTTTTCTGAATTGCTAGCCCTTTCTTCTGAAGAGCTGATGTTATGCCTTTTAGCAGACATTATGTTTGATTTTGCAGCCTAATCTGCTTTTATCAGGGCTCAGAAAATGGATTAGTACATGTAGGCTGCAAACTTTGAGCAGCATTTTCAAATATTTTGCTTGTTTTAGCACTTATATTCCTTAAGTTTTCACCTGCGTATCTTAATACTTTGGGATTACTTTGTTTAATGGCCCTTGTCTCATTGAAGCTGAATATTGGCCATATTGGTGACCCACTGCAGTTCTCTGTAATCTCCCCCTTTCCTGTGTCTTTCTTTGGGGAAGAAAGAAGTAACAGCTACAGGATGCTTTCAAGGATGTAACCAATCTTCTCCCAAGTAAAGGCTGTAGATTGCACAGCTGCAATTCTTTAGTGGAAGTAGATGAACCATGACTTACTGCTGATGGCCACTTTGGGTTACATCATCCCACTAGTCACCACCCACTGCTGCAGACAGCCAGCCAGAGGGACATGGTGAACAGGCGGCCTTTCATTGACACTTCATGAATTAACAGCTAGGGACTCCTCAAGAGGAGCACAGTTGGCATCTCTTCCTCCTTTGAGACCCAGTATTTGAGATCCCTATGGCAGAAATTCAGGGAAAAGAGGATGGATTACAACAAGCTGTTGCTGTTTTGGAATGTGTTTTCTTTTTGGCAGCAGTGCTTTTTTGTTTTGGGTTTTTCCTTCTGTGCTACTAAGTTAGTATATTACCTAAAAAGACAATCCTCTTCATGCAGAATGCTTGAGGGAAAGTACTGAAGATGAATTCCCATTCTTCTCACATTACATCCTTTTGTTTCTTATTAAAAAATGACTACATGTCTCTGTTTCTTATCATCCATGTTTTATACTTTCGCTCTCAAATGGAGTGATGTGCACTGTGGTGAGCAAATGCTTCCTCTTTCTGCTTTGCTGATTTGAGATCCTATAATGTGATCTGTCAGGCTTCCCTCAGACAGAACGTGGTTTTACTTTCAGATTAGAAATCGAAGGACGGATCAAATCGAAAGTAATTAAACAATGGCTTGCTGTTGGATGTCAGACCCGAAAAGCCACTTGTTAATTCCCTGCAAATAAAGTAGTATTCAATATAGGGAGACAAAAGCTGTTGAAAAGTCAAGCTTCTGAATGGCATTTATGCTCAATCACAGCTAATCTGATGTAATGACCTATTAATATAGAAGAAAAGAAATTCTCCAGAGCAAAAGATTTTTTTAACCTGAAGCAGAGGAACTCAAAATTTTTCAGCATCATTGCACTACCTGAAGTGAAGGATAAAGAAGAGATGTTAGGCTGGCAGGATAATTACATATAGTTCATAGCCTGATCCTAGTTACAGATATATAGTTTTGCATAAATTACTTTATACAGATTATTTTTCACATCAGTAAAACTACATTTAATATTTGAATACAACTTTGTGATTTTTCTACTCTACAGAGATATTTGTGACTGTGAAAATAAAAAAGAGGCTTTGAAAATTCAAAAGGTGCTGAAAGGCATCAAATCTGACATGTTCTTATTTGAAAGATGACTAATAGCAGCTGCATCTATGTTGTGTCTTTAAAAACTAATGCAAGTACTTAATAATCTGTGCTCATTTGATTTGAAGTATAGTAGATGAAGATCTATAAACCTGCTTTACCTTTGAAAAACAGCTGCCGAACTGGACATTTACAAGTTTTTATCTGGTTGTAACTACTTCACTTCCTTATTTGTTTTGGTAGAATTATATTTGCAAATTAAATAGGAAAAGGAAATCCATGGACCAGTATAATTCTTTTCAAAATTCAAGTATGCTTCAAGTGAAGTAAAACATGAAAAGTGATAGCTTGAAATAAAATAAGTGGGTTTAGTTTAAGTTGGCTTCTGTTCATTTTTGTTCAGCCACATTCATAGCAGTTTTCTATATGTTATTAGATAGTCTTAGATAGGAATTAATTAAATAAGCCTATTTCTAAAAGAAAATTAAAATAGCACTGAAGATAAAATTAATGCAGCCTCTGTCTGTACTTTGTCTAGGAAGTTAATTCTACAAAGAGCTGCATGCTCCTCATACAATGAGCCCTGGCTGGCTATGTTTATATGGTTAAGAAAATCTTGGAAGATAGAGATTCTAGATTTAGTTTGCCTAATCCCTTAAATTTCTAACATTTCTAACATTTCTGTCAAATTTTGTCTGAGACACCACAGTCTGCAAAATTTACCTGGGAATTTCTTGGAAATTTACTGCTAGTATTTCCTGCGCCTTCATTATCTGGGATGGCTGTAAGACCAATTGGTCTGTCTTAATGGAGTTTTAGCACTTTTCTCTCCTGGGAGAAATGAAACTGATGCATAAAACAGGAAACCACTTGTGGTGTTGGTTTTAGAAATATGAAGCTTTTTGTAGGTGGAGGCACACATTTATTTTTCTGAAGCAATTTTCAAGCCCATAAAAAGTTCATCAAACCAATGAGGATTAGTTGCTCCCTTCTTGTCCACACATTGTGGTGTTTAGATTATGTAAGTGCTACAGTAATATGGATTAAAATAATAAAACTGAAGTGATCCATTTTCTTGAGAACTAAATATTAAGCAAACAGTAGAACTGTCTTTAAAACTTTTCCTGCTATCACATGAATAGATATAACAGCTCTGGAACTGGGACACTCTCAGGCAAGAGAGAAGTGGGGAAATCTGTGTAATGGAACAGTGCAACTGGACTGGGAACTGACTTCTTATTGGAAAACACCTGTTTCTTCCATTATTTCAGTAATGCAAATATACTCTAGTGATCACATTTCCTTTTTTTGTAAAATTAAAGTTGTAGGAAGAGAGCCCTCTTTAGTTCTGCTAAATCCTGGAAGAGCGCTCACAGATGGCTTGAGGGTGGGTAATAGCTGGGAAAATACATACTGTACAGAGGACTTACAGTTATCTGAGATACATGGTAATTTCCCTGGTTCATGATATCCTGTAATTTCTGCTGTGGTTTAGATGAAAATACTTCATGGAAACACATTTTAGGGATTATAAGGAGGTATCATTAATATTCATGTGCTGGATAAGATGCCCAAAGCATGCCAAGATTTTTTTTTTTAAATTATCGTTAGATAATCCTTTTCTAAAGTTGCGAAAATATTTTCTGGGTTTAGTCTTGTTCTTAAAAATTAATAATAAAGAAAATTAAGATATAATAAACCGCACATTTGAAGTGATTTCTGCTTGTGACTGATCAAAACTTTTACCTGCAGAAGAAAATAGTATGTCTGAACCAAGGCAATTTTAAAACCTCATGTCTAGTGAAAGACAGAGTGTTTTGCCCTTTTCAAATAAATGGGGCTTGTATGTTGAGTTGCATTTATCGGAAGAATGAAATGCACCAGAGTAGGTATAGAAAAATAAATATTTCTTGGGTTTTTTAGCTGTATGAATCAATTTTCCTACATATGAAAACAGAAGTTTCCAGGACCATTTAGTCCCACCACCAACATTGTACACAACCTCATTTTTTTACAGGTTGATTTTTGGCTACCATTTAAAAATTTTTTTCTTTGTCCCTACTAGTTACATTGAGAAGCTGTTTCAGAATAACCCTCATAACAACGAAAATTGTCATGTGAAGACAATAACTGATTTCCTACTAGAATAAAATCAGTTTCTATCTTTAAAGCAAAACACACTCAAAGGAGGCAGAAG
The DNA here is from genome assembly GCA_009769605.1 of Bucorvus abyssinicus. Lineage (NCBI taxonomy): Eukaryota > Metazoa > Chordata > Aves > Bucerotiformes > Bucorvidae > Bucorvus > Bucorvus abyssinicus. The sequence continues at coordinate 35,548,785 of CM020063.1, forward strand.
CAAATTTCCATAGGTTATGCATTGCGATGCACAAAGTATGAACAACTTCGAGAAGTAAGAAAGATCACAATACCTAATATGCATAGTGGAAGTTTATTCTAATTTTTATTTTTATTCTTATTAAGTGTTATGGAGAAACAGAAGAGAAGAGGGCAATTGACATCTAGGGTTCATATGAATTACCATATCATGTCTGAATTTTCTATTTGGGCAGAAGTGTTTACCTACTGAACAGGTAGCTTTAAATGACTTAGCATGACCACTCTTCAAGTTAAGCCTGTATTGGTGAATTTCCAGTGTAAAACCCAAACTCCTCATCATTTGCAGTTCCAATCATAAGAGCAAAGGTGGCTTTTTTTTTAATAATAGTTAAAGATGCAAAATGAGGTCTAATAATACTACATCTGTGATTCAGAGAGGTGTCTAAACAAAAGGGCTGTGTGGTGAAGTACTGCTCTATCTCTAGTCCCACTTAGCCTTAGTCTTACTCACCAGTGAACCAAATGTGAAGGTAATTATTATGATCAGTACCCCCGTTTCTTAGAAACTGAAGTGTGACTATTGCTTCATTTTACACAAGCTGCTTAATTGTATTTTAGAAACTGTCGTTGCTCAGCCAGTTTTCATGCAGTAAATGATCTGGCAAATCTGTTTAGCTGCCTGTTTGCAGCTTATCCATAAACAGATCTCTTCACAAAATGTCATCCAGCCTTTTTAATGTTCTCTGTGTCACCACAATTCTCATGCTCGGTGATTTTGTCTCTTAATTTTCTGATTTATAAGGTATCAAGGAACAAGATGGAATTCAAATTTTGACTAATGTGTATTTAGAGATTGATAAAGATTGTTAACAGATTGTTAAAACTGTGTTGAACTTACTTGGAAAAAGAAAGCAAAGGCTCATACATGGCCACTGGAAGTTTACAGAAAGACTTCTTAATTGACTTTAAACAACAGTAAAGCACTGCTATGAATCCTAGTAGATTTAGGGTAAACAGCATTGTGAAGATATAAAATCAGATTGGGCGAACTTATTTTAGGGAATGGATTTTGAGTGTTTGCTCAGCTGTTGTAAGTACCAGTCAACTGCATTTCAATATGCAATGTGAAAATGAAATTTTTATCAACCCCTTGAACCATTCAGTAACTTTAATAGAAAAGAAGTTTTGTCCTGGGTTTCATTAAGGGGAAAAATTGTGCTCCTGTTAAATGAGCAGATGAGTAAAAACTGGGAGCAACTTTGAACTTCGTAAGTGGTCTCTTGTAAATTCGCTGCCTACTCTGTTCTTTATCTACGGCTTTTATGATAAGCGTTTGTGCAGAATATTAATTAAACATATTTTTAGCATACCACAAGTTTGGGTGGAAGGCAGCTGTGTGTACCTCATGGTGGATGGCCTTGTTTCTTTAAAGTTTACTGACAAAGAAGAAGCCATAAACATAAACAGTAAGATTTCAAGCTGGGAAATGAGCAACAGAGCATCAAGAGATACATTTTTAAACAAAAAATGTGCGTAGCTTTCAGGCCAAGTGAGAAAAACAGTGTAGTGTATAGACTTTTAAAGGACTTTTTTCTTATGTTATCAGGACAGTGAATCAGACTTGTTGATTAGCAGTGCCTGTTAGTCGTTTTCTACCACTGAAATACACTGTTATGTTTAATTCAGTGTGTTGCATATTGTATTCTTCTTTTCCAAATCTATTGACTGTACAGTATCCTCCCATAATACTATGTTTACTTCCTCTTAATGCATTCCTGTCCCTTTTTTTCCTTATTCTCTCCATATATGGCACCTATGTCATAAAGTAAGTACTGATTTTCTGAATACATAAGTTCTATATGTTTTTCTTGTGACTGAAAGAATTGTAGAACTGTACTGGTAATTATTTGTTAGATACTTGCAGTAACTTAATTTGAGTTCATTGTGTTTTCTGACTTCTGATCTGTTTCAAAAGTTCTGGATTCTGAGATCAGAAGAAGAGCAAGCTTCTTAACTCCTGTGGGAATCACTTACCCATGTGTATCCATCATTTCGACTACTGTTGTATGAGAGTTCATTTTTCCTGCTCTCCTTGTGCTGTGTGTAACCAGCGTGCCTAGGAGATGAATGATATGGCATTAGACTAAGGAAGAAGTGAGAGCTGTTTGGCAGCTGTTGTGCATAGTGTTGCTATTTGCTGCTCTGAGATTTGGAGTATATTGACTCTTACAAAATTTTTCATTGTCATTCGTAATATTAGCTGCCCTTTTCTGGAAGCACAGAACTTCTTCATCCCAGGAATTATTTACGTGGAGTTTAAAGCCCTTCGTCAAGATGTATTGTGAATAAAATCACTACAGGCGATACTCCTAAACTTCTTTGGAAAGCATTTCAGTTTTCTGTGGGTGGTAGACATTCAAGATGCCCATAATAGTTTTCTCCCAAGACATGAAGACTATGAGAAGAGTGTGAGATACTGCCTTGTGGGAGCCAGTCCTTTTTATCATGATGGCTGTTTCACAGCTATTGAAATAGCACCGCATTTTTCTTTCCAACCTTTCTTTGAGTATACTGACTTGATTCACTCAGTTGGAGATCTGAGAGAGAGAATCTTTCCTTCACACTTTATAATGATCTGAATCTGGACTTCTGGACATGAGTCAAAGTCGTGTTATGTATACTGTTACTTGCGCCAGATATTCAACTACAAATTGGGACTGAATTCTGATATGCAGCTACAACATGTAATTTCTTTGATAGCTATCTTTAGGAGGTCTACAGCTGCGTGTGTATAAACAAATATGGAAAAGTATGTACTCTACCTGTTAATAAATTACATTCTTCCAGTTTAAAACTCAAATCTGAAAACCCAGGAGCTTTTAACTTTATGACTCTCTCTGCTTCTGCTTAGTGATGGAGTATTTCAGGCCTTAATGATGAAGATCATGATTACATTACTTCTTCTCATTCTTAAAGGAAGATGTTCTATACAAAAATCTCATTTTGAATTAAGCCACTCTAGATTCTGTTTCTTTGTTTTGCTAATACAACTATAACACTTAGAGTTTAAACCCGCCAAAATTATCTATTTGAGGTTCAGAACTTCTTGTTGATGTGCCAGATAGTCATGGAGAGACAAATCAGTTTCTTTTTAGGAAATGCCTCACTTTTATGTGAAACAATATCCAGTTACTAGACTAAATTGAAATAATAACTTAAAATTTAGGAAAGTACACAGTATAGAATGTATTGCAACTGGAGTATCAAATATAATCAAAATCTTATTTTCTAATATGCTATCACTGACATCCTAAATCAGACTGATGTTCATCTGGTCCTGTGGTACATATTCAGCTTGAGAAATTAGTGATTTCAGTCAAAAGTGCAGACACAATGAGCAGACATAGTATAACCTGCCTTTTGCAAATGGACCATGTAGACATCTCTGATTTTCCTGTTCCCTGAACCCCAACAAGTACTACTCTTTCCAGTGTTCGTTATAATTCACTGTGGTAACCTTGCATACTCTTTATATTAATTTACATGTGTAGTTCTGTTCTAATCTATTTCAATTTCAATCCTACTACATTCAGTTCATCCTTTGCTGTTAAGTTGCACAGCTCAGTTATCTTTGATGAGTGTGATCACACCACCACCCTGTTCCAGATGTACAGCTTCTGGGCAGCTTGGAGGATTGGGCAGTAGCATCTGAATTCTGAGTTGATAGACCAACAGTGTTGGTGAAATGAGGCACTATGTTTGGCAGGATGCTCAGTTACTTGTATACTAATGGAATAGTCTCTTCTACTAAATAATTAGAACTTAAAAAATACTGAATTAACATATTAAGAAGGTGGTTTGTCCAAAAAATGCAGCAGTAAACATTGTTAGTGAAAAATGTCAAGAAGTTTAGATCAACTGGAAGACTGTTTCCATCTGGATTTTTGAAGCGTTGTGGGGTTTTGTCTGGAAGCTCCTGGGCATCTTTTGTTTCTTTTATATTTAAGCCCTGGAAGGAGTGCTGCATTTTCTCTGGGTTGTGATAAACAGAATGAGTTGAATGTAAAAATTTTCTTTTAGAATCTTAGATCAAGTTATTTTACTCTGTGATACAAATCAAGCCCAGAACAGACAGGATAAATTTTCCTGGTTTACACGAATGCCATACCAATGCCAGTAGCTTTGGGCTGGAAAAGAGTCAATTTCAAATTCCTTGAAGCCAAGCAGACCTTCAGAGCAGGTGCATGGCAAGCATTTGGGTGCTTACTGAGAGGCTGTTTGGTTCTCTGCTCTGTCTGCCTCTGTGCAGACTCTTGGCTGCTGGGTGATGCCTCTGTCTGTGCCTCAACCTTAAGTACATGCGGTAATCTAGCAGCTCTGAGTAGGTTCTGGATGTTATACTTAACTATAGCTGGTATTTCTTTCACTTGCCTATACCACAGTTGGTTTTGAGTTAAAGTTTTGCTATGCTTTATACAGAAAGGTAAGACAAACAGCACTGAAAAGCATTTTAAGAGGGAATTCAGGTGTAATGACTCTCTCTCGTACAATGTACTCATGTATGTTAGAATCATAGAATTGTTTAGGTTGGAAAAGACCTTTAAGATCATTGAGTCCAACCATAAACATGGTGGACTAAATTAACAGTAATAAACAATGTGAAGCAGAGAGATGAGATGGTCAGAGGCCCAACAATATGAAAACATGTTATTTCATACTCACTAAACATCAGGAGATGAGATGCATTTTGAGACGATGCTTCTTTTAAGAGCTGTATTTTCCTTCATCCAAAAGTTATTGATGAGTAATGCAGAGTGCATTGATGGCTTAGTGCAGGAATTATACATCTGAAACTGAATAGCGTGATAACGGATGTGGCCTCTGGACTTCAATACTATGAAACTGTGAAAATGCTGTGAAACACCATCTGGTGAGACCAAGGGATGTGTATAACACAAAACAAGCTTCAAATAACACTGCCACAAAAGGTATAGGACTCAAGTCCTAGGAAATTCTCTCATTACTGACTGTAGGAGCACAACACAGTGTAAAATGGGTACCCTGTAATACAGGTAGTGAAGAGGACCTTGGTTGTGCTCAGGAGAGGCAGTGGGATTGATCATAAGCTAGGAATGGTGCAGAGAAGCTGTTCTCTGTCTGGATGCACCAGCTCTTAGTGCTGGGCTGCTACATCACTGCCCATTGCACTTGGACAACAGGGACTCAAATATTTTGAGAAGTGAATTAAAGACATCGCATCTTGCTAAACAGAACAGCCAAAAGATGTATGGAAAGATGAATAAATAATTGGAAAGTCCTGTTGAGATTTAAAAAAAAAAAAAAGAGAAAAGAAAAAGGATATTTTTTTAAAACAGGTATAATTCTTTAGCTGGTATAAATCAATACCTTAAATGAAGCTGTGCTAATTTACTCCAGCTGAATATCTCGTCTTTTAGGTGCTAGTTTGTGTCAAATACCCAGCTCTGCTGTCAACATCTCCAGAAACCATTCAGCTCCTTATTCAGAGTGTAAAGATCTGAGAGAAGTTAGAAATTCAGATTGCGAGAGTCTGACCCAATTGACTTCATTGATAACACATGTGAAAGAGGTTTGCTATACTAAATATGGAGAGATGAAAAAGGAACCCTCCAATGCTCTAAAGACAAAGCTTCCCTTTTTTCCCCCGACAAGGGGGGGGTGGGGGGGGGGGGGGAAGCGCCCATCTTCTATATCCACATACTGTTCAGAATTAAAAGGACTTTAAAATTATTAAAAACAGTCTTACCATTGGCAGAAAGCATTACAAATCTCATCAAGTGTATTTTTAAACTAAAATACAGGATATAAAATCCAATGCAAAGAAAAGATTCCTCAGAGTCTATGAATCAAGTGTTGTAATACAAAGATGGTAACAGTGGAAAAATTTACACAAAATCTCTTGCCATGAAGCAACTCATTCTGATCCTTTTCTTACTGGATGTTTTAATATTTTACAAGCATGAGAAAATCTTGGGTTATATTTCAGTATTGTGCAAGCTGTCACGAAAGCTTATGAATCTGATCACAAAATACAAACAAAGCAAATAATAATTGTATTGATGGAAATAATGGTAGTTCAGCTACCCAGTCAAGAATTTGATTGCATAGAATTTGCAATGCCTTATTGTAAAGAAATGAGGTAACTGCAACCTATCTGACTGAATCGCAGGTCATAAAGATAGTGTTAGTACTGTTTTCTAATGTCTGTGTTGGCTATTTGAAGTATCTAGCTTGCTGTAAATACAGTATGATTTGATTAACAGAAAATAGTATAAACGTAGTAAGTACCCATCAGCAGTCTGCCAGGACATTCCTGAAGTTCTAGTCTCTAGTAAAGCAGTGATGGGTCAGAGGCCCAACAGTACGACAAGTCTGTAATGAACAAACAGTGGTTTGCATAAAGAAGCCCACATTGCAAAAAATTATATTGTGATAATTGCTTTCTTTTGCATTAATATGATAGAGATACAATAAAATAAACAGGACCTTTCACCATCACTTGAACTCTGTGTAACTAGGGTTCGAACCAAAGTCCATAATGTCAGCTCCGTGAATTTTCTGCAGAGTTCATTATTCTGAAGCATAATAAAGTTTAACAGTAAAAAAGAAGCAGAAGGAGTAGTTCAATTCCTTTGCTTAAAATTTCTTTGGTGTTCATTGCTCACCATGGGTCACAAAAGCCCGAGGTGCAAGTACTGAAGCAAGTATGAAGATTATCATTGTGAAATTTTATTTTCATGAGGAAAATACTGTGCTCAGATACCCAGAAATGTTGATGAAGCAATTCTGGAGGACTTCTGAGTTTCCACTTCCAAAACTCAGTCAAAATTGAAGTAGAAAGCCTAGAGGATTCTGTAGCTAAAACAAAAAAAACCCCTCTGAGCAATAGCATGTGATGAAGAACAGGGACAACTTCTTTAAATTGTTTGATATCTAGATTAAATTACATTATTTAATTAAATTATTTTCCTGGAGGCACATTTGTCATTTATTATTTTCTTACTACTTAGTAGCATTTTTTCTAATACACAGAAAAATACCGAGTGCCATAAATCGTGATAGCCCAAGTACAGTTAAGCATTATATATGTTGCAAAACAATAGTAATAAGTCTTGTTTTCTGCTTTCTTTCATGTTAATAATAAATTTGAAATCAGATACTGCTGATTAGATAACGTTTGGAAATGAACAATCTTGCTAATCGCAGGTGATTGTTTGTTCATGGAATTTGGCGTATTTGTTGGCTATTCTGGCCTTTAGGAGGATGTTGCAGGTCAGCGACAAGGTACATTAATAAATGAAAGTACTGAAGCTTGCAGAAAGATTTCTGAAGCTGTTACTTGCTTCATGCTCTCACATGGCACTTACTGATTCTGACCATTTTAAAACTGATTATTATTTTGAAAAATGAAAGTGGAGTTAACCATTCCTTACCTGTTGATGGTCAGCCAAGTGAGATAACAAGTGGTAGAAAATTAGTTCTCCAGACTGTATGTCAATCCCATTGCAATTCCTGTGTCTGCTTTCAAGCACTTTGAACAACCGTATATGTCTGGCATGTTTTGGAAAACAAATCTGGCTTTAATTCAGACACTGTCTTGGTCAAAGCACAGTAGTTTATTTGATTTTTTAAAAAAATACCTTGCTTGAGAAATGCAAGTCATACCCATCTAAATATCTCTTGTGTATCCAGTAAATGAAAAACTAGATAAAATTCTTAAATACAATTCCAGTTCTTGCTCATGAAGTTTTCTAACATCAGTGCATTTTGTGTTAACTACAGCTAGAAAGAAGGTTCTAATCAGCAGTATTTAAAAGGCACTGTATAACTTTGATTTCTTTGCTTCTATGTGGCTTCGGCTTTTTCCCCCACAGTCTGCTTTTCTTTTGTTTGGGTTTGTTTGGGTTTTTTTTCCCCCCCTTTTTTCCTTGTTCTTTCTCTGCTTCTACCCTCCTGCCCTTTTTTTGGCTAAGGATCCTTGGCATTAGGAGAATTGCTGTGGGTTTGTGCATTCTGCATTTTTGCCACTCCATTTAGTGGGACCGTATTGGCTTTCTCCCTTGTTGGTACACTGTGGGTCAAGTGTAGGCGTGTGCATACTTTACAAATTTATCCCCATCATTACTAATGTCTGTCCAAGATGTTAGTAGCTGGTGGTTTTGTTTGAGGGACACTTCATGCTGTAATTCTTGAGTGCAAATCACTTTTTGTTTCTTTTGTTCATTTATAATGAGAGACTGAAATGGAGCTTAAATAATTCCTTCAATGAATACATTAACCAGACTCTTCTATTGTGGCTGTTTAAGAACTGAAAATAATTAGCACAAAGCCACTTTTCCTTCACGGAGCTTTAAAAGAAGTCAGGTCATTACCATTAAGATAATCATGAGTTCAGTCTCTGTGGAAAGGCAGGGAGGGGAAAAAAAAAAAAAAGATTAAATATATTTCAAGGCAAGCAAAAAGATTTCTGGTGGGAACATTTCACTGTTGAATAAAACATTCCCTGGGGAAACAAACTGCTGTTTGGGTTTGCATTTTGAGGCATTTGTGAGTAACTTCAGAGAAGCCATAAGAACCTCCTTCTCTCTTTAAAAATTCTAGACCTACAAACCCACTACAAACAGTACTCAGTTTCCTAAGAGACAGGCTGTTAATTCAGAAACTATAGTCACTGTTTGGAAAGACTGGAATCAGAAAGCAATATTGTTGATATTCAGGGTCTCGGGAAGAACTTTTTTTCCACAGGGGTAAAGATTTTTTTGTTGGTCTGTTTGTTTCTGACATATAACTTATTCTTTCCAGGACATGCAGTCCTATTTTGGGACGTCAGAAGATATTGCCATAGTGAAAAATGCTAGTTTAGGATTGATTTAATGTGTTCATCTAGACAACCCTTCTTCAATTTAAAAGTTAGCAAGCTGAGAATCAAAGCTGTGAAATGTAAGGATTGTAAGGCAAAAAATAGCTGCTAACTATCCATGCCGAGGAAAGCTGCAAATCTAACCTCTAAAGGTTACCTTAAAAAGAAAAAAAAATTGTGCGTGAGCAAAGAGAATTTCCCTTCAAACCAGACTAACAGGAAAGACGAGAAGAAATCCTGCTGATAAAAGTTATCTTTGACCTGGAACAATCTCTTCTACCTTCAGTGAAGATGCTGAACTTTCTTCCAAGGGTGTTAAGAATTGAAGGTGAGAGGAAAACACAGAGGACATCCTGGGAATCCAACTACTTTCCTATAAGCTTTCCACTTGCTGTTACCACGTGAAAGTCATGTATCCAATCACCTGAGATTTCTCCTACATTCTCCTGTGGAGTTAAAGATTTTCTGTATAGTGACATCACTCCCGTAGGTGACTGTCCAGCATGCCAGTGATGGAGATGCTCTTCTGAAAGTTATATACATCCACACGAGCGCATTTGTCCCTGGGTCTTGGGGTCATTGGGAACTTGACCTTGTCACATGTGGCAGACTTGTTACAGTAGCCCACAGTTGCCTTTGATTTTTTACCGTGGCCTAGAAATGAAAACAAATCATCTTGTCTGACCCACAAAAATGGCAGAGAAAAAAAGCGTTTTTGTGTTGTTGTTTTGGCAAAAAAAAATTTGTTTGGAATGAATCCAAACGGAATTAAATTTTAGAGAAGGGAGAGGAGTTTTCATGGGGAGAACACTCTTCTTCATAGCCCTAGTTCAATCTGTGAGTATGCAACGGTAAAAACCCAAAATCTAAGCTGGAGGTATTACTACCTTTTCCTAAAAATGAGATTTTCGTTTCGAAGTTTACCTTGTTTCTCAATTCACGTTAGATGTGGATTCTTCTAGTCTTTGATTTAAAGCAATACCTGACTTCATGACGGTAAAGGCTTGAGATTATGAACCCTATTACAAATGCATTGACACAGCCTCTCTGGTTACCTGGGCCTGCATAGTTCCGTGTGGGGACCTAGAAAATCTGTTTGGAAAATTTTGAACATTTATGAAGGACCAGGGTGTTAATGTGTAATACACAAACATAGCATTTGGAAAGTGATGTCCTTAATTAAATAGGTTATATCTCCTTTTGCATGTACTCCTCTGAAAAACATAGTGTGGTCATACCCAAGGAATTCCCAGAAGAAAACATACAGAAAAGATTTTAAATTGTGACTAGCTTTCTGACTCTCCATGGAGGAATAAAAATCGTTCAGAATGATTAACAGTGGCAGAATCAGGCTGTAATATCTCTGTGTATTTTCAGTTCTTACATGAACTTTGGTAAAGACAAAGGGCTTTCAGAATTCAGATTTGGAGCCAGAGTATAATGACTTCTACATTTGGGACCTGGTGTTGGACTTCTAACTTTATTTACCCATCCTAATTCCAATTTGGGGTATAATGTAAAAGAAAATTAGGCTCAAAAACTGCAACACAAAACCACAGAAGATTAAAGTCAACAATAATGATTTTCTTATTTCAGAACTCTGTATGAGATTTTGTTAAACATTTGTTTGAGGCACCAGTGGTACTAATCAAGTTCACTCAGCAGCTAGCAGTGGCTTAGACACACCTGTGAGTCTTCTAAGATGCCTTTCCTTCTTAGTGATTATGTCTTGCAGGGCTGAGAGATGCAGTAAAGCTCTTGTCATCATCCATATGAAAGGACGACACTTCCACTTGGAAGTGTGCAGGCAATAAATGGAATGGTGGTGTTAGCTTTTATTGAGAGTAATCCAGAGCTGAAATATACGCACTAGTTGCTATGCTGCTTAGAGTGGAGTTTAAACCAAAAGGGGTGTTGCAATAATTCGGCTTGTTAAAAGTCTGCGTTCCTTATCCCTCACTATAAATGACATTGCTACCTTTCAGGTATTTAATACCTTAATTTCTGTCATGTGATTGATGTTCTAATTTGTTTCTGTCATAAAATCCAAGAGATTTATGCCTAAGAATACTACTAATAAGGAAAAGTAATCCTTCTTATCATTGTCAAGACACTCTAGGACTCTCAAAAAACCAGGAAGCTTAAAGGACCTGATCTTAAAAATAATTTTGTCAGAAGAAGCATTTTTAATAAACCATTACATTTTTTTTGCCTCAAGTTTTGATGTTAGTAGTAATTTTCTGGGTGCTTCGGGCTTTGAATAAACAAAGTAAGAAAAGCTTTGACTGAGCAACTGTCACCTTGAAACTACTCATGGGATGTGTCCAAATAGTTAATTAGAAGTATTTGAGGCAACATTTGACTTTTCTACTTTATGACTGAGATACTCTGGAACCTTGGCCTCTCTGCTGAGAAAGGTGTGATTGAAGATACCATGATTATTTGCATCAGATCCCTGGCCTGTATTGTTACTTCTGTGCCTTTTGAATTCAGCAAAGTATCACCATGACACCTTGCTAACAAGGTATTATTAGTAGTTTACTTTATTGCTGGTCACAGCAAAATTAATGAAGCTACTTATGCAGTGGGACAGTACTTAAGTGCAAGAAAATTTAGACTCTCTTGCCTGGGATGCATCCTTCCACACTCTGGTTTGTGTTAGGGCTTTTGTTTTCTAATTCTGTATTTGTCTGCACGACTCCTTAAAGGTTTCTGCCCCATGAGTTCACACCACTGGATCTAGTGGAGTAGCTCATTTTTTGCATTGATCTAAGAGAGAGAGAAACTGAGCTAAACCAAGAAAAACATTATTGCTTAGATATTTGCTGAAATTTTGTCTCACCTCAATTTCATAAAAGTCTCCTTTGTAAATGTCAGTTAGGCATCTCAATACCCAGATAGCTTCTTCATGCTAAGAAACTTTGGTGCTAGGCTGTGGCTCTTCATGTATACATTAGCAGAACCTCATTTCCAATGTTGTTTGCAGGTTCTTGAAAAGCCATACATTGCTGTGGATGAATGCTGCTGCTAAGGGGCAGATTTCTGCCAGGCTGCTCTCTTTTTATCATTTGCTCACTGCTTAAGAAGGGTCGGTTGCCTTTTTGGAGACTGTTTTCTAAGCTCACCTGATCATAAACTGAAGGAACAGAGATGAGAGATGGGGTGGCTGTGTTACAGTGATAATAGGTTTGCTGAGAGAATGAAATGGGGATATATATGTAACCAGGACTTCAAAGAAACTTGAAAAATGAAAAACAGTCTTTCCAGATATTAATCCAATTTACTGACACTCGTCTTAAACAGATTCATTCCAGGCCATAGGACTGGAAAATAGGACTGTTTCGTCAGCAGATGTATAAATTACAGTGAACTCAAGAGCTGCTGTTCAAAGTACGATATATATCAAGGGGAGAATAACATTTTTTAGATGACTGAATGCAGTTCTCTTCTTTTTTCAAGACTTTATCATTCAGATTTGCTGAGTAAAAAAAAAAATTAAAAAATCATGCTTTCATTACTGCTTTTCTTGTTTTTCATTTCTCATCTTTTTCCTTCATCCTCAGTTGCCCAGTGTCTTTTTTCAACTCACTTGATCTATCTGTTCTTCCTGAATAGTGCCTCTGGCATCTACTTCCCTCCCATGTAATTATCAGCAGCTAAGCCGTTAATATTGATAGGGTAAATAGTTATATTTTAAAGGTTAGCAGTACTTTATTGAGATTATTGATACTGCAAGTGTGTTTTTTATGAAGTCTTTAAGTATTGGTAACTTAGGAAGATGGCACAGCGTTTAGTAGGTTTGGTTTCCTTTTGAAAACCACTTAGAAACTGCAGTAACAGGAAGGTGACTGCTCTTGCAAGAAAAAGATTTTTCAGAATCTAGGTGTATTTGTAGAGGGGCAAAATAAGCAAAGCAGGAAGGTGAATCATTGGTGAAGCGACTTTTTTACACTTTGTAATTTGACTTCTGAAATTAGAAGTACAAAATTGTAAAAAAACTCTAATTAATAATGATTTTGTTATTACATTTGCTGAACATATTGCTTAAAATCACAGGTAGAAACTGTTACTTAAAATAAAACTACGGATTTCCTTTCTTGAAACAACTTTTATCATATAACATTTTTGACACTCCTGGGATGAAACATTTTTATGAAATGCGAGCTATTTCAGGGAGATTTTTATTTGTAAGATAATGATTTGTCCATACTTTCTAGTACAAAGAGAATAAATGTCACTAGCAGAGCTTCTTTTCCTTTTGGACACATGCAGGTTTCTTCCTCTGACACTCCTGAGGATTCTTCATTGCCATGACTCAATAATATGGGAGTAATATCAGTGGGTGTATCTATCTCTCAATGTTATCCGCAAGACAGGAAGCTAAGTATAAAACCTGAACTTGTAAAACTCTATTCCTTTTATGGAAAGTGGCTTTGGTTTTTTTGGTATTGTTTTGCTTGGTTGGGTTTTTTTGAACTTAAAATTTACAGCAGAGGAGCTCAAAGCAACCAAAAGAATTAGGGGCCTAGAGACAAGAGGCTTACATCAAAGAAAATGTTGGCGGTGTTAACCACCGTATTTTCGATTCAGGCACTCTTACTTCTTGCCTTTACCCAATTCATATTAAGATAGTCCCATCCCCCCCTTTAGTTTTATTAGCTCATCTTCTTCTAGTCACCCCGTTATAGCTGCACTAGATTTGCAGCAGCTCTGATCTCACTTCCCCGCTGGCAGGGAGCACTGCCTCCTCCCAAACAGCAGTACTAATTCACTTGTAGGTGGGAGTGGCAAGGCAAATACAACTTCATCCGCCCCCTGGACACTACAGATCATATTCATGGTACTCCCAGCCCCTTTTTCTCTGAACTTCACAGCTAGGGTAAGTAGAGCCAGGATAATTATGGCATCTGGCTATGCAGAAGCATGAATATAAGAATAAAAGTAGCAGAACGTGGACTTTCTTCTTAGTAAAATGAATTTAGTAATACAGCACTTGTAAGTAATAACAATAGTCCATTTATAAGTCCCCTGCTTATCTTAAATACATGAGGAAATACTGTACCTGTAATTTCTGATCATAGTATCTTATCCTTCAGGTGGAGATGGAAAAAGATAACCAGAAACTCCAAATCCCACAATTGCCATGCAAGTGTATCTCACGTAGGAGGAGTATCTCACATATCTCACATTTATAGGAAGATAAAACAGTATCTCATATAAATAAATTATTTATGATTGTTACACTTGCCTAATTCATACTAGAGTTGCAGTCTCTGTTGTCAGATACTAAGTACAAAATGTTCTTAGCCATTTTTATAAAACATACTGTTTTCTCAAGGTAAGTCACCTTCAAAATAAGTTGTGAAGTGCTGAAGACCGAAACATCTACTAGACTTCCATTTGATAATATACTCCCCATTTCTGGTTGTTAACAACCTTTATGAGTATTTCATCTGTAGTGGAATTCTAATAGCCAGTCTAATGAAAAGCAACATAATCTATCAATATGTAAAAAAAACCTCTCCCTGATATTTGGCCAGTTTCCAGCATTTAAAATTTACTTTTTATCTTAAAAAAAAAAAAAAATCATTCTTTGATTTGGGTACCAATGGACAAAAAGATGTGGGAGCATGAAGAATGATGCGGATTCTTTTTCATTATTTATTTCCAAAAAATGTAAAAATGCCATAATAGTACCTAGGACATTTTTATATGTATTGGTTATACACTTACTGAAGAAATAACCTCTTTCTCAAGTAGCTTATATATATCTTCCTAAAATTGAAAACAATAGGTATAAAGTTAATTTAAATAATTTTGAATGCCTGTGCATATTTAAGATTGCTAGCCAAAGTACATCTATATAAATTTTTTCTGGCCCTCAGAAGTTTTAAGATCTAACTTCTTATGAAAGAGTTGTGAAAATGGTGGACAAACATGATCTATTAAAAAAAGTAAAAATACACTCTAAATAGTAATTCATTTCACAGTGTTTTACCTGTTACTGCCTTAGAGACCGTAGCTGTAAGTAATGACACAGAACCTTGTTTTACATCAGAGTCTCACATAAATGGTAGTTATTAATTAACTTACTTGCTTTAAATGCATGTCTTTGTTTTCATTAATGGCAGTGCTGACCAGTTAGAATGAGTTTAGTAGAGAAAGTCAGAGAACCATTAATGGACATTTTAATCTTCCAGACTGATTTATCTGGATATTATGATTGTGTCTATGACAGAATTAAAATTTTGCTTTTCCTAATATATTTTTCTTCTAGGTTTGTGGAGACCAAAATCAAGGAGCAGTTTTTCTACGGGAATTTACATTGATTCGAAGAGAAAGTCTTCATGATGATTTCCTATCTGATTTGCTGAATAACCACAAAGCAGAAGATCCGGTAGGAATCTTCTATTATTCTAAAATATGTGATCAGAAATGGTTGCAGAAATACAGACTTTTGAGATAAGTCTTTCATTCTACTTCATCAATTTATATAAAGTTACAAATTTGATTTGCTAAAGAAAAATGTGAGCCTAAACATATTGGACATTCCATGTAGATAGAGTCTTGTTCGTAGGATGAGTGCCAAATGCATATGAAATTTCATTATTTTAAGGACAGACTTTTTCAAAAGAATCACATATTGGTCTTTTGATAGCTAATGAAAATTTTTCTTATTCAGAATTGTGGCAGTCTGTTACCACTGTTGGATTTACAGTGGAAATTTTTTATAGAAAGGGAGTTTATATTTGATGAAACATGAATGAGTAAAGTTAAATTCACGGGTTATGTAAAACATCAATAATGCTTTGAAAAGAATAATTTTATAAAATGCGTCAAGGAATGTAACAAACAAGAAAAACAGTTTTATGAAAAACATATTTTCACTTTCTTCTATATATCCTTGGCAAGGTATTTGTTTTAGGTCTGAAGGATTTCATGTCTCTCTAGCAACTAATTCTCTGATGTTTTTGAAGAAGCTAATGTGGAAATAAACAACTTAGGAGTCATGCTTAATCATACTTTAATATCAAATAAAGCAAGCAAGCTGATTTTAAACTGCAGCAAATTTATAGGTCTGACATTTTCAAGGGCTGATACGTTATGATGTTCGATGCATTGTGGTTTAACAGAAGTGGTGGTGCATTAACATCTGATTTTACCATGAATTGGTAACGCATTTTAGGGATTAAAGTCCAAAATAAAGACTCTATAGGATAGGAAGAGAATAGGAAAGTAATTCTAGAATAATTAAGTGTTGGCACAGCCTTGCTTACTCTCTTTTTCATCAACTCTTTCTCATAGCCTCAGAGGGCAATGCCTGAAGTTACCTTTCTTAGTGCATGAGTGAATGCTAGGCAATTATCATTGGTGGGAGCATCTAGAGTGAGGACTTTGGAAGGATGGAGTGGATGTCTTTTGATAAGTCTCGTTGCTCGGGTCAAAGAATCCGGTTGACAAAAGGAGTGGAGTTATTGAACAATCCAGTTTGTTTGCGCTAATCCATTTGCTTTCAGACAAGTTACCCTTATTGCTTTAAAACTGCTAAAAGAGATTTCAGATCAGGCAGAATCAATACTTTGTTCTAACACTGCGGGTAATTTTATGGCAGTTCAGGAATGTATCAAGCAACTGCTTTACTGCCAGGACAATAAAGACTCATTGAACAGAGAGTGCCAGTCTTCTGCTACCTCCATCCACTCATCAAGGAGCTATAGCTGAAATTGTTGTTGATTAAAACTGTTTACTGTCTGTGGCCCAGAGAAGCAAGCGGCATTTTTTTACCGTTTTATTGGTACCGGTGCACTGATTTACTGTTTTTCTGAATTGTTCTGGTCTTGTGCCTGTTTGTATATGTATCATGATTGTGTTCATACAGGAGAAATTACTCTGCAAATTATTCATAGGTTTGACTTCAAGGTAGTTTTCTGTTATTATTATGAATTTGCAAGGATGCTCTGTCATTCCTGTGGTCTTCTTTATGTGCAGCTATATATGTATGAAAACACAGCTACACTGAAAGATTAACGCACAGAAAAGATGACTTTGCAATCTTCATTGAGGTATGACTTCAGGAACATTTATTCCACCTTTATCTGTGATACCATCTTCAAACTACAGAAGCAGATGCTGTTTTCTCTGCATGACTGATTCAGTAGGAAACAGGTAGTATGGAAAAGCTTGAAGTAACTTTTGTGTATTTTGCTGGAAATATTTTAAATATATATGTGGTCTCTTGACTTGTTTACTATGTGTAAACAAGTGTGCTATGCAGACTTTATTTCAAGGACAAGTATTAATTTCCACAAAGGCTTTTCTCTAGCACTTATTCTCAAATTCTGTTTCATAAGTCTTAGTAAATTTGTTTTTCTAAATTTCTGTGGCAATCACAGGATATTGTTCCTGTTTTATGGATGTAGACTCAAACACTCACAGACATTAACATCAAAAGCATCTATTTTTCTTGAGTTTTCTCTGTTTGAGACACAAGGATCCATTTTTTTCCATTTCACCTCACATGACACAGCAGTAAGTTCAGAGGGAAACTATTGACCGCAGAAGCAATCATGAGTGCTCAGTGTCTTTGTCTATCAAGCTGAAGATAATGGGCATCTACAAGAACAAAGAGTACATGGTTACTAACCTATCAGAAACAATGCTAGAAGTGGTTTGGCTGGAGTGATACAAAAAGGCAGAGATACAGTTTTCCAGAACAGAAAGCACAAACTATATTTCAAGACAAATCTTTCTCAATTTGTAGGATGAATCCTTTTTTTTTTTTCACCTGTAATTTTCACTGTAATCATGGTGTATCTAATGAGAAAATCTACTGCAAAGATGTTTTTCTAACAAATGAGGCAGAGAGAAAACAAGCTCTGCTAACATACTTCCCAATAAACCTCCCCCTCTGGTTATTCTTAGGAGCCCTGTGACTAGCATAGAGTAGGCTTACCTCTTTGCAACTTTTCAAAATTGTTGTGCATTCAGAGCTCAATGAAAGTTGTGCAGCTAGTGTCTTAATTAAAATTTATAAAAATCTTTAACATTTGTGCTATCCCCTGATGATGACGTGAGTTAATTTGATGTTTTCTGAGAAAATTCAGGCTGCCAATCCAGATTTAGAAGTTACTGTCTGAAGAATGTGTCTTCACTCTTCAACAAAGGACTGTTTCTGGGAGTAGCTGGAAGTATCCAAAAAGCCTGATTCACTTATGATGTTTCAAAGTAATATCCCTGTAACTCCATAACCATTTGGGAGAAGAGATGCTTTTCCAGAGGTGGAAGATAAGTTTCTTGTGGTATAAATGAGAGAATGACTACAGTCAGCGAGTAAATGTGTATAGCTTTCTGGGCTTGTGCCTTAAAGCTGTTAACATTGGTCCTATAGTAATTCCTTGCAATTCCCAGCAAAAGTTGGAGAGATCAAAAGAGCTTTTGTGTTTTGTAACCAGTTACTACAGCAAATATGCTTAAAGAGGAAATACAGTAGCTGCTCGCACGGTGGTTTTAAGCAATTGTTTACAATCTTGTCTGTTAAAAAATATTAGCCCAAATATCTTAGCTTGCTATAGCCAATGTCCAATGAAGAATACAGACTGGTATGTCACCTTTTTTGCTGTACCATAGTGACTGCCCTGTTTCTGCAATCTGTAGGCTTTATCTTGGTCATTGAAATGGCTCAGAGAGATTCTTTCCTTGCCTTTCAATTGCATTTCCATACTTGCAAATAATGTGGTACAGCCTCTTAATACTGTAGCCTTTAGGTCTTAAAGTTTCCATTTCAATTTAAGCGCTAAACCCAAGTCTATTAGTGTAGCTCTACCAGCACTAACTTCATTATTAGCCAGAGGAAGATCAATATTTTTGTCATTTCCTGTGTTGTGCAAAGCCAACAGCTGAGATTACACTAACAAAATTATTCAAAGGAAGCCACTGAGGTATGAAACTTTCATTTCTTAAATTCTGTTGGTTTTCTTTCTTTTTCTGGAAAAAATATTGAAAATCATTTAAGAACTAGGGCAAAATAATTATAATGGATAGCATGGATTTAGAATGTTTAGTGGAAAGAAAATTTAGGGTTAAGAAAATCGCTAGTTTAAAGGACGTCCCAAAGATTATTGTCTATGCAATTTTCTGAAAGTTCCTCTCTATGTGTTCCTGAAAATCAGAGGTAATACTATTTGAGATTCATGATTCCAGTAGCAACTCTATAAGAAGTAACTGTTATACTGAGAAATTATTTAAAAACTCAGATAAGAATCCAAAGATTTCTGTGCTGAGGTCTGGTTCTAAGGTAAAGTTATTGACTAGAATTTTTCTACATCGTTATGAAGTAAGAATGAAAGCAAGCCCTGTGTACAGTGAAGAAAATCTAAGATGGATGTCTAAACTTTGGTTTTTTCCTGTGCAACAGTTGATTCTGATATTTACAGTGTATTGCTTATGCATTTCAGATGGAAGGGATAATTTTCAGAATTTAAATGTAATGAACATTTTATTTGTGCTATTTTTTCAGCCAAGGTTTTTTTTTTTTTTCCTTTGTACTATGAATTATTTGATGTGTAACAGTAGAGGATGCTCAGCCCATTGACTAAGGAATTTCGAAGCTTCTCAGCTAAAGATGATGTACTTCTAAATGTTTATAAAACAGTGCTGCACAATCCAGCTTTGGGCTCCTTAGGGATGGCAAATCACCAGACAGGGCCTGTCCCATGCACCTGCTGACATAACAGATAAAGAAAAATGCTTTGATAATAGGAGGGACTCTTCTCTGACTGGCCTTACCTTGTATTTGCTCTTTTTTAGAGAACACATCTCCCTGGTATAAGTTAAGAAAGTCCTGTGTATGTTGCTGCCAATCCAATTATTTGCAAATCATGAGTCTGTCCTGGCAAAACTATGTGATTGACCTCAATATTTTGGGGTGTAAAGCAGAGCTGCCTGAATTTCTTCTTGCACCCAGAGACTGGGAATTAAACAATTCCAGAGAACTTTTAAAACTTCTCTGGAGAATAATGCCCTCAGAGAGATCCAAATTAAGCTGGGACTTTGTCTGGGGTGGTAAGAAAAGCAGTGGAAAACAATTAGGGTACAGACTTCTCAAAGGCCACCTATATCAGCTGCATGGCATGACAAAACATGGTTTATGAAGCTCACCTTCATGCCCTAACCACTTGGTTTCTTTAGAACAACAGGATGCCTCTAGGCCGTGGGTTAAGCACCATTGCTGTGAGAGAATCTCATATCTTCAGAGATGAGAGCAGCCTTTTCAGATTCTTCAGCGAAATGGAAACTTGACTGCAGATAGTGGGACTCTTTTCTTCCATATAAGCTGTCTCAACTGTTTCATCAGTTAAGAAAAATCGCTTGGCCACTGGCCAATAAATTGTGTTCTGATTTTACTGAGTAACATCACACTTCGCGTTGATCTCCCACAACTGATAATTGTCAAGTTCTTTAATATATCTTAGTAATCTTTAAAAAAAAATTATTTTGTTAAAATTTTATCTAATGATTCAACCCACATTCATGACTGCTCCTTATCCACTTGCTATTTAGAGCATGGACTGTTTTCAGTAAAAATCATTTCCTGCTACAAATGTTTTGAAATATTCTTTAGTCTAGACTTTAAAAATTTATTATTTCCAGACCAAAATTGATCTGAGTAGATGAAGTTTTTCATCTTAAAGGTTCATGTACTTTAAAAAGGGGAACTATTGAATAACTGTAGCGATTGTGGATCATCGAATGGATGGACCATTAACATTTCCCACTTACCTTAATTTTAAATATCTACAAGTACTCAAATACGAAAAGGTTCTAACGCTTTCTTGTCCTTTTTTTTCTGATTGCCTCTTAATGATATTATTTGCATTCATATTTAAAAATAGAAGCATGACGACTGAATGTTTTGGATCCCTAACTGTTCCTATATTGTTCTTTTTCTCAAAACACTCGTGCTCAGAAAAAAAAACCGATTACATTCCAAAACTTTGAATCCAGGTCCCACAGCTGCCAGAAATATCCCATGCCTTTGTCTAGTGCTGGAGTTGATGCAGGAGGAAAGGAGGCTGGTTTTCGAAAGACTTAATTATTAGCCTTGCCTGCATTAGGAAAATGAATAATTGAAACACAACTAAGCCATTGTTTGTGCAATGATTTAGGACACTGTTTGGGCTACCACAGTGTTTAAACAGAGTTAAATTTATTCATATCTGTCCCTGATATCTCTTCCCTACAACTGAAAATTTCCTTCTTTTTCATCAGATTAAGTAGGTTTTGTTTCACTAAAGCACCGGAAGCTCTTTTTTCATTACACTGTTCACATTCTACATGAGCTTAAGTGAAATAACTAGTAGTTTATTTTGCATTAATACAATATGGGGATACTCTTTATGTGTGCAAATTTTGCTTCTGTAAATTTTGAAACTGTAAATTGCAACTGTAGTGTAAATAGTACATGAAGGAAATGAGTTAAGACGAGTTATTACACTCAAAATATGTATAGTTCTAGCTTTTCAAAATAAACAGTCAACCTCACTATTTTATATGGTCTCAATTAATTAAAATGGGGAATTCCTTTTTTTTTTTAATATCACTGGCAAAATTTATAAAATAATTTTTATGGAATTTATTGATTTAGGTACAATGACTGAAGGGTGAGCTTCAAGTAGATGAAAGAATAATATAAAAAATCTCTACCAAATAAGAAAGGATACTGACCTGAGGTATTCCAAACTCCTTTTCTACCTGAGGTTATGAATGTCACCTTGAATTTTTCTGTAGAAGGCAAAGCATGAGTGAAAAGAGCTATAATCTTTTAACAACTAGTGATGATGAAATGAATAGCTCATTGAAATGTTTTGGAGGAAAGTGCTCCTTTTTTTTGGACTTAGATTACATCCCTGACTAAGAATACATTTTTCTACTGCTAGGTAAATGTTTACTGATTTTCTATTTTATAAATATTAACTTATCACACTAGTAAAAAATGTGGTTGCATAGTTTTAGCTGCTTGCAAGTTTGCTGTTCCTCATACCTTCATATTTTTGTGTGAGGCTGGTATATCTTTGAAGTTCTGTTGGTTTTCTTTGTTTCTTTGTATGTTTATATATAAAACATATATGCCATATATAGCTAATTGTAGATATACATACACTCACATACTCCTTTATAAGGTGCATATGATTATCTCATACGTGTTTGCAACATGAGTGACAGAATTCTGAAGTAATGTAGACATTTTAGCAAATGCTCACAATTAAATTGTCTGAAACAGACTAGAGGAACAAGTCACAGTTTGTTCTTTCAATTTTGCTTTTCTGGTATTTTTAAAAAGACTTGTTGACTATGTTTTGTGATGCTTTGGGACCACAGGTTTTTCAAGAACACTTCTCTTGCTTCCCATTTTTACAGAACTGTCATAGCTGCACTGAGTATAGGCATAGAGACTTTGGGATCAGCACTGCCTCTTACAGTTAATAGAAACTCTACTCTTGATCAATGCCTCTCAGCATTGCAAATGAAAGAAAGTTTTTTTTTTTCCATTCCTTGTTCACAGGGACCCAGGCTGCCTCCTGAGAATGAGCGCTGAAGAGTCCAGCCTAGGGGCCTTTGGTTATCTAAGGGAGAGGTAGCATATTGGAGGGATTAGAGAATGTTAGAAATGCTTAAACTTTTTCCTTTTTGAGTCACACTAAGCTATGCCAGGGCATTATTCCTAGAAAAAATACACTACTGAAAAGTCACTGGCAGTGTTCAAAGTCTACATGTAGTTTTCTGACCTAAAAGTGAGTCTGTATGTCTGCTTAATTC
Source organism: Bucorvus abyssinicus (assembly GCA_009769605.1). Classification (NCBI taxonomy): domain Eukaryota; kingdom Metazoa; phylum Chordata; class Aves; order Bucerotiformes; family Bucorvidae; genus Bucorvus; species Bucorvus abyssinicus. Next base: position 35,571,480 of record CM020063.1, read on the forward strand.
CTAGATGTCTTGTGTGTCATCACATCCTGGCCTGGTTTATTGAGTTGCCTCTGGTCTAGAACTGATGAATGGTTTTGGAAACTCCTGCTTATGAACTGTGTTAAGTAGGACAATACCAATTTCAGTATCAGCAAAAAGCACTGGTGGATGAGTGTATAGTTTACATCAAAAATCATAAGGCTTGGATCATAATGTCTTTCCTGTCAGTGCCAGAAAGTCTGTTTCCCTTTCCCTGTGTCCCTTTCCTTTTCTTTTTGTTTTTTGAACTTTTTAAAGGATGTTAATGTAATTCTGTCATGGGTTCCTGTCATAGGACAGCCACTAGACAAATGATAGATGCCCTGTATTAACCCCTCTACCTTCCCAAAGAGGAAGAGAAAGGAATAAGGGAGAGAGAGACTTATGGATTGGAAAAGAAAACTAAAACTGCTTTAATGAAAATAATAACAATAAAATGAAATATATACAAATACATACAATACCAATACCGAACCCAACCCCCCTGATGGCAGTCATGTCACCTTCACCACTGATGAGCAGACACTGGGAAAGGTGCAGACTGGATTCAGCAACAGACAGGAACTGGATTCAGAGCTGGATTCTGGAACTGGATTCAGAAATGCACAAATTGGGATTGAAGGCAGAACAGAAGAGAGTTGACCTTTGTGATCCCTCAGCTTTCTACTGAATGTGACATCTAAGGGATGGAACACCTTGTTCATCCGTGTAGGGTCACCTCTCCTGTCTGCTCCTCCCCGCAGGTGCAGCCTGGAACTGACTGCACCCCCACCGTGGTACACAGGATTTAGCAGTGACCTTGGTCTGCACAGCAGAAAGTAGAAGCAAGAGCCTTTCTGCACACCAATCCCTGGCAGTGACTGTAAACATCAAGCGTTAGCACTTCTGGAAGCAGACACTGTCTACAAAAATATGCCGTTAACTTCAGACAGTGCAGTTGCTTAGAAGAGACTGAGCTGGAAAGTAAAATCTCTGAACAGAACTAGTTCTGTTCTAACTCAAACCAGGACAGATCCTCATCTCATGGTTGCCATAGAGCTTACAGTGATGATATTCAAGAGTGTTAGAAGTGACATACAAGTGTACCTATAACATATATCCATGTTCAGATAAAGAAATCAGCAAGTCAGTTTATAGACCTGGTTAATGCCTGTACATGGTCAGAATCAAGTGGCTGCTTGCAGAACAATTTTGTAGCATTCACTCTGCTCCTAGTATCTAGATTTAGAATGGTAATTATTTTAAAAGCTATGAAAGGATGACCACATAATCAAAATAAATCCTAAATTGCTCATCCTCAGTTGCAGTACCACTAAGCACAATGTGGTTTCAATAATCAGTTGCCACATACTAAACTGTTAAATCATGATGAGTGTGTTTAATGTGTTAGCATTATAAATTAACATTCCATAATTGTCTTATTAAGTCCTTATTTGAAGATTACATTTAAGTCAGCTTCAGTTTTATTCTTGTATGCTTTCCATGAGTTCCCCTCCTTACATGCAGCTTTCAGATTAGTAGTAGAGGACTGTGTCCAAATGTGTTGGCTGTACTCCATTATGCCTTATAACAAGATGCTTGTCAGTCTGTTCATACCAGATTTTTTGCAGACTTTTGGGAAAGGAAGCAGCAAAAGATTATCAGTAGAGTCTAAACAGTGGTTTTATCAGAAAAATTATGCTTCAAGGTATAGGACATATAATATCTAGCCTTGAAATGACAGTCCACTGTAATGCCTTTTCTGCTATACAGAGATTGTATACTTTCAAAATAAATGTACTGAATTTTTGCATCACCTTGTACAACTTTTTATGCCTACAATGTCTTATCCAAAGAGTATTAGTTATTTATCATTCTACACATGGACTACTGTTTGAATGGGAAGCTTATTTCTATTCCATGTAGGTTTTTGCTCTGTGTTGTTCTTACTCAATCTTGTTCAGCAGCAAAGATATTTGGTCTTCCCTCTTCCTCAAGTGAATAGTGTGGACAACGGAACAGTCTTCTTTTTTAAGTATGAATGTACTATGATAGGTATTTATTATTGTTCCTATTTATGATGAAGATAGGACTGAAGCTTCGTTAGGACCACAAGATACTGAAATATGGACAAGAAGGAAAAGGGGAGTATCATCCCTCCAGGAATTTATTTTTCAGTATAGTATTCACCCATTAGAAGGTTCTTTCTATGCAGAGGTGAGTTTTCCCTATGCTGTAATGGGTCACAGAAATAAATCTGTTTACCACTCCCTGTGTACTGAATTAAATTTTCAGATGCTGTATACCTTACGTAGCTTCTGGACTAAGACCTGAACCAAGAATTTTGTTGAACGTTTATGGGGAGCAAAAAATGGGTTTAATGTGGTCTAAGTACTCTAAGCCAGTTCCTTCACTTGCCACTGAAAATTTTAGACACAGTCTTCTACATAATGAGAATTTTTACTTCTTTCCCATCCTGGGGGAAAAAATTCTGTTGCATTTTTGTGTTGCAAGACAGGTACGATGTGACTTTTATTCCTGCATGCATTGCTGACCAGTTGTGTTATCATCATCAGAGATAAACTTGCTTTGCCTTCAGTCCTCTATGATTTAAACTGGAATTGTGATAAAACAGGTTGTAGAAGGATTTTTCACCTTTTTACACCAATCCTGATGAAACACACTGGCTTCCATATATGAATCTAAAACAATGGAATAGGTTATTTTAGAAAATATATTAAAAATGTGTCTTAAGGGCCTGCTAGGTATATTGGATACTTTGTATATATTTAGAAACTACAGTGGTTGGTGTATAGGAAGTTGGATCCATAGAGTTTGGAACATACGTCTATGATTTTTTCTCTCTTTGGTTCTACCTATAGAGAAGAAAATAGGGAAGTGATGTATTCCATAAACAGTTCTATGAACTTTTTAGTTCTCCATCCTGCTTCATTTCCACCCCAGCCCACCCCCTCCCCCTGCGCACCTCCCCCCCCCCCCAAAAAAAAAACCAACCAAACAAAAAAACCCAGCCTATTTTACCTCTTTGTCTTGGTGGATTTGTTGGAAGCCTGATATCCAAGGTAGATCTTAGGTATAGTATTGCCAGTAACAGTCAGTGAATTTTTAATTATTAACTCAAAACCACTTGCTTTTCGTGGTTTCAAAATCCAGCAAGATGGATTAGTGGTCTGCTTTGATGAAATTACTTGAAAACAAACAATGAAGGGAGAGAGAAAAGAAATATTGTAAAGACAAAATACTGTATAATGGGCAGGTGTTTGTTCCATCCCCTTGTTTCTGAACTGATAGTCTGGTAAGCTTAGTGCATAGCACAGGCTTTTTTGAACTTCAGAAAACAGAGCGGCATTTTCATTTAAATTGCTACTTTAACAAAAATTATGAATTTACAATATAAATTATGAATTTACGATATAAGAATCTGTCTTTGCTGACTTATGCAGACATTTACTTTTTTTCCCCCCAAAAAAACCCCCTCTGTTTTAATTGTGTTAACAGATGTATATGCTTGCGTGGTGTTTTATTTAACCAAATCCATGTTTCAACATACTGATGAAAATTCCCACTCTTATCATATGAAAATATAGTTCAGTCATTCAGTTTCCTTCAGTATTTTTGTGTGCTTAAATGTCCGTGAGAAACTATGCAAAATAACATTAGCAAAATTATTTTGTACTATATCCTTTATATCAGCCTCAGCATACAGAATGGAAAAAAAAAATCACTTTAGCCAGCTCCACTAACTTTGCACAATTTATTGGAAAATTGCTTGGTTAAATCCTTACAGACCGTTTCATGAGTGTAAAATTCATTTTATGGTAGTTTGTAGTTGCTCAATTTGCATTCTCTTGGTGGTGTAGATATGAATAATGGTATATTAGCAATTGACATCCTATTAAGGTCTCTTTGGAAGCATCTTCTGGGTCTTCATTTTCTATGTTTTTCTCAGTCTTTTTGATGCTATATGGGTATTAGGAAATTAGGTAGTCACAGGTAATAATAAAAAGAGATAGGAGACTAGGAAAGTGCAGGGAACAGGCAATATTCTTTGTAATAGGAAAGAACAAACAAGTTGTAAATTGATTGAACTGATTAAGTGACAACTGGAAAGGCATTAAGGATTGAGTGGAAAGAGGTTGTGAGTCTGATACTACAAAAAAAAAAAAAAAATAGAAAAAAGACCATGTGTGGATTTGGGGCAGTCACTTGCATCAAGGCAAATTCTGCTTCATGAAGAAAGAGGACAAGTACCTCAGGAAAGATACAGGGAGAGAGGATCGCTCTGATTCTCGATGTTGTAAACCATCCCAAAGCAAGCCTGATTACTGTTTGTTCTCAACAAGAAGCAGAGACCCATGAACTCACACTGGCTGATGGGAAGATGTGGAGGTTTCCAGTCCCAGCCCTCGCCCAGAGCATTCTTAGCAGAGAGTCAGACGAGGCTGCCCCAGACTTCATATAGTCACGACATGAAACTGCAGGCAGGAGACATCCCAGCTTTGCCAGGCCCCAGCTACACTGCTGGGCTGTCCTCCTGGGTCAAAGGGTTCTCTGGGCTCCAGCACGAGCCTTTCCTGTTTCAGCTTGTGCCTCTGTTTTTCCTCCTCCCTCCACCCACTGCTGTGAAGAGCCCAGATGAATCTCTCATCTTCATCCCCTCCCATCATTGATGGGGACGCTGTTGAGTGCCCCTGAAGCCATCCCTCCTTCCAGCTGGACCAGCCCTGGTCCTGCAGCCTCTCCTTGCAGGGCAAGAGTTCCAGCCCCACTGCCTTGCTGTCTTTGTCTCACCTCCAGCCAGTTTGTTAATGTCTTTCCTGCATGCAGAGTGATATACCTGATGTGGTCTGGTGAACGTGGTGTAAAGAGGACAAATTCTTCCCTGATTCTTGGGATTATCTTGTGTTAACATCCCCAGGTAATGCTGTCCATTGTTGCTGCCCAGGTACATGGGTGGCCTCTGCTCAACTCACTGCCCCCTAAGGCCATCCTCCATAGCTGCTCCCTGGCCCTGCTGGCCCCAGTCTGCACTCCGCAGGGTTCTGCCTTCCCAGGGAAGGTATTTCTGTGGGTGAATTTCTGTCAAGGTCCCCTTGGATGGCAGCCATGCCCTCAACAATGCTGTTCAAACAAAATAGTTTTGGAATGTAAATAACAGTGTCTGCGATAGTCACATGAACATAACCGCTATCCACAGAGGTCCAAGGAACAGGTATGAAAGTACAGGTGGGAATAACAGATAATTGTCTGGTTATAAACTGCTTAAAATCACAAGATTGCATCATGGATCTAGTCAGTCTCACAGGCTCTCACTCTGTGTTCCGCAGCAGTTACAAACCGAAGACTTCAGTGTATTACTCCTTTAGGAGACTTGCAATATAAGCAAGAGGAGTCACGGGCGGAGGTTCCATACTAACTTACTGGTAGAAGTGCTGACACCTATTGCATGCAGAAATGGCAAATGCATGTAAAGTAGGGACTCCAGAATCAGGGGGCGAATGATTTAGATAAGGACATATTACAATCGCGAACATGCGTAAGCCCAGGGAACATTACAGTATCATTAATACTTAAATGTGTGTATAGCTATCCTGTTACGTTAATGGATCACTAAAAGAACAGCTAATTTACGAAGGTAACACTCTCCTGCATTGCTGTTTTCTGTACAGAAGCTGGACTTTCATGTCTGTTTCCTTGTTTGGGCTCCAATGGTGGTGTTATTTGTGTGGGTTTTTTTTTTCTTTTTTTACTTTAGATTTGCTTTAGAAATTCTTGTGAAAAGTAAAGCTAGGATTTCTCGTTTTAATTCTGGTATTGAGGTCTTTGTCTGACAGTGTTTTTTCTACAACAGAATATAATTTGTAGGCTAAATCAGACCATACTAAATTGCAACAATTTACCTTATAGAATTAATACAAAATACACACTGGGCTGCAAAGCACTGCAGAAGTACAGGCATGCTGAAGCCTTTTATTGATTTTAGCTTTGAGGATAAGTGATGTTGTTTCTTAGTGACAAGAACTACATGCCAGTAGTGAAGATGTGCCATTGCTCTTAAGTACAAGAGTAGTGCTGACATCTAAAGCCACATTCCCAATACAAAATTTAGATTTAATTTTATAATTACAGTCCATATCTTTCTGTCTTCCTTTCCACACAGATAATCTCCTATATGGCTGTGTGGTCACAGCTTTCTGTTTAAACAGATAGAGGTACGGATTTGTTTTTTTAATAGAAAAATATGAGAGTTAAAAAAGGAATATTTCTATCTACTTAGCTATGCTGCATTCTTAGCTGGTTAAACTAATAGTTTAAAAACATAAATAGTCATATTTATATTTGTTGATTTTAAATATCACCATATAGACATAATTTATGTAGCAGTAAATATGTGTTTATACTGTTAAACACAAATGTAATATAAATATCATATAAATATTATAATCTATCCCTAATCTGTGTTTTCAGATCAATTTTAAGTGTACTTACCTTTCAGCTACCAAAAAGGTAATAGTATGGAGTTTGAACGTATTAGTGGCTTAGTGAAGCAAATTCTAAATTTAAAAAAAAAAAAAAATCCAAAAGCACATGTCTGTTGCATTAAGCAGTGAAAGACATCCTGAAACTTACTGTTGTCCTAATTCTTACAAAAAACCCCAACCAACCAACCCTCAAAAAAGATCAACAGCAATTTCCACCTCCAGAAATATATATTTTTTTAAAAAGATAGACTAAGATCTGCAACAGAAAATGACCTCACATGTCAGATTAGCCACCTGCAATATTTTTTGCCCTCATTAACCAACTAAAAATCAGAAGATTACCAGCTATAATATTTATGGACAATCTTTTGGTTTCTTTTTGTTGTAATTTTGATAGATATACTTAAGCAGCTTGTGGATCTTTGATATTATTTTAACTGAAAGAATTTTGACCTTGATTTATTACCTGAGTTCTGCAGGAAAAAAAAAAAAAGCTATCTTATTCTCTCGTGAAATTCTGTATGAAAATATAATTATGAACATATAATTCCTAAACATTCAATAAATAGAAATACTGAAGTATTGTAAATACAGGTAGAAATTTTCCCCTCTTGGTTTTTTTATATTGATATTAGAAACATTGAAATAAATGAACAGTAAAGAAAAACAAGCATTTTATTATTATTATTTACACCTCTATCAATTATTTCTTCCTTTTTTTTTTTACCCCAATTCTTAAATCCTACTTAAAATTTTCAAATTATTTTATTCTTCCTTTTCCTCTGGATATTCCTGGACTTTCTTCCACTGCTATGTCTTCTCTTTCCCTTCTTAAGAGATCACCTAGTTCTGAGATATAAATAAAGTGGGATCTGTGTTAACCAAGTCTTGCAAGTTTCCACATTGGTATTTTGAATAATTTCTGTGTTAAATTTCATTTCATGAATGTCAATCCTATAGTTCATCTCTGTAAACTCTGTATAGGACTCATGTAAGGTTAGGGATATTTGAGTATAATATTTTGTGGGGCTTTTGCATGCCTTTCACTCCTTTTTGAGTAAACTATCTTCAGTTTAGTGCATGAAGATAACAAAGGGGAAGGATTAAAAAGAAATATATGAATGGAATATACACCCTGTGGCAGTAGGTATCATCCTGTAATTAATTTTATAAACCTCTAAGGTGTCATCAATCTTCTGTTTAAGTTGTTTGCTTTGCTCCTTTTAGTGCAAAGTTATTCCAAAGCCTCATTGCTTTGATAAAAGTATTATTTCCAACTTTGCTTATGTTATGTTTTACATTTATCTTACGAAAGAAATCTATATAGACTACCCTGTCAGATTTTTTTTTTTTAATATATTTTTTAAACTTCTTGATTGTTGTGAGATGGATGGATGAAGGGAGGGAGGAATGGATGGATGGATGGATGGATGGATGGATGGATGGATGGATGGATGGATGGATGGATGGATGGATAGCTTTCTGCCTTCTGACTTGAGTGCCTTCAGTTACTGAATTCTTCCTTACAAGGTTGCTTTCCTTTCCATATCATGAGACCTGGTTCTAGGTTTAGCTTCTATATCACATTTCTTTATGGGAGAAAAAATCTTTACATGATTTCACAACTATATATATAAACATTTTTTCACCTCTATTTCCTCCTCACTGCAGAACTGTCCTTTTTTTTTCTCCTTGCCTATTTCATTGTATTTACTCACATTTTTATATCTGCTAGTTATAGGCTGAAGAACCTCTTCAAATTTTCTTCACAAGGCCGAATGGGAAGGGCACAACTGCCTATTTTTTTCATGAGTTCTATAATTTCTCTATCTAAATTACCAGACTTCAAATAGCACTTCCTCTTACAGGTTTAGTGACTCATTGGTGAAGAACTCTCTGAGCTGCTGCATCCAGAAATTTCAGTATGCTGTTGTTAGTAACTATTTATATTTGGAAAGATAGCCTCCTGTAGTGACACAATTCCTATCAATACCAGTTCCTCCAGTAACATTGCAGAACTCCATATCAAAAACCAATCCCTGATTGTTCCTACTGGAGAACATTTTGATCTGAGCTACTGTCTTTTTTTTAAGACCCTGTGTCCATTCTTATTCTTTTACAGGCTATCATGACCAAGTGATGTTATGGGTGAGTAATTTTAACCAATTTGAACAAAATTCAGCAAAAAGAAATATTCCAGGAAAAGATTTGCAGATGACAGTGACCTGAATGTGGGAGAAGGCAGTTGGATATCATTGATGTATTATGTACAGACCTTTGCTTCTGCTCTTGTCTTTGCACTGTGTATAATACTTTTCAGCAGCTCTATTCTAGTCATAATTGCAGGTCTTAGAGTGGGAACCTCCAGTCTGAGGGATTCCTCTACTCTTAAAAGTCTGTTTTTCTTGTGTATCAGAAATTATATCCTGTCTATTGTGCTGCCTGGGATCCTTGCTCAAGTGCATGTTTCCTCCTTCCACGTGCAGGCTACAGAATTACATGGTTGTGTGACTATGTGATTCTGCTCCCACCTCTGCTGGTACACTTTTAATCCTTGCTATTCTTTATCTGTTCATTCATCATGGCTTGGCTTCATGGACGAAGATTTGGGAAGGGCTTTGCCCACGCTTATTGCAAGCGCGTTGATGGCTGAAAAGGCCAATGCGGGATAGGCAAGACCGGTTGCAAAGAGCACACCGGAGGGTCTCCTTGGGTGCTATAGTCGAGGCACGGTTCTTTCTGCGCTGTCTTTTCTCCTCGAGCCTGATTCTACGCGTGCTCTCAAAGGAGACAGCAGCGTTATGTATGGTGTGTCTCCAAATGTCCCGATTGGAGGCCAGGGTGGACCACTGATGGTGGTCAATATGGCCTAGGCTGAGGTGTTGTTTCGGGGAGTCCTTCTATCTCCTCTTTGGAGCTCTTCTCTTGCGGCAGCCGGTGGCAAGTTCACCATAGAACACGATCTTAGGGAGGCGGTGATCCGCCATCCTGGAGACGTGCCCTGCCCAACGCAGCTGCGTTTTCAGCAACATGGCCTCAATACTGGTGACGTCTGCCTGTTCAAGGACAGCAACGTTAGTCACGTAGTCAGTCCAGTGGATGTTTAGGATTGTGCGGAGGCAGCGCTGATGGAAGCGTTCGAGGAGTCGCAGATGGTGGCGGTAGATGACCCATGATTCAGACCCGTACAGAAGAGTAGGCAGTACCACGGCTCTGTAGACACTGATCTTTGTACTTTTCTTCAGGTGTTTATTGCACCAGACTCTTTTATGGAGTTTTCCGAAAGCTCTGTTTGCCTTTGCTATTCTGTTGTCTATCTCTTTGTCGATCGTGGCATCTGAGGAGATGATGCTACCCAGATAGCTGAACTGCTGGACTGACTGAAGCTCTGACTCGCGAATGGTGATGTGGGGATGATGGTAATCATCTTGTGGTGCTGGTTGGTAGAGAACTACTGTCTTCTTCAAGCTGACTTCCAGCCCAAAAAGCTCAGCCGCCTCTGCAAAGCAGGATGTTAAGCGCTGCAGAGCTGCTTCTGTGTGGGCAACAAGGGCGGCATCGTCAGCAAAAAGCAGCTCGCGGACAAGGTGATTCAGGGTCTTGATGCGGGCCTTCAGTCGCCTTAGGTTGAAAAGGCTCCCATCAGTACGATATCGGATATAAATGCCATCTTGTTCGTCGAGGTCTGCCGTGGCCCTTTGGAGCATCATGCTGAAGAAAACTGTGAATAAAGTTGGTGTGAGAACGCAACCTTGTTTCACACCATTGGCTATTGGGAAGGGCTCAGAGAGTGCATCGCCATATCTGACTTGGCCGCGCTGCCCCTCATGTAACAGGATAATCATTTTGAGGAACTTGGGGGGACATCCTAATCGTTCCAAGATCTGCCACAGACCTTTTCTGCTCACAGTGTCAAAGGCTTTGGTGAGATCAACGAAAGTTACATAGAGACCCTTGTTCTGTTCCCTACACTTCTCTTGCAGTTGTCTAAGAACGAATACCATGTCTGTGGTACTTCTGTTGGCTCTGAAACCACACTGACTTTCAGGTAGAAGTTCTTCTGCGATAGCGGGTACCAATCTGTTCAATAGTATTCTTGCGAGGATTTTTCCAGCAAAGGAGAGCAGAGTTATGCCTCGGTAGTTTGAGCAGTCTGACTTTACTCCTTTTTTCTTGTACAGGGTGATGATGATTGCATCACGGAGATCTGGTGGTAGTTCGCCTTGTTCCCAACAGCGCACAACTAGCTCGTGAAATTTAGCATGGAGCGTTTGGCCTCCATGTTTCCAGATTTCAGGCGGGATTCCGTCGACCCCAGCTGCCTTGCCGGTTTTCATCTGCTGTATGGCCTTAAGGGTCTCTCCCATAGTAGGGGCTATATCCAATTCATTTTTCACCGTTTGTTTTGGGATGAGCTGGATTCCTGAGTCTTGGACTACACGGTTGGCACTGAAGAGAGTTTGAAAGTGTTCAGACCATCGATTCAGGATGGAGGTTTTATCTGTGAGAAGCGTTTGGCCATCTGCACTGAGTAGGGGGCTTTGAACTTGGTGTGTGGGTCCGTACACTGCTTTCAGAGCCTCATAGAATCCTCTGTGGTCACCCAAATCTGCGCATAGTTGAGTCTTTTCTGCTAGGTTGAGCCACCACTTGTTCTGGATGTCTCGAAGTTTCTGTTGGAGTTTGCTGCATGCAAGACGAAAGGCTGCTTTTCTTACATGGCAAGATGGCTGAGCGAGGTGTGCTTGGTGAGCAGATCTCTTCTTTGCCAGCAATTCCTGGATCTCTGGATTGTTTTCATCAAACCAGTCTTTATTTTTCTTTGAGGAGAACCCTAAGGATTCTTCGGAGGACTGCAGGATGCTATTTTTAATATGTTGCCAAAGCGCTTCAGAAGAGTCTATGGGATGGTCTTCAAGCCTAGTTTGAAGGTTTGCCTGGAAGCTGTCTCTCACTGCAGCTGTTTGAAGATTGTTAACTTTGAGCCTCCTCCTCAGAATGCCACCCCTCTTAGGTTTGGGCTTAAAGTGGAGGTTAAGTTTGCAGCGCACAAGGCGGTGGTCTGTTTGACATTCTGCACTAGGCATCACTCGGGTGTGACAGACATCGCGAACATTTCTCTGGCGCACTAAGATATAGTCAATGAGGTGCCAGTGTTTAGATCGAGGATGCATCCAGGTTGTCTTCAGGCTGTCTTTCTGCTGGAAGATCGTGTTGGTGATGGTAAGCTGCTGCTCAGCACAAAACTCTAGCAAGAGGCGACCGTTGTCATTGCAGTTTCCAACTCCATGCTTGCCTAGTACTCCTTTCCAGGCTGCAGAGTTCTTACCTACTCGGGCGTTGAAGTCACCAAGGATTATGATCTTATCATCTGCAGGAACCTTTTGAGTAAGGCGGCGCAGATCGGTGTAGAATTTGTCTTTTTCTGTAGGGTCAGCTTGGAGAGTTGGGGCATATATGCTGAAGAGAACAACATGTTGCTTGTTGTGTAGCAGGAGGCGTAAGGAGATAATGCGATCGGAATGACCTGTTGGCAAATTTTCAAGTTTAGAGGTGATGGAGTTTTTAATCATGAAGCCAACTCCGGAATGATGACTTTCGGTTTTGGGTTTGCCTGACCAATACAGTGTGTAGCCAGCACCATGTTCTTGAAGGCTGCCTTCCTCATGAAGGCGAACTTCACTGAGAGCAGCAATGTCGATGTTGAGTCGTGACAGTTCGTGAGCAATTATAGCAGAACGGCGTTCAGGACGCCCACTGTCTGCTGTATCGAGCATGGTTCTGATGTTCCAACATGCGAGTGTCAATCTGGACACACCTTTGGAGGCAGGTGTATGCCTTTGTCTCTTTGTCTCTGGTTGACCGCAGAAGAAGATGTCCGTTGGCCGCGGCTAGCCAACCGGATTGGAAGGGGAGATGAGCTTTGGTTAGGCCACCTTTTCTAGGCCCCTCTCCATGTGGAGCAAGCAGTGCTCTCCTTGAAAAGGCTGCTTGGTCATTCAGGATGCTGCCGAACGAGACTGTCATCTCCTGGGTCAGTCTCAAGCGACCAATGTCCTGAACCGCCTGCATGCAGGGTTGGGTCTGCGGCTTCCAGTGACATCTTTCCACCTGCCGTTTCGTCCCTTGCCTGTCGCTACAGGGCTTTGCAAACGTGAGTACACCCTTCAAGCCTGCGCGGTGGATTTTTTAGGTGAGGCGCAGCGTGCGCGAGACTGGCTGTGTTGCCATCTACCTATTTCCTTTATCCTAATGTGTACCACAGTCAGGTGAGGAAAATATGTGTCAAATGTTCCACATCATCTTATAGATAGAGCTTATCCCTAGATCAGATGCATGGTTTGCCTTGTGATGAGGGCCAAAATAGCATGACCAACATCGTATGTCAGTCTAGAACACAGATTCTGTCTCTACAGTTGAAATGCTTGGCATAATGGAAGGAGCAGAAATCAGAAAGCAGGAAAGAAATCCTAAAAAATTATTTCAACCTCTAAAGTCATTGTGAGCATAAGAATATGCCGATCCAGTTCTGAGTAACTGTGGCTGTTTTTTCACGTGTGTCACCTTTAGGATAAAGAATGCAACAACTGGTCAGTGTTGTTCACAGTGTTTATATTTGACAGGTGATTTTGTAAAGAGTAGAGTGAACAGCACAACAGTCATGATTGAAATATCAATTCAAGTGCCTGATTTCTTAAACAATTACACCTATCACTTGCCATCTGCAATGGTCAATATGCTTTTTCAGAAAATATGAAACATCACAAAATCAAAAAGTACATTTTCTGTGGTCTAAAAGACATCGAATTTTCAACTTTTTCAATAATATATGCATTTTTTCTGATAAGTATTGTTATTCATAAAATGGTGAAAGATATTTAATATTAAGGATTTAATGGAAAAGCAAGATCGGGGGTTGCAGAACCATGCTTCAAAAAAGTTTTCGAGTAATTTTGAAAAAACAAAAGTAGAATTTTTTTCAACGTTTCAAAAGTATAAACTGACAAGTTCATTTAGCATCAGATAACTTTTTAAAAGATTAATGACACAGGTTTTGTTTTCATCTGCAACTTTATTTTATTTGTTAGGGTTTTTTGTCAATTTTACATTAAAAAAAATAGGCAATTGTGAATACAGTCTGTGCAAAGAAATCTGACTCCCAGAAACTGGATTTACTGTCTCCTAGTTGTTGTTGCATACCCAGGAAGGGGCACATATGAAAATCTCACTGCAAGAATCTTTTTCCTTCTCTCTTGAGAAATGTAATGTCATAACTAACTATGTGAAATGATATATGGTGTGAATTGCCCTCTGATCTGCAGAGAAGCTGCGTGCTTTAGAGACATATAACTGGACCACAATGGAGATTAATGAAGATAGATGCAGTAAAAAAGGCTGGTGTTAATAGAGGTATTTTAAAAATGTGCCATCAAAGTGAGAAATGAATAGCCTTAATGTTTAAAAGACAAAAAATAAAATGTCGAGCAATGCTAAGAAGCAGCTGCTTGAGTAATAATTTTTTAAAGCACTAGTGATCAACAGACTGTAGATATTTTACAGGGGGATGCTACATTAGATTATCTTGTCAATACTACTTCCACAGGAGGAAATTAAATTATTTAGTTCTTTATTCAGCATACACAGCTGTCGCCGGTCGGCTGAGGCAAGCCAATCACGGGGACGTGCCCTTTCCTATCCCTGAACCCCTCTCCTCCGGGAGAGAAAAGGGTTAAAAAGCAGAGATACGAAAAGGAAAAGAAAGATTTTGTGAGACCTCTGAACGTTTGGAAAACTGAAACAAACTTTATTAAGACTAGAACAAAATATATATCATATGCAGGGAAAAACCAATGCAAAATGTGAGGGTTTATACAGGATGGAAAGGCGAGGGTTAAACGCGAGTAAGAGAGAAAGGGGGACGGTACCACGTGGAGTCCGAAAATGGCACCGGCCACGTGTGCGCTTTCGTGGAGTAAACAAAGGGAAACCGCGGCTGTTACGAACGCGGGGCTCCAACGTGCAAAGCGCTGTTCCTACCAGTTTCTTGTCGTGCAGTTTGTAGAAGCGAAGCAGCAAGAAGCAGCAGCGCTGGCAGGCAGAGAGAGATGCGGTGTTACGGCAGCAGGCAAAGAGCAGCCTCAGGGCGCGGGTCTCCAGGCGGCGCGAGCAGTCTGTCCCAGGCGGCGCGGCGGGGGCTGCACCGGCGCACAGTCTCGCTCCACTCCAGCAGCGCGGGGGAGCCATAGCCGCAAGTCTGGAGAAAACCTCTTCCCGGAGCGAAGCTGAGGTCCCGCAGCGCCTCTTGCAGCGCGGAGCCAGAAGTGTCCGGAGAGAGAAAAGACCCGAGAAGCCAAAAAGCCGCGAAAGCCCCCAAAGAACCCGAGCCCGCGGCTCTTAAAGGCACAGTACGCTCCCGAGAAACTTTCTCAGCCAATGGGATGTGTGATCGTAGCATGGGAGGGAATAGCTAATTGGTCAGTTTAAAACAAAAGCCTTCAAGCAGGTTTTTTCCTTTAAACTGCCACAACAGCCTAGTTTTAAATGGCTTAAGCAATGGATATGGAAAATTTGTTGATATTTTTCTGGCTGATTTATGTGGAACTTATTCCAAAAGGTCTTCAATGCCCTAAAGGAATACCTGGGTAATGAGCAACGAATACTGTGTAAATGTGCCTAATGATGAGGCTAGTGATATCAGAGTGTGAACATGCTAATGAATGAAATCAACCCCTCAGTAATGAATTTAAAAGCCATCAGAGAATGCTATTACATTTGCAACCTACAGTTCAGAATGCAGCCCAGATGAAATAGTCTTGATGGAACTTGAATCCTCAATCTTGGAGAACACACCCATGCTTGTGCAATTGTGTCCTCAGCCTGTAGAAATAAGAATCTGTCGCTGAATGCACTTTTGTGAAGAAACTGCAGAAATGAGAGCTTCACAGATCCACCTGCCTTTATGGACTAGAATAATTGCAGGATAAGTGAAGAAAAAGGTGGCATGTATTCTACATATCCAATTGTACTGGGTTTTTATGGCAAGGTTTTGGTAGTGGGGGGCTACAGGCGTGGCTTCTATGAGAAGCTGCTAGAAGTTTCCCCTATGTCCAATAGAGATGATGCCAGCCAGCTCCAAGACAGACCTGTCACTGGCCAAGCCCAAGCCCACGAGTGATGGTGGTAGTGCCTTTGTGATGAAGAATTTAAGAAAGAGGAAAAAGAAAACTGCGCATCTGCAGCCAGAGAGAGAAGTGAGACTATGCGAGAGAAAGAACTCTGCAGACACCAAGGTCAGTGGAGATGGAGAGGGAGGAGTTGTTTCAGGTACCGGCACAGAGATTCCACTGCAGCCCGTTGTGAAGTTCATGGTGTGGCACACTGTCCCTCTGCAGCCCATAGAGGTTAACAGTGGATCAGTTATCCACCTGCAGCCCGTGGAGGACACCACACTAGAGCCAGTGGATGTGCCTGAATGAGGCTGTGACCCTCTGGGAAGCCTGTGTTGGTGTAGGCTCCTGGCAGGACCTGTGGGCTCATGGATAGAGGAGGTCATGCTGGAGCAGGTTTGCTGGCAAAACTTGTGACCCTGTGGAATATATCCATGCTGGAGCAGTTCGTGAAGAACTGGAGCCTGTGGGAAGGATTCGTGTTGGAGAAGTTCATGGAGGACTGTCTCCCATGGGAGGGACCCCACACTGGAAGGAAGGAGCCCACATGTGACGATCTGACCACAACTCCCATTCCCTGTCCCACTGCGCCATGTAGGGGGAAAGAGGTAGAGAACTTGGGAGTAAAGTTAAACCCAAGAGGAAGGGGGGTGGGTGGCAAGGGAAGGTGGTTTTAAGGTTTGGGTATATTTTTTCTTATCCTACTCTGATTTGATTGGTAATAAATTAATTTCCCCAAGTCAAGTCCATTCTGCCCATGACAGTAATTTGTGAATGATCTCTCCTTGTCCTTATCTTGACCCACCAGCCTTTCATCATATTTTTTTTTTCCTGTCCAGTTGAGAAGGGGAAGTGATAGAGTGGCTTTGGTGGGCACCTGGCATCCAGCCAGGGTCAGCCTACCACACCAATATATGACCTTTTATGGAAAGACCATCTCATTCTCTATGTCATTCTCTGTGAAAAGGACAAAAAGACTCTCTCCTATAGTAACTCCTTACTAGTAGTGAATTTTCTGGTTTTGGAGGCTGAGAGAACAGTGATTCCAGCAGAGCCAGCTGGCAAAATTACCTCTAGCACAAATGGATTGGCCATCTAGCTATACTATGGCCGTTCATTTAGGAACATATTTTCGAGAACAATTGCTTGAAGATAACAAGAATATGTATAACTGGCTTGAGATCCTTTAATTTAGCAGACCAAAGTAGTGCATCCAAGAACTTTCACATTCTCCATAATCTATAAATTTGTAGTTCTTGAAAAAGACCATTTATATGTATCCTGTCATGATCTGCTTAACTCCTGTAAAATAACACAATCTCATAAAATTGTCATGACAGTTTTTCTCATTGGAATGGGATCATGCCATTTTCTGCAGCAAAGGTATTTCACATATTTATTTATTCAGATTTCAACTTTTTTTTTCCTCCTTTACAATAAAGATAACCAGAAAACTGTTTTTTTTTTTTTTTAATGCTTCTGCATTTGCCTTTGCAGTCTTTTTTTGTATGAGTCCTCTTAGACAGGTGAAGTTATGTTTCATTGTGCAGGACACTCAAGACTAGCTGATATGAAATGTCTTAAACATTGTTTTTGCCCCCAGATCCATGATACGTGGAGGAGAAAGTAATTAGAAATTAAAAAGTAATTAGTTGGGTCTTACCCAGAAATATCATCATATACCATGCCTGGCCTAGCTACTGGGTTTCATCCCAAATAGCTCATTGCTGTTTCACCTAGAGTACTGGATGCTCACTGAACCCTTTTCTCCTACCATCTCAGTTCTTTACTCAAGAAATAACTTTTTTGTTTCCTTTGGATCATGGCATTGGAAAATCCTTTTTGCAACCTCTGGATGATATTTAGAAATAGCATTTTTCCCATAAGCATCTTAATCACTGTTCTTCAACTTTTAATTATTTCTCCAGAGTTGTTTTGGCTATTATTTTCCATCTGTCCTTACAAAAACATCCATTTGATTTTGCTTGATGCAATCAGCTGGAATCTACTCAGTAACCATAGTTTGAATATTATCCATGTTTTTTTAAAGACACAATACACCAAATTTCTCATTAGCAAAATTACCTTAGATTGTGTCATCTGTGGGTGTCATTGTCTGTAGAAATAAATTTTGGTTTCTTAATTTTTGTGCTTAAGGATAAAAATATGTGGGTGAAGTATTAGGCTTACTTATAGATGGGAGAAGATGACATTATAAACGGTTCAGGTATTTCTGTTTGCAGCATTTGCAAGTTATCTAATTTTAAATGGATGTCAGACGCCAATTACATGAACTACTCTTGCAAGATGTCCCTTATAGTGGAATTTAAAAATAATGAAGAAAAACCGGAATCCTGCATCTGGCTAAAATGAAGTAAAAGCTCAGGTTGAGTGTAGAAAGTAGTTCACATTTTTTTGAGGGATAAAATGATGTTTCTGTCAGGAATATTGCCTTCATTTTTGATTTATCATATTTGTGTAATTTACATATTAAACATGCTAGACTAAAATTGTTCCTAGTACAGCTCAGCTAACATCAGCTGAATTTACAGTGGTAGTTTAATGTGTTATTTCTTACAACTTTACTGAATTTAATGTCTAACTTTTATGTGGTTATTCTGCAGTGTACTTACATGCAACGACTATTTCTCCTCTCCAGCATTGTCTTTCTTTCACTTCAGGAAAAAACTCGTAAGAAAGGAAAATTTCCTGTGAATCCATCCAAATTTTTTTTCTGGAACATCCCATTTCTCCCTGTTTTATCAGATCAGTTATCAATTTACTCACCAAACCAAACAACACCAAACATGACTTCTAGAATCTGAAAGGCTGACTTTTGTGTACAGAGAGAGGGTTTATGTAAAGGCCTTAGGAGCTGAAGATAAATTCATGTTTCTTAAAAGCACATGCCTTCCTTATTTAATTGGAGTTTCTTCTTCCATCAGGGTGCTTTGTCTCGGATTCTTGAAGTTGTTTTCCCATGTCTTCCAGTCATTAACATTGCCCTAATTGCTGTTCAGTTTCATAAGGAACGCCTCGATTCCTGCTCTGTCCTTCAGGTTAATTTCTTCAAATTTCTCTATATGTAATTTATCTGAAAAAGCAACCAACCCACCCTATTACTTCAACTTCAGAATTTAGTTGTAATTTCTAAAAGTTCACTAATTATTTGTTCTTTTTGCCAGGCTTCCTTCTTCTTTTTACTGCATAATGTGAGTTTTGCAAACTTTAGAGATTATTATCTTCTTTTCCTTTCCCTTCTTTTTCTTTGATTTTTTTCTGCTAACATTTATTTTATTTGGATACATTATCTTGTCTGTCTTCATTTCAGCTTTGTTTTCTTTGTCCTCATCTACACAATGTAGAATATTTTTTCATAATATTTTTGCAAGGGGTGGTGTACGGTTTATCTGGAACTCATCCATAACTGTGTGCTTATGCTATTCACAAGTACACAACAGATAAACTGTCAGTTGAACTATCCAATTTTCTAATAAGTTGGCAAGAGCCTTAATTACCGCAGTAACTTATACAGTGAAGAAATAAAATGGCATGTAATACTCTCAGGAACTTTGCATGATTTATGTATTTTATATTTTAAATTTTATATAGCTATAAAATAATTAGCAGGTTGTTCATGGGAAGGTTATACCCAATTCATGGCAGCCTTTGAAATGGAACTTTTGAAACAGATTATAATATGTTGCAGGACTCGGTTTGAAATTCAGCTCTAAGTAAGAAGTATTGTCATAGTTTGAATACCACGTTATGCTTAATATTTTATTGAATTTATATTTAAAGTCCTGCTTAAAAATACGTTAGTTTCCATGAAAACTGGTTATTTCATAGGACTTTTTTGTTATGTTTGTCTTCAAGTTTATCACCCTTGTTCTTCACCTATCATATGCTGATCATAGGAATTTTCTTTCTGAACAAATAATCAGTTAACAACCTATGATATAATGCAGCAGCTGAGCCACACTCTGATACTGAAACCCCAAGAATGAGACAGTTCCTTTTTCTGGAGTACCGTTGCCTTTGGTCTTGGTCATGCATGAGTTCACTGGTTTTCCTACCACCCACACATACTTCAGCCACCAATCCAGTTGCTGAAAGGAGTTCTGTGGCAAACGGAAATTGCTGGAAAATTAAGAAAAAAACATTTGCTATTTTTTTCTATGATAGCTAAGGCTAACTTTACCTGTCGCTGAAAGGCAAAACTTTCTCTTTTTAGATTTTTGTACACAGCGGAGGTGGTGTAGGTTTTTTGATTTGTATAAATATGCATTTTGGAATCAGCTTAAACAACTGTTTTCTACATGTTGGCTTTGTTTTCTAAGCATGGTAAAACGTGTACATTTTTCATCTAACAAATCTATATATCTAATGGATGTGTTCATTCACAAAGTTACATGGCAACAAGACAGGCAACTTGACAACATTTTCCAAACAATTAAAAAAATCATGGCACGGATTTGAAAAGGTAGCTTTCTATCTTCTTGGATTGCCTAGTTATAGATGCACTGTTAAGACATAACTGAACAGTTCATAGTGACTATTCCTAATTATGTTTTAAATTCCCTAATTCTCTAGTGAGTTTCAATGTGTCATGTTACTGTTATGTAATAATAGCTCGAACATCTTTAAGCCATTAAATGATGTACATTTCTGTAAATAAATGAAATTGTTTACAGATCCCATCCATGAGACTGTGTTGATTTTTCCTTGTGGGCAGGAAGTAAACAGTCAGGAAAAAGAAGCTTTTGAATGTTTTGAAGATTTCTGCATAAATAAATAAATAAATAAATGCCCCAGAACAATGAGTGGCTGTTGGAAAAAAGATGGTATAGGCTTTCTGTGTAATTGTCGTTTGAATGCCAAGTTGACTTCCTTATCTTCCATGTGTGCTAAACATTTATTGTGTGAGGTGAATACTTTTCATAATATTTGGTCACCTATATGCTTTACTGCCAGGCACCTTAAACCTATTGCAGATTGATGTGGGTCTGTTCAATTTTTTTTTTTGGTGATACTGGACTTTCTTAAAAAGTCTAGTGTATCTTTCCATATATAAATGAAATCAAACTGTGCATAGTTAATTGGTTAGTTGTGGGGAGTGAATCTAGCCTTATGTCTAGAAGAAGTGCATAGATTTTTTTAAAAATTATTAATGCTCTTATTAAAAATAATTATTATTGTGGGGATTGAAAAATATTGAAACAGCTTACTATGTCTTGGGTTTGGGAAGTGTCAGAAAACCTTGATGCATTCAAGCCCTGATGCTTCTTTGCATTCAGTTCTCAGTTATTCAATTCACAGAATTCAAGGAAGGGAATAGGAATTCATCTTAGTATGTAAATTATTTTCCCCTGAATGCTGAATTGGATACTTGATCTAAGGTCAACTCTTAATATATACTAGGTCAAGAGGCTTCATACTTCTTTGAGGACTCTGTACATGTTATCTGGAACAAAAACTAACTTTTTCAATTTTTTATTCCCCAAACTGACATACGTTGAAGTGGCTTGCCTATGTTAGTACAGGTATTAATGGTGGAATATTGGTTAAATGCATCCCTCTGGTTACTCCAAGAAAACCGGTCTGTCCTTTGTATATCAAGTGATTCTGGGACAAACAATGATTTTTAATGTTATTTGCCTAAAAAGCTCACAGGCCACATTTACATTGGTGTTTAAGCTTGTGCTGAATTTAAGATTAAGGAACTTTATATACAAGCAATATCAGTTGCCACACATTTTGTTTGTAATTAGTATAGCTGTTGGTTATTCATGAA
Organism: Bucorvus abyssinicus; assembly: GCA_009769605.1. Taxonomy (NCBI): domain Eukaryota; kingdom Metazoa; phylum Chordata; class Aves; order Bucerotiformes; family Bucorvidae; genus Bucorvus; species Bucorvus abyssinicus. The sequence continues at coordinate 35,592,941 of CM020063.1, forward strand.
AAACTTTTTCAAGTACTTTGGTTTTCCTCTGTGTTTGAAGTTCCTCTCAGGAATTTCAAACCATGTCCAGCTTATGGGATTTTGAAAGGTTGTTCTTAGTTTCATGAGCTAAGTGTTCCTCTGCAGTGAGCCCTCTGTACCAAGAACCTCCAAGACTAAATGAGACCTACTTGAGTTTTTGGATGGCATTTTTTCTTCTCACTTTCAGCCACAGATAACAGCTATGTTTTCTCATAATTTTCTCACAGTTTGGCTTATTCAATAGTGGCTCAACAGCAGTACCATTAGTAGTGGGATTAGTAAAAATCTTTTGACTGACTTGAAGGCCTCTAACTCTTTGTCATGAGATTTGGCAGTAGATTTACACATGGTACAACAATGCTTGCATACAAGTCATCTGTACCATGTGGCTGAAAAATGTACCTTTCTCTGCTTTCCCTTTCTACCTCATTTATCAGAATAAGACAGCATATTTGTCTTTGGGAAGAGAGGTCATGGAATAGGTTACCTCTGACTTCTTTATAGAAGCCTTGTTACACTGGTGCGTCTTCCCGCTCAGTGTTGCGGTGTGATGTATTACCAAACTCCTTCACCTCCCTTCTTTTGAAATTTCTCCATATAGGTTTTTTTGGTTTGTTTTTTTTTTTTTTTTGTGCTCCCATGAGTTTCAGGGAAAAGACAATTTTCCTGCCTCTGCCGACACACCTTCTCCACAATGATCGGTAGCTGGACCATGTATTCCACGTCATTGTATACTGTTCAGTACTCTAAACATCCAAACCTGAATGAAGTCTGAGAGGGACTGGGAAAAAGTGAAAAAGCAGTAACATGATACTAGTTCTGCAGCAATGCCAATTCTCATGAGAATTGTTTAAAGTCTTAGTTTTTTAAGGCTTGCCTTTTACTCTGCTTATGAAATACAGAAGTCCCTTTGTAAGTTAATCTAGTGTTTTGGGTGTTTTTCCCCAAGCCAGAGATATAGGTACACTGGATCACAGATTAGCAATGCTCCCTTTCCATGTTATAAGGTTCCTTGCTTCTAAAGTTTCACTGGTAGATTGAGTGATGTGTTAACAGAAAAAAAAAGCTGTGATAATTATAAGGTATTCTGTTGTTCTTTCTGTTTAAGTCCTTATAGGAGCTTTTGGTCTGCTTATGATTAAAAAATACTTAGTGTGGTGTTTACTTCATATTTTTCATCAGGGATGGCTTGAACACAGATGTTACCTGAAACAATTCTGAGACATTTCAACACAGTCTACATGATTTTGTATTTATCTGAAGTACCCATCAAATACGTCCTTATAAATCTGTAATACCTGCTAATGATTACCCACATTTACTTGAGACTGGACTTTTGCCTTGCCATCTTTATGTCCAGACAGTGTAGAATATTTGAGATTTATATCCAGCTGCAGATAGCACGTGAATTTCTTGAGAAAGGAAAAGTTGTTATACTGCTTATGTTTTCAGGGAGAATGTGAGAAGGGAGCTGGTGGTTTCTTTCTTCAAAATGCTAAACAAGATTTGTTAGAGCAATCCTCAAAATGGCCACGAGTAGTGGACGTTAGGAGGACTTGCAAGGAGTTGATGAGACTCATTAGTAATTGAATTGAGTTTTTGGTTACAGACACACCTGTAGATATAAAACATAACCCTAAACACTTCAGCTGAGCCTGAAACTGATTCATGCTAGCAACTGTTTACATGCATAGAAATCAAAGACAGTTCATGCCTCAGGGAGTTGACAATACAAAGTAAATAAGGAAGAGAAATATTAATGCTGTGAGTTGAAAAATGCCTCTGGGTCAGACAGAGCTGAGAACAGAACTTGTTTTCCAACTGCACATCCGAGCCCTTAAAGGACCCAGAAGTCTAAAGTGATCTAAATAAGTTTCTATAAATTATATATAAATATAAATGCTCAAAGAAATTGTGCTATACCTTGAGTTTTTCATCAGTCGTGGTGCTAGCATCCATCTACTGCTACCACTAGAGACTTTCAGGCTTGTGAAGAGGAAAAAAACACACTTTTCAATTGCAGTAGTCATGAATTCCTTCAAATGCTCTCCCCATTACTTGCCAAATGATTGCACTATCATCTCTCGAAAAATACACTGACTTCAGAGTCATTAGGATTAGTTTGCTCAGATGCTTCTTTTTTTTATATCCTCTAACCTGTCTTCTGACAAAAAAATTAAGGAAGTCTTGTCTCTCCGAACAGGTCCTCAAGGTCAAATAGAATATTTCAAGATACTGTGAGCTGAAAAAAGTGGTGTTATTCTCACCAGCAGAAATAAATATTGTTTTCTTTCATCTTTGTGGGACTTTTTAGCATTGTGTTGAAAATCGTAGTTGTGTTAACAACTGCATATAAATTTTTTGTACTAATACAAAACTCCCCATATTCTCACTTTTTAGTATAAACATAGATAGATATTTGTTTAATTTGTCATTGAATTAAAGTATTTGTGAATTGCAGTGTACAGGACCCGTCTGGTTTTCATTTGTGATTTCTAACCATTCTTTCTATAAATAAATAATGGTTATAATATGAAAATAAATCTTGTTTTCTTCAATTTTGCTTAGAATTTCATTTTGGATTGGACTGAATTTGAGCAACCTACTGAAGGCAAAATTAAATGGTCTTCCTCCTCAAGTCCCTTCTGAATTTTATGCATGGGAAAAATATTTTATTAAAGCTTGTATCATGTCCTTTTTCCACGCTATAATTTTATTCTTCCTTGGACTTCAACAAAACAAAACCAAAATTTAACTGTAAAGCAAAGGATATCAGCTAACAGGATAATTAACTAGAAAGATTTCCAACAAAGAATCATTATCCTTGTAGTTAACAAAAATTAATGAAAGTTATGAAGTGTTTATAAGAAAGAGCATACTACGTCTCCAAAAGTTAATGAGGATAGTTCTAACCAGACTGTAAAGAGTGCAAAACTATTTAGTAAATCACAGAGTTCCTGTCTCTGGGAACCTGCTCTAGGGCTAAAACCTCTACATACATCTTGCTCTGAAAACCTTATCCACATTTAATCCCATCATTTAGGAATACTGTGGGTTATATTATGAGTCATCCTAACTTCTTAATTAGAACATACTTTGACTTTTATTAGCTGTGAGACAGTGGGTATTTCTGTCTACTCTTTGGTTTGCTTTACCTGCAGGGAATAAAAGTCAGCTTTTAAAAATCATGGGATGTGCAAATTAAACAATAAGTAAAAGTGCTTACAAGTTATAGGATGTGAAACAATTTTAAATTGATTGTTCAGATAAAATAATTTCTTTATTTATGGCCATCCTACCCGATGTTGTGCTGTGATTCTCAGCCTGAAACAAGTTCAGGCATAGTTAAAAGACTCTTGTGCCCTGAAGACTTGCCCTTTCTTATTTTAATCTTCTCTTCCTTTTCCCTTAAATTCTTGCATAGGTTCTTTGCAACGTGTTTTATAAATAGATAGGTGTAAGGCTAAGATAAGGAGGTGCTGAATGCTGAAGAATACAGGTTCATCTTCTCCTCTTGCTATTTAAAGCTACAATTGTAACTACCTACAAGTTGAAGTCTGGTATAGAACAGTATCAAATCTTGTTATTTCTTTCTCATTTATGTGTTTCTGTATCCTGGTCAAACTTTTCATTCCCATAAGAGTAGTGTTCTATTTGGATATATTTTTGGTTTTGACCCCAGAAAACTCAATGATACTTAGTAGATTCTTCTCAAAATATCAAATACAAAAGTTAACCTCCTGCCTTTGACACACCCCCAGTCTACTGGCCTTTGGAGATTCAGGTGTTTGAAGAGAAACCCTTAATGCTGTGCAAATGTTGCTCAGCCGTAGCAAAAATATTGGTGTGTAATACTGTTTTATCCACAAATGCAAAGCACAGCACCTTGCGAGCTGCTATGAAGATCATTAGCTCCATCGCAGCCAGACTCAGTACAATGCGGAAATTGTTCAGCCTATTTGTGTATTGACTGTTTATTAAAATGCTTATAGGGAGTTGTAGGTGCAGCTGCAGGGTGAAGAGCACAAAGGCACAAATCAACATCTTTCTCACAGAGAAAGAGATCGTGTATTTCACAACTGGACTTTAAAGGAATCTGAACCGATTTCACTCATTTGGTCAGAGAGTTAGCCATGTAAGGGTAATTATGTTCTATTTACCCAAATTAATTTTTAGCTATGTGACACATTCACTTCTGCTTCCTGCTCTGAGCTCTTCATTAAATTTCCAAACAGTAAGAAGCATGACCATGTACCTGTGGAAATGTTCAGTGTTACAGGAAGTAGCTGTGTAGGGAAAATTAAATGACAGTGTTCTGCTTAGTTAAGAATTGTGTGTCTATCTGAAGGGAATTCTACAGTGCTTTATCTAATTAGATGGTTGCATTAATCCATTTAACCATAAATGTTGATGCGAAGTGTTATACTGATTACAGATCACCAGTCAGGATTCCCAGCATGTTATAAATAAATAAACTTTTCTTTTTGCAGTGCATGAACGTGCTTCCGCAACTCTTTTGAAATGCATTATATCTCTTGCATTACAAACTTAGACTATGCTGTGTGAATTAAACTGACTTGGCATGTCAGCATAAAGAAGGCCATCCTTTGGCTGTTTCGCTTCTATACTGGATTTTTCCAGACTTGGATAATCATAACTGAGACCACTCTGAATAAATTCTGTGCCTATGTCAAAGGAGTTTTTGAAGAGAAGTGAGAAAAACACTTCTGTCCTTAAGAGCAAACACTTCTCAGCTCTTCAGCAAATTTTGTGAGAGTGATCCAGGTTTGCCTACCTCACTAAAAAAAACCTAATGTGGAACAGCTCTTACTTCTCCTCTTTTCAGCAACCAAAGTGGCCCAAACCTGTAGAGCAGGTCCCAGCAGCATCTGGGTGCCCTACAGCTCAGCAAAACCCACAGGCAGTAAAAAGCAGAGAAGCCAGCACACACCTTCATGTTTTTCCACATCTAGGCATCTTCTGTGCCTGAATGACGCAGCTGAGAGCTGTTTTATGCCTTAGCCAAGCTGCAGGGTAGGTGGTCAGGCTCTGAGAGATCCCAAAAAGCATTGGACACAAAGGAAAAGCTCCTTTCTTCCCCCTGGGTCCACCTATCAAAACATCTACTTGCTCCCACATTTCAGAAGACTCACAAATCAGCAAGTTTTGCAATACCCCAGTCTGAGTTTTCATCTGTCTTCCTGAACTAGTTTCATCTTGTGCCACAATTGTACAGTCACAGGACCAGAGAAACACTCTCTGACTTTCCCACATTTTATGGAGCTATTTTAATGAACAATTAGTTTCCCTTTTCCTGGACAAAGGAATATTTATTTGCTTAATGTAAGAAGAAACAACTTCAAAAGAAAGTCACAGAAGGAATTTTCATCAGTGATCTAATGGTCTGTGGTAGCTTGTTTGGGTATGACAACCAGAATTCAAGTTCTTGCTGTTGATCAGGCAAAATAGATTCAACAGGCATTCAAAGTGGCCTTTCCCAAAACACCCTGTTCACATGCTTGTTCTCCTCTCCCAAAAAAAGAGATTCTGGGAAACTGTCTAGAAATAAGTATGCTGCTGTTGTTTAGTAGGAAGACCTTGGGGTTATGCATTTCTTAGATTTACTTAAATTAGTATATTTTGATGAAATACTGTTTTAAAACACTATATGTTGGTAGTAAAAAAGCCTGAGAAATATGAGTGGAATAATGAGTCAGAGGTATTCATAAATCTGTATGTAGGTTTTTAAATACATTGAAGGTATGTGGGTAACTAACAAGAAAGCAATGACTCACCTTGAGCTCAGCAGTGGAGCACAAGGTCAGCATTACTCAGCACCTGAGGCAAAGAGTTATCTTTTAATAAGCCTTCATGTTGTTTCACAGATAAAATGGAGATTATTAAATTAAACTGAAACACAGTTAAACAATTGAGGTTTTCAAATGTCTGCCTCTTCTAGAGCACATTTTATCAGTAGTTTACAAAGGGATATAAAAGCAGTTGGAGTATATATTTAATTATATTACTTCACTTTTATTCATTTACAATTTAATTTTGGAAAATGTTATTGAGTCCTGGATCCTAAAATCTCCGAAGTCAACTTTAGTCCCAGCCACTGTGTCTGCACTCTGAAGCCTTTTGAAGTAGCTTCATATTGGACCAAAGCTGACAGATAAGTCAAAGCTTGGCTGTGAGCAAAGGATTTTTCCTCCTTCAAACTAGTGGTTCCTCCCTTGAGTTGCAGAGGGCAGTGTCTGCCCAATCTATAGATACTTCAGTGGCTTCAAACACAGAATCACAGAATCATTTTTGTTGGAAGGTGCCTTTAAAATCATCAAGTCCAACTGTTAACCCAGCACTGCAAGGTCACCACTGAGCCATGTACCCCAGCACCACATCTGAACATCTTTTAAATTCATCCAGGGATGGTGACTTCACCACGTCCCTTGGCAGCCCGTTCCAATGCTTGACAACCTTTTCTGTAAAGAAATTTTTCCTAACATCCAGCCTAAACCTCCCCGACACAGCAGACACCATGTCTAGGCCTGGTGCTGAAACAGATGGGTTGTGGGAACAAACGGGTCACAGGGCCTCCCAGTGCTTTTCAGTGCCTTTTAAACTAGATTAAAATTGCTATAAAATGGAAAGAAAATATCTAAGGCTTTCTCCGTTTTTCTTTGTGTGTGATCTGCTATTCAAAAGGAAGAATGTCTGTCTACTTTCAGATCTACGTGAAGCTCTTCCCCAGCAAAAAGGAAGGAAAATTCTCTGGCCAATCAGCTTTACAAAGTGGAATATCCAGTCCCACTGCTCATTTGATTTTTCTAGTTTTATTTGTTAACTATTCAAGTTTCTGGTGGAGGTGGAGAGCTGTTCACTTGAAGGCTGTAAGATTAAAATGTAAGCAAAAGAAACTGAAAAATACTCTGCACATGGAAGAAGAAATACAAAAGTATTATATTTATATCTTATATATCATAACTCCTACAGATAAAGCTATTAAATGGAAAAGCTACAGTTATGAAAATTAATGGCTGCACTGGGCATTGTGGAGAAAGAGTTTCAATACATAGAGATGATGGTGCAGATTTATGCAATGAAAAGGCACAGAAGTAACAAGGAGAAGGCAACAATACTGCCACTGTATGAGAGATGAAAGGTGAACTTTCCCCACCTATAGCAAAAAATATCTCTTAAAAAAAAAAAAGAGAGAGAGCTTGAACTTGTAGTACTTAATAGAAAAACAGCTCTGAGTTTTGTTGTCTCCCTTTTGCACTGCATGAAAATTTTGTTCCACAGCAAACCCTGTAATGAGCAGTGAGATTTAATTTTAGAGATCAGGAACAGACAGAATAATGAATGTTTAACCCAAGTGTTCTGAGTTTTCCTGTTCCCATCTTGATTTTCTAAGAAAGCACATACATAGCAGAAAAAGACCGGATTACTATCCTCACTCAAGGAAAGTCTACAGGTTGGTCTGACGTGTTATTAGTCAACAGAGAAATGACATTGGAAAGTGCTAGTATGAACTATCACTACCATGGGAAGAGGATGGGGCAATATTCAGCTCTCATTCAATTCCAAGAATGCACCAAGGCACGAAAGGATACTAGAAACTGCAATCAGCTACATGGAGAATTAACAGGGAGCTCCTTGGTCTGGGGCTAAGATATCTGAAGAGCAGTAGGTCTTCAGGTACTCTATATTCCTTTAGAGAAGTGGAGAAGCAGATGACAGTGTTAAGAGAGTTAGAACATATATAAAAACTATATGTGTTATTTTCTGCACAATATGGGCATGTCTGTTTTTGCTGGACAGTATTTCTGATGTGGATGAACATCATGCAGGCGTTCTTATTATTGCCACTTTAATAAGCACTAGACGAAGTAACTAGTGTTTAACTGTTCAGCCTGAGTGATGTGTTGGTGTATGAAAGAGAACTGACTGCTCTTCTGCTAATCCATGTGCAATCAGAAAAAGGGCAAACCTTTTCTCCTCTTGTTCCAGTGCTGCAAGCTGGATGGGAAACATTAGCGCTCTACTGAGGTGGAAGACTGATTTTATCTTCTTCCTCACTGAGCCCTTAACCATGTTGGGACAAAAGCTGTAAAGACAGCAAAACATAATGTAGGGTTTTGATGAAACTACAGTTCCCAGCAGAATTAAGGTGAAAGAATAGTTAAACTCTCCACTCAGTATTTACAGCTATCAGATCAGAAGAATATTTTACTGAGTGTTAAAATTATTATGGGAGAGCTCCGTCAATGGCAGATGACTACTAGGGTTAGTAAATAATGACTTCATTTGAATGTGAATCTTAAATAACAGCGTTAAAATGTTTGACTCTGTTGCAGTTCCCTTATTTGGTCCTGTGGTTCTTTGCCTTCCTGACCAAACTGTCTGCTAGGCTTAATGCATGAGGTGTCTGGCTTTGCAGCGGACAGTCATGGCATGAGCTGCATTTGTTGCTAATGTTTTATTTCTAGGCAGATATTCGGATAACTGGCACTTTCTGAATACCAGAGAGAGGAATTCTTCCCTTTCCACCACAATGCGCTGTTCATGCTACTCACCCCTCCTGCCCGTTGAGGTCTGTCATTGTTACTTCTGCTAGTAGTTTGCAGAGGGTAGTTTTCAAAGTCTGTCCATGTTGGTATGGCTATTGCCAGAGATAGTCAGAGCACTCCTTTGAAACAAATACCATATCCCTTAGCCCAACGACTCATAAACATCTGGTGGTGGGAGGAGGGTGGAAATCTGTAAGAGAAAACCAGTAAACTACCGATTACCATTAAGTGCCTTAGATATTGTCAGGCAATACAATTATGTGGATAAATCTTGTACTGCATTTTTACAGTGTAATACTATAGGCTTCATCACAGCCTGACAACTGAATTACCTGAAGTACAATATTAATAACAGTCATGATATTCTGTAAAAGCCACTGATTGACAGCTCTTTCAGTTATGCCTCAGTAATTTTCTAGAAGTTAGAAATGAACACTATGAGTATGACTGGCTTCAGCCAGTAGCATGTTGCTTAACCCTGTCTTTTTGACCTTGATTTAGCTTTATTGCCTGCCACTATTGCTAACCAAATGCAGTTAACCCTTTTCTGATTTGAAGCAATCCTGGATTTTCTCCTTCTACTTTATTCTAGTTTTATTCCCAAGGAATGAAGTTGTAAAGTACATCTTGTGGTAGCCTTGCCTTCCTCTATCCCATCCGTTCATTGAACTATTCCTAACAGCATTGGGTTTTGAGCAGAAATTACCTCTTTTCTGAATCGACTTAGTTTGCTCAGGTGAAATTTACTCTGTCTTGACTGACAGCTGAAGGAATACTACCTGCCTACCTGGGCATGAACTCTCCCATGGAAGCACTGATCTAAGCATAGGTTGCTGAGATTCCAGTGTTCATGCCGCACTGGCAGCTGATGCAGCACTCTCCCTGACCAGAACAGGGCTCTCCAGAGCTCAGATAAGCTGATTTAGGCAACTGTGCTGGACAAACACTTGTCTTGCCTGGAGTGTTATTACACAAAATGTCAGAAAAGTGCCAGCACCAACACACACACACAAAAAAGCGCTGCATGCTTTCATAACATGCATTGCATAGGAGTTATTCATACTTCTCCAATGAAAGTCCATTAGACATTTGTTTGACAAGTTCCAAGAGTTGATAACACTTGACAAGTTGTGTTACTGAGAAGGCTACTTTTAAAGGAAAAAAAAAAGATGGCAGATACTTCTGCCTTAAAAAGAGGAGTTAACTTCCTGATAAATGAAATTATTCTTTCATGTGTGCTAATTGTTTTCCCAATAAGTAAGTTTTTTGCTGCCTTTCATCAGCTAGCACTAGATAAATTTGCATAAACTGGTAGCAAAGATTAAATAAATAAATACTCATTTCATAAAATATTCCTGCTGGTAGCTATTGCTACATTTAAGAGTTATTTGTTTTCTTTTTAAATTTAGTCTAATGTCTCAAGTATTCGATTGCCAATGATATACAGTACTTAAGGAGTTTTGTCAGACAGGACTATATTCAAATCTCAAGAGTTGCCTGGCCAATGACTGATACATCCTGATGAATAAATTAAATCAGTGCTAATTAGGGTTTTTTAAAAATCTACAAATACCGAGCACCAACTTCATGTGATTTTTGCAGAATTATTGTGCTTGTAAAGAGAGAGAAATGTGTGTTGTGTGTTTTGTACACACGTTGCATGTTGTTCATTTTATATTCTGTCCCTACAGCAAGACCAGAAGAAACAGTTGTGTGTCTACTTGAATTGCTGGGGGGTGGGGGGTGGAAAAAGGCATGTGTGATTACCTGTTCATTATACAGTAGGAACTGTATTCCTACGTGTTTGTTTTTCTACCTGTCAGCTTAGTCAAACCCAACAGACAGCCATGCTTCAAATAAAGAAACAAACAGAGCAGGCCAACATTAAATTCCCAATTAAAACATAAAGTCTATAATGAAGGCCACCTTGTCCATGGCGTTAGTAGCAGCCTCCATGAGGGAGAAGAGTGGGGTTGAGATGTGCCTGCGAATCGTAGGTCTGACTAACAATTCTCAATGAAATACAACCTTGAATGCAGATTGTCAAGCTACAACAAACATCAAATGTTTGATATAATAAAAAATTAATTTAGACAATTAGCTCTTTTAAAACTCTATTCTTATGGGTATGCTTTCATTAGTGCTCATGTCACATTGGACTTTTTCCAAAGCCTGTGTTAAATGGATTTCATTGTTCGGTTGCAGAATTTGGGAGTAGTTGTTCTGATTATTGGCTAAGTTAAGTTTTACCATTCAGAGATGAGGAGAGCTTTGGAGAAAGAGTTGTATAGTTTACCAGAGGGATTCATCCTGCAGGAGAGCAAGTGGTGTTACTGCTACTTGGTTTTCCATGTTATTTTGTTGGGGCTGGAAAGTGCATGTTGTCACTAGATGGTGTGAAGGATATGTCTGCTGGATGGATGTGATGAATAACAATCATTAGCATACATCCTTTCATCTGTGCACATCAGAGCACTTCACAATGGTTGAGTTACATCAGGAAGTGACTTACCCTTGTGAACTGGTCACAAATTTGGGAGAAAAAAACAATCGGCATAATTTTTCAGCTTGCTAGTCCATACTGTTTCTGTTACCATCTCTTGTGTCTTAGTTGAATCCTCAAAACAATGCTGCATATTTTTGTAGTCTGTGGTAGCCTATAGGACACTTCTATTTTTCTCTCCTGGAGACTAAATCAATAATTGGGATAACGTCAGTGGTTAGTAGCAGGGAAATTTCTTGTGTTCTTTGAGCAGTGAAGAACAGAAGCTTCACCTGCTTACTGCAATTTATCTAACAATTTTGTCAAGTGTATTTGTCTTACATTTGTAATGATTTCTTAATGACAAAGGAAAAAGGGCAAAAAATGTAAAGGAATTTGACACAAATATGTCTGCAGCTAATATGCATCAGTTTTTGAGCATGAACAACATCAACATATGCCTCTGACAAGTGAGGTACTAGAGCTACTGGAAATAAAGGAATACTTAAATTTCTGCAGTTGCAGTTTACGGGTTGTATGATTAACCCAGGTGTAAAGCAGGAATATGTTGGCTTCATCTTGATTTGACAGTATAGCATGCCATCAGGTGTTTCTTTCTCTAAAAGCAAGCATTTTTCCTCTTCTCCTCTTCTGTCTTTTCTACTCTCCTTTTCGGTCTCCAGACACTAAATAAATGTTGAAAAACTTCCAAAACATTTCCCCCCCCTATTCTCCCATCAGATCTGTCCCTTGTCATAGGCAGGAGTGAGATTTTGATTTTCTAATAGGCAGATGTTTCTCATGACTGAGATTGTGCACGTGTGTGTGAGAAATGCCTCAATTGCATTCCCCGTCTATCAGCAGTTCCCTTGATTTGTGGCTGTGTCACCACTTTACAGAGCCGAAAGCACTGGAAGTTTAGACATCATGTGTCGCAGTGATGGCATGCTGCAATGGGGAATATAATTCATATGGTGTTGCATCCTGCTTTATTATTAGGTTTCACTCCTAATACTATAGGCATTCATTTGAATATTCCCTCATTGTTAGTCAAGACTCCCAGCTAGAGTTTGCCATTGGGTTTTGTATTTTTTCTGCTAGATTTTCACTTTCTACTGAGAGCAGCATGGATTACTGCTACCCTAGTAGGTAAGATTTGCACAGAGCGTGATGGTTTTGTTTTGGTGCTACAACATATGCTATGACTGTTGAACGCTAAAGAGAATTTTATTTCCTATTGCAATTGATGGGAACTGAAATGTACTCAGAGGGAGATCTGACCCTGCTCTCCAGTATGTGCAGTTCTGTTAAATCTGTGGAGTTCTGGAGGCATTCCTCAAGTTTTATTGCCAGTTCTCTCTAGGTAGCCCTATTAACACTTGTCTGATTTCATTTTTCCACTTCTTTCATAACATCTGCACCATATGCTGCTATCTGTCTATTTGCAGAAGTTGGAAAAGGAGACGAGAATATTTGTCAGCGACCTTTATTTGCTGTTCTCATTCTATGTATTGTTTCAATGAGAAATGAGTATTGAAATGGGTACAGTTGTATTCTCTTCTGGTCAGCAGGTCAGTAGGTTTTTGACCCCCAGCTAGGAGCAGGACTAGTCTCAAAATGCACCGTGGAGCTTGTGTGATAACTCTAGATTTAATTCAGGTCAGTGAAAGGGATTTAGAACAGAATCCTGCTCCTCCTGCTCTCAGGCAGTGACAGAATATGGTGTCTCCTTCTTGGCACCTTCCACACGTGATTAGCAGAGTGCCTTCACAATCTTTCAGATATTTTCACTAAGCAGTCTCACAAGCAAGAACGAACAACTTACTGCATACCTTTACACTCTGCTAGCACACCGTTTTTACCATTCTCCATCTAAATGGCTGCTTGGGAATTTGGATTTTGTTTGCTTTGATTGCCCTTTACTGGGTTATTACCATTCCTGTCAGGATGCTCAATAACAGCTGGTCATCTGAAAAACTCTGCAGTTTGAGGCAGTAGAAGCAAAGATAAGACAATACCTTTATTTCCTTGCCTACATGATATTTTTAGAAAGTCTTGACCATCAAGGGGGAAATTCAGTGCTTGAGCAATGCTTCAGGAATCTTCAAAAATCCCTCAGAGTTTCCTGATGGAGGAAGTGAGATGATCTTGATTGGCTTTCTGGTATAGGAGCAGGGCCTTACTATCACATCTGTAAATAATGTTTGCAATTAGTCAAGGCGTATTTGAATAGTCCAGAACTCCCCGAGACCTGTGTAGGTCACCTGTCAAGCAGCTCTTGGTATGAGATAGGCCTCCATGGTCCAACTGCCTACAACTCCTTTCGAAGAGGATTAGTTTCCTTGTTTTTTCTCGGTTGATACCTGTGTCTCCATGTAGCACTCGCAGTTCTTTTGTGTTACCTGAATGCCACAGACATTACGAAGCCGTTTCATATTTTTGTTTGTAACCAAGTGCAGAACTGGTCGGAGCTATTTTCTTCCCAAGTAGCAGTGAAACAGTCAGGAAAATTCTTTGGGAACTTCTTAAACAGCTGTTCGTTGCTGGCAGACAAAATATGAAAGAAGGATCTGTGGAAAAGTTACAAAATATTGTACAGAAAAGTCTCTCTCCAGGAGTCCTGTTCTGCTCCCCAGACACTTCCCTTTTTATCTTCTTACCAAGTCTTGCCTTCTTCTCTGCTTTATTCTGTCAAAAAGATGGGTATAGAGTTTTCTTGGCATAAAATTCAGCTCGCCTCTGTTAGTCAGCTCCCCTCCATGACTTCACAGAGTAGTTTGCATTCAATGTAATTATGAAACAAAGTGAAATTGTGGTTGGATTCAGAGATGCCCCAGCATTTGTCTGATTCAGTAGGCCATTAGCAATATGTTTTTTTCCTTTTGAGAAAGAAATAAGAATATTTGAACAGCTCTACATAGTATAACTGAATGGGTAGAAGCTTGTCAATGTAAGGGGTGCTGTTGTAATTGTGGCAGGGCTGAAACTGATATATTCTGGGACTGTGGGAAAATAACAACACTTTCACAGAGGTCCTTTTCCCATTCAGAGCCTGCTGTTTGTCATCTCTCTTGTGTAATCCTGGCATTTTAATGATATCCATCCTCCTCTGAGAGAGTAAAATTAATGAGACAAATATTACCTTGGGTATCAGTAATAGTTTCCAGCAGGATGACTCAATCATAACAACTTCAAAAATCAAATATAGTAGCTGAATTAGCAAATGTAATAAGCAAGCTGAACTTAATTCTTGTATTTAATTTCAAAATAAAAGCTTAATTAGAGCAAGAAAGTGGGGGATCTATAGTCTCTGTTAAGAAGTTTCAAAGTGTATCTGAGAAAATTAATGGAAGAGGGAACAGAAGAAATAAACTCATTATATCACCTTGCTCTTCCCTCTCAATTTCTCAAGTGCTTCACTGAATAAAGAGAAGCATACAAATTTAAGTGCACTCTTATTGACTCAGAAAAACATCATCCAACTATTTGGCAGTGGGCTAAACAGCCCTTTTTCTCTGTTGTCCCTTCTGTTCCATCTCAGACAAATCCTTCAGTGAGTTTAATGAAAGGTTTGCTTTAAGCAGAGGTCTGGCCTCCTTTTCCTCCTTATTTCACCACCACCTCCCCCCACTTTTTTATTGTCAGAAGGAGGGACAAAAAGTCCGCCTGATGGGACACAGATTTGTTGGAACAGAACGTGTTGCAATTAGAGCAGGACGGTACCGTTAGAATTAAATAGACAGATATATAGAAAATTTCTATCTGCCCTCTGTGACTGACAGAGAGCACCATCCTGAGAACAGTGGCTCTCAGGCTACAGGGTAGAAGGCAAATGAAGAAATCTGTTACTCCCTACTATTGGAAATTATGCCTGACTCATCCTTACAGTGTCTTTAAGCAAGTCTCTATATGTTCATAAGAAGATAAAGGGAAAGGTACATGGTCTTCAAATAGTAAACTATTGCTGTAGAAACAGGGAGAACAGTTTGTATTCTATGTCCATAAAACAGGAAGTAGTGGGTTTAAATGATAACCAGGAAGATCCAGGCTACATATCAAGGGAAAAAAAATCATTCTAATAAAGACTAAAAAGTAATTGATAGGTCTGACGACTTTGTGAAATGAAGTCTTTATGAATATGCTAGATGAAGGTCTGTCAAAAAGTGTTAAAATTATAGTTGTTCCATGTGAAACGTGAAAACACTGGAAGATGTCTTTTGGTCTTTTCCAATTTTATGATTCTACCATTTTTGCTACAGTCAATAGAGTTCAATGTTACAAGGCTTAATTAAATATTGATGATTTGAAATGTAGAAAGACAGTGGCATTTTTTAAACATTGTCTGAAAAACAGCTAAGAAAGCCAAGTGACAGGCATACCTTTTGGTCACATTATACCTGGGGAAATTTTCTGAAATAGAACTGTAGATTTTTAGATAAAAATACTAAAGAATCAGGTTTTTGCTTTTATGTTTATTTGTGCTGTAATACAAGTATCGTAAAGTACTTTATTTTTTTAAATATTCCATATGCTTTCTATAGTGATTCTACATATTACAGAATATTTTTGTAGTATTCTAGTTTATCTGTTTTTTACTTGTGTAATGCTTTTACAAAGAGGACTTAAAAAGAAAAGGCTCTGACTTCTCTTACAGTGATGATTTAAAGAACTGATCTTTATAAAACTGGATAGTAAATGATACTTGTGCATCGCTTGCTATTACAGAAATGTCAGTAGAGTCAGATTCGGGGTATCATATATGCCGCTGGTAATTCCCTAGATTATGAACGGTCTTTCTGATTTCTTTATTGTACTTTCATTAGCTGAATATTTATTAAGTGAAAAATACTACATTTTGTGTATTGCTATTTGCTACTTCTTTTCCCTGATGACCAATATTTATCTAGGTTTCTCTGTAAAACTGGAAAAACATAATGAACAGGTTAGATAATGTTCTTTGAAAAAGACTAAACAGCTTTCTGAATACTGTTTTGAACTTCTCTGTAAAAACATTGAAGATTTCATAGAACTTTTCTTTTAAAATTAATTTTCATACTCAGCTGAACTTTCAGTGAAACAGAAATTTATAAGTTATGGTCTGGCTGGGAAAGATAGAAAGGGCTTTTTGCCCTCCATTTGCACTATTATGCAATCACTTGCTGTGCCAGGAGCAGCTCCTCACTCTTGGCTGCAGCTTAGAGCTACACTTCTCCTGGTTCCTACAAAACCAGCTAACAACCTGTCTCATGCCCATTCTGCAGCAGACCTGCAAAGCGTAGAATGTATCCCTAGTCCTGACTTCCCATATCATTTGCATTTGCTCATCCTGCATTACAAAAAGTGCTAATCTCAGCAAAAACGCATCTCCAAAATTGTCATTCCTCACTTTCAAATGAAAAGCTGAATTCATTCAAAAACTTGCTCAGCCCAAAAGCTTCTGTAAAGGCTTGATCAATTCCTGCCTTAAAAGGCTGAACTTCATATAAAAGGCTAAGAATGAGACATGAAGATTCAAAAAAATGCCTGTAATAGTAAGGAAAATTGATTGGCTATTTTTGGTTGACCACAGATGACTAGCCGTTCTAGCCTATCTTGACTCAGGTTTATTTTGATTATGCTTTATAGTCAAAGTTCTAAATTTAAATATTATTTTCTGCCTTTTTCTCGACTACTTTCTCTGTCCTTCTAACAGTATCAAACCTAAGATATTAAAAGGTATTTATCCAGAGTTTTAAAATAGATATTCTGGTTATGTTTGCATGGAATGGAGGTATTATATACACTCTGAGCATATTCTCTATACTCTGAGCACTCTACCCCAGACAAATGTCTCCATAGAGCCATCTGGTGATTTTTCTTGAAACTCCACAGAAAAGGTATTGAAGCTGCACAAAATCAATCTGTTACAAAAAAAAAAAAATTGATTTCTCCACAGCCGTAAATAGCATAGAAAACAGCTAATTCATGTTGTTGTGATGATGGTTGTTCGCTTTTTTTAAAAAAAAAATAGTTCACCTGGTGATGAGTGGGAGTGCTTATGTGTTGGGAAGGCAGGAGAAGACAATATAAGCACAGAGATTAATACAAAGTACTGGCATCAGTGTCAGCAGTTCTTACTGCCTATTTGTTCCTTTTCTGGATTGTAATTTGTCTCTGTCTTGAAGAAAAGAGAGAGCACAGAAATAAAACTACAAGGGTCAGAGATTCAGAAAACACGTAAATTATATGAGCAGTTGTGCGAATGGTCCACGCAGTCATTGCAGAGCCGGTGTTAACTTCTGCTATTTCCCTAAATTCACAGAGAGTGAAGTCAGAAAAGGCTGGCAAAAAACTCACTAGAGAAGAGGGGCTGCCAGGGAAAAGCGGAAAGAAAGATTTCTGTGTCATTAATAATGTTTTTTGTTTAAGGCTCTGTTTCGGTGTAAAACTGTGGAAAGATTATGTTTCTTCTAGTACCTCAGATACCAACTCTGGACAATTTTGTTACCGTAACAAGAAAAGGGATGTTTCTCTTTAGTCTAACTGGAGTCGGCTGCTGCTGTGCTCGGCTTTAGGAGATTCATGCCATTCAGTATGAACCTCTTTTGCCATCTGCTGAAAATACTAGAGAAGATCAGTCGCCTGCAGTTTAT
Source organism: Bucorvus abyssinicus (assembly GCA_009769605.1). Classification (NCBI taxonomy): domain Eukaryota; kingdom Metazoa; phylum Chordata; class Aves; order Bucerotiformes; family Bucorvidae; genus Bucorvus; species Bucorvus abyssinicus. Next base: position 35,610,643 of record CM020063.1, read on the forward strand.
TTTTGGATAGGTCTTGTTAGGCAAATGGGCTGATGCTCCTTGTGTGCCAAGGAATGAGTGTTATGCAGAAAATAGGATAGGGGAATGGGAAGAGTATACCAAAATAACGCAGCTCTCATTCGTTGTTTGATCCGTGTACAACAAAACAGAGCCATCTGGGCAACGCCTTGTACGAAACTACTTCAATGGAAAGGCTGTGGCAGCTAAGGTGCCAAATGTGGATTTCAGGTTTTTGTGCATTTCTTCTGATGTTGGCTGAAGGATGCATGTGGCTTGTCTCGGACAAAAATGGTGTTAATGTACTTGAACAACATGGAATGGCAAGTGATGTCGCTGAATACACTGTTTCTTTAATTTTTAACAAAGGCTGAAAAGCAAATAATGTGTTCTTTTTCTACTTATAATGTACATTCCTCGCCTTTCGAAGGTAAATATAAACTCAGTTCAGCTTAACCTGGCATTTCATAACCATCTCAGGGACCAGTGAAAAATGACCAATTTAACATCTGAAGCTGTGGCCAGCACATTTACCCCTTTAAAATTTCCTGGATTTTCCACCGATTAAAACTATTTCCCTGTTGCGTCCTTCAACACTGTCAGCCTTAGAGCCTTCAGAATCTAAAATCACAACTTAAGAAAGTGAGTAGGGATGTTTACATGCTTACAATATCAATTTTCAAATGCTTGGGTTTTGGAGGATGGTTAAATATTTTTAGCAGTTCCAATCATTTTTCATTTAAAGCTGGATGCTCAAAGTCAACCATTACTTTTGAAAATCCAGCTAGTTCCATAGAAAACTAGCTTGAAGCATAGAAGCTAGGAATAATCAGAAGGTTCTAAGAAACCTGGGAACCTAACTTTCATTTAAAAATTAGTCCAGGTGCTTTAGAGAGAAGGACTCACTATGGGGACTAAAGGTCCAAGTGTGACTGGGGGCTATAGCTCCTAAATTGCTTTCCAGATGTGGGACTTAGAACCTTAAGACACTTACTTCTGAGACAGTTAGGTAACAAGAGAAGTGGAACTTTTTTACTTCCAGCTTCAATTATTTGTCTAGTTAAGCACCATAAGCACTATTATTATTATCATTTTATTATTATTATTTACTATTGTTGTTGTGGTGGTTTTTTTAATAGCATTTTTCCATTTTGAAAATTTCCATGTGGCTTAAAAGCTCATACTTAGAAGATATTGGAGAGCTTTAATAGACTACAGATGTGATCATAGCAACATATTGGTAAGGATCAGCATGATTTATATTGGCATATATTTTAAAAATAAGTTTAATATTTGTGAGAGATTAACAAACATAAAATGTGAAGTAGTCTTATTATCCATGAAACTGATGCAGTATGAACAGCAGCAGTGCAAGTGTCTTCACACCTGCCTGTCAATACTCCTCAGTTCCAAACTGGACCACCCTCCAGAATGGGAGGGCAGGTGGGTAATTAATTTATGATCATTTATGATATGGGGTGTAATATCCCTTGTGGTAGTGCCTTCTTACTGGCTAAGCAATGTGTGACAGGTGAGGATTGCTATTCCTCGTATCTAATTCTCTTTGCTTTCTGAAAACGAGCAAGCAGCTGAGTAGATGAAACTCAGAGATGAAGCATAGTTAGGAGACCTGCCCAACTTCATACAGACATAAATTCTGCAAAGGCCTTATCCACTCTTCACAAAGGACAGGAAGACCAGAGCAATATCAATAAATCCTTTTGATGTTAAGCACTGGAAATTCTGATGAAGAAATTTTGATCATTACCATGCTGGACCAGATTTAGTTGTCAAAATCCAGATGAAAGTCTAGCTAATTTTAAGGAGTATTCAAATATTCAGAGTATTCATGTACACTGCAGGATGGAATTTCTTTATCCTTCTTGTAAAGGAGCTGCTTGAAAGTTAACGGAATGATTAAACTTCATGTTCTCATTGTCATTATACAAGTAGAAATGCAAACTAGAGGTGTGCTGTAGCTTTCTGTAGGTTTAATCCCATTGGGAGAAGTACAAATGCAAAAGGAAAGTTTAAGAGTTGCAGTCTTGATGATGAGCAAGCAAGATGTAGAAAAAATATTCCACATCTCATTCGAACAGAGACCTTAAGTATTGGACTTGATTTTTGCTTGACAATCCTTATCCAAACTGATTTTAGGATAGGTTTGGTTCTTCTTTGTTTTGGGGTTTGTTTAATTTATTTTTTTTTAAATTTTTTCCTTTTGCGTTAGGATTATGTGATTTACTCTGTGACTGAAAATCATCATATGAATTCCATATTGTAACTCTTATTTTTTCACTTCCCACTTTCCATACTTCACTCCTCTGTGGAAATTGATTTTAATAAACAAAACTTTTCTCTAGATTGTTTGGTAATGCAGGAGATGAAGTACCAACCTACATGCTCTCAGCTGGGAAATTAAAAACTATGCTTTGTGCCACAGTATTACTGAAGGACAAACCGCCGTCTTCTTTCAGTAAAACACACCCAAATATGGTAGTGAGAAGCACTGGCTAAATGGGCATGGAAGTATTTGTAGTGACCTCTCCTTGGCAATCTCAGAGAAATGACAAATTCTTCACATTTCTCATTCTTCTTAATTTTTCTTTCTTGGTGAAGATTCGTGTTGGTAGAAAATATTACTCAAATCATTAATTTCAGAGCTTTGAAAAGGTTTTTGCCAAAAAATCCACCTGGAATAGTAAAGACGTGATAGAAAAAGATGGGAAGGAGAAGGAGAACTTGTAGAAGGGATGTGCTGCTTGATTTTTTAATGTTATTGAAGGGTTATAAGTGTAGGATTAGATCAAAGCTTCATTACTGTTGCAGGTTTATCATGCAAATATATATATTCTGCAACCTGGAGAAGGCCCTGTATTACTCTCCAACTATAAAATGGAACAATTTCTGAAATAAAATTTTCCAGATTTTGGAAAAAAAGCTGCAGCAGGTAATGCGTGCTCTCTAACAGCAGTGATTATGTAAGGCTCTAAAAACATTCAGGCACAAAAAGTAATTTTTCACATCTTCCCTAGCCATCAGATGACCCTGCCACCTTTTTGACAAATCCAGTGTCTTTCACTCTATAGTTGTTTCCCTAATGGGACTATTAGTAAAACAATACCTTTTGATCGGACCTAGAAAACACTCAATGAAGAATACATTTTAAGAAAGTGTGAAGTTATTCTTTTGTAAAAGCAGGAATGTGCCTGAAGTCACACATTCTGTTGCAATAATTTTCTGTAGGTATTGCAAAAAGGACTGATGTGTTTTTGCAAGAGTTGTGAAAAGAACACATTAGTCACTTCTTAGCATCTCAAGGCATGCTCGTACTAGTCCTCTTAAATCCATTTACGCCACTATTCCAAAATGTTGAGAGATTCAATAAGCCCGGACATATAATACATAGTACTGGTCCCCCAGGCTTAAAGGAAGCTTTGCTGCAGGTATAAATTTGGCACCATCATCCTATCTCTAAACAAATTTCATTATGGAAAGACCAAGGAAGTGGATTTTGTGTCATCTAGTTATTAAGCACTTGCATTCAAATTGAGGTGTTTTTTCCTGTTAAAAGTTGTGTGGACTCGCTAACAAGAAGATGAGAGTCAGTTAGTAGTTTACTGTGGGTGCTTAGGTTACTTCCTTGATTATTTTCCAGATTTCGTTTACCAATGTATAAGATAGCAAAACCACCACACACAGTAGTAAATTTATAGTTGTTTTGAAAACCTAATGAAATATTTATTTAAAAATTCAGCTATTTATGGTCTTCATCCATGAAGTTGTGTGCCAAGAAATCCTGCCAGAGGAGTTTATACTCAGGAAAATTCTTAGCTATGCTGCTGCAGATCACAAGGTCCTCCGTTAGAGGGTCCCATAACACCAGTGTAAGCAGGATATGGTACCACTGGTAAGATTGTTAAAATGACCATTAAAGTGCGGCTTAAGTATCTGGGATGAGCATTGATATTTTGGTTGTAATATGTAAGAGCAAATGGGAAGAAACACACACGTTAGAAACCAATGTAGCAAAGTGACACAACACAGATCTAAATTCAAAGTAGTCATAGATAATCATATATTATGAATTTTCCCCTTTGTTTTAGTGTAGTTGTTTACTTCCTTTGGGCACAAGTATTGTTCAGCATGTCTTTGAGACTGTAAACTTCACATCACATCTCCGTGATAATGTCCTATGTTTATGGTCCTTCCTTTGAGTATTATCATCTGTATTTCAAAATTTATTTCAGGCCCTCCTCCTCATTATGTAATATAATCTTGAGGTTATGGGGTTGGTTTTTTGGGGTTGTTTTTTTTTTTGAGCAATATTTACACACCTAGTGATCTCTCATTGTTTATAACATTTTTATTTCCTTTGTGAATACTACATAGTATTATAAAATATTTCTGCAGTAACTTAAAAATTTATTCCATTTTTTCAGAGGACAGCAGAATTTGCATAATGCAAGGTAGATTTATACAATATAGATAGATTCTGCGTTTGTGCCATGGTTTCACTAAAAGTAGACCATTTTCAAGAAATTTATTGTATTCAAATTAGTTCTTATCTTCTCTGTGTTTAGAAGAATTATGGTACTTAAGAGACGTTCAATAAGAAATAATTGTTCTTATAAGGTAGTGACTAGGTAGTGACTTTACATATTATTAGTAAAACAAAACTCTTTTCTAAGAGTTACGCAGTAATGACAGTAACGTCTAAGTTTTAACAGGGAGAATTTCAGTATCAGGATGATTATTTTATCTATAAAATTACTTCCATGAAAATACTCACCTGGAAGGTGCTTTGGAAATAATCTGAGGATTAGAAGATTATATTTTCTTTTATCTTGATGCAAAGACTGCTATGAATAGAATTCTGCTGGCTAACTGCATTAAGCCGTTGTTCAAGCCCTATAATTCTTAAGGTAGTTAGAGCATTGCAACACTTTTCCTGTGGAAAGGAAAAATTCCAATATATTGATTTTTGTGGTCTATAATGCAGGTCTAGGACTTAAACTTGCTTGATCATCCATATGTTCGAGAAATGTCATTGTAACTGAATATTGAAGAAAGGAATATATTTTGTTTATTATTTTGTGAATTTAGTTCTTGTGATGTAAGCATTTATTATTAAGTTGCCAAAACTTTCAGGCACTGGAATGGGAGAGACAATACTGTAGTCTGCAAGATTTAGAAAACTAATGTCTTGAAAGAAAGAAAACTTGAAATTATTATCTATAACTTGAGATTTCCATTGGTCAGGGGACAATGTTCCTACTAGAAGACTTAGTAAGGATTTTTCACTGGAGGTTTTTCAGGAAAACCATCTGAAAAATGGAAAAGGTGTTTTAAAATACATAAGAACACTAATGTTTTGCACTAAATCTAAGTTTAATGTGGTAAAACCTTAACAGCAGAACCACAAAACCTCAAACCATCAAATTTAAGGGTGTTACTTCACTTTGTTAAGATAAACTGTAATTTTTTTCTGACCAGGAGTATAACCATAGTAATATTCAATCTGCAGTGTATTCATGCTGATCAGTCCTGTTAACCTTCTTTTCCTCCACATACTGAGAGCTGACATCCAGAATGAGCAGTTCCATCCCCTTTCCAGGGATGGAGGTGAGGCTGACTGGCCTGTAGTTTCCTGGATCTTCCTTCTTGTGCTTTTTGAAGACTGGAGTGACAGTGGTTTTCCTCCTGTCCTCAGGCACCTCCTGATCTCTATGACCTTTCAAAGATGATGGAGAGTGGCTTAGCAATAACATTTGCCACCTCTCCCAGCACTCATGGGTACATCCCATCGGGGCCCATGGATTTGTGGGTGTCCAGCTTGCCTAGATGATCTCTATCTCAATCCTCTCCTCAAGCAGGGGAAAGTCTTCCTTTCTCCAGACTTTCTCCCTTACCTCCAGGGACAGGGATTCCTGAGGTCCAGCCCTAGCAGTAAAGACTAAAGCAAAGAAGGCATTCAGAAACTTCACTTTCTCTGTGTCCTCTGACACCAGGGCACTTACATCATTCAGCAGCAGGTCCATATTTCCCCTGGTCTTTCTTTTGCAATTAATGTACTTGAAGAAGCCCTTCTTGTCGGATTTAATGCCAAGTGGGCTTTTGCTGTCCTCATTGGACCCCTGCATACTCTGACAATGTTCCTGTATTTCTCCCAATTGGCCAGTCCCTTTTTTCTACATTCTGTAACCTTCCTTCTTCCATTTGAGTTTTTCCAAATGAAAAGCTCCTTGCTTATCTATGCAGGTCTGCTGCCTCCTTTGCTTGATTTCTTAGTCTTAAGGATGCACCTATCTTGAGATTAGAGCACAAGGTGCTTGAGTATTAACCAGCTCTCTTGGACCCCCCCTTTGGGCTTCTTATGCTCACTAAGTATTAAATTAAATGTCTTTTATGAACATAATCTAGTCTAAAGAGATCTAAATCTTGATCTTAAAAAAATGCATTTATCATACACCAATCTAATATTCTTGCTGAGGGCTTAGGAAGCTGATTTTACTCACACTTTTAGAATACAGTTCCTGGAAAATAAAGTAACCTGACAACTAAGCGTTGCAGTCAAGGACACACTTGATGCTAAGATTTGGTCTTTCCACCATCCCTCTTCGGGAAGTAGTCCACAAATAGGTGGAGCTTCTCTGAGAGTTTTCTTTGATGTTACCTCAAATCATAAGAAAAGCACCTTCACCATGATCTATGTCCTCTGAGAATCTTTTACACTTTCCTTTGATACTGCCACCCTTTTTATAGTCCCATTATATTTTTCTTAACATTTTATAGACAACAGCAATATTCTTTGTGTGTCATGTAGGTCTACTAGGTATAGTTGAAAAGTGTATGCTTTCCTACATTTTTTCTATAATAGCATTGATTGTAAAGGAAGTCTGTTTTCAGAGGCTTTGATAAATATGAATGTGCTCACTTTTTAATGTCCGCCCCCCCCCCCCCCCCCCCCCCCCCCTTTTCTTTTTTTAATGGTTTTGGTACAACTGATCCGACTGGACACTAAGGGGTGCTGTTTCACATACATTGCGTGCATCTGTCGCTAACCTGCACACACACACATACACACACGTGCCGCTGCACTCAGGCTAATATAGTGTCTCTACGAGCTTATCTCCAAGCTAAAAAAGTACAACCAGGGACACTTTTTGGATCTGATATGTAAAACCTAGTTAGCACAGACTGAGGAAAATATTCGTTGCTTTCAGGTGTACAGAGAGCCGTGGTAGTGATGAAGATATTCGGCAAACAAAAAAGGCTAAGTAGAGCTCCAGTATACCAGGATGAAGGGAAGGTGCTCACACTAGAAATCAAAACCTCCCTGTATATAATGACAGGGCAAAAGTATTTGAAATGGGAATTTCCTGTCTAAATTAACTTAAAAAAAAAAAATTACTAAACAAACCATGGAGGAAAGTTTTGATCATCAATACCTAAAATCTATATAGAATCAGGTCTGTGAAAATATGGGTCAGCTTGTGGCAGAGCAAGTACTGTAGTGGTTGTAGTTAACATAGCTAAGTTAAAAAACTCATCTAATGAAAAAAGATTATCCTTTATGTACATTAAGTACTTCTGTAAAACCATCATAGAATGTTTTGGTTTTCAAGGGACCTTCAAAGATCATCTAGTCCAACACCACCTACAGCGAGCAGGGACATCTTCAACTAGATCAGCTTGCCCAGAGCCCCATCCAACCTGACCTTGAATGTTTCCAGGGATGGGGCTTCTACCACCACTCTGGGCAACATGCTCAAGTGTTTCACCACCCTCATTGGAAAAGATGTCTTCCTTCTATGTAGTCTAAATCTCCCCTCTTTTAGTTTAAAACCATCACGCCTTGTCCTGTCGCAACAGACCCTGCTAAAAAGTCTGTCCCTATCCTTCTTATAAGCTCCCGTTAAGTACCAGAAGCCCACTGTAAGGTCTCCCTGGAGCCTTCTCTTCTCCAGGCAGAACAACCCAACTCTCTCAGCCTGTGCTCATAGGGGAGGTGTTCCATCCCTCTTATCATATTTGTGGACCTCCTCTGGACCCTCTCCAACAGGTTTGTGTCCTTCTTGTGCTGAGGACTCCTGAGCTGGATACAGTACTCCAGGTGAGGTCTCACCAGAGGAGAGGACAAGGGCAAGATCACCTCCCTTGACCTGCTGGCCATGCTTCTTTTGATGCAGCCCAGGATACAGTTGACAAGGAACCTGATCATAGGAGAAAAGTGTATTGACAAATTTTGTCAGAAATAATATGACAATATCTTTTTCTTGAAAAATAGCATGGCCAAATTGCTTTTGTGTTTTGCACAGCACCAACAGTTGTCAAGGTAAATGCATAAACCTATGACTAACAGGATTAGTCATGTGAGATAAACTATGGTACAGGAATTTAGTGTGAAATGTATTGGTTATGTTTAAGTAGAAGCAGCACATATTTTGTGTTTCCTATTTATGTGCTAAAGCTCAAAAAGACATATGTTTTCCCTATTTGGATGTTCTTTACACTCATCACTTTCCCTAGCTAACAATACATCATGGGTTTTTGGCTTCACCCAAAGTGAGTCAGATTTTGTTCTGCAGAATCATTCTTGGTTTTGAATTTGCCACTTCTCTGAAAAGGGTGTGTTGTTGTACACATACGTAGCAAATAATCATCAGAGCGTCCATACTGCCTCCTCCTTTTCTACCCCTTCAGGAAATCCTGGCCCTGATTCTAAAACTGATGGTGAGTCACAAAGTACATATAGCTTTTCCAGCTTGCATCTGACTTTGATTTCTCTAACTAAAATAAATATGTCTTGCCACTCCTTTGAACTTAAATAACGATTCATGTGATTAACTCAGAATTTCAAACTGACATCTACTTTCTATGACAGTTTTAAAAAGAAAAAAAATAGCATTTGTACCAAGGAATGATTTAAAAAGACATTGAGGCTGAGTCTGATGACCTCACAGCTCCAGTATGCTTCTGCTCTTGTATTTTATCTCTCCCACAAAGTTTTGCTGTGATGAGCATGGGACTTCCAGCCAAAGGAAACAAAGACTCTGAAGGTGTTCCATACTAAAGGTATGCTCATCAAATTGCCACATGTGACAAGCTGGACAGTAAAGAATAATGTAGATCTTACCAGGCAATAATTGTGGCCAGAGGGAAGAGTGATTTCATTGGCAGTTTCAGAGGTGACTAGAGTCTGACTAGATATTCAGGTTTTTCTTGCTTAACTTTAAGATAATGGTTTTGTCTTTGGGTTTTCCTCAAGGAGTCTGGACTTATCTGAAAATCAAGTTTCTTCAAGGCCTCTTAAGTAGTGCACTCAAAAACATTAGTGAAGTTTGAAGAACTTTAGCACAAAAAATGTGTATTCTAGTTGCGGTTTGTCTTTTAAAGCCAACTAAAAGTCCATCTTTGAAGAAAAGAATGGGGTATTGGGGATGACAGAGATGACACTGTGAAGGATGAAGTGGAAAAAACAGGTAGCAGCATATAATCCAGGATGAGGGCTTATTCATGAAGGTATCACATAAATAAATATTTGCCCAGTAAAGTACAGACTGGAAACATGCAAACAAATGCTATGTCTACAGGGCTGAGACAAATAAATAAATAAGTAAACCATACAGCTTGCAGTCTTCCTAGAGTTTATTTGCCTACCTATGGAATATACTTGTGCAACTTTCTCTTGCAGCCCTGTTCACATTGATATTTCAGCTTTATTTTAGAAAAAATTTAAGAATTAATGTCTTATTCTGCAGTAATTTATTTGTGATGAACACATCAAACAGACAATTAGTATATTCCTCCCATGTATGTCGCACATCTCACTGGTTGTGGAGCTTTTGGTGGGCTTGATGTTTCTTTTAAAATGGTGTGCAGATGGAAACTGCGTCTCTTTTTCACCTGCCTCTCGGAGCTGCTGCCTGCCGTGTTCTCTCCTCACCACCGATCTGCCCAGGGCCACCCCATGCCACTGGGGTCCCTATTGCTGCAACTGCTGCCAATGGCCCAGCTGCTGCTTCAGAACAAGGGCTTCTGCCATTGTTTTGCCAGCCCTGCCTGAGCGTGGACTGCCACAACCGGACTGCCTCTGCTGTGCCACGTGCTCTCGCTGCTGCCACGTGCTCTGCTGGCTCTGCAGCTGCTTCTGCCACTGCTGCTGAACAGACTGGTAGCTTTATTGCCACGTTTCCTTCACCGAGGTTTGAGTGCATCCCCCCCACCACGCTGCACCAGTTCTAACCCTATATCAATTTGTTAATACCTTGCTTTGTATACAATATCTTTCTATCATTATTAATACTGTTTTAGTTTCCCAAACTTAAAAGACATCACAAACTTTTTTTCTTTCTTCTTATCTCTTAACTCTTTTTCCTAGAATGGGAGGGAGGGCTAATTAGAGGGAGAGTTTGTCCCATGATTGGCCAGTGTCAGCCAACCAGTGACAATCATGGGACAAGATATCTTGTATTCACCAGAATTCCATGCTCCTTTAATGAAAGATGAAAACTATATTGAATCTGTGTTAATGGCTCTGTACCTGAATGCACCTAGATGGTGTGTGTCCTAGTGGTAACTGCTGGTATTCAGAAAAGTTGGATGTAGTAGCATATAAGCATTGCACAATTCTTTCTTTCAGCATCAGTCAGAAAGCATGACGGCAGTATATTTATTGATGAGACTCCACCGTGTTCACACAATCACAGAACCACACAGTGGCTAAAACTGGCAGGCGCTGCTGGAGGTGGGAATGGGACAACTCTCTGCAGCTAACTCTTTGCAGCCAACTCTTCACTGGACAACTCTACATGGACAGCTCTGTGTATTTCTCATGGGAGGCAGGTGGAGAGGGGCACATACACAACCTGTGAGCTCATTCCTGCCATACCTTGGGTTTTTTACCCCCCTTTTTGGGGTGTGTGTGTGTGTGTGTGTGTTGTTTTTTAAATTGAGGGACTTATAGGCATAGTGTCTCACCATCCCATCATCGTCCTTGGCCCCAGGCAACCAGAAATACAGGGAGCCAGCAGTCTCTGCTATGGCAGTGCTTATTCTCTGTCTGCAGGTTGCGTACAGAATCTGCACTGGAGGAGCAGCTGTGGGGACTTGGCAGATGGTGGGAGGCAGATGCCTGCTTCCCAGATTCCCAAGCAAAACCCTCCTGTATTTCTACCCACCCACCTTGCATACCACCTGCACATTAGCTGGCCACACTTATGCCAGGCAAAATTTGAATTTTTGATTGTCACGTTTTATTTAGTTGCCTTTATCACGTCATTGCCTTTATCTCATAATTAATTTTTTGTATTCCAGATTTGATTTGGTTGTCTTTATCTCATCTTTGCCTTTATCTCCTTGTTAATTAACATATTACTTTATTAATGAGTCACCAAAAACAGTTGCAGAGCAAAGTGGAAACTTCTGATGGCAATGAAGACGAGTTACAAATTGTGTGGCTCACTAATTCTCACATTTTAACACCCAAGGAAACACAGCTTCTTTGGAAAAATCATGCTGCTTGTGAGATGGCTGTGACATTTTGCAGCCAGAGAAGGAGGAAAAAGTTTGCTTGTGATGGATACATTTCTGTATTCCACAGACTCAGTGAAGGTGATGTGTATGTTAAATTATAGATTGTGAATAGATTGGGAAGGACATAGAGTTTTTCCACTGGGAGTTGGCCATGGAGAGTTGGCTATGAAGAGCTGGCCATGAAGAAGTGTCCGAGACTCCCTGGAGGACAGCTTGTCCCAACTTTGCTCAAGCAGAGTCAGCTGCAGCAAATTGCTCAGGGCCTTACAAGGCTGATTTCAGTATCTCCAAGATGGGATACTCCACAGCCTCTCTGGGCAACCTGTGCTGGTGTTTGATCACACTCACAGTAGAAATGGAGGGGGGAGAGGGGGGATGTTTCCCTTATGTTTAAATGGATTTCCAGTATTTCAATTTGTGCCCATTACCTACTGTCCTGAAGCTGGGCACCACTGAGAAAAGCCTGCCTCTATCTTCTTCCTGCACATCCCCGTATGATATTAACAAACACTGGTGAAGACTCACGGAGCCTCCCTTCTTGAGGACAAACACTGCCAGCACTTTGACCCCCTCCTTTTATGACAGGTGCTCCAAGCCCTTCAGCATCTTCAAAACCCTTTGCCCTTTGTCCAGTAGTGCTATCCAGTATGATCATGCCTCTCCTGTATTGGGGAGCCCAATACTGGACCCAGCAGCTAGGTGGATCTCTCCAGTGCTGAGTGGAGGAGGGAGGATCATCTCTCCTGGCCTGTTGGTCTTCTTTTTCATAGGGGTGCTTTACTGGTTCGTGGTCAGCATTTTCTGACAAGGTGCGCTCCAGACATTCAGCCTCCAGCCTGTGCTGGTGCATGGGCTCACTCCTCCCCAGGAGAATGGCTTGCAGCTTCCCTTTGGTTGAACTTCTAGAAGTTCCTATTGGCCCATTTCTCCAGCCAGTCTAGGTCCCTCTGGACTGCAGCAAACCTGTCCCGTGTATCAACCACTTCTCCCAATTTTGTATCACCTGCAAACTTGATGAGAGTGCACTCTGGCCCACCATCTAGGTCATTTAGGAAGATACTGAATAGCATTGGGCCCAATAGCCACCCCTGGGGTACTGCACTGCAGACTCCAGACTCTAGCTGGACTTTGTGCCCCTGATCACAGCTCTTTGAGCCCAGCAATTAAGCAGTTTTCAGTTCACCTTACTCTCTGCTTATCTTGCCTGTAGTTCATTACGTTTGTCTACAGGAATATTCCAGGAGAAGAATGTGACTGAATTAAACAGAGGCTTCATGCTGCTGGTAGTGATGTGCTTTGCTTTAGGCTTGATGAAACTCTGCTATGTATCATTTATTTTAGCATAATCTTCTGAAACATTGAGGCTAGAAACAATTACTTTGCCATTTAAAATCTGTATCTGCTAATACAGCAGTCCAATTTCTGTACCATCCAGGAAATTGACATTCCCATGTAGTTTGATTGAGAAAATATGTAAAAGATGACCAGTTAGGTTTGGATAAATGATCAGTTTCCAACATACATAGGTCACTCTGAATGTAACGCCTCGTGTTTATTTCCATGGAAACTACAACAGACACAAAGAGCACAACACCACTATTCGATAGAGCAAATTCTCAGCTACAAAACACTGCTTTTTGACACAGTCCCCACCACTGGCTGTGCATTTTCACCAGCGATGAACAACCGCCTGCATGCCGCGCTCGTTTAAAAATCTGCACCAGTGGAGGGGACCCACCGCCAGTGTCGCCACGGCTGGAATGCACCTCCCACCACCTCACTGTGCTGACACCCACGGTTTGGTCTCCATAAACGCTCAGCAGTGTGGATGGATGTCAGTGGGTCCAATTCTTTCTGCATGGAGGAATTCAGTGACACCTCGTTGCTTCATACACATGTCCATGTCAGACGCCACGTTGTCAGAGTGTCCCTCTGCTGCCGTCTGTCACACGGCAACAAAATGTAACGGGATATTGGTGGGAAGGTTCAACCTCTACCGCCAGACCACCAACGTCCACCTCTGACGTCGTGGGCCAACATAATGAAGTAGGAGGCGTTGCTTTCGGAGTGGCTCTCGTAGTTAAGGTGTAAATGCTCTTGGTTTTTCTTAACCACCTGTTCCTTTTCTTTTGTTACATTATTGGACTGAAATAGCAAGCCAACAGAAGATTAAGAAAACTCACACTGAAATGTCAAAACCAGTATTTTGAAACAGATGTTTAAGGAAGCCACAATGCCTGTAGGCTCCAGAGATACCTACAACAAAGAAATCAATTCTTCAGCGTAGTTTATCACATGGCACAAGGGAAAATGCCTAAAATACTAGTTGTTTGGCAGCCAGTGAGATGAAAACAGGATTCCATGTATGGCAAAATAGCTTCCAGGATACAGACTGAATAGACATAAAAATCCATACTCTGTTTTATGTTTCACATGCAAAGATGTTTCACATAGCTGTCTTAGGTTTCAGTGAACACTGTAAAAATATATTCTTCAAGATGTGGAACCACGTGTAAACTTCCTATAATCTTTGTTACGTTGATGCTAGAGGAGGAGGTCTTCCATGCTCAAAAGTCCTGTTATCTGATGGCTAGACTGTCCCACCTGCTGACCCTGTCTCTTCTATGGACAGATGACCCATTTCAGATGCTTGCCTTCACTTTGCCAAGGCCAAGAGCTGGCATGGTCTAATTGCCAGTCTGGTTGCTTTCTTGTTGCCTTTGGAAGGCTGTGCTCTTGCTGTGGCTTTTGTGGTTGTTTCTTTCAGGCAGTGTGGTCCCTCTCAGAGGCACAAGCATGCCAGACCAGCCTTTTTGAACCATTGCCAGCCCTCTTACTTGGGAGGTGAAGCCAAGTATCATATATTTAAAACTGTAATGCTTTTCTTGTCCACCCAGCTCCTGTCTCCTAAAGTCATTAGTTGTGGTTTTACTTCACTGTTAAAATACTCTGCAGACTTTTCCCTCCCATCTCTAATTTGAACTCTGTTTAGCAATCTGTGTGTAGGCAAAATGGAGAGATTCTGCTGTTCTACTTAAGACCTTTTATTTTTTTATTCTTTTTGTGTCCTAAGGAAGTAGAATGTGTTACTTATTAAATGTGAAATGCTGTTTAAATAATATTTTGAAACTGTCTTAAATCAACTAAAGCCAGGCTACTGAAACTTATTTTTGACATTCTATTTCTAGCAAGTGGCTATACACCATAGTGGACAAGAAAAGCTAAACAGTGCTGGTTAATATATTTCTTCATATGTTAAATTAATGTTCCTTTTAAGATTTTGATACTAGTTTACATACTGTGTGTTCCTAATAAGGTGGACATCTCAACAAGGGGTATTTAGGGAAGCCATGCCTTTCCCAACATCAAAACTGGTTGTGTGATACCAGAGTCCTGACAGCACCCATGCTCTAAATCACCCCAAAGTGCTTGATTCCTGCGTACTTCAGTAGCAAAAATAATATATGGTATATTAAATGCCCTACTCAAGCGCTTAGCATCCTTGTGACTAAGACGTTTTTTTCCCAGGGACTATTTACCATCCAATTTGAACATGTTTCTCATCTTGCCTTATCCGTGTGGTGATGCTGTTGTAGATAAATGACTTGCAAGAATATCAATGCCAAATGTGTTCTTTATTGCATTCATGTCAAAGGGCAACCACAGGTCTGAGAGGTCAGATCATCTGTGCAAGACATTTTTGGATCTTTTGCATAGCCTTTCATATGCAATTTGGATAAGATAGATAAGATTCCAAGAAATGGAGGCTCTGGCACTGGAGGGGTGATGTTTCAGTACTAATCAGGTGTATTTAAGACTGTTGGATCCTCCAGAGTGTGGAAAGCAGATAGAAAATTACCAGAGGACACTGATGCTTCTCTGAGGCCAATGTGTGGATTATAGTCAAGACTGTGTTAAAACCAGAGTAAGTGTTACAGTCTTTAAAGACAGATATATAAACACATATGTGCTTCATTTATCAAATGTCTGCAGTCCAGCTTTTAGTGACTGATAAGAACTTACTTCATGGTCAGTTGTATTAGACAGAAGCTTCTATGGATTGTCAGATGCCTCATTCCTCCAAGAGCCTGTGTTTGTTCATTTATGTAGCTAGGGATAAAGAAGGTAAACACAGCTGTTCATAATGAAGGGTAGTTTTGTCTGTAAACAGAAAGACTTTTTGATGTCAGTCATCTGTATCTTCCAAACTACTGTAGATTTTTACCATGACCATACCAGTCAACCTAGGCCTCTGTGCAATGGATGCAGAGCCCTCCACCTTTCCTGAGTTTTAGAAGGTCTGTAATTCTAGCCACACTACCAACCCTGTCATCCTCTGATTTTGAGTTTAATTCCGTAGTTTCCAGCTTCCTTTAAGTGACTGGAAGCTCTATCCTCTGCCTTCCAAGACTGAGCTGATGTGTTTTCCAGGTTTTCAGGTTTTCCACGCTTCCATACAGTGTGATTTCAAAGGCACAGGATAATGAGACTTCTAATGTGTCTTTGCTCTTAACATAGAGTTTGTATCTCAATTGTATGTGTTTGGCTACTTAATCTGTAATAAGCATGTTAATCAGTCTCCCTGAGTGCTCTAATCGTATTAATATTTAATATTTTTTCTTACGAGAATGCTATCATATCAGGATATCAGGTTCCCATTGTCAAAGGTCCTATCATGTTTCAAAATGACCACAGAATAATTTTCTTCCTTTAAATTACAATGAGAGAGGTACCATTGCAATTATAGGAATACATAGATTGAGTTAACCTAAATTACCTTTAGAATTGCAATATTTGCATATTAAAATCCTATTTAAAGGTCTGTTGAGGAAGGGTTGGAGTTCTTGTATTTCACGTCTTTTGAATAACAAATTTTATATTAGAGACAGAGCTATATGCAGGATAATATAATTTATTCTTATTTGATGAATTCTAAACTATGCCTGAATTATTTTCCTGTATAACATGCGTTATAAAGGACAAATTGTTGCAGTGCATGTAGATTTTATTGTTCTTTCTTTGGGATCATCTGCACAGTCAGCCTGTGACTTGGCTCTTGGGAGTTATCGTGTGCTTTTTCAGCTCATGCTGTGCCATCATGTGCCTCTCTGTAGTATTTATTTTTGCTATTTTATACTCTTGCATAACAAACCTGGCAAAGAAAATCTGACCCACTGCTTTTTGTGGTAGCCTTAAACTGCCATGAATTAGTGTCAATAGCTCCTCCAGAGAGAGCTATCTAGCTCTGATGAACTCAAACATTAGCTCAGAATGTGCTTCTGATCTCATTCAGTGTGAACTTCCCATTATCGGTTGTCCCAGCTGCTCCTCAGTCACTTGCATACTGGCCTGAGCTGAGCTGTAAGGATTTTCAGTGTAGCTCTCATGCAAGCCTTCCATCAGGTGTGTTTTCATGACCTCGTGGGTAGTTCTAGGTCTGAGGCATCCCTGCCAGACTTTGCTTTTCCTCCGTTTTATGGTGTGCTGTAGAGTGGCAGATCACTGAACACAGTTTCAAGCGTGTACTCTGGAAGGCAGCTTTTCATTGATTCTTAGAGGCCTCAAATGCCGAGAAGACAGATTTGTGAAGTAAGTGAATAAAATTTGTATTGCTGTACTGCCAGCTTCTTATCAGAAATGCACATGCCATCTGTGAAAACAAAGCAAACGTCAGGGAATTTTAAAAGCAAGGTTCCTGCTTAGGAGGCATATTTGCTCTTCAACCTCAAAAGCAAAAGTTCAAGGCTGAAAATACCTTTCTTAGGGCATTGGAGGTCCCTATCCTATCTGAATGAATGTGTTCCTAAATTAAAAAAACAGCCGTAACTACATCAGAGTACTGGGGAAATAGTATTACATAGACAGCACTGTTTCATGTAGTAATCTCTTCACTTTTCCAGAAGGGACAAAAAAAAAAAAAATTAAATTTAAAAAAATTTAATTTTTTCAGTCCTTTTTTCTGCCTAAAAGCTGAGGAAGACTGGGACAGAGATGGACAATTTTCTTTGAATAATGACATTTCTCTATTAACTCACTATCTCTCTTGCATCTTGCCCAAGCAACATAACTCAAGTTTGCAGCTTTTCTGCTACGATCTACTCATGCTAGTGGGAAGCCTTGTCAGTTGCCTGGCATCTTATGTGCGTTTCACAGAACAGTTTACCTGGGTCAGAGGGTGTGGGTAGCACAAAGCTGTCTAGCCTGGTGCCTAAAGGCATGTCCTGGTCTGAAGGCAGCAGCTGTGTTCTAAACAGATCACACTCAAAGTGCAAAGTCAAGTCTCTTGCAACTGCTTATCAAGAACCAACCAGTCCACAAGGTGACCTGCCTTTCTCTAGCATTTTATCCTCTTCCCTTGGTAAAATCTTTTCTGCCTAGGAAGGTTAATTCTTGCATCTAGGCAAGGGCCCTGTTGTCTGTAGAGTCAGACAACTTGGAACAGAGTCAGAGGGGCCTGTCAACAGCAGCTACATGCCAGGCTAGCTATCATAACTAAAATCCTGTCTTGTAGGTGCAGATGACAGAGGCATAATTATGTTTGATGTGCTACTAAAAGAGGAGGGAGGCAAGCCACAGAACACTACTTTCCCTTCTCTCAGTGCTTTATTCATCCCCTCACTGCTGCTAACGCGCTCTGTTAACTGATCATTTTAGGTTGCCGACATAATGGGAGCCCTGGAGAATTAGTCTACATGAGATGTAAGAAGCCGCTTCTTGGTAATGTATTAGTCGTTTCAAAACACTTTAAGGCGGAAGCAGAAAAAAATGACAAGCTAATTCTTTGATATATTTCAGAGGTATTCAGGCCTCTGCAAGAACAATACTTGTATTCATGCCTCAGCACTGTTGGGAATTTGTTTTCCAACATTCGAGAGAGTGGCCTGACCAGAAACAAAAAGAGAGAGAGAGAGGCAATGTGCTCTTCTCTAAGCCATATTTTCTGCAACTATCAGAGTGAAAGACTGACAGTGTTCATTGACTGTATTATGAGAGAAAGCCCAAGGATACATTACCTTTACAAATTATTCTGCAGTCCATTCTCTGGAAATCTTCCTTTCCTTGATGTAGTGTACGTAGGAATCAGGGAAATGTGGCACCTTGCTTTCTTCTGATTTCATATTCTACATTTTCATATGCAGGGCAGTAAGTTTATGAGGACTGTATAACATTTGATTTACTGGGAAAGCATACATAAACCAGGATCGTCTAGCTGCCCATTCTATGAAGGAAACAGCAGTCAAATGAAGCGTGTTAAATAATATCATAGCATGCTATGGGGATAAACATTGGCTGTTTTCCCAGCTCTGTGTTAGCTTGTTCAACTCTAATGGGTATAGGTAAAGGCAATCATCACATGATGGAGTAGGGCATGGTAAACAGAACTGAGTAGATTGGCATTAATCAATTGGAATGGTAGCCAGTTTCAAAATTAGAAGTTGTGACTTGCTGATAAAAAATTCTGAGAGTGTTACAATACTTTGTTTCAGTGTATATCATTATTGAACAGTAGGAGTGCAATATTGGTCTTCAGCCAGTTGTACCCACATACAAACCTATTTCAGTTTACAACCAATTAGCTTCAAAGAGTAGTAAGCTGTATAAACGCCATCCCTATGAATAAGGGTGTAGACAATGGTCTGAAAATTTGAGTTGGGCATCTTTCAAAACCAAGGGCCTCTAAACCTTTCCCAGAACTTGAAATAAGCTGAATTGCTACCACAAGCCAAAGTAGGAAACTCCACTGAGAGACAATTTCCTTTTTCTCTTAGTCTTTTATTATACCACACTACTATATATTTACCTCATTCTATTTTTACATGCTCTGTGTTACATCCCTATCTTGTGACTTGGGAAACTCCTCTGCAAGTAGCAAAGACATTGCAGAGTATGCTTTATTGCTTGGAGTCATGTCACTTCTGGATGCACAGCTTTGCAAACCAAGGAAATTAATGGATTTATTAAAAGCTGTAGGTATGTCTTCCCCAGAATTTTGTCAAAGTGATTCGGGAAAGTGTTTAAGCAGTTATCACCAAAAATAAATGTTCAAATGCTTTGGGAAGTGTGGGTAAAAAAAGTGCCTGTTCTTGAACTGAAACTTCTCCCAGACATGGAAAACCTGCCTGAGTAAATAAGTGCTAATAAGACAGCTTATTAAAATGCACATATTCTCAGCAGATTTAAATCAGCAGCTAAATAACTAAAATTATATTTCTGAAGACCAAATAATTCAGTGAGTTGTAATGAATTGTATGAAGAATCGTAGAGTCTTTTTCTTAGTGACACAGTACACATGGCAGGAACAACAACCGCATGAAACTTACTTAGTGTGAACTTGAATGTGTTTCCTTAGAGAAACGAAGCATGAGTGTGACTTTTGCGATACGTGCTAGCAGTGGTGTGGTTTGTTTGCCCAAATATATTCTTAATAAAAAGAAAATTAAATAGAAGAAGCAGGAAGTGACCCAGGAGGACTAGAGAGCCACCCTCTGTGTGTGCAGGGATGGGACTAGGAAAGCCAAATCTCACATGGAGTTGGATCTAGTGAGGGAGGTGCAAGGCAATAAGAAATGTTTCCACAAGTATATCAGCTGCAAAAAGGAGACTAAGAAAAATTGGATCTGGTGCTGAACAGGGCAAGGGTCCTCATGGGCCCCTGAGAAGGGCAAGGTACTCAATGCCACCTTTACCTCAGTCTTTACATCAGTTTCCAGGAGTCCTGAAACCACTGTGAAAGTTCAGATCAAGGAAGAATTACACTTCCTGGAGGAGAATCAGGTTAGGAAATATTTAAACAAATTGGATACAACCAGGTGCTTTGTGCCTGATGGGATGCACCCATGAGTGCTGAGTGAGCTAGCCCACATCATTATGAAGCTGCTGTGGGTTATCTTTGAGTGGTCATAGCAATTGAGATAGCAAATACAATTCCTGTCTTGAAGTAGTACACGGAGAATCCGGAAAACTAGAGGCAGGTCAGCGTCACCCCAGTACCTGACAAGGTGATGGAGCAAATAATCCTGCATATCAGGATAAGAAGGATAAGTATGTAACTGGGAATAGACATGGATTTACAAAGAGGGAAGTCATGCCTAATCATATGATAGACTTCTGTGATGAAACAACTGACTCAGTGGATGAGGGAAAAACAATAGATGTTAAGTCAACTTTAGTGAGGCAAGTACATCCTGGATACTTGGTCAGTGGGGTGAACTAAGAACTGATTGAACTGCTTAGCTCAAAGAGTTGTGATCAGTGGCACAAAGTCCAGCTAGAGTCTGGAGTCTGCAGTGCAGTACCCCAGGGGTGGCTATTGGGCCCAATGCTATTCAGTATCTTCCTAAATGACCTAGATGGTGGGCCAGAGTGCACTCTCATCAAGTTTGCAGGTGATACAAAATTGGGAGAAGTGGTTGATACACGGGACGGGTTTGCTGCCATCCAGAGGGACCTAGACTGGCTGGAGAAATGGGCCAATAGGAACTTCTAGAAGTTCAACCAAAGGGAAGTTGCAAGCCATTCTCCTGGGGAGGAGTGAGCCCATGCACCAGCACAGGCTGGAGGCTGAATGTCTGGAGCGCACCTTGTCAGAAAATGCCCTGGGGATCCTGGTGGATACTTTGTTGACCATAAGTCAGTCATGTGGCCTTGTGGCAATGAATTCTGACAGCTTCCTGGGCTACTTAGGCAGATTTTTTAATATCAAGAATGGGGGCTCAGAGGGTCTTCATCAGTGTTTGTTAATATCATACTGGGATGTGCAGAAAGAAGACAGAGGCAGGCTCTTCTCAGTGGTGCCCAGCTTCAGGACAGTAGGTAATGGGCACAAATTGAAATACTGGAAATCCATTTAAACATAAGGGAAACATCCCTCCCACCCCCCCACCCCCCCATTTCTACTGTGAGTGTGATCAAACATCAACAGAGGTTGCCCAGAGAGGCTGTGGAGTCTCCTATCTTGGAGATACTGAAATCAGCCTGGTCATACTTTGAGCAACCTTCTGCGGCTGCCCTGATTGAGCATAGGTGAAACAGACTGATCTCCAGAGATGCTGAACAGCCTTATCCACCCTATAGTTTTATGATTCCATGATTCGGTGAGAATATTGATGTATGACACTCAGTACACCGAAAACCTTTGGGAGGTGCAAGGTCCTGCACCTGAGCTGGGGCAATCCTTGGTATCAATACAGCCTGGGGGATGATGTCATTGAGAGCAGCCCTGTGGAGAAGGACTTGGGGGTACTGGTGGATGAAAGGCTGGACATGAGCAAAAAATCTGCGCTTGCAGCCTAGAAATCCAACCGTATCCTGGGCTGCATCAAAAGAAGCATGGCCAGCAGGTCAAGGGAGGTGATCTTGCCCTTGTCCTCTCCTCTGGTGAGACCTCACCTGGAGTACTGTATCCAGCTCAGGAGTCCTCAGCACAAGAAGGACACAAACCTGTTGGAGAGGGTCCAGAGGAGGTCCACAAATATGATAAGAGGGATGGAACACCTCCCCTATGAGCACAGGCTGAGAGAGTTGGGTTGTTCTGCCTGGAGAAGAGAAGGCTCCAGGGAGACCTTACAGTGGGCTTCTGGTACTTCACGGGAGCTTATAAGAAGGATAGGGACAGACTTTTTAGCAGGGTCTGTTGCGACAGGACAAGGCGTGATGGTTTTAAACTAAAAGAGGGGAGATTTAGACTACATAGAAGGAAGACATCTTTTCCAATGAGGGTGGTGAAACACTCGAGCATGTTGCCCAGAGTGGTGGTAGAAGCCCCATCCCTGGAAACATTCAAGGTCAGGTTGGATGGGGCTCTGGGCAAGCTGATCTAGTTGAAGATGTCCCTGCTCGCTGCAGGTGGTGTTGGACTAGATGACCTTTGAAGGTCCCTTGCAACCCAAAGCATTCTCTGATTCTATGTAAAACAACTTTGGTGGCCTTAAGTTGTACTGACATTGTATTGCAACATGAATGACAAAAGCCTTCAGTCATTTAATTGTGCAGTAATGGATCTTATACTTCTGGATACTCAATGTTAAATATTACTACTGCATAGAAATTATGGCAGAGCAAGCATTATGATTTTTACAAACCAAAATGCCATTCTGGTCTGTACTGAATTAGATTTGCAGAGCTGTTTACTCGCCCTTAACAACATGTTGTACAGAGCAGAGGACAAGTCTGTAGTGGCTGTGTTTCTACAATTGCAAGGTGTCTACATAGTGCTGTCATGGTGGAAGTTACAGCAGAATGAGAACTGACAGAACCAACTTCCAGTTCTAACCCCAGAGCTGAAAAATAATGAAAGGTAGAGGTTTTATTATAAGAACAAAAGTTCAGAGGAACAGACCAATTTCTATTTCAAATAACATTTTTGTGATGAAGCATCAGAATTTATAAATAATTCATTTTGCTCACTTTGTCATGAGACTCTGGGATTTAAAACAGGCTAGTGTGAAAACCTGTGTATAAGGAAACAGTAATTGTGCATTTAAATTCTCATTCAGTATTATTTCAGAAGTAGAATCCAGTAGATTTCTGAAGTGAATGGTGCCCAGAGTGATCCTTTTGCTAGACTTATCCTACATGTTATTTCATATTTAATTTGTCTCTTACGTTTTCTTACTTATTTAGCATCTAAAGCAATATTCAATCTGCCGTTATAACTAAAGGAAATTGATATTTAGCAATTTGTGACTTTTTCCATGTGTATCGTTACTTTCTTACTTTCTTACTGAAAAGTCCTAAAGATGTTGTTTGTTCTCTCAATTGTGAAGATGTGAAGCATAATTTCTGAGATGCGAAGAATCCAAGCATTTTTTCCGTTCACTCACTGAGTGCACGTTCACTTAGTGCTTTTGTAGAGTATGTATCTAACTATTTGGCTTTTGTGTATAGGACCCTGATTGCTAACTTTTCAGTTGCTTTATCTGAAGTATTGGCCACTATTTTTTCAAAACATTCTTACCTCATTCTCTGAGAGGCATCCCATTGTGCAGACACCCAAAAGGTGCAGAGAGACTATAAAAGAGCTCCAACAAAGGACATAGGATTCTCTTACCTTAAACAGGATCTTAAATTACAGAACTGCACTTCTTGCCCTCTTCATGAAAGATCCATCTGGGATCCAAAATTCTGAGTTTACCAGCCAAGGGGATAGGCAAAAGGCTTAAAATTAACATGTTTGGAATATCCGTTACTGACTACGTACAATAGCAAAAGGGTATGTTTTCAATCTTGCCTCCATGACAAGCTGCTATGTGAAACTCCCATCCGTTCAAGACACAGTTTGTATATCGCATTCCTAACGACAAGTGCCTATGGCCTTCTTTTAAGGAGCTGAGGAAAGCCCAGGGTTTTTCTCTTTTATAAATGGAAAATTAAAAGGAATTTGAGCCTCTGTTGCCTGCCACCTGAATGAACATCACCAATATTGAAATGTCATCTTATTCAGAGTGGAGACACTTTCAACCTCTGTTGTGCTTCCGTGCAGAGAATGGGGTTAGGACTCCTAGCACTAATTTAGCACAGAGAGAAGCTGCAGTCTTCATACAAGGAACACTTCAGTATTTTTCTATAATGACTTTAGAATCTAAAAGTCTGGATAGTTTAAGAGGAGTGACTGAGCTCCTAGGTAGCAAGGTTGTGGCGCTGTATGGTGCGCCCAGTGACTGTTTTCCAGCAGGAATTTCTGTCCACAGAGAGTTGGTTTCAGACCCATTCCTTCTGTCCTGTGTGGAGATGTCTTGCTGATTCCAATAGGGTCCTCATGCAGCAGGTAATCATACTTGTCTTCAGATAACCTTGTCTTCTCATGACTTCATTGGCAGTTCTAATTTTAAAGCAGGAGAAGACACTGAGCACAGATAGGTGATTTTCATCCCTCCCTTTGTACTGAATTTAATGATGTTCACACTGAACCATTGGTTTTACCGGTTTCTTTTTGATGAACACACACAGATTCTCCAATGTAAGGTATTTTAACCTTCTTGATGTTTCTTTTTCTCCTGTGCTTTAAGCAATACTGTTAGTGATGCTGGCCAGCAGAAATGCAGGCATTGCAAGAGGGAGAAATGAAAGAGTAAACAAGGAAAGGGCGGTGGAATGGGCAGAGAGAGGGGACAGCAGTTTGTCTAGGATCACAGTGCAATTTTAATCCAAAAGTAAGAAGAAAAATGTGGCACCATTCCCATAAGGCATTTATTTTTAAAAAGCACCAACGAGTTGAGTGCCTGTGCTTGAAGAGATGAAGTTCAGTTAATTTTGCCAATTACCTGATCTGCATGTCAAGATTTCATTTCAGTCCTGTTTGATGAACTCATTTCCACAGTGGACAAGTCAGTGAAGTATATTTCATAAAAACCTAAAACTTGAGACATTTTCTCTCCTTCTAACAGGACTTTTCTGCTAAGTATTATCATGGAATACTTAAGAGTATTTAAGTCCTGAAGCTAAGAAGTGAATAAAAAATAGACATGAGCATTATATGAATAATGTTAGTATATAAGGAACAAAAATTAATTTGCATCTTCTACTCAGAATATGTTTTGAAGTAAGCAGCACTGCACAGATGTAAGGCCCAAAGTGTGATTTTGCTCCTGTAGGATGAACTATGAAGTAAAATGTCAAAAAAGTGATGTAAAATGAGTGCAACAGAAACCAGGGTCAGGTTTTCTCAAGTACTGAGGGAAGCTAAGTAACTAGTTTGATACAGCAAAGGCAGGGGGTTTGGCTGTTTATCTGCATTCCTATTTCTTTCAAATTAATCCTGAGAAACTCTAGAAAAGTTATCTTAGAAATGGAGACTAGACGTTTAGTAAGTGGAATATTTTTAAGATAATGAAGAAAGACTAAGAGGAATTTCTAATTCTTTGCAGGTAATTTCTGTCAATAAAGAAATTTTCCAAAATGATCTGTGCAAACCCCGCAAAATATTGCAGGGCACAATGGCATTCTATCTATAAAAAAATTATGTTTTCTCCTGTTCTAAATAATTTTTAAATTTCATGTGCAGTCAGTAATTTTTTATTGGAATAATGTGACTTCTTATATAAAGTATACTAACAAAAACAATAAATGTTGCCCATTCTAAAACTAGCATGTTGTATTTACTGAATAATTAACTAATTTAAAAAAATTTTATTTTATAATGAAATGTAGTCCCCAATTCTACTGATGTGCATAAGGGCTAGGTTTTCTCATTTCACTGGGAGTAAAGGAGACATTATTTGTCACACGGGAAGAAAAATTCAAGTTTTATCTTAGTGAAAGGTGTTGTTCTTTGAAGAACTTTAAACAAACTTTTACAAAACTAAAAAAAATGAGAGACCATGAATACTACTATCCTAAGATTATTAGTGCTATCATAATTCTAGGGAACTTGTCCTTTAATGACAGATAAAATATCTGTTTTTAAATAGTAGAAGGGTATTGAAAAGCCAAAAATTCTTTAGTTAAGCAGAAAGATTTTGGAGTATTTTTTTTTAAGTTACTAAAGAAAGATATTGGTTCAATGAACTATTTCTTATGTAATGTAATGCACTGCATGAAAATTGCAGTTACATAGTTGTATTTAGAGTTTGTGAGATATTCTGCACTTCAGAAGCCCACAAAACGTGTATATTTGCACATTGGTGACCATAATAATAATTACTAATTGACCATAAAATAAAAAAATAAATGCATCTCAAAAAAACGATTCTACTTTGTTTTCACAGACCTATTCATTTATAATCATGCATGCAGAGCTGTATGGCTCTGTCAGCTGTTCTCTGTGAGGCCTTCTTCTATCAGTAAAAACCCCTACATTTGTTAATACTGTCCATGTCTGTGCTAAATCAGGTTCTATGAGGGATTTGGGTTTTCCTTTCAAAGCTCCTGAAAGTTGACTCGAAGTTCTTTCAAATCAGAATGGAGTGTTCTCATGTGAATAATGCGAACCATAAGTCAAAATAAGCTACAACTGGGGCTTTTTGGGTTTTTTTGTTTTATCAGGTTTCAGAAGTTCCAGTATGATGTCCTTTTATGTATTTTGATTCAAATGATTGTAATGTCCAATTAGATACAGTCTTTCTGTTTTTTTAAAACTACATCTGCATATTCCTGGTGTAGCAGGTTTGGCCAAATGCTTCATGAGAGTTTTTTCATTGACGTTTCCATGGTATTCACTGACAGTGCCCTGTTCAGAGAGAGTGCTGCACTACTGTTGACTTTACATAAAGGTGAATACTGAGACAAAGTGAAATAAGTGATTTACCAAAGGTTGCATGGGCAGGAAGAGGGAACAGAACCCCAATGTCACGATTCTCAACTCTGTTCTTTAAGGGTACACCCGTATTACTCCTATAAATGATCTATACCTAACATAATAACAAGGAACCCTCTGTGCTTCAGTTTAGCTGAAGGAGAAGAGAGACTGCTGGAAGATGGAAGGTAGCGTTGTCAAGAATTTGAAAAATGCAATTCTTTTTGATTAGGGTCATGAGTAACGACCAGCTCTTTTCTGATTAAGAATATATGAAATGTGATAAGGATATGCATCCTCTGTATATAATTTGCTTCATAAACCAGGTTTTCAAATAATTTTTAGGTCTTATTCTACAAATTTTAATGTGCTACTAGTTACCAATAGTCTTCCACCTTAATTTTCACACACTTTTTGCTCTGTTCTTTGATATCTTTACTAAGGAATTAAAAGACTAACTTCTTCAGAATTTAGAAACCTTAAAGACTGTCCTGACAATTTAGCACAGATTATTATAAATACATGTCCTTTTGAAGACTGGGGAATCAAGTATCAGCGAAGTGAATTATAATAAAATTGAATTCTGTGGTGCCTTCCTCCCATGAAGCAGTCATTGTTGAATTTCTTATAAATAGACTCAAAATAGTATCAATACGACTTTAAATCTTAAGCAAGGTAAGAATTAAGAGATGTAACAGTGTGTACAAATAACTCTACTAGCCCATGCACCTTTCTTATTTAGGAATTTGATTTCATAGTAAGCTGTTCTAAGGACCCCTATAAACTAATTGCAGTTCAGCCCAGGATAGATTATATCTCGATTACTATGCTAATTTGTTTGAGAACTAGAAGCCTGAACTGAGGCTAGAGTACTAGAGCCTTAAGGTTGAAGACATTGGGTTTGTACTCAGCTAGGTGTTTCGTATAGTGGAACTGACACCTGTATCAACATAGATATCAAGAAGAAATGATAAGATTTATTCCAACTGAGAGCTCTGTAATAAGCTAGCAACTAGGAGTTCCTGTAGAGTTAAACATTACAGGGGACAACTACAAATTAATGTAACTTTTTTATTTTTACAAAAATTCTGTTCTTTGTTAGCTCTAGGCCTAAAGCAGTAATCTCTGGCTAGAGAGCTATGTTACACTTGCAGTCTAAGGGTATTTACTGCATAAGAAGTAATTGCTTGCTCATGCTGTGAGGCACTTTTGGTAATGTACCTCCTACCATCACAGAAGAGGTGAGTTTAGAATTATGCTTATTCACAATAGTATAGCCTGTGCATTTTATTAATGGGACTCATTTTACCATTAAATTTCAGAGCAGCTTTCAATTTCCTAACCCCATATTTTAACAGCCCCATTCGACCCAAGTGTACTGTGTAGAGTTGTAGAGATGTTTCGCATCAGTGGAGGAAGAAATCCAGGATGTCTTAGTTCAGTTTTTCCTTTTGCATATTTTTCTCTTATACTGTAGGTTATAGGGTAAGACAAGTGGCTTGAACCTGGTACCCTTTGTCCGAGCTCTTGATTTTCCTCCCTTTTTTGCCCCCTTATTTTGTGTTTTATTGTCCCCTCGGTAACTGAGAAAAGGGCAGGCTGTAATACAGAAAGCAAGAAGGAGAAGGAGAATGGGAAATTCTTGCTTCTATAGGGATGGAGTAAATGTAGGGATGACAGTTATGAAAATTTAGAAGGGAAATACGATCTGGACTAGCTCTT
The DNA here is from genome assembly GCA_009769605.1 of Bucorvus abyssinicus. Classification (NCBI taxonomy): domain Eukaryota; kingdom Metazoa; phylum Chordata; class Aves; order Bucerotiformes; family Bucorvidae; genus Bucorvus; species Bucorvus abyssinicus. The sequence continues at coordinate 35,639,132 of CM020063.1, forward strand.
TGGAAAATACTGCTGTGTCTTTGAAGAAAGTCCCCATTTCCTAAGCCTCCTATGTTTTGTTTTCTTTTCTTTTCTGATTGTTCTTAATTTCTAACCCATGAACCCTTCCTGAGAAATCCCAAGAGCAGCCCAATATACTTCCCTCACACTTCTGCTTTTCTAAACCACTTACTGCCCATAGTAGTGGTATTTGAATGCCTGAGAAACTCACAGGCATCATTAATAATTGCCATCATCAAAATAGTTTCCTTTCCACACTTCGTCCTTCAGTGTTTCCTCATCTTGTAGCGCACACTCAGGGGAAAGACTTGCTTTCCCACAGCTCCTCAGCTATTCTGAGTAGGCCCCGAGAACTTTCAATAAATTTTTAAGTAGTCTAGTAACATTGAATGAACAGTAAGTTAAAAAGTTTGCAGAACAGTTTATTTCTATTTTCTTTAATTATTGCTATCTTTTCATCAGAAATCTGAATGATTATCAGTAGTTGTACTCCAGTGTACAGAATGCTGTTATTTCTATGACAAAAATATGTCTTCTTTTGACCAGATTCTTTGAAGTCTTTCCCTTCTTCACCTTCCAGATCATTAACTTTCTCTTAGTACCTACAAAATGGAGCTGCCTGTCACTTTGTAAACAAAATATGGTCTTGCTTTTCATCCTTTATTAAATATAATAATTTTCTTCTTTGTTGAGCAAGTGCCACTGTCATGGCACTGCTAGTCTGAAGTGAGCCCTGAAGGAAGATGGTTGTCTAGAAAGAAATGTGAGATAACTCGCATTTCCTTTGCTGGAGAAAACAATAGAAGCACAATAGAAAAGGAAAGTTGGAAGAAAATTTACTTCCTCATATGCATCCTCCTTGCAGCTGCTTCTGTTACCATACAGGAAACGTGAAAAACCAGATCATGCACATAAAATGTAGAGATCTTTAAGATTTTAAAAATTAATAGTGTGGGCTTGAGTTATTGTGAAGAGCACAAAAATAGATTAAGGATGAGAGTGTAGAATTAAATGGCATTGTTCAACAGTCTTGGTTTAAAGAATGGTCTTGGTAAGCCTCCAGTTTGGTCCTTCTTAGCTCCTTTGTCCCTGGGTTGAGTATGGGTCCAACAGAGAAATTCAGAATGGAGCACTCATTATCAGCCAACAACAGCACAGACCTGTCAGAGTAGTGGCAATGTTCAGTAAAAGATCTGCTCAATAAAGGCAATTTCTGGTCATGCACACATTGTAAACCACACTTTACTCCCTGTTGCCAAGTTTATTACACAGTTAAATAACTTGGTTTCTGGAACTTACGAGGTCTTCCGAGTTGTGAAACTGAAAAAGTTCACAAAAGCTTCACCCATCAAATTCACACAGATGTATTGCTGGAAAGGAAAATACTTGAGAAGCATGTAGGCATTACCCAAATTTATTAGTAATAGGTAAGATGTAAACATATCTTTTACAAATTGAAATGTTTGGAAAAGTTAAAGAGTTGTAGCTTATACTAAACATAATAAATCTTGGACTGTACTTTTCGTGTTCTGAATAAAATAGAAATCATTCAGCTGTGAGTCAGCAATTTCATGTCAACTTCTTGGTGCCTACATGAACAATTTGAACATGATTCTTGTGGATTATGGAGGCATCAGAATCCTGAAATTATACTACAGAACTATAATTCTTATCTGCCTTTTCTTCATTTTCTGTGTATATAGAGTTACATAATTTATTTCTTAAATTGTGCTGTAAAATGTAAAGCAAACAGAGAAATCATTTGGCAATGTGATTTCTTCTACTGCATTGGACATTGAATGATTTCAAATGAACCACTTAAAAATCTTCTAATGCAAGCATGACTATCATCAGCTTTAGAAGTGAAACAAGAAAAGTTGTGTATATTCTTCAACACGAACTAGTTCTAACACAGGTGAAGTAATAGATAACACAGAACTGTAATGCAGCTGTGAATCAGTGTCAGATATCCAGTTCCTGCAGCAAACCAGTGAGACAACTCAGCCATACTAAAGGAAACGGTACTGTTGAGGTTTTTTCCCTCCTTATTATATGCTTACGATTCCAATGGAAGTAATGAAAGATGCATCTGTTGATGGGATGGTGGGGTGCCATTACCTTCATCAGAACAATTATTTCTGCAAGTTCTTCAGAAGTTTTAGCAAACATTTCCCTTGAAGTTTGCTTATAGATTTCAGGAACATACAAAAGTTTTTATGGCAACACTGAGTATTTTTTAATAAAGATGATATATTTCCTTTTCATATTTTAATATGGAAGGACGAAGGCCCCTCCTTGCCTTTAGAAATACTGGAACGGAAGGCAGGACCTGTGGTATCAAAGGGCTGTCATATTCCTAAACTCCTTGCAAAACCTTTGGTATATGACAATGCCAGCTTAATGAGCTATAAGCAAGTATGCACAGTGAGACATATTCAATTCTGCCCTTATTTACAAAGAAATGTGCCCAGTTGACCCATTCATAGAAATCACATGTCTTAGAGTGAGCACTTCACATCCGAATTTTAAGACATGCATATCTGCACATGTTCAGCAATGAAACCAGGAAGGGAAGTAGGGAAACACTCTTGCTCTATAAAGTATTTCGAGACTAGCAGTAATGTAATTGTTTTGACCGTCTGCTTCATACATGCAAAGAAAGGCTATAAAAAATACTGCAGACTTCTTTGATTATTGTAATTATAGTACCTTGCAGTTAGAAGAAAGTTATTTTTTCTTCTGTCTTAGAATGAGTTCTGTATAAAACTCTTTCATCTTGAAAAAGCCATGAGACCTTCTTTCAGTTATATTTCTCTCTACTATAGTTCAGTTCACACCCATACACCTTCAGCTGTTAGAATTGACCTTTACACAAGGTTGCACCCGAAATAATTTTACCAGTGCTATAACAGGACAAAAAGCATAGTTAATCACAGTACCTGATGGGTGTTTTCTTACATTACAGCTATTAATAAGGATATTTAATAAGAGTATTGTGCTGTATTACGTGTCTTGTAGTAAAAGACAATAGTCTCCGGCTACCAAAATATGCCATGTGCTAATGCCCCTTTCCATGTGCGTAATACAGATAATATGTAATATAAAGCACGAGGAGCACAATGTATCTCTCCTGTGATGAAAGGCTGAGAGAGCTGAGTCTCTTCAGCCTGGAGAAAGGGGAGGGGGTGTATATATACACTCCAGTGTATGTAAATACCTGAAGCAAAATTAACTGCAGAGTCTCTGTAGCTGTCCTGTGTAACAGATTTGTGACTAAACCCGCTTCCTTTACAGGACATTTTAACTCATTAGCTATAAAAAGTATGTAATTAAATAGTACTAAATCAGATGGCTTTGTGCTAAAGTAGTTGAGTATCAGTATCCCCAGCATAATGTGGAGCCTTCAGGAATTCACCAACTGAACTGAAATGAAAATGAGATTAAAGATTTCATTTCTCATAACAATTTTATTATATTCATCGCTTAGACAGAAAGGGAGTGTTTAGTACCATCAACTTGTAATAGCCTTGCCTGTAATTAAATTTTTTATAAGACATTGGCAAGCAGCCCAACAAAATATTGATACAAAATCTGATCTGCCAGCAGTGTGGAATTTCTTCTGTGTTCAAATTGAGATAGGATGTTTGGCAGCTGTGGTAAGTTCAGGAGCTGGAAGCAAGGAACAATTTCTCTGGAGCAAACCAGAAGTTAATATATTATATGGCTTCACAAACTGTGCTGTTTTCTGCATATGTATGCATGTATAATTTCTTCACTGATTCAGATACACATTCTTTTTGTTTCATTTCCTTAAGTAATTAAAAATCACCTTTCTTCTGTTAATTTTAATGGGACTCTGAAGTGATGATATTTAATGTCCCAAAATAAAATCATCCAGTAAGAAACAAAATTGTTTTGTTTAATCCAATTATTCACCACTTCTCCCAAAGAAGTGCACAAGCACAGAAAATTTTACCATATGTTGTAGTAATTAACACCTTCAGCATGGGATGCACCTCTGCAGCACTCTGCCAACAGCTTCCTTTTCAGCAAGAGGGGCAGTTACCTGATGTGGTTCAGTGATCTCAACTGTTTTGTTGTCATGACTTCTGAAGGAAAGAGATCTCAAAATGCACAGTTTCTGAAGCTGTAAAATTTGTATCCACACTTGCTGAAAACAGTGCATAGCCTTCAGAAGTGTATAGTGTGTTATCTGTAAGAACAACTCCTTAAAACACGGGTCGCAAGAACATTGAACGCTGCGTTTATTTAAAAAGACCCTAAATAAAAGATTGCATACAGAAGTTCAGTCATCCATCATTACTTCAAGAGACTCCCCCAAAATTAAAAAAACTCATTTGATTCCATTAAATCCAGTCCATACTGCCTGACAGCAGGTGGTACCTGTACAGTCTAATGGCATTGATCATTGTCCACATAACTTACTAAACATCAGAGTCCGGCAGGCGTGTGTGAGGTTCAGCACAACTGTCCTTTTCTAGTGTAAAGGAAGATGTGAGGTGGGGCAACACATGGTGCTACTATCCATGCTCAGAAAAAGTTCAGCAATTGCTTCCTTATGGAGAGCAGGAACATTACTTTCCTAGAAAAGGGACAGGAGATTTTCATCCACGCACCGACAAGATACCAACATGTGTAACTCCAATTACCTAAAACATCTTGTTTTGTCTTGCTACCTCTCTAGAAATTTGTCTAGTGCTAGCTGCTAAAAACTTTCTTTAGTCTGAGCAGTTTTCAGGTCTAATATTCAGAAAAATCATCTGTTACTTGAAGGGTTTATCAGCAGGCCCTTTATGGTGATGGGGTTTGCACTAAAACTCTGCTTTGATTTCTGAAGAAGCTTCAATTAAAATTACAGTCATAACAACATAGGAGGGAAACTTCTAATGTCTAATCACCACCTCCTCAGTGGGATTGTGTGCTTACAATCAGTAAAACCATGACTAAACTGTGGAAATCTTTGCAGACAAAAAGTAAAGGATTACTCTTTTTGTTGTGCTTTTTTTCTTTTTTCTTTTTCTCCATATTTTCTGGAGTTCATTTACATTGGAAACACCACAACTAATCTGGGTGGCAATGAGTGATATGTGTACATTCAATAAAGTCTTATAATGTGCTGTAAATTACCAGCGAGAACTGTAATATCTTGATAATTAATTCTTAACGATATGCATTTCATTGCCTGGTGTTCTGGGTAAAAAGTATGTTGATCAATAATTTCAGCATAGAAAGGCAGTCCTTTCATTTTTCTGATAATAGGCAAGTATATTCAGCTTGCAAGTGTAAAAAATTAAAGGTAAATGAATTGCATTAAATCACACTGATGAATTCACATTAACAGAAAACAGTCTGTTAACTGTCTCCATCATACCACCAGTTAAATGTGGACTCTGAAAGCATAGATATTACAGTACATCTCTGTCCTTTTTATCTGAATTATCAGTACTATAGTCTCTCGCATTTGCTTAGGTTTTTTCTTTTGTACAAAACTGGGTTTCCTGTTGATCGCCATCTGCCTCAGCTTCGTCCCAAAATGGTTGTTGTAAAAACTGTGTGGACTCCCCAGCAAACTGACTACAAATGACTGAAGTCTAGAATGGTATTTTATAGGAGGTAACTAGAGCCTCTGACATACAGAAGATAGTTGGAGGTTAGTGGGAAAAGGTGAGATTTAAATAAAACAGAGAATGAGTCAGAAAACAAAGAAAGAAGGTTTGGTTTTGGTTGTTTTTTTTTTTTCGGAAAGGTGGTCCATCTGTGATTCATTTTATACACTTGATACATTTGCTTGAAGTTTTAGCTGTCTCTATAAAGTGTTGTTCCTGGAATTGAGAATATGATGCTCTGTCAAAGAGACTGTGGGAAGCTTCGCACTGTGTTCGTGATTATGCTATTCACTTTTTACACTGTGCAGTTCAGGTAAGGTGCAAGCTATGTGTTAGATTATTCTTTCAGCAAATCATTGATTCAAATTTAAATATATTTTATTAGACTGGTTGGATGATTGGGATTTTTTAAAATAATAATACTTACTTGAGACAATACAGTAAAGCCACTAGCTTTTTATAGGAATCTGTTTAAGTCAGAAGTCCTAGTAACATCAAGGACATTGCTTTTACCATCTTATTCAGTGATTTGCACCTACAGTTGAATAGAGTGCCAGTGCAGTTCTTTATTTGGTTGACTTCCTTTAAATGGTGATGCAGTCAAAGATTGACCCAAGCATTTGCTCTGGGGTGGTGAGCCTGCTTAGATCTATAGAATATATCATAGCAGTTTTAACCTCAAAGAAACTTGCTTTGTGTTAACAAAGTTGGCAAATACAGAAGTATAGAGGAGTTGTCACTGCTGCCATAGCATGAGATGTTCACTGTATGCTACTTTCAACCTTGTGGGTGATTTCAATGTCCAGTATTGAAGAGTTCTGCCAAGCCTAAAAATGCAGTCTGGGATTGGACAGCCTCTTACTAATTATGTTGCTCATTCTATAACTACAGTAACTGTAGATAGGAAATCTTATTTTATTGCTAAAAGGAAAGTGACACGGTTCTGAATTTGTCAACAAATCTGCCTCTTTTTGTTGCACTCTTGGGATTGATGGATAGTTTCTTGGGATTGAAGTTTGATTTTTCAGAATATGGTAGTATTTTAAACGTCACTAAGATTTCATCTGCCGAAAAACATCCAAAATTAGCCATTTAAATAAAGCAATTTAAATTTAAATAAATCTCCAAATATGACAGCTAAACACATCAAAAACCCTAATAATTTGAGCCTCTTTTTGACTGATTTCTAAGCATCGTGGAAGAAAAGCTTTTTGGAGGTATCTTGGTTTTAGCAGGAAGCCTAAGGAATACATTTAAAGACTTTTAAGAAGCCATTTAATGCTATGTGTAAAAATGTTGGGCTCTTGCAGCAAGGAAGGCCAACAGGCTCCTAGGGGTCGTTAGTGGAGTGTTGCCAACAAGGTGATGGAGATGATCCTTCGCCTGTACTCAGCCCTGCTGAGGCACATCAGTGTCCTGGACCTGTTTCTAGGCTTCTCAGTGCCAGAGAGAAATGGATATACCAGAGCAAGTATAGCAGAGGGTGAGATTATAGGACATGGGCACAAATTGAAACACATGAAATTCCACCTGAACATAGGAAAACATTTTTTTCCCATGAGGGTATTTAAACACTGGCAGCTGCTACCCAGAGAGGCTGTGGAGCCTCCACCTGTGGAGATCCTCAAACCCAACTAGATACAATCCTGGTCAACCTGCTTTAGTTGACCCTGGTTGCACAAAGCCTGCAAGGCTGCACTAGATGACCTCAGGAGGTCCCTTCCAACCTCAACAGTTCTATAATTCTACGATTCTGTGTTCTTCACATGCTAATTCTATGGACAAAATCCTTATTACAACACATTTGCAGTAAAAAAAGAAAATTGAATGAAAATTATGATTTTCAGCACTTCTGACATTTAGGCTATCTATTAAAATTTTCTTGATGCAGCTTGTCCTGCTCTGACATTCAGATTAAATCAGAAGTGTAACCTAGCTCATTATCCTTATATGATTGAAGGTACATGGGTATGCATGTGCTATATTCCCATGCAGGACATGTTATAAGACACATGCAAACCTGCAGAACCATGGCCATGGTGGGGATTGGACTGGTGTAACTACTTCAGAAATCTCATAACTTTAGCTCTAAGAACACTCCTTTTTAAAAAATATATTTTAAGAATCTGAGTGCACATAGTGCTGGGCAGCTAAATGTGCCAAAGCACAGTGCTTGAAAAGTTGCTTGCACTCACTGATGTAACAAACAAACAGCCTATGAATGTTTAGCCATTGGATTTAACTTGGTTAAGCAATCAAATTCTCAGATGCCTGTCTCTAAAAAGTTATCCAAACAATCAACAGATATTTGATTAAAGAACTATAGAATGGCAACTACACTCTTCACCTTAGACTCTTAACTGGCATGACATGCAGCAGTTTCAGGATTCTAGTAGAGTTTAGATGTATTTCTAATATCTGACTGTGGGCAGCCTGCACAGCAATACTCCAAGTTCTGTCTCACGCATTTGTCAGCATATTTTGCTGTAGCAGCAGGATGCCACTTATTCCAAAGCTGTTCTGTAATATTAAAATGTTTTGCCTTTCACCCTAACCAAAACCAGGAACAGCACAAGTGTGCCAAAGTATTGAAACATGAACAAATTTTTTACGATTTTTGAAGAACATTGTTTGACTTTGAACAAAACTTTTGGGTGTAATATTCCTTTTACGCAAGACGGTTTGTCGGTGGTTAAGCATGTTTGATAGGAAAGCTTTCCATATGTTTAACATTGCTAGTTGTATATGAGCATCCATTTGATTGATCTGTAGTTTCTTCAAGTTAAACACCTTATAGCACAACTACGGTTTCATGCATCATAGCCCAAACCAATTGGGATGATTGCTTAAACGTTATGTAGGTTTTATCTTGAATCAGGAGTCAGCTAACAATTTCCATACATCCCTTACTTCAAGTGCATCCTTTTCTTATCTACATTCACATCCTGTAGATGAGTTTATGGCTCTTAGCTCTTAAGGCTTTTAGCTCCAGACAGGGTCAATTGTTACTTGACAGGGATAAGCAATTAGACTGAAGAAACTGTTCACTGCTGCATGGGCAAACCCATGCAGAGGTTGATCAGTCACTCACAGAATGTGAATTTGAGTTTCATTTTCCTTTTCATATCAAATCAAGCAGGATTTCCCTGTTCTCTCTAATGATTTCCCTTGTTACGAGGCAACAATTTTAATTAGTTTCATAAACAGAGCTTAGAACCATGTGTACAAGTGCAAAGTGCAAGTTTACAAGTGTGCAAAGAAAATTAGTGCTACCAAAGAAAAACATGTCAGTGATTTATGAATGTACATTTATATCTGTATCTATCCATATAAATTGAATTTGCTTTTTTACTAGTCAGATAAAATTTGCACTGTACATTATAAAAACTGTTACGTAGTCATTCAGTTCCATACATTATTGTTTTATATACTTTAAGGATATGAATATTACTTTCACTAATAGCTGTATTCAAGTATGTGTGTCTAGGACATGGTCATAGTAAGAATCTTTCAAACTGTTTTTCCATTTTATATCCAGTTCTGTTTGGTTTGATGTATGTCACTGGATTGCTTCTATCATTGAGTTTTGCACTACGTCTGAGATTTGAAGAAAATCACCTAGAAATATGAAAGAGAATCTGATAATTTTATTAATATTAAAATAAATATTAAATATCAGATATTTAATATAAAAATAAATAATTTTAATAAATATTTTTATTTTCAAGATCTTCAAACGAGAGAGAAGGAGTAAAACGAAAGCAGAGTTGAACATTATCTTTCAAAAAAAACCCAACAACCCCCAAACAAACCAACCATAAAAAGACTGTTGCTGTGCAGAATATCTATTGGAAGTTTCACTTAGCTTGGAAATTTTATGAGCTGGTTCATCAACACAGAAGAAGTCATCACTTCTGTAAATTTGGTCACAATTCTAGATGGTCCATGATAGAGGTTTACAGGAATAACTTTATATATCCATCTTTGAAAGCCTTAGTGTACAGGTACAAGATATGACTGTTGCTTGAGGACCAGCTGTAACCCAGGCTCCTCTGCATCAGTGTCCATGAAAAATGTGGGCATGGTGATCACAGCTTTCATAATATTTTCTCTAGTTTTCTTACATCAGTTCAAAATCAATTACTTTTTAAGGAACTAAATAAATCATACAGAATCACAGAAACACATAATGTTAGGTTTGGAAGGGACCTCTGGAGATCATCCAGTCCATCACCCTGCTAAAGCAGGTTCACCTGGAGCAGGTTGCAGAGGATTGCATCCAGGTGGGTTTTGAATCTTTCCAGAGAAGGAGACACCACAACCTCTCTGGAGGTTCTAGAGCTCTGTCATCCTCAAAGTAAACAAATTTTTCTTCATGTCTGGGTAGAAGTTTCTGTGTTCCAGTTTGTGCCCATTGCCCCTTGTCTTGTCACTGGGCACCACTGAAGAGTCTGGCCCCATCCCCTTACACCCACCCTTTAGATATTTACAAGCATCGATAAGATCCTCTCTCAGCCTTCTGTTCTCCAGGCTCAGCAGACCCAGGTGTCTCAGCCTTTCCTCGTACAAGAGATGCTCCTGTCCCCTAATCATGATCTTAGCTGTCCACTGGACTGTTTGCAAGAGTTCCTTGTCTCTCTTGAACTGCGGAGCCCAGAACTGGACACAATACTCCAGATGTGCCCTCAGGAGGAAAGAGTAGAGGGGGAGGAGAACCTCCCTCGACCTGCTGGCCACACTCTTCTTAATGCATCCCAGGATACCATTGGCCTTCTGGTGTATCAGCCACTCCTCCCAGTTTTCGGTCATCAGCAAACTTGCTGAGGGTGCGCTCTGTCCCTTCATCCAGATCATTGATGAATATGCTGAACAAGACTGGACCCAGCAGTGACCCCTGGAGAACACCCCTACCTCCAGGCCTCCAACTAGACACTGTGCTACTGATCACAACCCTCTGAGCTCTGTCGTTCAGCCACTTCTCAATCCACCTCACGGTCCACTCATCTAACACACACTTCCTAAGCTTCCCTATGAGGACGTTATAGGAGACAGCATCAAAAGCCTCGCTGAAGCTGAGGTAGACAACAACCATTGCTCTCCCCTCATTTACCCAGCCAGTTCTGCCATCATAGAAGGCTACCAGATTGATCAGGTGTGATTTCCCCTTCATGAATCCATGCTGATCACTCCTCGTAACCTTCTTTTCCTCCACATGCTTAGAGATGACATCCAGAATGGGCTGTTCCATCCCCTTTCCAGGGATGGAGAGGAGGCTGACTGGCCTGTAGTTTCCCAGATCCTTCTTGTACTTTTTGAAGACTGGAGTGGCAGTGGTTTTCCTCCTGTCCTCAGGCACCTCCTGATCTCTGTGACCTTTCAAAGATGATGGAGAGTGGCTTAGCAATAACATTTGCCACCTCTCCCAGCACTCATGGGTGCATCCCATCGGGGCCCATGGATTTGTGGGTGTCCAGCTTGCCTAGATGATCTTTATCTCAATCCTCTTGTCAAACAAGGGAAAGTCTTCCTTTCTCCAGACTTTCTCCCTTACCTCCAGGGACAGGGATTCCTGAGGTCCAGCCCTAGCAGTAAAGACTAAAGCAAAGAAGGCATTCAGAAACTTCACTTTCTCTGTGTCCTCTGTCACCAGGTCACATTCAGCAGCAGGCCACATTTTCTCTGGTCTTCCTTTTGCCACTGATGAATTTGAAGTAGTTCTTCTCTAAGGCAGTATTACAGAAAATCAAATCCTGAAAGGATTTTTAGAGCAAAAATCCCCAAAGGCAAGCCTTCAAGTAATTGCAGGGGACAGGTGATTAAAAAATTCTTGGCAAAGAATTAATGAAGAAATGTAATATGATCTAAGGACCTGTTAGGTACAGAAAGGCAAAGCCAAACATTGAAGCCAAAGACAGAAGTGAATACATTAACATTATACTTTGAATTCTGATAGTTATTAACCTTCATTGTGTCCAATAGCTCATATTGATCATAGAAGGGTTAATCTGATGCTGGAATTATAAAATTGTTTTTTGGAAAAGTAAGTAATAGCCATGAATATCCTCCTACTTCTTTTCCTCTTATATACCAACCTCACTCTTGATGAAGAACAGAGAAAAGCATAGAAGTGAAAACTGTTTTAAATTAATTGGAGGATAAATCATAAGTGGTATAAGACAGAAATAAACACAGAGACAGGAATTACATTCAAATGAGAGGGTAGAGAATGAAGACTATAGTTTAAAGTTTCTCAAATCAAGTCTTTCATTTTGGCGTACTGATCAAGTCACTGGTTGGAACTATGAATTGCTTTAGAGGGCTTAGGTTCAGCTTAATATCCAGCACAAATGCATCTTTCACTCCAATCCCTTTTCTCAAAGTTGTTTTTGTTAGATTTAAGAACAATTCTTCTCTCACTATCCTTTATTAGCTCTCTCCCCTGCCCCCAATTACATTCCTTGAAATGATATTTCCTTTTCCTATATCCTTGCCTGAGCAGTGATAAATGAAGTGAGCATTAATTGTAAGTTGTGGCCCAACAGAAGCCAGTTTGGCTTTAAGTCAACCCCCCTTGGCAAAACCGGGAAATATATAATCCTGACTGATTACTCCCAGAGAATATTTTTGTCACTTTCAGTGCATGTGTTTGAATTTCAGCTGTTCATTTCATTACAAAAGGGAGAAGAAAAAGAGGTAGAGATGAAAGCTTGGGTTGTAGTCATGTGCAGCAGTAGGAAAACAACACCATCCTGGCTGTGGATAGCTCTGAGCCTAGCTTTTTTTTTATATGGAGTAATAAACTGTGATGGATGTCACATGGCAACTTGGCTCAAAGCATTTATGCTTTGTATGCACCAGTTGTTTTGCTCTTTGGGGAGAAGATGCTACTTACCAAAACACCAATGAGAAAATGCTTCAGGTACTGGCAAAGCCAGTGTTCATTGGGGTAACTGTCCTCTCAGCAATGAAGAATGAATTTTTGTTTTGAAAAATGTTCGCTTTTATATAAATTTTTTAAATTAATATCATCCTATGTAGTAATTATTTTAATATATTGCACTTTATATAATTCTATATAATATTATAATTCTATGTAGCTAATAACATAAAACAATGCAATGTCAGAGTAGAATAGAATAGAGTGGAATAGAATAGAATACTAGTATAATACAATAGAATATTAGTATAATGCGATATATAGGATATAATAATATAATAAATATAATAACTATTACTTAATATGATACTACCCAAAAGGCCGCACTGCCTGCTTTGCAACCTAAGGAGCCTGCCGCAGTATAAGTGCATCACAAACAGCAGTGGTGCCAGCAACAATACCAGACTTTAGCCCTTGAATTTAGTACCCTGCTGCTGACATCTGGTATTTAGGTAATGAACTGTGTTAAAGGAGTCCTTTTACAATGCTTCAGCTAGAGCAAGAGCTAAACACGAGGGCTGGGGCTGAGTATGATCTTTCTCAAAGCTGAGGACTACGCTGCAAAGTTCAGGTGAAGACAATCCCTGTACAATTTTAAAGAGTCATTAATGAGCATTTGTGTCAATCCATAAATTAAAAATTAGAAAACCGAGAGCATTATGATAAGCAGAAGTGGTCTGTGTTTATTCATGAAATTAAGAAACCGCTGTGCTTACTTTCTTCCAAATATGGATGAATATTTTTGACGTCAGTGACATTATTCAGAGGAAGGTTAATGCATGACTCTAGATGTGCTGTTGCCTTTGTATTCTTTTCCCCAAAATCTTTCCTAGCTGCTTTCCTGCTATCAGACTTGAAGAAATCTTCCCAGATCCACATGTTTTCCTAAGTAGGAAATGATCCTTTCTTATATCAGTCTCTATTCTTTTACACAGTACTAGAATAAAATACTTCAGGAAAATAAATGTTACAAAACTAAGAATACTGTAAATAAATCACAATAAAATGAAGCAAAAAGCTAGAAATATTTACAAATACTGCTGATTTGTGAAAGAAGAAAGGAGAAAAGAGTACAGAAGTACTCCAGGATACTCTTCCTTTAAAATGAAAGTCACTTTTTTACCATTGTCCTATGTAATATGTATATTCTGCTGGAACCATAATCTGCCTACTCTGAGGCTAACGACACACCTGAGAAGCCTTCCACACCTCTTCTCAACATGGAAGCATTTGACTTCACAGAAGAGTTAAACGTCCAGGTACTTTGTAAGTTCTACCAAAAAACCCTGACGGCTGACTAGTAAATTAACCATTCTTTGCAAATCTCTTATGCTACAACCTGTGGTTAAAAAGTGAAAAAAAAGGATAAAATTATATTTATTTTCTTTTTTTTTTTTGCCTGTTATTTAATCATTATGACTGAACATAAACAAGACACTTGACATATTGATGCTATCTGACAGTTTTAATAAGGATATTTTGGCCATTTGACTCACTGTGGTCTGTTAAGTACAAAAAGTAAGTAAGAAAATTATTTTTGTTGTTAATGAAAACATATTTTTAGGGCAATGCGTGCTTGAGATAGTACCATAGTTTTCTGTTGTCACAGAGTGCTTTCAGTATTTGTATGCACCTATCTTTTATGTCCTTAAGGAGTTTTTGATATGTTTTGGGATTTCCAAGTGTTTCTTTGATAAGAGACATTGCAGGAATTCTTTTTGTGTTTTGGTGGGGTTTTTTTTCCAAGACTACTTTGCACAGTTTTATTTGGCAGTTATATTGCCCATCCATGTAACTGAACACAGGCTTCTCTCTGCAGATGGGCATGTGAGCTCCAGACTGCCTATCCATCTTCCTTACAGAAAGGGAAAACAGCTATTAAGAACTTAATACCTAAATTCTGTTACTGAAGTAACAGTATTCTACTTCTAAACACTGGCAGGTGCTGAGTAAAAGACACTGCACTACTCTTTAAAAATGGGCAAACCATGCGCACAGTGCAGCTTATGCCCGCTACATTCACATTACGGTTTGCTGCCTAATAAACTCATCTTGCAAACAAAACCCAGTGAGAAAGCGTATTATGACTATAGCTTTATCTGTTTTCAGTGGAGTAATTGCTTGCATCAGCTTTTACTTTCCCCCCTTTCTTTTGTGTTTAGAGAATTTCCATATCTCATAGTGCTTTGGGAAAAAATTCAAAAGACAAGGTGTGCTGACAGCTTCCTAAAGGGGTGTATGTTGTTGGAGTTCATCGTTATGCTGTAAAGAGAACAGTGTACATTTCTTAGTGGTATTACCAAGGCTGTTGATAAAAAATACTTCTTTTCAGTATGGATGTCCTTCCCTGGAAACCCTAACAGAGTTGCACTGGCACAATCTTCTGCCACATGATGCTACTTCTGGACATTTTCACCTTGGTTTTAGCATGTATTTTTAAAATGTGAAAGTTAGTTTGTTTTGTTTTCATTTTTTTGACATATAGAAGCACCACTGAAAGTGGGCTTTCACTTTAAGAAGACACTGTCCTCATTCAGGTCTCTAGTTAGTAGCCATCTGAGCAGAATATGTGTAGTGGAAATGCCAAAACAAGGATTCAGCTGTGAAATCAAGAGCGCAGGGATGGTGCACACTTCCTACATTCTCACTGAGTGCCAAACATCAGGAGCAAACCTCTGGCTTGCTGGAATCATTGACTTCAACTGGACCAGAATGTCATCTTTTAGGACTGTCTTGCCAATGTATACTTTACCCACTGAAAGTTGTGGTAGCTTTGCAAAAGCAGGCTGGTTTTTGCCTTGCCAATTTAGCAGAAAGCCTAGGCAACATTATCAAAAGCTTTTCTTCTGCGGATCACAAAGCACTTTCCACAAACACTAAGTATTATTTAAGCATAGACCAGTTAAGTGACTGTTCCATGTTCACAAAGCAGGTAACCTGCAACAACTAAAAAGAAGTTCTTCCAGTACAGTTGTTCTGCATGAGAAACTAAACAAGCCAAAACAATAAAAATCTCAGAAGAGCTATGCACCCTAGATAATTTGGTTGTTGTTTTATCTAATAACTTCAGAGAAACTTACTGATACTGCTAGTGTTCCAGAATGCAAATGTGACAGTGGTATCAAAGAATCAAAGGCAGTAGCTAACCTTGCAGACTTGGGCAATTACTCTACAAAATAGGCAAACAAAGAGAAACTTACTATAAGGAGGCCAAAAGGGTACTGGAAAATAATGTTTTATGTTTGAGCAACCTTCAACCTGAAGCCTTGCTGTTTGGGCTCTTATTGCTTCTTCTCTGATAACCACCTATTTGACAAATCCTATAGTTCTATTTTCTGTGTTGTAGTTTTCAGTATAAATGAAGCAAGAATTAAATGAGAATTAAAAATAAAGTTGCAATTTTTTCCCCAAAAAATTTTTTTCCTAAACAAAAATTTATCGATTATTTAATAATTGCTACTGTGGTATGAAGATAAATGGAAAAAGAAACACAGGTCTGTAATTATTGTTGTATTAAGTAATAGATTATGTTGATTTTCTTTTTTCTTCAAAACAATTTTAAAGGTGTGTAGCAATTTGTGCTAGCCAGGCAGGTGATGGTGTGGTTTCACAGCATATCATAAAGCCTTGTCCCACTGAGTGCTCAGAATGGGAGCAAGAAGCAAAAAACTAATTTGATTCATTCTGTGGAAAGTTCTGGTTTGGAATTCAGATATTTTGAGAGTTGAAAAAAAAAATCTCCAAAGAGTCTGTAGTTTAGTGAATAAAGTACTGGACACAAGCCAAATCAAACTAAATAAGTATGGTTGTCTTAGCTGAGTTCCTAGCAAACTAGCCTGCAGTGCAAGTTCATCATGAACAATTATACATAATTTGGTACAATTGTCAGCTCCTGCTTAGAGGCTCTTTACACCGAGCTATAGAATAGACTGAATTACTTCCCATACCTAATGGGAGCATTACTCCTTGCTCAAGGTCATATCATGAATACAGACACTGCTGTGAAGTCCTCACTGAGCAAATACCAATCCTCATGCTGGACCGTGGGCAGAAAGCCTGTGCTGATATTCAAAAATCAAAGTAGGTTCCTCACAGCAGCCACATTTTCTTGGCTTTGATGGCTGACTGTAATGCCCAGGTATAGTCCTAAGAGCTTATACTCAAGATGTATGCATATATACACATTGTCCTTCAAATCTTCAACATTTCTAGATACGAGTTTTCAGAGGAGTAAAGGGCAATTAGGTGTATATATGTAAAAAAAAAGAAATCCATTAGCCTGTTAGCCTTAATATTTTAAACTACCTATGTAACAGCCACAATAAAATGAGGTTAAAGTTAGCATTGGTAGGCATTACCTGGGAAGGCCCGGACTTGGGGAGATTTAAGGCTTTAGAAAGACATAAATATATAATTCTTTCTTCAACATAAATATGACATTATTTCAGAAATCTGAGTGTACTCACTGAAACAGAATTTCAACTTTACTCTTTCGAACAGGCTCTCTGGTAGGGCTCTCTATTACCTGGCTTAAGAAGTTATCCTTCGATGCACTCCAGGAGTCTCCTGGATTGCTTACAGCTTGCTGTGCTACTTTTCCAGCAAATGTCTAGGTGATTGAAGTACCTCAACAGGATGAGAGCCTGCAAGCATGAAGCCTCCTGTAGCTGGAATAAGAAGGCTTTGTCAGAAGGTTCCCCTTGATCAGGCAGCCTCTAGTAGACACCGAGCACATGGTTCCCTTTGTTGCCTCGGCCTCTAATTCTTAGCCAGAAGCTTTTGACCTGCTTCAGGACAGCTCTTCACATTCTATCCATTTCTTGACTTAGAGGTCAATGTCTTCTCTCCTCCTTCCTCCTCTGACCCTTCTGAACCGCTTGTAGCCATCAGTAGCCACACTCCAGTCATGGGATTCTTCCCACCAAGTTTCAGTAATGGCAAACAGGTCATAGCTTTCTAGCAGCACAGTGGCTTCCAGCTCCACCTGTTTGTTGTCCATGCTGCATGCATTGGTGTAGAAGCGCTTCAGCTGGTCTGTTGGCCATACCACCTTCTTAGAGGAACATCCCTTAATTCCTTTGAGGTATTTCACCGGTGTTTCCCTGTTGGCTCCTATTACCTCAGGAATACCTGGCTCATGTCCATAAGACTTCAAATGTGCTTCAATTTCCCTGGTACGTCTCAGAACAACAGTCTGAGGGTCCTCACTAGCATCCTGTCCCTCTAACCATGATATGCCATCCCACAGCTTGTCCCAGGCAAGTCTGATATTATGCCCCTTGCCCCCTCAAGCCAAATTTAAAGGTCTGTCAAAGAGTCCTGCAATCTCCTGAGCAAAGATTCTCTTCCCCCTTTGAGAAAACTGAATCCTATCTGACACCAGCAAGCCTGGTGTCTTGCAGACCATCCTATTATTCAAAAACCCCAAATTGTGGTGGTGACACCAGCTACAGTGCCACGTATTCATAGATTGGATCTGTCTGGTTCTTCTATCATTCTATCATTCCGAGGCCCAAAGTTGAAAGGTGAGAGGAAAAAATATCCTGTACCTCAGATTCCCTCACCAACAAATCCAATGCCTTGAAATATCTTTTGATCACTCTTTGACTACAGGTTGCAGCTTCCTCTCCATCTACATGGAAGATCAGTAACGCATGATAGTCCAAGGGCTGTACCAAGCTAGGACGTTCCCTAGTGATGTCCTTAAGCTGGGCCCCAGGGAGGCAGCAGACTTCCCTGCAAAGAGGGTCTGCCTGGCATATTGGATCATCTGTTCCCCTCAGAAGCGAATCACCTACAACTCTAACCCTTCTTTTCTTTTTTGTGAAGGTGGTTGTGATACAGGGGGTAGGCCTGTCTGACTTTGGAGACACCTCTTGCGTAGATGGACTGTCATCCACATCTTTCACTGACTGTCCTTCCACATCCACAGCCTCATACGTGTTGTACAGAGGCACCTGTGAGGACGAGGTGGGCAAGGATGGAGTTCACCTGCTGCCCTGAGCGCAGACTTGTCTCCATTCACTTCCCTCATTTAGGCTGCTGCCCTCAGTCTTGCAGCAGGAGGATGCAGGGTCTGCCAGAACTTAGGTATTTTCTGGTGGATGCTCCCGTTTCTGTCCCAGGGAGGGCAGAACTTGGCTCCACCAGTCTATCTCTTGGTCTAGCTCCCTGATTCTCCTTAGCCTTTCTACTTCCTCTTGCAGTTCTGCCACCAGGCTGAGCAGATCGTCCACCTGGTCACACTGCACACAACTGTTATCACTACTGTCACCCGTTACCAGTGAAAGCCTGAGACCTGGACGGCTGCATGTTTTCAAGGGAGCTCCATCTGGGTTACCACATCTATTCTGGTGAGAGTAGAGAAAATGGCTTTCTGCCAGATGGTGACCATAGCTAAGCTCCTTCTGAGAGGGTGATCATCACCAGCTGAACTCATCTCTTAAGCTGGCAGAGCTTTCACCACCCTTCAGCACCCTTCCTGCATGCCCTTTCACACGAATGGCCACGTAAACTTCTGCACCACTCTCTGGCTGCCGTTCTATGCTCTGTTTGCCCACTCTGGTTGCAGCACTCCCTAAGGGCTTATTTTATAGGTGTGGTCGCCATTGCCCTGGCAATGTCCAGGCCTTGTCAGCCTCTCCTGTGAAAGCTGCCAGGTCCTGCCAGGTCTCTCTGCTCTCCTGCTCAAGGGAAACCTCTCCCTACAAAAAGAAAACCTCAGGAAACCCCCTGTACACAGAGATCTACCATTCTGCTATGGGCCGAGCCAGCTCCAGAGCAGCCCTTTTCAGCAACCAACACAGTTCAGGTAGTAAATAGCAGGTTTGATGTTGCTGTACTGCTAAGTTCAACTCCTGATAGGTAGTGAGAGACCTTGTGATAGCTCGTGATAGACTTAGAAGTGTCAGTAGATGAGGGATTTATCATGTGTATGTTTCTGAATACTGTGAAGATGTATGCAGAACATCTGTGCTATCGTCACTTCTGCATTGCCATTCTGTAGTTCAAGAAACACAAGCAAACTCATTTCATTGCTCCACTCAAGCTCCCTAAAGCTTGTTGTCATGACAGCTGTAAAAGTTGAGCCATTTGGAGGGAATTTGAAAAAACAGTTGTTGGAACAGAACAGTCCATAACATGTCTGATCTAGGAGAATAGAGGCTGCAGAAGCTTCAAACATCAATGCAACAAGAGCTTTTGGTGCAACAAGGTCAAATGAACAATACAAGGTTACCTTAAGCATAGCTGGAAGAATCAATGGAATATGTAGCAGAAGGGAGGAAGACTCTTTTGGCCAAGGCTTCAGTCTCCTAGCACTCCAGTGGTTTGCAGAGGAGCTGCAAAATCATTATTAGTGAGTTGGGAACCATCAGGTCAGTGCAAGGGTTCGGCAGCACCCTATTTCTGCCAGCTCCATTGCCATGAGGCATTGACACTGCTTTCCAGACTGACGTCTGCACATACATAAAAAGTGATCATGATATTATTTGTAAATGACTAATGTTAATTTGCCATTGTCAATACAAATAAAAAATTCCCAATAGGAGAAGAAATGTATTCCAACAATGAATCTGACAAGTCATGTGCGGTAAAAGCCAGTAACTGCAGACTAAATATTCCTCTTCCAGGTTTCTACTCTGAGCCAAAACCGAATGTTCAAGGCAGAACTGTTTGGCAACACCAGGCATAAGACACCAGGCAGTAGACAACTAAACCCCTGTCATTTTTTTTTCATGTAACTAACGCTGAAGATCATCACTCACAATTATTTCTTATTTTGTCAGTACTTTAGGTTTTATTTTAAATCACAGTGGTAATTATTTAATAAAAGATGGTGAAGTAAGGCTGAAAGCTGAAGAATTAACATCTAATGTTCTATCAAGCAAATCCTTTAGATTTGCCCATTCAATCACTTTTGAGTCTTTCCTTACTACAGGGTTTAATATTCTTTACTACATCTAGAGGATGTGCTTGTATTTCTAAATTTAACACTTGAACTGCATTTGAACATTCACTGCCCGTTAAATCATATTCTTTATGAAGGAAATCAACATAACTTTGTAAAAGCCAAGTTTAGCCTTGCACAACAGGTCTGTCTGACAAGGCTTCTAGTAAAATCTCTGA
The DNA here is from genome assembly GCA_009769605.1 of Bucorvus abyssinicus. Taxonomy (NCBI): domain Eukaryota; kingdom Metazoa; phylum Chordata; class Aves; order Bucerotiformes; family Bucorvidae; genus Bucorvus; species Bucorvus abyssinicus. Next base: position 35,659,823 of record CM020063.1, read on the forward strand.
GGAATGTCGTCTTCAGTGAGATGAAGTATATGTTTTTAAATACAGGAAGAACATTAAAAGATCGATGAGAACTGACAGGTGTCGCCGGTCGGCTGAGGCAAGCCGATGCACGGGGACGAGTCCTTCCCTATCCCCGAACCCCTCTCCTCCGGGAGAGAAAAGGGTTCAAAAGCAGAGATACGAAAAGGAAAAGAAAGATTTGTGAGACCTCTGAACGTTTGGAAAACTGAAACAAAACTTTATTAAAACTAGAACAATATATATAACATGCAGGAAAAAACCAATGCAAAATCTGAGAATCTGTGCAGGATGGAAAGGTGAGGGTTTTAAACACGAGAACAAAGACAAAGGGGGACGGTACCACGTGCAGTCCAGAAAAATGGCACCGGCCACGTGTGCGCTTTCGTGGACAAAGGAAAACCGCGGCTTTTATGAACGCCGGGCTGTAATATGCAGAAAACTGTCCCTACCGCTTTCTCGTTGTTTGTAGAAAGCAGAGAAGCAAGAAACCGCGGCGCTGGCAGGCAGAGAGGGTAAAACCTTACGGCAGCAGAAAAGCCTCCAGGCGAGCAGTCTGTCCCAGGCGGCGTGGCGGGGGCTGCCCCGGCGCACAGTCCACTCCGGCAGCCTGTAAGGTCCCTGGAGCGAAGCCGCAGTGTCTGGAAAAGCCTCTTTCCCGGAACGAAGCTGAAGTCCCGCAGTGACTCCCGCAGAGCGGAGCCGGGGGTGTCCGGAGAAGCTGAGAAGCCGCGAACGACCCGAGAAAAACCCCCGAAGCCGTCCGGGAAGCAGCCCCGCAAGTCCCGACAGACCCGGAAGTCCCGAGTAGCCGAATGCCCCCGAAGCCCGCAGCTTCTTAAAGGGGCAGTACCCTCTCGAGAAACTTTCTATCCAATGAGATGGGCGAATCATAACATGGAAGGGAATAATTCAATTAATCAGTTTACACCAAAAGCCTTCGGGCAGGTTTTTTTTTTCCTTCAACCTGCCACAACAGGCTACGCATAAGCAAGAAAATTGAGCTGTCTAAAATAAAATAAAAAAACCAACAACAACAGCAACAAAAAAACCCAACCAACTCTTGTGAGCTCAAGCGGTACAAAGAGATGAAATCTACCAAATCATCCTTCACTTTGGGCTTGTTAAATCCAGGGAGTTTGAATAACGAAAAAACAAAAAGTTTTCTTTTCCTACTGTTCTGGTTTTTCTTTTCTTCTCTTACTTTAGAGTGTGCAGTTACTACTATGCTATACATAAATTTTCTATTCAATCTTGTCTTCCACTGAATACCATGGCGAGACTCCCAAAATCTTTGACCAGGTTCCCATGCCCAATTGGTCTTTTAAAGTAATGAATCAGATCCTTAGGTTCTGTTTTATTTTTGGCTTTGACATTTATGTTGTATTTATCTTCATGACTCAGGCTTATAGCATTGGAAAAATAAGAGAGTAAGGAAAGATGCAAGATATGGTGTTGAAGTACTACAGCTGTTGTCAGGTCCCACACATCATTTTAGTATCTGTTACTTGTGCAGCACTGGGATTTGAGCTGGTGACCTTCTGTCAGAGGGAGGGGAAAGTCTTCACTGAACTGCTGAAAGATGGGACTCATGACCCAGTGTCAGGGAAGCTAAAGATGAATTTAATGATTTTGTGCATCCTGATTCTGGATCATGCATGGAGAGGTGAAAATTTGTTATCTATGCATGTTCTGCAGTCTTTCTCCCAGGATGATCTCCAATTTCTGTGGCACGCCCTTGCATAAGAGTTAATTAAAAACTTTTAGGCTATTCCTGATGTTTATCTTTCCTGGCCAAACCCAGAGATTTAAATGCTCTTTATCTGGCTTTATCCAATGTGTAACATCGGTAAAAAGGGAGATGACTTCATGAATACACATAATATATAATGCTGTCTTCCATAATAACACTGGCCCTTTGCTTCTTGCATATTTCGTGGAGCTGCGGTTTGGTATTACTTTGCCATCTCATCTCCAACTTCCATGTTATATTCAGCACAGTAAAAAATGTAGGGTTTCTGATTTGGTATTTTTTTTTGTATACTAAGAATTATTATATGTAATTTTTTTTATTATTATTCAGGCAGGTTTATGATTAGAGCAATACACTTGGCTCTTACCTTAATAAAAACATATGGATGTATAAAAATAACATCCTCATTTATGTAGTATGGTTGTCATCGACTTTAATGTATTTTAAGAGATTTTTGCATTTTGAGGGTGAGTAATGTTTCTTCTTTGAGGCATAACCAGGCCAAATTTGAGCCATAATATTTTCCTACTTGCTTTGGAAAGCATGCATTTTAGGCATGCAGAAAACAATCTTCCTGTGCTTAATTTTCTCCCCATTAAATTTTGGAGCCAGAGATAATCTTATCTCCAGAACTTAAATGAAATATTTTAGATGTTTTCTAAAGCAGAAGTAACTTTGGTCCAAAGACACATCAGTTTCAAAGTGAACAGAGAATTGCTGCAAATCAAGCAAAACCAAGGCATTGATCAAAAGACTGAGTTTAACTGCACTTCTGTATGCAATCTCTTCTTAAAAGCAGAATGAATTCATTGTGACTACTGTAATTTGCTTCATTATTTATGATTATTCCAATGATCTATTAATAATACTATTCATAAAACAGAACAGCAGTAAATTAATTCACTGTGCATGAGGTGAGAAGCAAGAAAATACTCTTCAAATGTTACAACTTTCCTGTTCCACAGCTATCCTAAGGAACACCCAGTTTGATATCTCATCTCAATCACTCATGGCTTGGCTTCGCGGACAAAGATTTGGGAAGGGCTTTGCCCACGCTTATTGCAAGCGCGTTGATGGCTGAAAAGGCCAATGCGGGATAGGCAAGACCGGTTGCAAAGAGCACACCGGAGGGTCTCCTTGGGTGGTATAGTCGAGGCACGGTTCTTTCTGCGCTGTCTTTTCTCCTCGAGCCTGATTCTACGCGTGCTCTCAAAGGAGACAGCAGCGTTATGTATGGTGTGTCTCCAAATCTCCCAATTGGAGGCCAGGGTGGACCACTGATGGTGGTCAATATGGCCTAGGCTGAGGTGTTGTTTCAGGGAGTCCTTCTATCTCCTCTTTGGAGCTCTTCTCTTGCGGCAGCCAGTGGCAAGTTCACCATAGAACACGATCTTAGGGAGGCGGTGATCCGCCATCCTGGAGACGTGCCCTGCCCAACGCAGCTGCGTTTTCAGCAACATGGCCTCAATACTGGTGACGTCTGCCTGTTCAAGGACAGCGACATTAGTCACGTAGTCAGTCCAGTGGATGTTTAGGATTGTGCGGAGGCAGCGCTAATGGAAGCGTTCGAGGAGTCGCAGATGGTGGCGGTAGATGACCCATGATTCAGACCCGTACAGAAGAGTAGGCAGTACCACGGCTCTGTAGACACTGATCTTTGTACTTTTCTTCAGGTGTTTATTGCACCAGACTCTTTTATGGAGTTTTCCGAAAGCTCTGTTTGCCTTTGCTATTCTGTTATCTATCTCTTTGTCGATGGTGGCATCTGAGGAGATGATGCTACCCAGAGAGCTGAACTGCTGGACTGACTGAAGCTCTGACTCGCCAAGGGTGATGTGGGGATGATGGTAATCATCCAGCAAAAAGCAGCTCGCGGACAAGGTGATTCAGGGTCTTGGTGTGGGCCTTCAGTCGCCTTAGGTTGAAAAGGCTCCCATCGGTACGATATCAGATATAAATGCCGTCTTGTTCGTCGAGGTCTGCCATGGCCAGTTTGATATACAAACCTGTGGTCACACTTGGTGTACTGAGAGATCATAACAGCTTTTGGCTGACTTGTTCCTCATTAGCACTGGAGATTTTCACTTTCTTTCCCCATGCTTTGGCCAGCTGGTGGAATAATACCCTTCTTGGTATAAGACAACCCCTAAAGGCAGGTATGTGCTCAGTTCAGTAAGCACTGCAATGTGTTGGGGCAGTCAACAAGTTCATATATTGCAGGACAAGATTGAGAGAAGATTGCCATATGAAAGGACAAGTGTTTCTCCAGGAGAATGCTATGCTTGACAATCCCTTTTCTCTCTGCTGAAAGGAGCCATGATACGAGCGTGAAAAGGCTGTGAGCTGTTAGGGAAGAGTTTATCATATGTGGCAATACCAGAAAACTTTTTTTTAAAAAATGATGAAGTACTAGAAAATATTCTTCTGAAGTTTACATACTAATAATCTACTCAGCTACTTACAGAATTTGTTTTCTGAGTGGATGCAAACTGCATGGCTGTTGGCTAGTCTAAATAGCTAAAATATGGCTGTTTCTGTCCAGAGAAAGACGATCACATGCTGTTGCTGTAAAAAATTGATTGATTATCTTCAGTGGCTGATAATCTATCTAGTTTGAAACCTTTTCTCAAATAATAGGTGTGTGAAAACCTTGTAGGATATCAGGTTTTAGAGATTTCCTCACACACTGTAATCACATCAGCCTAGGCTTTAGCCATGTTGCTGTTATTTATGTCCCCATATTGCCCAGTCTTTGGACTGAGTAACTCTAATGTGCAGTGAAGACAGGAGAAACCACAGCAACTGAAACATAGCAGTTTTACAGAACTGTTTGTTGTCTCTGTATATATATAAAAAAGACATGATCATATATCTCCTAGCGTGTGAAGTCACACTACGCATGACATCTGCCAAAACCCAGATTGGTATTAGACTACTGAGTCCTCACTTTCCCATAAGGTAGCCTAGCTTTTCTTTAAACTCATCATAGTAATTGATTTTACCACCTAACACATATCAACTGAAAACAGTTCAGATACAATGGCCTGTCATTCTCTAACTGCCTCCAAGTTTCAAAGCGGATTATGTATTTATCTGGTTCACAGCCCATGGAAAAAATTTCTTTACTGTTATATGTTACTTAGGAGTGTAAGCCTAAGCACTGACTTCCTGCTTGCTTCATCTCGTATGGATCATTTTATGGGTTATTTGGATACGTCCTACCATTTTAATAGTTTCTTATTTGCCCAGTATCTCCACCACAACTGGACAAATTTAGGAAAAGGGTAAGTTGGTACTACTCCAAGTTTTTCCTTTCTGTGTTGCAGCCTTTTGGTACATGCTGAAATCATCTTTCTCTGGCTATTTCTGCAATGCTTATTTATGCTCTAAGATACCTGATTACAGAATCAAGTGGAAGATGAGCTTAAACAGAGCTCGTTAACAAAGTCAGACAAGAGTGTGTTGTAATTTTCAGAAATTTATGTTAATTTTGATGAACCATGATTTTTATTTTTAAAACTGCTAAAGCTAAGGAAATAGAAGGATTTGGTAGTTTTGCTAAAAAATTTCAATAAAGATGAAAATTCCACAATCTGGAAGGTTTGTGGGGTTTTGTAGCTTTTTTTTTTTCCTAAATAATAACATTCACATAATTTTTTACTCAATTCTTTTCAGTTTTCATCTAAAGCTTATTTACAAGCTAATGGTTTATACAATCTCTCACACATACACACTCTTTCTTCACTGTGAAGCAGTCTCTGTTGGAGTACACTGTTTGATGTAAAGCTCCAGTGCACCTATCATACATACCATCATTAGAAAAATATAGCCTGTTCCCTGCAGCAGGTATTTTAACAATGGTGCCGTGTATCTGTAATTTATATCATATTGTAAACAACTTATTACATCAAACACTAAATGCAAACTACAGCTGCTGGTCTAACAGAAATGGGTATTTTAGTTGTTCATGTGATTTTAGGTTTGTTTTGACTTATTTTTATTAGTATCACTTGTTAAAACAAAACTTTCGTGATGTGAGTGTTTCAACAAATCTGAAAATTAAATCTGTTCATGGGTACAAAACAATAAATAAGAACAGAATACATGTAAGTTTTTGTACATCGTGGTTAAGATACACAATCTGAAATTTTTTGTCCTTTATTGTATGTCAGACTCAAGATTACAGAAGTCCATGCTAATTTATGATGACAATTTGCTTAACACAGGTGAAGAAAACATCCTTTTGTGTTTGAGATATATTTGTTGAAACAGATTTGCTTACCATCAAGATTGAATTTGTCAGGATAAAAATAACGTTTATGCTTATCTTCAGGTAAATGTTCATTGATTGCTTGGTATTAGAATACATGGATGAAGCCTAAATATTGGGAACAGCAACCAGATCACTGCTGAACTTGAAAGAGAGTTTACATGAGTATTTTTGGTGGCTTTTTCCCATGAGGCTCTGACAAAAAACACTTCACTATTTAAAGCCAAAATTGCTCCTGACATGTTTAAGTAGGGTTAGTTTTTTAGCTACAGACCTGCTTCTGTTTCAAAACAGCTGTGAAAGCGCCACTGCTTTTTAAAATAAATTAGACATGGAGATAACTTCTAGACATTTGGGTGACAGCATATTAAGTGTACCTGAGTCTGAAAGTTGAAACTCTTCATTTTGGGGGGGCTAGTTAGGAAGGCTTAATGTTCTTTAGCTTTCAGCCTGATCTGCAGACACAGAAATTGCCCCTAAATATGCAGTGATTTCCCTGTAAAAATTTGTAACAATAATTAAAAAATCCCTTTCTTTAAAACGTCACTTGCCTTTTGCATCAAATTTGTCTCAGTAAAATTTCTCTCCTAATGGCCTGGTTAATCAACAGAAGTTTCAGTCTGAACATACTAAGCTTTGGAAACTGCTCAAAGGTCTGCTGAAATGCCACAGATAAGTCCAGTCTGTGTTAGAGCACAAATACCCTTTTTGTGTTCAAAAAATGAGTCTATTACCCTTAAAAGTAATAACATTTGTAGGTAAAAACACTCTGTGCCAAAAGTAACTTTCTCCTGAGAGGCTAATGGAGTTTTATCCTGAGTTTGAAAAAAAACCTGTGCTTTATAAGAGAGAAAAGAGTGCTTTAACTGTCATAATTTTGGACAGTAGCAGAAAAAGATATTTTTAGGGTAGGAAATACGTCATCCTATAGGCTTGCTCAAGATGTCAAGCAGCTGTGACTTGATCTCAGGAAAGCTATCTTATTGTCACTGTTTTCTGTAGTAACTTCTTAGAACTGAGCCAGCTGCAGTAACTATCATAGTTTTTACTTCATTGAAAGCAGTTTACCAGAGTTGTGGTGTGCCTAAGGGATCAAGGGAAGAGAGCCTGGCAATTCTGGGATAATATGAGGGAAGAGGCAGAAAAAAGAGCAGGAGAAGTTCTGGAGAGCAGATGAGAGAATCTCTCTCCTTACCATGTATTTGACAGTGGCTGATGCTTAAGGAGTGTGAAACTTAAGTTTTGTTTTCTCCCAATACTCTACTATCAGCTCAAGATACCCTGCACATTTTCACAGAATCACAGAATGTTAAGCATTGGAAGGGGCCTGTGGAGATCATCTAATTCAATCCCTCTGCTAAAGCAGGTTCACCTTTTTTGTCCTTTGTGCAATAAAAAAAGGAAAATCAAGTGAAACCAAGGATATAACATCAAATCAATGGTAAGAAGTATGTGGCACAGGGGTGTAATGGGAATTACAAATGTTTTCTTCCCTGTGATCTGTGTGTATGTAGTCAAAGGCAGTGTTTTGCACACTGTTGGAAGATATATAACGATTTCCTTTCTTTTTTAAGCAGTTTTTAGTGATTAACAGTCTTACTTTGCCATCCTTTGGTGTTAATAGAAGTTGACTGATAGATGTTTACTGGAGTGGGAACTGCTCTGGAGAATGTTGTGTCTTATGGAAATCAGCAGTGAAGACGGAATTCAATGTGTACAATTTTTTATATTATCATTTGCAATATAATCTACTACACTTAGAATTTTCATCTATTTAAATGCCCACTAATTTCTGAAAATCCTGTATTATAAACAGATGCAGCAAGAACCTATATGGGGCACACTGTAGAGATCACTTTATGTTTTAAACGACTCTATTTTGAGGATGAGTCAGAACATCCTTCCAAGATGATGACTCAATATCTCTCTCCACTTTGACTTTGCTACTCTGCCGTCAAGACACCAATGGTGCTCATAAGCCAATTGTTTAGTATTGCTGTTCACAGGTCTTTTATGGAATACAGTGGGCTGTGTGAGCATTGTAGATGTAGCCTTGGCATATGTCAACTGCCTGCAATTGTGGTCTGAGAACTTGGTAGAGCTTGTTAGGTTAACTTCCCTAGAGAAGACTCTGGAAGTTGATTTAATGGGACTCCGTGACAGGGATAGAATGGTTGAAGTTCTGTAACAAAGATAAGGGGCAGAAGAGAAATGATATTTCTCTCTACTTCAATAAATTTGATAGTGACTGAAACAGAGCAAAGGTTTCACTTCACTGTGACAGACAGGAGTGCTCAATGATGCCCAATGTTGTCCCGTTCTTTGAAGCGTTTTTGCCTTTCAAACCAATACAGGAATAAGCTTTTTGGCTGATCTAACACATTTCTTCTCTTTGGAGCTGACCTCTCATCTTCCCGGGAACTGTATGATGGCTTTGCAAATTGGAATGATGCTGTCATTGCAGGCTCTCTCCCCTCAGCTAATAGTTATATGCCATATATGCTAATGAAGTGTGGGTTATTTTACTATTCTTTTGTCATATATGCACCTCCTTTCTCCACCCTTTTCTCTAAATCCTAAAGTGTGTAATTGCTGATAGTGAGATCCCAGCTTTCTTCGCCATTGGCAGGTGTCAACGAGTTAGTTCTTCACCACAGAAGTGACTGGGGATTATTGAAAAGTCTGGCATTCAGCAGCTATGTTTGCTGCCAACACTCAAGAGCTGATCAGTTCTACTTTTAAAAGCCACAGGATATGTCATGGCCATGGGAATGTTTCTAGGTTATCCTGGATATGAAGAAGGGCCAGTGATTAGAGGCATGTGAATGCTTAAAGGCTGAATAAAGGAAACAATCGCTGTGAACTATGAAGTATTAACATTTCCATTTGCCAAACGCTTTGCTACACACTGCATCAAACACACACTCCCTTCATTACCCTCCCTACCAAATCTTTTCAAGATTAGTATCAATTTGGAAATCTAAATTCCAGCCTAGGGTGGAATGGGATCTGCCCCCCAAAATTCACATCAGATCTGAATTATTCTATCTTTACTTACCTCTGGGCATGTACGACTCCAGTGTCGCCTTGACTGAAACAGATTCAACATATTTCTACTTGTGACTTCTTTTTCCTGAAAGGCAGCACAGACATATCAGGCAGGTGTTTCTGCGGGTTTTATTGCAGGAGGAGAAGGCTCGTTTATGAATGCAAGTCTAACTGCTTCCACTCACACAGGAATAAAATGAATCAGAATACGTATAAAAATGAGACAATCTAGTGCACATTTGGAGCCTTTACATTACTGTAATCAATGACAACTCTTTCACTGATTTGAATGGATGCAAGACAAAGTCCCAGAGCAAATGATCCTTCTTCTATGTCAAAGGACCAGTAATTTCATTTGGTCAATATATCCAATATATCCAACAACAATATAACCAATATGAACCATATAAACAATTTCAATGAAACAGAATTAACTGAATTTTTAAAAACTCTTTTCCTACTTGTGTTTGTCTTGCTCTCCTGACTTTTTTTTTTAACTTACTTTTTGTTTTAGCATGGATAACTAAGGATCTCTTAAAACATCAGTGTTTGACATCATCTTGATAGCAATAATTGAGAAGTAGTATTTGAACGAATACCCAGGAGGAAGAACCTTACAGTGTAACAGAGCACATCTTGTTCTGCGGTTCCGATTATACTAGAACACTATCACATTACGTTAGACAAAAACATAATTTCTCTGATTAATGTAATTATTGACACTGATTTTTAAATGAGTACCATAGAGATATTTTTTCTATTTTTTTTATTTCTATTTGTTTAGATGGCAATTTCAAGTGGTGGTTTGGTGTTTTGAGTAACTTCCGTGCTGACCTGTATTTTAAAACACGGTACATTTCTGCATTTATTCTATGTGTGTGTAATTATCATTGTTATATCCCATGTTCATCAGGGTTCAAGCTTGTTTACAACTTACATACAATTTTTTTACCACCTAGGTGTCTTGTAGTGTATTTCATGCAAAATATATCAGGTTTTAACTATTGCAAAAAATAGCAGGTGCAATTTTTAGAGGCCTTTAAGCTCTTCTGCAGGGTTTGATCTTGTATTGTGTAAAGAACATGATGCTTCCTCTGTTAAAGCTTGAACAGAATTAAGTCAATTCAATCCTCCAAACCCAAGGTCATGTTCCTAGTTGTCTTAATGAAGTTAATAGGTGTTGCATAAGCCATATCCAGGAAATAAGTCTCTAGTGGGTGGCAGGAGCAATTTTGCCTGAGTAAAAGCCAGAATATTAGCTTTTATAGACTTTGTTCCATTTTTATTACAACAAAAGAGAGAGAGACATAATACCATTCTGTAAGTATAACGATGTCTTTACTCAAACACTTCAGGATACTTCAGAAGCAAAGATGAATTACTAACACCTAATTGTAATGAAAATGGATCTAGGGCCATCAGCTCCTTTAAAAAAAAAAAAACCATAACTTCTTTAATCTCTGGTTGCAGTTCTTGTAGTAAGCAGAAAATTATTAATTACATTTAAAACAAACAAACAAACAAACATAGGTTTCTAGCCTCGAAGAGTGCTATTTTGGCTTTGGTTTTGACTTTACTACTAAGCAGAACTTGGCTGACATTTCACTTTTTCTGATGCTTGCCACATTCAGAACTGCTAACTAGCAACACATGGCAGGAGAGAGTAGTCCTAAGAAAACAATGGCAGGGCTTTTGTCTTAATGATTTGGGAATATCCTCCACTTCACTCACCTTTGACCTTAACATTTTCTGTTAGTCCTCCCACATCTTCCTCTCTCCCACGAACATGTACACTCCTGTGCTGAAAGGCACTCATATTCTCCGATGTGTAGCAAATCAGTGTACTTGCATAAAATACCAGAGAATTATTATAGTGCCTGATTCTGAGTGAGGTAAAACCAACCTGCTTTCTATTCCAGGTAAGAACTGATACCTATATGAAGCCCCACCTCATATAGACATGGTGGATCTGAATCAATCTGATTGCAGTGCTGGGACTAAAGAGAATGAACCCAGAAGGAAGGACTGCAATGTCAAACTGAAGAAATTATCACTAATCCTACAGATTCATAAATGTGGGATGTGTCCTTTCTTGAAAAAAGTAGTTTTATCATCATTTCAGTACTGCTGCCACCTAACAGTAATTCCTTCCTCTTCTAGGTTTTGACAAAAGATAAGGGAATTTATTACCAGCATGGTAAATATACCATGCTGTTACTCTTAGACATCATTTTTCTTAGCTATGTTGGATAGACAATGCACAAATTTGGGATGTCTAAAAAGTGTGATTACTGTGCATTACTTTGGCTAAAGAAGACATTCACCAAATTCCTGTCCTTCAGACTCCTTTCGCACAATGAAAAAGTAAATACTTTTCTGAAGTAAGTCAGCCTTTCAGTGTCTACAAAAAAAAAAAAAAAAAAGGCATTTTTACAGTAAATCCTCTAAAGGGTTTTCCTGTAGTTCCCTTAGAGACGTACGTTGAACTGCTGTTGTTCCCAGGAACCTTGACTGGGTGATGTCTGGTATGGTATTAGTTGAGTCAGAAGAGGTCTCCCTACTGGTGTGTCTGGAGTATAGAAATATATTTTCTGTTTAAGACACTACATGTGTTCTTAAACACTGACTTACTTACTCTAGAATGGGTGTCTACTAAGTATTAGTTACTTCTGCTACAAGTTGGAGGCAAAAAAAGGGCAATCTTGAGGTGATCCAAATACATAATGTACCAGTTGTTCCTACTTAACCTGTTTTTTAAAACGAGATCCTGAGCCAAGAAGCACCAAGAGAATGGAAAAGCATCAAATCACTTTTAAAGTTATGTTCTCAATGATGCTAATGATTCTCAAACTTTGGTTTTTTTCCTAGTTTCCTAGTTACACTAAATTAATATTGTTGAAATATGAAACGAAATATTATATTAAAAAAATCTTGGAAATACAGCTTCAGCTACACACAGATCCAGGTTCTCAAAGTGGGAACACATTGTGCCCTGTTTTGAAGTTAACATGGTAGAAGTCAAGGGATGAAAGCACTCGCATACTAGTTATAGAAATTTTTTACTTTGTAAGCAAACTGATCTTCACTTCTGCCACTCAGAGGTTAGCAATGCTACCTGTTTTCTTGTATTCCAAAACCAGTGAACCTGTGTAGAAGTTGGTTCAGTGAATGTACAGATTACACAGAAGTCAGAAAATAATTGAGTGTTGCAGGATTTCTGGAGTTTGTTAAATCAAGCAGAGAAGGAACGATCGGCAAGTATTTTGTGTAAGTTGCTGTAGTGCACTGCATCGTAGTGTGAGTTAGGGAAGGACTGATAGTGTGAGGATGAACAATAGGCAAGAAAATCTACGCATGTGTGTGTATATGTGTGTGCACCTGTGTGTTTGCTGTGTGTCATGTGCAGAAAGTGAAGTGGAAGAAGGAAGTGGGAAATGTTTTTGATTTACATGTGCATTCACCACCCTCAGTAATTTACTATGCTATTGTGAAAGGATGTAGAAAACTGACATGAAAGTCAAGAATTAGAGGGTTTCCAGCCTGAACAAACTTTCCATCAGATAGCCATCTTCCCTTTACCAGCAAAAGGCTCTGAAGTTTGGGAAAACCTGAAATCAAGCACCTGCTTCTTCTCTTCCCACCTGAGATTCTTTCACCTTGAACCTTCATGAATCTTTATTTCAGTAGTCAGTGAAAATATGGGAGTGTTTTAAACAAAAGCTGTGCTCTCACCAGTGGTAGAGACTGGGTGGAGAGCTTTGGTCTCTCCGTTTCCTTTCCACTGCTACTGCTGAGCATTCCTGGACAGACAAATAACAGGCCTCTATGAGCACATTGACTTAGCAGTTCTCAGTAGCTGAGCTGCTGCCAAGGTACAGGCTTTTTGTGTGGTTACTCTGTGAATAAAGCTACCTTGCTGTGATAATGCTAAGGCATAAACTCCCTTTAAATTCTTGGCTCAGAAATGCCCTCGTTTGTCTGAGGTCAATGACCAAATTTGAATGTTTCTGAGACAATGTCTCTTGTTGGTTTGGCACCAAGGCGTAGGCTCTTCTTTATGAAATTTTGGCTAAGTAATTCCTCACTGGACTGATGTCACAAGCCCTTTCACTCACTGGATCAGCAGAGACTCTTTTTTAGTAATTTGATGTCAAGGGACAGGTCATATAAGCATGGGAACCGGTTTTGCACTGGTATGCTGGTTTGATGTCAATGGTCAGACTGCTGTACAGGTTCCCATCTCAAAAATGAGCTTAGTGAAATGCTATAAGAGTACTTCTGCCTTTTTTTCTTTCTTTTTTTCTTTTTGGGGGATGTGTGCGTACATTTGGGTGTGTGTTTTGGGGATGGGATTACTGCCTTGTCTGCTCAAGCTGCCTGGTTTTGTGTGAGAGCCCAGACTTCTGCAGTGTTACTGGCTCAGCATTTCCAGCATGTCACTTCAATTTCTATGCTCAGGCCTCTCTCTGTAGGATTACTGTCTCAGTAACTTCATTTTATTCAGCTAGTGTCAAGATCTAGTGAACAAGAAAACTCAGTTGCCCCTAACACTATAGAGCTGGTGTCAAGGCACAAGTATCTCCGGAGTTATTTTCTCAACGTCTCCAGATAACTTTGGTTGTCTTTTCCAAATTACCTGCAGTGTTTGATGTGCTAGCTTAGCACACTTGGACACAGATCTCTTCAGCTGCACAGGACAAGAGTTGTACAACTGTCTTATAGTTCACCTGTTACAGAGAGCTGATTAGCTCCTGGGGATGAAATTTGTCCTTCTGATTAGACCATCACTTCTAACAATATCCCCAGCATTACCACATATCAAGATAACTGTGTTACAACACTCTGACACACAGCTATGTATTTGGAATAAAGCTAACGGTTTCCAGTTTCACTATCAATAGATGGACCCTGTCCCTAGAGTTAGATCCTCCTTCTGTATTTTTATGATTTTTTTGTGACTCTGCAATATAAAGTTCATTGTCCAAATGGATCTACATGCTCTGATACTAGCTGTACCCACACTGCATCATATGAGGATGAAAATATGCATGGTTTCTGGAAGTTTATTCAGGTATCTCAGGCTCTCAGTCACCTTTGTGTTTGTTTCCTTGGCTACCTTCTTGGCGGGGCAGACATGGGCTTCAAAATAGATTGAATTTTAAACAGTGTGATTACTGTGGCAGTGGTTTCTGGTAAATAGGGGATGGTAAAATTGGAAGAAGCATGTAATACGTTTAGCTTTTACAGTATTAATGACCAAAAGGCTTACCTCAGTGTAGTGCAATTGCATTATTCAATTTGATTCAATACAGGTTGTACATGTACAAACAAAATGTTGACAGAACTCCATTTGGTCAGAAAAGGAACAGGGGCCATGTTTCAATAAAGCATTCTTTGCATCATGTTATTAAATGGAACACTTAATCAGCTTCTTTGCCAAAAGAAAGCTTCCCATTATACTTGTTATAAAAACTAAAATAGAAAGAAGATATAAAGGGAAGTTGAAGTGTTGTAATGCTGAATGTACTATCCATGGTTCTTCTGTATGCTAGTCTAAGGTACAAAGAGCCAACTGAACATTAATATTAGAAAATCTAGGTTTAGCTAGAGCTATGTGTTCTGGAAGGTTTGTGTTTCAGATACGTAAAGTGCTCAAGCAATTCTCTGAACACTTTTGTGTCAGCTTTCTCTCTTACTTTTTTTCAGAGCTTTTTCTAGGTTTAGTATTATTTCCTCCAAAATAAATTACATCATGGAAAATAAGAAATACTGTCCTGTGAAACTGGTTTCAAAAGATAGTTCATCTGCATGAATATACATAGAATTTTTATGAATATCTTCTAAATCTTACCGTGTGAAGTTGTTTGAACCTTCCCAAGTCTGCTTTTCTCCAAGAAGGGTGCATGAATGGGGAAATTGTATTCAGTCTGGTTAGAGCCAACACTTGCCTTCAGATACTCACACACAGAAATTTAAGTACTGCATGTTATCCTTTGTTTTACCCAAAAGTGCTTCTACTCTAGATTTATTTTGACATGCTTAAGCTGAGAAAAATTGTGCTTGATTTTCTATGGCAATCAAATGATAATAAAGACAGACCTTCAGCAGTATTACCTGGCATAATTTTGTTAAGTTAGTGGAACTTACTTCTGATTTAAACCAGCCGAGGGGCTGACCCTTGGCACCTTGCTACAGGCTTTAAGTGCTAAAGAGAACACATTCGGGCCATGAGAGGTGTGGACCAAGATACCATCAAAAACAAATGACTAAAGCTGTGACGACTAAACTCTTTCTGACTTCCATGTTATACATTTCTTTGTATAGCCTCTCTCCATTTTGTAAGTCATCTTTTAAGAGGTGAAGCATCTCCTTAAAGACAGATCTGTGAAGATTGCTGTAGCCTTAGAGTAGAAATGCACAAGAATTAGGAGTGAATTTGCTAAAATGATCAATGCTTCTGCAGAAATCAGAGAGTGTATGATCATCCTAGGATGGCATTCTGTAACAGAGGTGAGAAGAACCATAAATACAAAATTTGAAAAAGCTAAAGAAATTGGTTTTGCTGAAGTAATGATATCACATCATTTTAGTATAAGTAAAAAAAGTATACCTGTAGTATCTATATCTGACCTTGCAAATAAATCTGGTTTTACTGTTTATAAATTTTCAGATGTTGCCTTTTAGTCATTCTGTAAGCACAACATATTAGCATCTGGCATCAAAGGAAATTGTACAACAATAGTCTACACATGTAAAATACAATCTTCCCCTCCCTTTCCCACAGGAATTAAAGAAATCAATGTTATTTCTCACACATGCAAGCTATTAGTGTGTTTATGAATGCCCTATCGGTACACCTTTACCAGCATAAAATCAATCACACTGCTGTCACTTTTGGGAGGTACAGTTTTTCTACTACTTCAGAGATGGTGTGGTAAGCCGGTGAACTTGTAGAGAACTCAGTGCTTGTGACGTTGAATGAGTGTCTCTTCCTGCTGGGAGTTCATGACAGCTTAGTGCTTAGCATATGATAGGATTGGTTTGGTTTACTCTTGAGAAAGGTACAAAGCAAGCAGATGAAGTAAGCATCTCACATTTTAAAAAAAGCAGTTACAATTTATGCCTATAAAGACACATATCTTGATCTAGAAGGGAAAGGACGTTAGTGAAATCCCAGAAAATTCTTGTTCAGCAGGTTTCTCAAAACTTTGCATAGTGTGCATAGATTTACATGTAAATCTGCTGCAAAGTACCTAAACTCATGTATCCCCCCATTTATATCTGTACAACACACAAACCTTTTTGTATCTTGGAAAGTTCTTAAAGGATCCCAGTCATAATGGAACTTTGTTCACATGTTTCAAATAAAACAAATAACACTACAAATCAAACGCTCAAGGGCATGTAAAGAACTACTCCTGCATTCCTGTTACAGCAGGTTTTCAGAAAACTAGTAACAAGCATCCATATATTTTAAGTGACTGGAAAAAAAAAAAAAAGTCAGGAATAAGTGAAAACTCATAAGCAAGGCAGTATCTGTTAAACATTATCTGCTTCAACAGAAATAATCTTTCCAGTTATTACAGTATACATGGTATAGTTGAATGGTTTCCTTAAAGCCAGGCAGTGCTCATGCGAGGTAAATTTTTTTGGTTTTCCTGATCTTGGATATTCAAAACATACAATTAGTGCACATTCGGAACCAGGGTCTAGAATAATCACCGGAGTTGTCAGTCTCACCCCATGTAATGGGATGTAATGTAGGCAACTGAACAGAGATACCTAATGAAAAAAAAAAACCAGCCGTGTGCTAGAAAACATCAGACAGAAGCACCCTTCCAGCAGACAGTGTCTCATTGCCTCTGCCCTTATTTCTCACAATCTTAAATAACTTCTGTCTAGTTCCTTTACATGTCTACTCTCTCATCTTGCCTCATATTATTCACCTAATATATTTGTGTTCTGTATGAGAATTCAAGTTCATCTCTATCTGTTGCTCAGGACACTTGAATTGATAAATATTTTAACTTCTCACAAAAGAATATAGGTAACTTTATTACTGTTTGTAAAAAGGCAAACTGAGGACAGATTATTTCATGGAGAGATTACATAGTTTGATTTAGTATATCAGCTGAAAAAACAGGAATGCTACTCAGACCAGAGGCTTAGTGCCTTTCACACTGCTTACACTAGTCTGCATGTGAAGTTTTATGTAATATTAAATATGATCTGTGTTTCTGATGATCCTTTTCATATTTGGAGAAAAGTCAAAGCACATAGCAAAGCAAATGAGCACTCATGTGTTTCATGTCTGAGATTTAAGAGAGTAATTATGTGTTCTAGCTTGTTCAGTCCTTAGTCTTGCTGATAGTTGGAGGTATCATTACAGTTTACTACTAGCGACACCACAGATTATCATATTTCAGCCAACATAAGTCTCCTGACCGTCCAGTGGAGGAGTTACCACTGATTTTGATCACGTTCTTTAAAGTTATCATCTAAAAGCTGGTTGTTGATACATCTCTTTTTTCTCATAAACTGCCTGCATTTTATGTAAGCGCTCTTGTTCCCTCTTCCTGAGACTGAAGGATGTATTTTTATTCCATTTGGCTGGCAACTTTTATGTAATACAGGAAAATTTTTGCACAAGTTAGAATTGTCTTGAATTCTTCCAGTGGTGGCCTTTTTCACACATATAACATTTAGAAACTATGGTTACTTTTAACCAAGTTTCTTTAATTTTCCCCGAATCCAGACAATGGCTACAATTGTTCAGATCCTATATAAATCAAACTAGATAATCTGATGTTACTCCCCCTACACACATAATTCACTTTCCAAAAATTGACATATTCATAACTACTACAACAAACTCAATGTGATGCATGCTAGAGCCTTTAAAATGCATCCAATGTCTTAAACATTGATCGAAAATGACTGAAAAATACTGAAAATTACATGATGATTTGCATCTATTTGGTCAGTGGCTACCAGCACCTTACATATATTCCCCAAAATCCTGGTGCATCCTTCATTCTGAATATGGAATTAGTAAGGAAATGAGAGGATTATTCCTGAGTTATTGAGTAGAGTACTTTACCTTTCAGACACAGGCTGAAAACTGATCATAGAACCTCAGAGTCACTATAATGTGTATAGTACAATAATCCTGTTTAATTAAATGAAATAATTTACAGAAGAAAACTAAAGTTTACTCAACTAATTATTGATTGATAGTGGTTAAAAGTCATTATAATCTATAGAAGTTCAGTGGCTCATGAGAAACCAGTTGATGATGGCTTTCGACAATAAAATGCTAAGAAGAAAATGGAAAATATAAAATGTAAGGCATTACACTAGTGGGTTTCAACAGAGTTTATATTAAGTATCTGAATTATTCAATAAGGAATAAGTTCAGTCTGTAATTTGACTGCACTTTCATTTAGGATTCTTTCTCAAAAATGGAAAAGAAATTTTTTAAGGATTTTTTTCACATACACAAGTAGTTCTTAGTGAAGATTTTTCTTTAGTATCTCATTTTAGATTTTAAATGAGTCAGCATTTAAATGAGTCAGTAGAAGGTAGTCTACACAAAGAGGCTAATGACCAACGTGTTTGACCCAACATGCAATGAAATCCTACAGAAAAAATAAAGTCAGTGGCACTTTTTGTTTGGGATTACGAAGGCAAGACTTGATCCATCCTCTCTTCAGGTGACAGCTGTATGGCAGAGAAAAATATCTTTATACTTGTGCCACATTTGTTTTATATTCAGAGAACTTTGGTGCCCTGGGTTGTGAATGTGTTACTGTTCAGTAAGAGTAAATTCTCTTAAAAAATGGGGACACAAACTCTGTAATAGACAGATTTTGAGAGACAAGCAATGGTACTTCAAGAAATAGCAAATCTTCTGAATATTGAGAAATGTGTTGCAGTCAAGGGCTCAATGTCTGAGTGGAGACCACTGACAAGTGGCTTTCCTCAGGGGCTAGTATTAGGACCAGTGCTATTTAACGTCTTTGTTGGCAACATGGACAGTGGAATCGAGTGCACCCTCAGCAAGTTTGTCGATGAACCAAGATGAGTGGTGCAGTTGACAGGCTGGGGAATAGCGGGATTGAGAGCAGCTCTGCAGAGAAGGGCTTGGGGGTACTGGTAGATGAAAAGCTGTGCATTAGCCAGCAATATGCTCTCAACAACCCAGAAAGCCAACCATATCCTGAGCTGCATCAAAAAAAGTCTGAGTAACAGGAGGTGATTTTCCCCTCTGCTCTGATAAGACACCACGTGGAGTACTGTGTTCAGCTCTGGGGGCTCCAGTGTAAGAAAGACATGGACCTGTTGGAGTGGGTCCAGAGGATCATAAAAGATGATCAAGGGGCTGGAGCATCTTCCCTATAAGGACAGGCTGAGACAGTTGGGGTTGTTTAGCCCAGGGAAGAGGAGGCTCTGAGGAGACCCTTGAGTGGCCTTCCTGTGCTTAAGAGAGCCTACAGGAAAGATGAGGAGGAACTCTTTATCAGGGAGTGTAGTGACAGCATAGGGAGTAATGGTTTTAAAATGAAAGAAGGTAGATTTGTATTAGATGTTAGTAACAAATTATTCATTGTGAGGCTGGTGAGGCACAAGAACAGGTTGCCCAGAGTTGTGGATGCCCCCTCCCTGGAAGTGTTAAAGGCCAGGTTGGATGGGGCTTTGAGCAACCTGATCTAGTGGAAGGTGTCAGGGCCCCTGGCAGGGGGGGTTGGAACTAGGTGATCTTTAAAGGTTCCTTCCAACAGAAACCACTCTATTATTCTATGTATGTAATTATTAGCAAACTTTTAACTGAAAAAACTAACAGAAACCCTTCCACTGCTATGTGTCTTTGCCACTGATTGCTACTGATTTTCTAAACACTGTGTTTCATGCTTGAAAATGAAAATGTTTCAGACTTGAAAATACAAGAGCTTCTGCAGCTGCTGCTTGCCCTCTGAATTTTGGAGGTGTTTGTTCTTGGCATGAAAATTGGCATTGGTATGGGCAGCTCAGCTGACTAAATCCTCAGGGGTGTCATTGATATGTAGGATTCATTGGTCACCAAGCTATACTGATTCACATTTGACATTAATATGTCATACAAAAGCAGAGAAGTAGTGCAGCAAAGAGAGCAAGAAATTGCTGCCACTGTAAATTGAACAATGCTCCTGCATACCCTGGGCTACCCAAAAGTCTCAAGTCACTTTGGCACTATAACAGCACATCACACTGAGCTAATGGACATTAGTAACCCATGTTTTGAAAGGAAGATTTATGTGTTGGTGTAAGGTGCATTTAATATTAGTTAGCTAAGTGTTAAACTTCCGGCTTGCACTCTATAAAGATGTATGCATGTTAGTGTAAGCAAAGACCGGCTGATCTGTGTACTCTCGTCATTTATAAAAATATGTACTTTGTCTCCTAACAAGGCTGTTTCACATGTGACTTTGACTTTTGGAGCAGACAGTAATCAAGGATCAAGAACTAGAGCAATGTTCAGCTGGTGTACTGCTGCATCTGTTTGCAGAGCACCTAGACTGATTTACATCATCTGAGAGAAAGTCCTTAAGGTTTTCTTTTACAGTGACACTGTTTGAGATCCAGGCCACTTAAAAAATGATCTGCTAGTTTTCCCCTAAAAATCAAATATAGCTTAGCCCTTAGATAGGTTTGCAGCTGCCAATTAGTAGTTTTTCCCCAATATGAGTAAAGAAATATGCTGATTAGAAGCTTTCAACTCTGCTCCATTCTGAGAAATAAAATCTGCCTGTCTTTCATAAACCACATCCATAGGAACTATATTAAAATGGGGAAATGCTGTCGAACATCTAAGTAAATGACTAATTTAAAATGTGCAAGGTCTTTTTTGTGTTTATTTCAGCTTTTCCATTTGTAAATGATTACTGGCATTTGCATAGATGCTTTGAGAAGTCTTCTGGGTTGTAACATCTGAAGGAATAAATTAAAAACGTAGAGAAGCAGAAAGCAGAATATCAGATGCAAAATGTCTGAAATTTCTGATTCAAAACCAAACTGAACGAGTTAGTCATTTCTATAGTAGATGTGTTCAACCTGGAAGATATTCTAGTTTTTGCTGTCTCTTCAAAAAGTCCCAAATGTAAGACTTCCACCAAGCTCTGTGTCTGTTCTCTAGATCTGGTCTGGGAAAGCGACTGCTTAAAGACATTTTTAATGTGTTTTAATTCTGTGACAATAAGGAAAATTAAATTATTGATGAAAAATTGAAATCATGTTGGTTATAAGTAGTGAATATATCATGCTTGGGTTAAGAATACATACATTTGTTCCTATGTTTGTCTTCCTTCCTAGACATCAGCTATTGACCACTGTTGGGGACAGGATAGTGAAGAAAACTTTTTTCTGACCCGGAACATCTTTTAGTATCTTCCTACAGGAAAAAAATCTGCTGAGAAAATACTGTATGACTAAGCACACTCTTTAAAAAAAATTTGGCAATCATATTATGAAGGTAAATAAACACAGGCAGATGAACACACATGCACATGTATGTGTATTATCATATTGCAAATGGACTGATGATTTTCTATTCTGTATGATTAATGTACTTTCAGAAAAAATATCCTCAAGTGTTCCGGAGTGTTTAACAAGATAAACAGGGAATTGCAGTCTATAGCTTGTGACTCTGTTAAGAACATCTCTAACATACTCTAAATGATGTTTTGATATTATACCCTAACTAAAGCACAACCTCCCAAACCTCCTATGTACTCATCCAATTTTTTTTTTTTTTTTTCAGCAAAGATCTGTTCTGATTCTTGATTTATAAACTATAGAATAGAATCATATAATCACATAATGGTTTGGATTAGACAGGACCTTTAAAGGCCATCTTGTTCAACCCCCCTGTAGCATGCAGGGACATCCTCAAATAGATCAGGTTGCCCAGAACCCTGTCCAATATGACCTTCAATGTTTCCAGGGATGGAGCATCCACCACCTCTCTGGGCAACCTGGGCCAGTGTTTCATCAAAATTGGAAAAAATTTCTGCCTTATATTTAGAATAAGTCTCCCCTCTTTTAATTTAAAACCACTATCCCTTTTCCTCTGCAACAGGCCATGCTAAAAAGATTATACCCTTCATCTTCAGGCTTCTCTTCTCCAGGCTGAACAACAGCAACTCTGTCAGCCTTTGTTTCATATCATACATGCTCCATCTCTCTGATTGGTTTTGTGGCCCTCCTCTGGACCCTCTCCAACAGGTCCATGTCCTTCTTGTGTTGAGGACTCCAGAGATGGACACAGTACTCCAAGTAGCGTCTTACCAAAGCAAAGTACAGGGAGAGAATCACCTCCCTCTACCCACTGGCCACATTTCTTTTGATGCAGTTCAGGATATGGTTGGCTTTCTGGGCTGCAAGAGCAAGTTGCATGCTCATGCACAGCTTCTCATCCACCAATACGCCCAAGCACTTTTCTGCAGCTGCTCTCAATCCCACTATTACCCAGCCTGTCAACTGCACCACTCAGCTTGGCGTCATCCACAAACTTGCTGAGGGTGCTCTTGATCCCACTGTCTATGTCATCGATGAAGATATTAAACAGCACTGGTCCCAGTCCACCCACCAAATCCATCTCTCTCCACTTTAGGGAGAAGGATGTTGTGGGGCACCTTGTCAAAGGCTTTGCAAAAGTCCAGATAGACAACATCCATAACTCTTGCCCTGTCCACCCATGTAGAAGGCCACTAGGTTTGTCAGGCAGGACTTGTCCTTGGTGGAGCCATGCTGGCTGTCTTCAATCACCTCCCTGTCCCCCACATACCTTAGCATAGCTTCTAGGCAGATCTGTTCCATGATCTCCCCAGGCACAGAGGGGAGGCTGACAGGTTGGTCGTTCCTGGGGTGTTTGGCAACTACATGAGGCAGTTCCCTCAGGAATCTGAGATGCATCTTGTCAGGTTCCATAGAAGTATGTATGTTCAGGTTCCTCAGGTGGTTACACACCTGATCTTCTCTTAAAGTGGGAGGGACTTGGCGCTCACAGTGCCCATCTTGTGGTCGCTCATATTGGGAGGTGTGAGGAGAGAGGTTGCCAGTGAAGACTGAGGCAAAAAGATTGTGGAGTAACTCAACATTCTCCTCGTCTCTTGTTACCAGCTTGCCAGCTGTGTTCATCAGAGGGGCTACGTTTTCTTTGACTTTCCTGTTCTGGTTGACATACCGTAGAAACTCTTCTTATTATTCTTTGCATCCCTTGCCAAGTTCAGCTCCAGCCACACCTTGGCTTTCCTGACCCCATCCCTACACAACTGGGTAGTGTCCCTGTAGTCTTCTCAGGATACTTGTCCCTGCTGCCAATGCCTGGGCATTTCCTTCTTGCCCTTTAGTTCCACCAGCAGGTCTCAACTCAGCCATGTTGGTCTCTTGTCTTCCTTGCCTGATTTCTTACACCCAGGGATCGAGATGTCTTGTGCTGTATGGAAAGCAAGCATCCTTAGAGATCTGCTAGCTCTGTTCTGCTCCCTTGTCCCTGAGGGCCGTTTCCCAAGGGGTCCTATTAAGTATCTCCTTGAAGAGCTGGAAGTTTGCTTTCCTAAAATTCAGGGTCCTGACTTCTTCTTTGCCTGACTCGTATACCTCAGGACTGTGAACTCCACCAGTGTGTGGTCCCTGCAGCCCAGGCTGCCTCCAATCCTGATGTCAGTGATGAGGTCACTTGCATTCATGACCATCAGGTCCAGTATCACCTCCCCTCTGGTAGGGCTCTCTATTACCTGGCTTAAGATGTTACCTTCAATGCACTGCAAGAGTCTCCTGGATTGCCTAGAGCTTGCTGTGCTACTTTTCCAGCAAATATCAAGGTGATTGAAGTACCTCAACAGGATGAGAGCCTGCAAGCATGAAGCCTCCTGTAGCTGGAATAAGAAGGCTTTGTCAGAAGGTTCCCCTTGATCAAGCAGCCTCTAGTAGACACCGAGCACATGGTTCCCTTTGTTGCCTCAGCCTCTAATCCTTAGCCAGAAGCTTTTGACCTGCTTCAGGACAGCTCTTCACATTCTATCCATTTCTTGACTTAGAGGTCAATGTCTCCTCTCCTCCTTCCTCCTCTGACCCTTCTGAACTGCTTGTAGCCATCAGTAGCCACACTCCAGTCGTGGGATTCTTCCCACCAAGTTTCAGTAATGGCAAACAGGTCATAGCTTTCTAGCAGCACAGTGGCTTCCAGCTCCACCTGTTAGTTGTCCATGCTGCATGCATTGGTGTAGAGGCGCTTCAGCTGGTCTGTTGGCCATACCACCTTCTTAGAGGAACATCCCTTAATTCCTTTGAGGTATTTCACCGGTGTTTCCCTGTTGGCTCCTATCACCTCAGGAGTCCCTGGCTCATGTCCATAAGACTTCAAATGCGCTTCAGTTTCCCTGGCACATCTCAGAACAACAGTCTCACTAGCATCCTGTCCCTCTAACTATGATGTGTCATCCCACAACTTGTCCCAGGCAAGCCTGATATTATGCCCCTTGCCCCTTCAAGCCAAATTTAAAGGTCTGTCAATGAGTCCTGCAATCTCCTGAACAAAGACTCTCTTCCCCCTTTGAGAAAAGTTAATCCTATCAGACACCAGCAAGCCTGGTGTCTTGCAGATCATCCCATTATTGAAAAACCCGAAATTGTTGGGGTGACACCAGCTACGGTGCCATGTATTAATAGACTGGACATGTCTGGTTCTTCCAATGATGCTGTGCCCCAGATTCCCTCACCAATCTTCCCAAGGCCCTGAAGTCTCTTTTGATCTCTCTTGGACTATGGGTTGTGGCTTCATCTACCCACGCATAGAAGATCAGTAATGCGTGATAGTCCAAGGGCTGTACCAAGTTAGGAAGTTACCTAGTGACGTCCTTAACCTGGACTTTCCTGTGAGGAGAATCTGCCCAGCATATTGGACCCTCTGTTTGTCTCAGAAGGGAGTTGCCTACAACTATAACCCATCTTTTCTTCCTCTATCTTTTATTAGTTAAAAGTTATTTTCTCACAGTTACTTGTGAGTAACTAGAAAAGTACAATAATTTCCTGAGATTAAAAGGGAAATAAAAGCGTTATCCCAGATACTAGTCTGTGTAAACTGAAAGGGAACATCAACTGTGTTATACGTAACATGTACCCATGGCTAATCTTCTGTGTATCACACTTCCCAGAAAGGGAAAATACTACCGGCAGACAAATAAATATTCTGTAAATTTCTGTCCTTCTGTACTGAACGACAAAGCCGCTGTAAAATATTGATAATATGATTTGCCTGCTCTAATATAGCGTCTAACTCACCCAGCGCTTCTCTCACATTTCAGTAACTAGAGTAAGACTATTCTTTACATAAAATAAAGTAACAGGAAATAAATAATATCTTTATATAATATTGTTGTACATAAAATGTACTTATAAAAAACAGTTTGAAATAACCCTTTGCTCTGGAGAAATATTTTGAACCTTAAATATTTTGAAATCTTGCCCATACAGAAGGGTAAAGAAGGCCTAGCAGAATCCATTGGTATTGAGTAGTTTCTTATTACAATCTGACTCACGGAAACTAGTGATTTGCAAAACTGAGTAGTACCATTTTTTTATTATCAGTAAGGTAATTTTAATATCTCCTTTAAGAAAAGACAGGAAGCGTTTTAGGAGAAGAAAGCTGTGCTGAAGGATAGGCAGAAGTTATACTAGCTGTCTTCTAGTTACACAACTGCTTGTATAGTATAAGGATAAATGAACTACCCAGTCTTTGTGCCGGACTCTACCATGCCATGCTTTTAACATCCTTATACATAAACTCACTCTCTTACTTGGTGGTGGCTAACTGTATCAGCTCCTGAGTTCTTCCTGGAACTCACTTCTACCAATTTTTGTAAGGTGTTTCTCTGCTGTCCTGAAAGCCACAGGAGTTTCACGTTGTGGATCAAATTTGGCCAAATACCTGAGTCTCATGATATTTTTATTACTTCATAGAGAGAAATCACATTCTGCTCAATTTAAACAGGGATTCACATTTCTATTTTGGTTCTGGAGAAGAAAGATTAATAACAAATACGTACAATCCTTCAAGTAACAACTGAAGTGGAGTCAGTGACATGCTTCTCTGGTCTTACCCTCTCTTTTAGTCTGATCCTTTTCTTTTGCAGCCCCCAAGCCTGGGGATGCTCTTCCAGCTCTTTGGACAAGGGCAGTCAAGATATCAAGGCAAGATTACAGGTGAGACAAAAAGACAAAAGGTTTTCAAATTTACCATCTTGACCCATTTGGAGTAATTTTGATTCACCTTTTTCACACGCTGATCTGTCATTTGATGAGGCGTCTTGGTGTGAAGTCAGAAAAAATGCAGGACATTTTCTTCCTTCTTCCAGCTCTCTCTCCATCACTCTCTCTCTGCGCACTCCTATTAACTGTCCTGCTTTTAGCTGCCTCTCTGAATATAACGGTGTTTTTCCCAGTAAAATGTCTCCCTATATAAGCAGTATCATCTTATCTGGTCTGTGTAAGTGTCAAGAGCTCCAGATTTCCCATGTCTTTAGCTTAATGACAATGATAATTGACAGCTGAAGAGCTTCCTTAAAATGACATCTATTAAAAGCAGAGAGCAGTTCCATAAAAATAGTACTATGTGTACATGATTGACTG
Source organism: Bucorvus abyssinicus (assembly GCA_009769605.1). Lineage (NCBI taxonomy): Eukaryota > Metazoa > Chordata > Aves > Bucerotiformes > Bucorvidae > Bucorvus > Bucorvus abyssinicus. Next base: position 35,686,579 of record CM020063.1, read on the forward strand.
CCAGGAGAAAACCATGCTCTTCACAGACATCATGAACATAACTTCACAGGGTGCCCAGGCACAGTAAAGGTGACCTGGTGGTGAGGATATGCTATAGACCTCCTGGTCGGAGCGAGAAAGTGTAGCAAAAGCCTCTTGAAGTCTGAGGAAGTCTGCAGGTCTCATACTGTGGGCAAGATGAGCCCGTCAGTGTGACCAGAATTTGCTGCCTAGGACAGGAACACAACTGAGGATGTGTAGGGGTGTGATGTGGCTTTGGCTACAGCAGACATGGAGTGGATCCTACGATGGGTGAGGGAGGTAAGCAGCAAGATACAGATCCTGCACTCCAGGGAAGCAGATCTGGAAGTAAGGTGGGTTCCCATGGAGAGCAGCTCTGAAGGGCAGGGGAGCTCAGGAAAGTGCAGTCTCCTGCAAGCACAAGAACATTCTGTCACAGTATGCAGATGTATCAGGAGACCAGTTTGGCTAAGCAGGGAACTCGTGACAGACCTACAATGCACTGTACAGAACAGGGACATGAACTTACTAGTTGGCTTTGCTTGGGAAAGCCCAGCTCTGCAGGAAAAGGCTTCACAGTCTGTGAAGGGGCAACATTTGGGATCTCTGAAGCAACTCAATGCACCATTGTATTTTTCTATCTGTGTAACTATTACACATCTGTACATTCATCATATAATTTATGACTCTCATCTTTCCTCAGTTTCCTTCTACTCTACCTAACAGTTTAATAAAATTGTTGTATCTCAGTGTTTAGGACACTCCTATAGCATCTTCTTGGGCAAGAGTGGCTGGAAAGCTGCCTGGTGGAAAAGGACCTGGGGGTGCTGGTTGACAGCCGGCTGAATATGAGCCAGCAGTGTGCCCAGGTGGACAAAAAGGCCAATGGCATCCTGGCTTGTATCAGAAATAGTGTGGCCAGTAAGGGCAGGGAAGTGGTTGTCCCCCCTCCTGGTGAGGCTGCAACTCAAACACTGTGTTCAGTTTTGGGCTCCTCGCTACAAAACCAAAAACCATTGAGCTGCTGAAGTGTGTCCAGAGAAGAGCAACGGGAGTGGTGAAGGGTCTAAAGAATAAGTCCTGTGAGGATTGGCTGAGAGGTTGTGTAGGCTGCAGAAAAGGAGGCTCAGGGGTGATCTTACCACTCACTGTAACAGCCTGAAAGGAGGTTGTAGCAAGGCGAGGGTCAGGCTCTTTTTCTAGGTAACAAGGGATAAGACAAAAGGAAACAGCCTCAAGTTGCACCAGGATAGGGTTAGGCTGGATATTAGGAAAAATTTCTTCACTGAAAGCATTGGAACTGGCTGCCCAGGGAAGCAATTGAGTCACCATCCCTGGAGGTATTTACAAGAGCATAGATGTGGTGCTTAGGGACATGATTCAATGGTGAACATGACAGTGTCAGGTCTACAGTTCTACTTGGTGATCTTAAATGTCTTTTCTAACCAAAATGATTCTGTGATACTCTTCTCTTACAGATAAATCTTTAGTCAAAATTTTGTAATTTTACTAAAATCTGTGGATCCCCTGGCTGTCAAGGACTAATCTTTGTTGCACTTTTTTATTGCCTTCCTTACATCGCATGTAGCATTCAAGTTTCCTCTGAGTACAATTTCTTTCTAACTTCTTCTAAAGTAGGAAAGAAATAGAGGGTAACAAGAAACCTGCATCAGCCTAGCTGTTTCAGAAATTTTGGGCCCAGATCAGAAGTTTTCATTAGGATCATGTTTAACTGATGACAAGTGAAGTTCAGAATCACACAATACTTCTCTGTGAGTTGCTTTTTAGCATTTGGAGCAGTGGAAACTGTATATGTCTATAATACGTGACCAGAAACCTACTGTGCTTTTCAGGTACAGTATGCTCATTTTAAAATCATTTTGCCTATGCAGCTGACTTATTTTTCAATAAGCAGTGAACGAACGTATCTTTTTAAAAAATGTTTGGGTACGTAAGACTGGCATTTAAAGCAAGCATTGTAACTGTTACAGAATGAGGTAGGCATGACTTCAGGGAAACACAAAAAACAAAAGGATCACTAACATTTGAATGCAGAAAAATTGTATTAATTTAATTTCTTCAAAAAGAAATGTATAACAGTCTTTTGTCAATATTTGCTTCTTTTTCTCCCTATAGGTAGATGATTTGACACACACTATCATGTTCCTATGTGGTTTCCACTCTCATGCATCTTAATGGTTTTTGACATCAGTGGAGCTTCAGGTCAGGATTGACAGTGATTACCAAAGTAGATGGGACTAGTATGGAAGAAGGCACATTGAACTCTGTTATTTGCATGAGAAAACATGATCTCAGATTAATGGCTGAACAGATATGCATATGAAAAAATTATCTGAATTTATCACTATATGTGTGTATAAGAGAGAGTTATTTGTCTTTTCACATCTACAAGCTTAATCATAGGACCAAACATAAAACACAGCATGCTGAGGCATTATCTGGATTGGCGACAATCCTTGGAGGAATTTGGACCTATGAATGTGAGTGGATTAGCTGGAGACATAAATATAACAGTTTCCTATGTGACAGATAGAACCTGGTCTTATTGTGTCAAAGAAAACCATACCCATTTTCCTTAAAAGACAAGAACTTCTATATCTCAAGTGATAAAAGTCACCTCAAACCCGACATAAGCTAAGAAATATTTGTGATGCTTTATCTTTTAAAGCTTTCAGGAAAAGCAGAATAGGTGCTGTTTTATATTTATGATTTTACAGCACCATGTGTGGACAAAAAATATGGAAAGGGATATACTTATTGAAAGTAGGAGATGAATTTCCCCAATTTTACAGCGTGTCTTGCATGTAAACTCCATATTAGAGATGATGAGTCTTAATGAGGTAAGTGGCATCCACAAAATTGTACTTCAAGGGAGAATAACTGGCCAAAATTATTAGGCAATAGTCTTTTCCCTCAGAATCACACATCTGAGTTTGCTGCTGTTCAGACTTACCTGCATTATGTCCTGAGGAAACTCTAACTTTCTTACCTAACTTTTTAATTACCCTGGCCTGCTGGTGCTGCTGGCGCACAAGCAGAAGCCTGCAGGCCACTCAGGGGCAGGCGAGAAGTCCCCATCTGGGGGCAGCATGCATGGTAGGGCTGCCCTAGAATGTCAGGTTTTAACAAACCTACAATTTTCAGTGCTCAGTTCTGGATGGCAGAACTCTCTCTAGGGCAAATTTTTTGGAATTCAAGCTCCTGACCAGTCCCTGAGGTAAGTTGGCAGAACCGAAGTTTCAGCTGACCGTTATTGAAATGACTGTGCACAACATTTCTGATACATTTCATTGACATATTCCTATGTTTTCTTACTGATGTACTTCCATCAGTACATGCATTTCTCCCCACCCCAGCATTGTAGAGTCCTTTATAACAGCATATAATTTTATATTATGTTATACTGAATTACACTTAGAATTATATATGAATATATATTATTTAATTATATATTATATATTTAGTCTGTTTTCTTTAGTCTGAATTATATATTTAGTGTCTTTTCTTGGACTTAGTAGTTGCATATCATATATGAAATCTCACTGTGTCTGCTGTTAGTCTTCCAAATACAACTGAAAACAGAGCTACAGTAGTTCAAAGAACTCATAGTTCAGCTACTGCTTTTCTCTGTTAGCCCTGTAATATGCATTTCTTTGAGTCTTAAACTCTGTCTCAATAAATCAAAAGCAATATACTTACTTTAGTGGTTTTCAACAATTTTTCTCTGGTATATGTTGCACATGGAGTTCTGATCTCATAAAATTGCATAGAAATTTACTGAAATAAATTTTCCATGTGCATATAAGTAAATAATTTTTTTGTTCATTCCTGCTCAAGTGCCGGAACTATTTTGGGCAATATTACACAACTGTGCTTGGAATTCACAGGTTTAGATTTTCTAAATTTGACTTAATGTCTTTTGCAGGTTGCGCCACATATTATATTACTTTTTGCAAAAACTTTGTTTTCCTTGCTTAATAAATGACTGTATTGTGATATAATGGAAATCTCTACCATCTACAAAAAGCACTTTACATTCTTCCTTGGGAAGTATTTTTATGTGGTGGGGGTAGGAAAAACGAATGTTGGATGGGGGGTTGCTGTTTTTAAATTAAATTACATTTCTGCTTTCCTAGTTCTTAGCCATGCTTTTGATTAAAGTTGAATCACACTTACAGAAGCCTTCAGGGTAGCTCTCTCTGTTCTGTGAAGTAAGCTAGATGCTTCAGGTTTCACATGAAAAAAATCTTTACTGGTTTTACATATCCTTTTGGATTTGCTTCTGCAAGCCTTTCATATACTGAACTCCAACTGATGTGGATGGAAATTCCACATATGGAGGGCCTGGAGAGTCAAACCCTTTGCTTTTCACATGTTTTTCCTTCTCTTTTAAATATGCAGGAATGTGTGCATTGTACCGGTGTTTTATAAATTTTATGACTATTTCCAGAGCCAGCTCCAGACTTCTCAGCAGTGAAAGCAAAACCCTATCTTCCCTCCCCCCATCCTTCAGGGATGAAGGAAGAATTACTTTATTCTCTTTACTCAGAAAATTTGATTATCTAATGGCAGCTGAGTGGTCTCTGGAAGAGACAAGAGGAGGAGGAGAGCCAGCCTGGGTCAGTCAGGGGGCAAGGGGCTGTGAAGGGTCAGTGGGTCCCATCATGCCTTCCTGTCTCCCTTTTTCTCTCTCCTCCTCGCATTTTTCACCAGCTGCAGCACTCCTCCCTTCTGAAACCCCTTGGTTCTGCTGTATCTGAAAAAATTTGATAGGAAATCTCAGTAACTTGACACAGTAAAACTTGTAAGGAAAGTAAAGTCATAAGAAAAGGCACCTAATGATAAATGGATAAATTTATTAATTTTTTTTTTTCCTTTTTTCTTCAGAAGATCAATGAGGAAATATGTGGAACAGTGTTGAAGGAAAAAAATACAGAGAATCTAGGTTTGGACATTCATTTTGAATGGTCACAAGAGGGGAAAACCTGCAGGCATTGAGAAAGGATGTTCACCTTAAAATCTGTATTCAAACAAAAATATTGGAGTTATGATTTCATAGTGCTGGTATGCAGCAGTCATAGATACTCTTGAAGATACTATTGCACATCACTGAAGTAATGGATAATCTTTAATTATTTAATGTTTCATCTGGATGTTATTTCAACATTTTTTCTCACACTGTTCAAAGCCAAATTATTTAGACAGTCAGTATACACGTTCCTTGTTTGCTTTATTAAGATACATGTTTTGCAGCTGACATTTCAAGACTTTTAGGAAGATTGCCACAAAGTTTTCTCATAAGCATGCCATCAAGCAGAATTTTCCTTTTGAAGGGGAAAAGCATTATGAATTCCTTGAGGTGCATAACATACCAGTTCAACCTGTCAATTGTCATTTAAAATAAATTTGGAACGACACGATGTGAGCAGTCATGAGTTGGTAAAGTTCCCATTCTTTTAAAGAGATTGTGCATAGACAAATTCCCACCAGACCTCCAGAGCAAGACCATAGCAAATGGGCTTCTGGACAGCACTGCCAACATTTAACCCCATTGAAGGGGCAATATGTCACCAACAGACGTCTTTGAAAGAGGTCGAAAGTACTAGGTTTGAAAAGAATTGCATTCATGCAGAAGAGTGAAAAAAATGGCTTACCTGTCTCTTCACTCTGGGTCTTACACCTTTTCCTCCTCATTCTTCTTTCCTTCCTTGGGCTCAGCAGGAAGACAAAAGAAAACTCTGGAGAAATGTGACAATTGCTTTGGAGAGACCTCCTGCTTTGGTTAACACCTGAGTGATAATCTGTAAAATATTTTCAGCTAACTTGGAACCAGTGAACAGGAATTGTAGTAACTAAACAATTAAATTAAACTAGTAGAAGAATAAAAATATCTCATTGTCCCTACCTGTTACCAGCTGCTCTGATAAGGCTAATATTTATCCATCATGACAGATTATGAAACTGTTTTTTTACACTTTCCTTATAGTTGTAAAGAGCAGAAGAACCTCATAGTTTATTTTATACAATAGGTAGGTTTGGACCTTCACTGTTGCATCATATATACTGAAAGCACAATAAAGAAGAGGCTTATCACATAAACTGGTACTTTGACGACTTTAAAATGAAGAATACACTTAGAAACTGCAGATCCTGTGAGCACTAAATATCTCATTTCAATTAAAACCAGTTGCATACTGTGAACAGGATCTCATTTTGTAAGCGCATACTCTCGGGGCTCCATTCTGCCAACTGGTGAGCAGCACTGGTTCCCTGGGCTCCCATCGGATTCTGCAGGAGCCAATGAATTCATGTCAATGTCAGGCAAAAGAAGAATCAAGCTCTTTCTTTGAGGGTCTCACGAGCTTAACAAAATATACAGAAAACTAGAATAATATTTGCAATAAGTTTACACTACATATTCTTTTTTGAAAACCTCTACTTTGATCTAAGCAACAGCAGCAGGCAAACCATCTGTATCTAGCTATCCATTTATTGAAAACTGAGGGATGTCCTGACAGTCTCCCATATTTCTGTGGGGATTTTTTTAGTCATTCATTTTTCATTTCCAATTGTTCCTTTCTCTGGATGTGTCTGTAGCAGCATGATGATTAAAAACCATTAGAAAATATGTAGGACACCCTTGGTCTCTGGTTGCTGCTTACAAAAGTCATTGTAACCTATGCTTTTAGACTGGAGCCTCAGGCCGCCTGCTTTATGCTGTAATTCCCATTTGCCTGCTGCTCAGTCTCTAGCATTTAAAGTTTATCAGCCTTATTTTTCCTGATTGTGAGAAACCAACCTTCTTCACTACAGGCTGTTTTGTCTTCTATGGAGAGGTCTTGCAGCAGGGCCCTCTTTCTAGTCCTCTCCAGCCAGATTACGGTCTCTGGTGTTCACGGGAATTCCTCACTTCATCACTTTCACCTTGCGTATCTGTCCAGAGGACAATGAGGAGAAGCAAAGAATCTGAGCAAGTGGTATCAATTTGTTGAAACAGCCAGACTAGGCCAAGTCTGATCTGAAAATTTTACTTACCCAGATGACCTACCTTTGCAAAGGGATAAGATACTAGCAATGCCTTTGACCTGTCATTCTGAGGTCTGGGGTTTTGTTTTTTACTTTATTGTTTGTGTTATTTGAAAACATGCGAGGTAGGTGTTCTGTGAATCTCTCGGGTTTGAACCTGTGAGAGGTCTCCATCTATCATGCAACATTGGATTCTGCTGCCTCAGATGATCCAATGCCATGCTCTTTTTTTCTGTCTTGCTGTCATGTTTAACCCCAGCTGGCCACTAAGCACCACCCAGCCACCTGCTCACTCCCCTCTGGTGGGATAAGGGAGAGAATAAGAAGAGTAAAAGTGAGAAAACTTGTTGATTTAGATAAAGACAGTTTAATAAGTCAAGCAAAAGCTGCACATGTTAAGCGAAGAAAAATAAGGAATTCATTCACCACTTCCCATTGGCAGGCAGTTCTTCAGCCAACCCCAGGAAAGCCAGGCTCCATCATATGTAATAGTTACTTGAGAAGACAAAACACCGTGACTCTGAACATCCCCACTTCCTTCTTCTTCTGCAGGTTTTATATGCTGAGCATGATGCCGTACAGTATGGAATATCCCTTTGGTCAGTCAGGGTCAGCTGTCCCAGCTGTGTCCCCTCCCAACTTCTTGTGCACCTCCAGCCTACTCGCTGGTGGGATGGTGTGAGAAGCAGAAAATGCCTTGACTCTGTGTAAGCACTGCTCAGTAGTAACAAAAACGTCCCTGTATTATCAACACTGTTTTGAGCACAAATCCAAAATACAGCCCCATACCAGCTACTATGAAGAAAATTAACTCTGTCCCAGCCAAAACAAGCACACGTGTCCCTGGCTTTCTTCTGTTCTGTGTCACTGTCTTTGGAGAAAGAGAGGAAAAAAAGCAGAAAAGGATAATTACAAGGAAAACTGAAAGAGTTGAAGTGTGTAAAGAAAGACTCAAAGAAAAACCAGGGCATAGGAGAGTGTATTAGTGACAGAGAAAAGCAATAGGGCTCTTCGAAGAGTGCAAGCCATGTTCCGCTTCTAACCAGTAAAAGAAATAAGCAGTAGCTAAAATGCTGTTTTGCAATATTAGATTAATCTCCTAAAGATACTGGGACTATGAAAGTCACTAATGTCCTCCAACATCTTTGACAGGCACTACCTTTTGGATTTTAAAAAACTGTGTGACACCGCTGTTTTCCTGAATGTAATATTACGGAGAAGCATGAGAATCTCCTACATGTGTATACTTCAGTACCCTGGTAGCTGAAAATCTTTTCATCAACTTTTAGGCCAAAGACTCCAGCTTAGTTCCCAAAGCTGACACAGATTTGTGTATTCAATAGCTAGAGTCCAGGTATGTCTTCAGTGTTCTGTGACACTGGTGAGGATCTTGTTTCTGTTTAAGGCCATTGAAAAGGGTGAGCTTGCCATGTTGTATTGAAGTGATCCCACCACAGAGGTGGTCTGAGATGATGACAGGAGGTGGAGTTGTGCCGAGATGCTGAAGCAAACTTTTCTGTGCTTATGAAAAAAAGCCATAAAATGTGAAGTCTCCAGCATGGGTGCTATGGAAATACCACACAATCCAGTATTTGTAAGAAATGACAAACTTAACCATAAAAATAATAAAACTTATAAAGCATGTACTTATAAAGCAAGCCAGCAAACAAAAATATGGGAAATAAAAATAACAAATGACAATTGAAACTTTATCTCTGTTATCTTTTTTTTGTAATTGAATATTATTTGCAACAACACAGAAGATGATCTTTGGAAATTTTTTTCCTCCCCCAAAAGTCATGATGTTCCTCTTCATTTAGAGATAGTAATGGCAGTATCATTGACTATATGTCATAATGGAACATCTTGTGATTTTGGACTGTCCAGGATGTTTTGACGTAATGGGAACCATTTCATTTCTGCAGAACTGCTACCTCCCATCAACAAATTTTGTAATTACTAATTCTCGAAGAAGTTTCTGGTTTTCACCACGTAGCTACATATTGAACAATTGTCAGTCACTTATGTACGCAGCAGTATGGAAGTCATTAAAGTTGACAAAATGTTCGTGAGAAAGCTTTTCATGCTTCTACAAATATTTTCAATCCCTTACGTCTTCTGCAAAGGAGGATGTCTAAGCAGGTAATCCACTTCTATTGGCAAAATCTGTGTGTAGTGTGCCTATGCCTCTTGGCTTCGTTTAGGTTCTCCCGAAGGCAAAATCTGGCCCATTGCATATTGCAGAATTAAATAACATTACACTGCCAAAGACGGAGAGTTTCAATAGTTCTTCTATACAGACTTCAAATAAATTTAAAGGACATCTAAATAACTTCTTTCACTTGATATGACTTTGTGTGAGCACCTTGCTTATTCAGTTTTTAAAACAAAACTGAATTCAAGTATCTTCTAACTGAAGACATATAATCAGTAGGGCTATACAGAGGCTCCAGTTATTTTTTTCCCCAGATACTGACAAGTTTTGTGAAGAAAACTGAATAGCCTATGTTGAAAGCTTAGTAAGGTGGCACACAGTACTATTTCTTATTGTTATTCACAGAAGCAATCTTTTAATTAGAAACACAATGCAATTAGTGGCATGTTAATAAATACCAAAGGACCCTGTAACATTTCTGTTGTTCAGTGCTGCTTAGCAAGCAGCAGCCTTGTGAAACACAGGCTACTCTGAGCACTGAAAATTGCCATTGAAAATAACAGGCTCCCAGCTGTTATTCTTGCTGCTCTCTCAGAGAAGAGGATAGATGTCATTTCCAGGGCACTTCACCACCTCCTCTGGGTTCTTGAATTCTTTGAGAAAGGACAAGGTTAGGAGAAAAGTGCTCATCAAGGAGCTCACTATGTCCACTTTGTAACTTGAGCACTTTTGCTGTTTTTACCTGGGGAAAGAAATGTGCTAACCGTACAGAGAAAGCTAGCACAGCAGCTTGCTACTCATTTCAAGCAGCCGAGATTAACTCAGTTGACAAAAATCAAATTAATACAGATATTTTCACATTCTTGGTGGCAGGGATACTTTAATCTACTCCCTGTTGTCTTTCTGCTCTCTAATCCAGAGGCAATCTCATTTTCACTGTATAACAACCTTTGCCCTTCCTGGGATACCAAGGGGATGTTTCAGGATGGTGACAGAGCTTGACTGCCAACGTGGCTGGGAATGAACCCCTTCACAGGAGTGAGTCTTTCTTTCTGCCCAGTAGGAATTTGGGGGTTCATTTTTGGCTGTTCCTTTATTTATTCTCCCTGCCATGGTCTCCAAGTTGTTTCCTGACTTGCTGATGTTCTCTGCCTAATCTTCTTGGCATACCCTAGAGGGGGCTGCGGTACTGCTGGCCTTTCTGCAGTGGTCAGCTGCTAGTCTGGGTACTGAGCCCGTATATCAGCATTGTTAGACACTTGCTTTTTCCTCTGGCACACACTTCATGCGTCCAGCAGCACACAGAGCTGCAGTATTCATGCCTGCCTGCCTTCTAGTAGACCGTTCTGGGACCATCTGGGGCCTGAGAAGGTGTAAGACAAAGCACAGTGACTTCATCATACATAATTTATGCAGCTAAGGTGTTCCCCATAAACCAGTGATCATGCCTAAAAGCATGCACAGTCTGTATGAGAGATCATGATTATCATTACATGGGGCTCCAACAGTATTTCCTAGTGAAAAAATGGAACAAATACTGTAAAAAGTGTGGAAGCAATCGCCATGATGAGTCCTTGCTATGACTCTGCCCCATGCTCCAGGCCTCTCACTGTCAGTGAGGAATGTTGTTTCTTACAGGCATGCCATTAAACATCCTGGCTGTGTTTAAACAGTTCTGCCCGCAGACCTTGATGTGCAGACTTGATGGCACTAAAATACACATTGCTAGTTGTTGTGGTTGTAAATCTCTTGTCATGCAAATTTCCTAGTTTATGCTATTTATGAAAGCAGCTACTTTTTCATTAATCTCTGGGGCTGTATTTTGAAGATGAGGGAGTCTTTCCAAAGAAGATTAGAACTGGAAATACTTAGCAGGGTTACAGCAAGCACGTAAAGCCTAATCCCATGATGTTCAGTGAGTTTTCAGAGGAGTTCAGTATCTCATATACAGGCTTTTAGGCAGGTATGTGAGGTAAATGAAAATTACAAACTATGCAAACACAGGCCACCAGCCACCAACTCCTAAAAAATCCGCTTTCCACAGAAGGCCTCCAATGACAAAGAATATACCTTTGAAAATCCTCTGAGTCAGGTGCCAACGCATGTCATTATTTACATGAGTGCCTGATATCTTTGGCTCATGACCTTTTTGGGGAATACAGCTTATTACGTTCACTGAAACGGTATTATTTGCTCCAGTCTTGATACACAGGAAGAGAACACAATAAATTGCAGCAAGCAATGACACACATACACACAGTGAGGGAGCAGGTGTTCAAGTACTTTCCAAAAAATCATGAAAAGTTTTCAGTCACGCGAGGCACTTCAAAAATCTTGTGATGTAGAAGCCAGTAATCTTGTGTCTAAGGCTGGAAAACTTGTCATTATTTATTCCAAGATGCATTGTTTTATGGCTGCTAAGCAGATGCAACTGAATCCTCTCTATACTGCTCTACCTCCTCTGTCATCTTCATGAGACTAGCGAGATTAAGAACAGATCGATCAATACTACTCGAACTCCTGTTTCCAGTTGATTACTCTTGACTTAGAGTCTTATGTCTTGTTCTTATTCAGGGTCAAGAAATGATTCTCTGAAATGCAAAGTTCCTGAACCACAAATTCAGTGAGAACCACTGTTTGGAAAATGCTCATTGTTATGGAAATAGAAATTTTTAGAGACAGGAAATGAAAGTATTTGGAATCCAAATATATGCTGTTTAATCAAACTCATAATTATTTCTCCCTAATGAATTTTCACTTTAATTGCTTTCCCTTCTGGCAATATTCTTGAACGTTGTGTAAGATTTTTTTTCATGTGTGGTGCAGGAGTAGATAAACTGAGTAAATGGTAAGATTTCTGTCTGTGCAGTCCAGCCCGGTGTTACCGTGGCAGTACTGCCTACATGTTACATGGTGATACTGTGGTAAAACATTCAGACTCAGTGTTCCCCAGAAGAATAAAAGAAAACACACAATGAACGGAAGAAAAATATAGGTAGAAAAGGATGTCTTTTTTCTCCAGTACTGAGTCTCAGCTGCAGAGTTTGACTCTGCCTTGACCAACACCCACTCCATTCTTAGTGGAATCACTGGTCTATTTGTCAGACCAGAGTGATCCACTATTTTTTATTGTGCAGTAAAAAGTTCTTCTTTTTGCTTTTTAACTCTTTTTTAAAAACATTAAAATGCAGAAGGAAGCCTTAACTCAGCTCTTTTTCTCCCACCACTTAAGTGGTGGAGCTACTACCATAGTCACGCTTCGGGAGAGGATAATAAAGGCATGGCTGGGAAAATTCTGACTGGTAGCTTAACTAATGTTTTATCAAATGCCATCCTTAGACGGGTGCACCAGCTTCCTAAAGGGAGCTCTGGGCACTCCTTCAACAGCAAAAATTGTATCTTGATGTTACACACATTTAAAATTAATTTGTTTTATTTTATCCCAATCTACCCAGTCACTGTAGAGGGTTTTACCTTCCCAAGTATAAGATAATAGAAAATCAAAGCTGCTGTTTAAGTAAAGTAGCCTTGAGTAGCACTACTTCAAACACAAAATATGTGACATCTGGGCATATGCTTAAAATAATTTTCTTTATTTACCACCAAGCCAACTAGGCAGAAAGTGGTTTGGTGATCATCGACCAGAATCCTGACACTTCCAGAGAATCTTCACGCGATTTTAAGCATACCATGCACCTCATTTGTCTGTATCTCATATTCTTTCCTGGTGTTACAGCCTTTGCTTCTAAGTGATAGTACAAAACTACAATTTTTTTAACCTTACATGTTGCTGTTGCACAGCATTTCTGAGCAGTTTTCCTGTCCCCACCAGATAGAGGTCTTTAGTGTACATATATCTTTCTGAATTCCAGCTACATACAGGTTTTAGAAAGTTGAGCCTTTGACGTGCTTTGTACTGATAAGGAAATACCTATTATAGTATACTCTATTAGGTGTATATAGTGCTGTATTGCTATGTCAGTATGAAAGCTGTTATTTCATCTCTAGCTTCTTCCAGCTTATCTGCATTAGCTCCTCAATGGATGATAGCATCACAGGAAGTTATTGATGAGCTGACCGTATTTGATGATGTAGCAACATGTCATTTACTCTTTGACTCTCTGTATAGTGAAGTTCTGTGCTCAGTATATGTTAAAGAATTAGCAACAAAAGAAACCACCCCCCATCCCCCCAATTCACAGAGAAGATACAATGGAGACCTGCAATACGAACATGTCTGTTCTGCTTTATCTTTTACTGTGAAGTTTAACAGAACAAGAATTCCGTACATGTGTGGTCAAAGTCAGAAGGGGAGAGGGGAGAAGGTAGAATTAACACATAGCAGAGAAATGTAAATCTTTACACATAAATGATGCTGTAAATCCACAGTAAGCAATTAGGATTGCCTAGGAAATCTGCTCCATAGACTTCCATGATTGAAATAAGGATATTTCTTTACCACAACAAAGCTTTTTGCAGAAGAATGACTTTTAACCAGTAGTCCTGCTATAATCTTTAGCTGAAAAAAGACATACTCCAGCACAAGAATATTTCTTATCAACTCCAATGCTGATGTGCAGGCAAATAAAATGACAAATTTCAGTGGTTAAAACAATTGTTAATGTCAAAGATACATAAACCCAGATTTTGTAATCAGGACTCAAATAAAAGAAAGAAGATAAAGCAAAAAGCTGCATTAAGATAGCTCCATAAATGTCTTTATAAGTCAAATGTAGAACAGCTTATGCAGTGCATCATGAAGAAGTAGATTTGGAAACAAGTATGCATGAAATACAACATCTATTTTAGCGGAACTGCTTAAATAAAGCAAATGGTACCTGGTGGCAGACAAATTATATGATGGTTCCAAGAGGGGGTTTTTTAAGATATAAGAAGTTATTTTTGTTATAGCTATGACTTCAGGCAAGGTGCTAGATGATGCAAAAACAAAAGGCCGGTCTGTCATAGACTGTCATAGGAAGTGGCTGAAAAGACAGTATAAAAAGCTCTCTGATAATCTCTGACATAAGAAGATGATGGTACTACAAGCTTCTCCTGCACAGATAAAGGAAATCCTTTAATTCTCTTACATTTCTCATAATCATTTTGTGCTTCGGGTTTAAGACATGCATGGTGCAACACGATACCTGACAATAGTATGTTCTCATGAGAATTCATCTGGTAAATGGCCTTTGAAGTTAAAGCTATGAATTATAGTAGGATGCAGGACTCAGTCTTATGTACTTTTCCCATGAAAAAATGTGGGCACAGCAGGCTTTGAACCATTGAGTATGTGAATAAATTACAGTTATAAATAATCTAGTCCTGAAATTCATTTGAAGAACAATTGTTCCCTTATTTGCTGACAAAGTTGCTGGAAGTCAGAAGTGCAATAGAACCAAATCATTTGGCTTCTAACTCTGAGTAACTCCAGCCAGCCGAGCCCTGTGTGCTTAACTATGAAGCATTAGCTGCTCTCCTCTCCACATGTCCTTTATTACCGTTTGATAATATGAATTGACTAGTTTGATCAAAACAGACTGTGCGTGGGGTTTAGATATTAAGTTTGTCTATGGCCGAGGTGTTTAGTTTTTACTGTTTAAAGCTGGTGAGGTTTATTTGTGAATGCTCCTTATCTTCCATTGCACAGAAATTTCTGTCTACTGCAGTAACTGATGTGACTGGAGAATCACATCATTCTTATTTAAGGAGAAGGTTTAATGCTCTTAGTCAAAAGAGTTTTTTTCAGTTTTTCAGTGAGTATATGCCACACACTTAGTTTCATGATCATCTTTATCATTGATTGCCAAATGAGAGGGTTTTATTTTTGAAATTCAGATTATATGAGCACACATCAAATTACACAAATTATAATGCAGACTAAATATTATACAAATTAAAATCTTGCTCAAATTTTCACCTGTTCTAGTTTGTAGAATGCCCTATTGAGTTCACTTTCATTATTCCTGATTTTTTTCCATGAATGACAGAAGGATTAGTCTCCTTAAAATTATATCATCTAATCACATGCCTGGTTCAGTACAAGCTATTCATATATTTACAAGCCACAATCATTCTTCAAATATTTTTATGAAGAGAATTTTCTGTGAAGATTCAGTTCTAATATGGGTGCTGCCAACCTTCATGAATTCTAACTAGAAGTTTAGTAGATCCCACCAGATGTAAACACTGGAAATAAAAATTATTTCATTTTTTCACCTGTTTATCTGACAGTCAGAATATTTTCTGCTTAGCTTGAAAGAGGAATACTATCGGTCTTGTTTCACTGCTTCCTGTATTTCTACCATTTTGAAACTGTTTAATTCATCAAGTAAAAACTGCTGCTCTTTTCATAGTGAGCTGCAGTGCTGAGAAATTTAATATGGAACACGATAGCCTCCTAGTTATTACCATTATAATTTCTTCCAGTATTTTATAAATACATTTTTTTTTAAACATAGTAGTGCATTCATGGTCACGATTGTATACAGGTAGGAGTTGTTCACTTTTCTCAAATATTTGCAAGAAACATAAACAAAACCCATATGTTTCAAATATTTCACTGAATACCTTTTTCCACTTCTGTGCATGTACTGCAGCCATTTGAGCTCTGTGCTGTTTCAAAATCCCTCTACTTATCCTCATGTGTTATGACACATTCTTTATCTATCTATATTTTAAAATGTGCTTTGTGCTCTGAACCAGACTCTTTTTCCCTCAACATTGACCCTCAATTCTTCCCCATCTCTGCTATTGTCACAAGAACAATGTTGATTCCAGCTTTTAAACAGATCATTAGGTATTCTTTTGTTATGTCCTTGCTGTTTGTCTGCATTTTTAATTGTTATTAACCTGGCCAACTTGTGGATAAGTACTAAGTATCTTTTGTATGGAGAATCCTATCGTGACTGAGTGGGTGCTCCATCCACGTGGCATCTTCACTAATATTTTGATATTCAAAACTCCCATGCTAATGGTTTCTCCACTGCTTAAATATCTTGCTGGCTCCACATTTCAAACTATGCTTTGTGCTGTCCAGGCGTTCTCATTAATTGCTAGCACAAGAGATGGGCCAAAACCCAAAAACTTTGAATCCAACTCCTCTTCTTCCTCCCCCCTCACCCCCCCACCCCCTAACCCCCCACCCCCACCCCCACCCCACCCCACCCCCCTCGCCCTGTCTTTTCGAAACTTTGGAAAGCTGAATCCAGAGACAGAGCCTTGTATAGCAAATTGGCCAAAACCCAGTCCCACCTCCCCCACCTTAGGGGTTTTCCAAATCCTGATCCAAAATGTACTCCCTAGTCTTATTTTCTTTTTCATTTCTAAGATTCTTAAAACTTGCATATTCTTTCCTTGAAGATCCTTTGGCAGTTTCACTTCATTAAATTTAGTTTTGCTCACAATGGTCTAAGCCTGCCTGTGGAATATGAATTTTGATAAGAAGAAAAGGAAAGTGGAATCAGCTCCCAGTTGCATTACAAAAGCTAAAAGCCATCTAAATATTTACCATAGAAGGAAAATAAGGCAAGACAATAGCCTTATAAATTACAGATCCAAAGAGGTTAAAAAATGTGTGAGGTATTTTTTTTAGTTTGGTTTTGTTTCTTCAGTAAATAATTTATAACTCTTCAGTAAAGTAATTTATAAAGCTCCATCTGACTTCCAGCTGGGGTGGTTTACAAATATGTAGGTCGCTCCAAAAGCAATGCCTCCTGTTTATTTGGAAACTACATGGAAACTACAACAGACACAAAGAGCACAACAACACTATTCAATAGAGCAAATTCTCAGCTACAAAACACTGCTTTTTGACACAGTCCCCACCACTGGCTGTGCATTTTCACCAGCGACGAACAACCGCCTGCATGCCGCGCTCGTTTAAAAATCTGCACCAGTGGAGGGGACCCACCGCCACTGTCGCCACGGCTGGAATGCACCTCCCACCACCTCACTGTGCTGACACCCACGGTTTGGTCTCCATAAACGCTCAGCAGTGTGGATGGATGTCAGTGGGTCCAATTCTTTCTGCATGGAGGAATTCAGTGACACTCCATTGCTTCATACACATGTCCATGTCAGACGCCACGTTGTCAGAGTGTCCCTCTGCTGCCGTCTGTCACACGGCAACAAAATTTAACGGGATATTGGCAGGAAGGTTCAACCTCTACCACCAACGTCCACCTCTGATGTCGTGGGCCAACATAATGAAATAGGAGGGATTGCTTTTGGAGCAGCCCTCATATATAGGCTCTGTACATACAATATGCGAAGGCAATAACATCAACCTCCAAATGTTACTGTGTAATACCTCTAAAATCAAAAGCTTGATAACTCAAATTATGAGACTTCCAATAGTTGCATGCAAACCTCTTTGTACCTGCTGTCAGTATCTGAGCCTTTAGAGATTGTGTTTTCTGGTTATTTTTTGCCGACAATGAGCCTAGAAACTTTCATGCGAAGTGAAACTCATACAGTGACCTGGCATCTGAAGCTGGGCCTGTGAGTCAAAAATCTAATAATGACTATGAAACTGGTCTTGTAGTTACAAGAGATGTCAGCACAGAACAGGTCTCATACTAGCTGGAAGTTCATTGCAAGATCTGGATGTGTCCTGTAAGGTTATGGAAGCGCTCCGCAGTTAATGTCAATTACTGACATACTGCTCGCAGTGTATTTCTTATTGCCATACATAGTTAAATGAGATTTACTTCAATGTGATTTCTCATGGAACTAACCAACATATTTGCCCACGTAGCTAAGGCTTCTAGTGTGCATCTTCAGATCTGCGCTCTGTTAGGGACTTCACGTAAAATCAAGGGCAAGTTAATCTCCCTGTACGTACAGTACTCTGTAAAACATAAAACCAGTATTTCCTGTATTTTGTGGGCTGTTCAGAGACTATGACACGTAAACAATTGTTAGAGCAAGCTGAAATATAGTGCTAGCTGGGAGGTAAGAGGCATGGAAAGCCTGGACTTAAATAAATTGCACAAGCTTCTGAAAGCGGACTTGAAAAGGAGCATGCAACAGAGCAACAGCAAGGGAAACAATCTTGTGAGAGGGAAAAAAAAAAAATGGAAGGTAGAGGCTCACTTTCCAGAAGGAGAATGACAGCATGTGTGAGTCTGCATTCAGATAGGCACAGGGATGACTCTAAAAACAGGAATCCATTTTAGCCCGCCTACAAGAGGCATGTCCGAATGTTGAGAACAGATATTAAGTGTATATAAGTGGCACTCTGGGAGAGGAACTAGCCTGAGAGAGAAACAGTGTTGGAAGAATGATGGATACATGCTTGTCTGTCTTATCCAGGATTCTCTGTCATAACAGGAGGAGGAAGCAATTTTGCATCTGCTATTGCAGAATTCACCTATTTTGCTCTTGTAATTCAGTTGTCAAGCATGTCGGTTCAAGATGTTTAGCTCATCCACTAAATTACCACACCCTTCCTGTGAAAAAATGTGAATGCAGTGTTAAATTGTTGTGAAAAACACTGCAAGTGTCTATGAACTTCTGCATATTTTGCTGAGATTTTGGTTTAGATTTTTCTGCTGCCAAAGGTTAAGGGTTGTTACTGAAGTGCAACAGCTATCTTAATTTGTAACGTAAATGGTGACAGTCTAACATGGGAAGAGAGGAACTCTTTGTAGATCATCACGTCAAAGAGTGCAGTTAAATTTCTAGAAAGAAGCAGTCCTTGCATATAAATTCACTCCACCTGTTCCCACAATTCCTGCAGAGAAAGCAACTGTTCATTTCAATGTTAAAAGCTCAAAATATTTCATATGATAGCATCTCGTCTGATTCCTGCCCAGTTAAACGAAATGGAATAAGCAGTGTTACATATCATCTCTTTCTCAAGACTTTTCCTCACATTAGATGTAGAAGTTCATGTGGGTGCCAAAGTCAGAGAGGTCACAGCACATCGGTTCTGCAGTGACCTGATTCTCCACAGTGCTTGTGGCAGTCTCTGATACAAGGCAAAGACCGGATGAGTCTGAAGGCTGAATTATCAATTGCCCTGCTAGCTGTAAATGAGGATGTTTATACTCCTCAGAGCTATATTGTTCCTGCTGTTGTATGTTTGAATTCTATCTCAGGTCAGAGGTCTAGGTAGAGGTTTTGTATGCATCAGCACCTTAACCTTTGAGGAAAATGCTCTCACAATCACAGGTCATGTAGAACTGGGTGAGCTTCACCTAGGCAGTGCAGAATAGTGCAGTCCTTAAAACTTTTTTTTTCTAGTTTCTTTCACATCTTCTGAAGGCACACACAGGCACACACACACATAAATGCAACTCCTATCTAAAGCTCCTTATGAAGCAATGGCTCCCTCCTGCTTCTCACTTTCCACACTTGTGAAATCTTCCAGGTTCCCAGAAATAAATCCAGGCTTATAAGAGAAAAAAATCTAAGAATAACTGTTAACTGAAAAAGTAAAAAGAAATAAAAAATCCTGGTTGCTGCAGACCTGATGTCAAAAAAAAGAGGTCCAACCTCCAGGAAGAGACAGGTGGCTTCTGAGTGAAAATGGTAACATATTCTCCCCAGGGATATCAGCTCCAAAGTTGAGTTCACTCTTTCCTGCTATAAAGCATATTGATGTTAACAGTTTTCTTCTGCCTGCACGTGTGTTTTTCAAATTAAGTATTGTTAAATCTGTAGAGCTTAAAATACTGCTTCAGACACCCTCCTTTGCTTCTACTTCCATTTCACATAATCTGCCATAGGTGTACAGTGCAAATAACCAGGTCTGCTTCTCACAAACAGATGCAAACAAAATTAATTTAAACACCTGGCAGAGGTGAAAGAGAACTGGAACTAATGACCGGTTCAAAAAGTGGAAGGGGTAATTTTCAGGACATGGAATAGTGTTTATTTGTGTATTCAATCTTCCCTAAGACGATGAAGGGCTTATGTTTGTAGTATCAGGGTTTGGAAGTGATATATTTGCATATGTATACTCGGAAAGTGATACTGAATGCAATCCTGGAGTCACCAAACACCAGTATCAATTTTGCAAATGATCTTAAAGGCCTTAGAACTTCATCTGTAGCATTAAGATTTTGCTGAGAGCAACCTCTGTCTTACTGGTGAAAAAAAGCATTGAGCACAGTAAGCATCATCCACATCATTGGCTAACACATCCCTTGAGGTTTCAGCTATTACTTCTGCTGCATTTGAAGGCATGTACTGCTCTGAATTCTTGCATTCATTTGGGGTGCGTGACAGAGAGATTTAGGAGATGAACAGGGCCTGAGGCTTTGCACTCTTCTGGCAATGTTACCTTGTTTAGCAATATTTTTCTTCTTACTGTAGGCTTTATTTTTGAGTATATATTTCCACCAGAGAAAAATGCCCCCACCCAAAGCTAATGTCCCATAACTAGAATGACCTTTCAGCAAGATAAATAAATTAACTCCATGCAAAATGCATATATGCAGTATAGCGAAACTCTGGACCTGAACAGCAGGATATGAAATGTTCAGCTCCAGAATGCTTCCAGGCACTTCATGCCTTAAAGTCATTTTGCAGTAAATCTACACTTCTTTTTCAGTTCATTTTTTTTTCCGTTAGGAGTAATTCAAATGATCCTTTAGGTAGATACAACATTGCTCTTTAGAAATTGGCAGATATTGGGCATGACTCCTCATTAAAGCTGTATGCAAGAATTTGAGTAGACCTTTCCTTTGGACTCGATTCATGTGAGTTTCCATTCCTTGAATTTTGCTTTGATTTCTACATTCTCATATGTGCAGAAACTGTTAGAAGTCTGATATTCATGTGGTTTCATGAAAAAAAAATATGAGCTTTGCATGAGTTTGATGTAAAAAAAAAACAATTTAAGCTACATTGTAGAATCTGGTGTGAATATTATGTGTGCAACTAATATCAGATCTGATGAATTTCATGCATCAAAAATGCTGTTGAACATCTTGCTGTTCTGCTACTGATTAAACACCTATCTTGTATAAAAAAAACTCTTTATAGCTAAATCACCTTTTCAACATGTCTGAACATTGGAGGCCACATAATTTTGCAATATTAATAGAAGATTCTTCACCTGACTACAAGAAAGACGTGAGGTGCTGCAGCACATCTAAAGAAAAGTAACAAAGCTGGTGAAGGGTCTAGAGAACAAGTCCTGTGAGGAGCAGCTGAGGGAACTGGGGTTGTTCAGTCTGCAGAAAAGGAGGTTGAGGGGACACCTTTTTGCTCTACTGAAAGGAGGTTGTAGCAAGGTGGGTGTTGGTCTCTTTTTTCAGGTAAGAGTCATAGAATGATAGAATATTCTGGATTCGAAGGGACCTTTAGAGGCCATCTAGCCCAACCTCCTGCAGTGACATCTTTAACTAGATCAGGTTGCTCAGAGACCCAGCCAACTTGACCTCGAATGTTTCCAGGGATGTGGCATCTGCCACCTCCCTGGGCAACCTGGGTCAGTGTTTCACCACCCTCATTGGAAAAAATTTCTTCCTTATATCTAGAATAAACCTCCCCTCCTTTAGTTTAAAACAATTACTCCTTGTCCTTTGCAACAGGCCATGTTAAAAGGATTGTCCCATGTTTTATTATAAGCCCTCTTAAGTACTGAAAAGCAGCAATAGGGTCTCCCTGGAGCCTTCTCTTCTCCAGGCTGAGCAACAACTCTCTCAGCTTTTCTTCATAGCAGACATGCTGCATCCCTTTGATCATTTTTTGTGGCCCTCGTCTGGACCCTCTCCAACAGGTTCATATCCTTCTTGTGCTGAGGACTCCAGAGATGGACACAGTACTCCAAGTAGCGTCTTACCAAAGCAAAGTACAGGGAGAGAATCACCTCCCTCTACCTACTGGCCACACTTCTATTGATGCAGCTCAGGATATGGTTGGCTTTCTGGGCTGCGAGAGCAAGTTGCATGCTCATGCACAGCTTTTCATCCACCAGCACCCCTAAGCCCTCCTCTGCAAAGCTGCTCTCAATCCCCATATTCCTCAGCCTGCATTGTTACCAAGGGTTGTTGTGACCCAGGTGCAGGACCTTGTGCTTGGCCTTGTTGAACCTCATGAGGTTCACACAGGCCCACTTCTCCAGCTTGTCCATGTGCCTCTGGATGGCATCCCTTCCCTCAGGCATGTCAACTGCACCACTCAGCTTGGTGTCATCCACAAACTTGCTGAGGGTGCACTCAATCCCACTGTCTATGTCATTGATGAAGATATTAAACAGCACTGGTCCCAGTCCACCCACCAAATCCATCTCTCTCCACTTTAGGGAGAAGGATGTTGTGGGGCACCTTGTCAAAGGCTTTGCAAAAGTCCAGATAGACAATATCCATAACTCTTCCCCCGTCCACCCATGTAGAAGGCCACTAGGTTTGTCAGGCAGGACTTGTCCTTGGTGGAGCCATGCTGGCTGTCTTCAATCACCTCCCTGTCCCTCACATACCTTAGCATAGCTTCTAGGCAGATCTGTTCCCTGATCTCCCCAGGCACAGAGGGGAGGCTGACAGGTTGGTCGTTCCTGGGGTGTTTGGCAACTACATGAGCCAGTTCCCTCAGGAATCTGAGATGCATCTTGTCAGGTTCCATAGAAGTATGTATGTTCAGGTTCCTCAGGTGATTACACACCTGATCTTCTCTTAAAGTGGGAGGGACTTGGCGCTCACAGTGCCCATCTTGTGGTCGCTCATATTGGGAGGTGTGAGGAGAGAGGTTGCCAGTGAAGACTGAGGCAAAAAGATTGTGGAGTAACTCAACATTCTCCTCGTTTCTTGTTACCAGCTTGCCAGCTGTGTTCATCAGAGGGGCTACGTTTTCTTTGACTTTCCTGTTCTGGTTGACATACCGTAGAAACTCTTCTTATTATTCTTTGCATCCCTTGCCAAGTTCAGCTCCAGCCACACCTTGGTTTTCCTGACCCCATCCCTACATAACTGGGCAGTGTCCCTATAGTCTTCTCAGGATACTTGTCCCTGCTGCCAGTGCCTGGGCATTTCCTTCTTGCCCTTTAGTTCCACCAGCAGGTCTCAACTCAGCCATGTTGGTCTCTTGTCTTCCTTGCCTGATTTCTTACACCCAGGGATCGAGATGTCTTGTGCTGTATGGAAAGCAAGCATCCTTAGAGATCTGCTAGCTCTGTTCTGCTCCCTTGTCCCTGAGGGCCGTTTTCCAAGGGGTCCTATTAAGTATCTCCTTGAAGAGCTGGAATTTTGCTTTCCTAAAATTCAGGGTCCTGACTTCCTCTTTGCCTGACTCGTATACCTCAGGACTCCACCAGTGTGTGGTCCCTGCAGCCCAGGCTGCTTCCAATCTTGATGTCAGTGATGAGGTCACTTGCATTCATGACCATCAGGTCCAGTATCACCTCCCCTCTGGTAGGGCTCTCTATTACCTGGCTTAAGATGTTACCTTCAATGCACTCCAGGAGTCTCCTGTAGCTGGAATAAGAAGTCTCTATCAATAGGATTCCCTTGCCTATGACTGTAACCCTCATTTTCTTCCTCGCAGAATGTGGTCATGGTATGGAGGGTAGGTTGTGATACAGGGAGATACGACGAGAGGAGATGCCCTCAAATTGCAACAGGGAGGTTTAGATTAGATATTAGGAAAGAATTCTTCACTGAAAGGCTTGTCAAGCATTGGAACTAGCTGTCCTGGGAAGTGGTTAAGTCACCATCCCCAGAGATATTTGAAAGATATGTAGGTGTATCATGTAGGGACATGGTTTAGTGGTGGACTTGGCAATGCTAGGCTAACACTTGGCCATGATGATCTTAAGGTTCTTTTTTAACCTACCTGTTTCTATGTTTCTACGATTCTATTCTATGGTTAACTTCCTTATCTTGCCATCACTCTCCATGCAAAATTCCCATCACCTGCATGGGAGGTCCATGAGCATAATAATGACAAGATATATGGAATGCAAGTATAATCAAGTTATTTCCGCTTAGATGATTTAGTTGCCTATTAAGACTTCTATACAGATAAGAATAATTTCCTAAACTTAATTTTAAAATCTCCACCTATTCCTAAATTGAAAGAGGAAGACTGAAATGGGATTATATAGTGTTAACGCAACATATCCAGTTTAAAGTTTGGCTAAGAGGAGGAAAAAAAAGAAAAAAAAAGAGAAAGACAAGTGTATGGTTATGAAAACTTCCTTCTCAGTTGTTTCATCCATTGTGAGACATGTAATTATAATTGCAGCAGTTTGGCTCTTTAAGGCAGTCATCATTTCCTCTATACAATATTACAAATCTTGCTGTTTAACACAAAAATTGGCCTTCAGAATTTTGTATACAGGAAATTCAGGAGCTACCTCTAAGTACTTCTCCTTGGGGTAAAGGAACAGCATACAGGATAAAACAGACAGTGGTGGCCAGGAGATGTATGGAAAAAATCCTTTAGTGCATCTCTCAGATGTGTGTTGATACAGATAGTGAAGAAAAGGATTTGGGAGCTTTGTGTAGTGGTGGTGTTATTTATAAAAGGTACCCTAAACTTTTAGTAAATTTATAAGTTTAGTTTTGAGTTTTCAGAGGCAATATAAGAAGTTGTAAATTCTGCCATGCTGTCATCCTGCAGTGGTTTCGCCACTTCTGAGTCAGATGGTGGGTCAAAGAAGTCCATTTCTCTCCTCTTTTCCAAGAACTGGTCTCTGAAATTGCTGTGTGAGGGGATTTTGACACATAAAGGACTCACTGGTGGTAGAGGAATCTTAGTATCCGTTTTAGGCCTTTTCTCACTCCTGTTAAGTTCAGTCCACCTAGGTAGTTTTCCATCTTTGCCCCTTGCCACTGAGCCTTTTCAGTCTTCCTGGCTCTGTTTCCTTGTCCAAAGGTCTCCAGCCAAGCTATGGCTGGCCAGTGCAAGCTGAAATCTTTCTCCCACTGTTCCTTATTACTTTTGTTGCTTATTCCAAATTTCTCTCTTCAGACTAATTTCCCAAGCCCAGCTCTGTCTAGTTTATGTCTTTTCTATTTTGGCCTTCAGGTATCTTCAGCATTTATGTTCCTGTTATGCCAAGACAGACCCTCTTCTTTCCTTCCATCTGACTTCTCAACGTCTTTAACTCTTTTTTTCCCTCTCAGTTCTTTCCCTCTTGCAAACTCTATCACTCTCCATCTGCTCATCCAGCTTTTCCTCCTCCCTCTTTTTAATTTCTACTAATGTACAGTTCTCTTAAATGGCCTGTGGTCTACACTTGCTCCTTTTCCTTTCTGTTCCCAATTCTGGTGCCCTCAGCTGATTCTCTTTCCTCTGCTAGCTTCTGACATCAGTCATTTTTAAGGCTCATTGCTAGCATACTGTTCCTCACCCCTGACGCAGGTACTTTACTTTTCTTCTTCATTGTCTGAGCTTACTGAGGTGCCACAGTCAAGAGCTTAGAGAAGACAGGGCTTTCTACATGCCCATCTGCACACAGACATTATGCTCACAGCACCATAATGTTGCGACTCTCAGCAACATCCAGCTCAGCCCCGTGTAGGAGAATGCTTACTGTGCTGAGACAGAGTTCTTGGATGCAGTTTGTAATTTCTGCTTCAGAAAATAAAACAGACAGAAAAAAAAAATATAAAGAAGAGCTGGAGACTTCAGGCAATGCAGGAGCATAGGCATGTAAACTGGGTGCATCCTCCACATAGCGAGAGCACTGATTTGAAATTGATATCTGTCAAATTAATACTTAAAAGGCAAAGTTCTCGGCTTTCCTGAGGTATGTGGATCTTTGCCTTTCTGTGCAAAATTCTTCCTTCCATAAGCTCACTTTTCTTCTAATGCAGAATAGGATAGTTTTTAAATTTCCCTCAAAAAAGAAAAAAGAAATGACAGACAGACTGTCATTCAGTCCTATTAGAAACATTACTGCTTTACAATTTGGGAACAGAGTCAGACTCCTTTATTGCTGAACAAATGGTGTAAAAGGGTTCCAGAGAGCATTTCTCTTTTTTAAGCGAATACAAGGCTTTAGTAAAACATACATTCTCCCTGGAGGATTTCAGCATTTTCTGATTGGTGCCTTTTATGGCATATGTTATGTATTGACACAGATTAAGTTTCCCTCCTGTCTGGAACAATGCATGCTCAGGAGGAGAGCTACTGACCTAGCAATAAGCATGAACAGCTCATGGCAAGTGGTGGAGCAAAGCTCCTGGAGGACGGCTAGCTGAAGGCAGAACACTCCCTGCAGCTGTGCCATTCTGCCTCTCTCCTCCTCCTTCTCCTTCTCCTCCTCCTCCTCCTCCTCCTCCCCCTCCTCCTCCTCCTCCTCCTCCTCTCTCTTTTTTTCTTCCCCTCTGTTTTTCACTGTAACATTTTCCATAGACCCCTTGGCTTTGTTGTGCTGCATGTCTGACTAGCAGAAGGGGGATTGGCTGCTTGCTGGCTCAGGGAGCACTTTCCCGCTGCTCACCCCAACCCACTCACCCACCCACGCCTGGGTCAGGAAATGTGAGCAGGGCTGATGGAGGCGGAGAAGCAGGGCTGAAGGTTCACACCACCGCTGGATGTGACAGCAGCAGCCGATCACTTCGCAGCTTACACACTGTCTAACCCCAGGTTCTGCACAGCCCCGACCATGGAGGGCTGCCACTGGACAACTGCTGGCACCCTGCTTCTGGCTTCCCTTGTCCTGGTAAATGCCATTTTGTTCCTGGAAATATGTATTGATTGTAGCTGATACTCTATCTCTGTGTAAATATGTGGGTGATAATGTTTTCAATCTTTAATATCACAATTACGAGTTTGTTGTGAAAAATCATGTAAATCATATCTTCTCTGAAGCGTTGCAGGCTTGGAGACTTGATATTGTGGATTGCTGCAGGTAGAACCAAGAAGTTGATGTTGGCATCACTTTTATAAACTTGGAGAGCAATGACCTGTGTTGGTGATTTAACTGCTTGGGATTTCTCCCCTCTTTAAGAAGAGTTGTTTCTCCCCTCTTTAAGAAGAGCTGTTTCTCTCCTCTTTAAATCAAACTATATAACATTGTAATGTTTCTGGAATTTTCTTCCTTACTATAAAATCAGAAAAGAAAAAATATTTTTCAGATCTGCACAGACAGAGAGACCAGGTACAGCATGTACTGAACTTATTCCTGCAGCCAGCTTAAATGAGCTCTCATTACTGCTGTGACTCATTACAGAAACAAGTTTATACCAACTTTTGGAAGATATGTTATGTGATATCTGGTATACTTCATGGCTGAAAAGCTGATAGTTACTATATGATTTTCTCAAATACTTCCCCTGATTATGCTCACAGGATGCTCTACAGCTGAGTGAGGTAGTTCTGCTGTTTGAGATTAAATGTTTCATTTTGACTTATACTTAATTTTGTTAAGTATGAGCTGTGTGTTTGCCATCAGAAAATCTGTAGTAAGAATATTAATATGCTCACACTTTTGATACATAGTCATCTTGCCATACACATGTTATCTTTTTCTGAAGATTTGACTGAATGTAGTCATTCAAACAGCAAAGAATCTTAAAGAAACATACGAAATTTACAGCAGCTTGCATCTTCCTATCTATTTGTATAAAACAATATATGGTAATCATTGTAAACTAGTCTTAAGACAGTTTTTATTAGGTGCATGGAGATCCTAACAGTGGGACAACCCTATTTGAAATGGTTATTATAAATTATCGTGTGATTTTTAAAAGAGTATTTTGGATACAGAATCACTAAATACTAATGAATCACGAGACCTAAGAATGCTATCTGGACTGATCTAAAAGTCTTATTTTGTTTAAAGGTCTATTTTCCATTTAAAATACTGAATTCAGGCAAAATACATAAAGTCAGCATAGATTCTCTTTCATTTATGAAAATAAGAAGTTTGTTACCTGATGCCTGTAATGTATTACGAGCCAGACCTGCAGTACTAATTTAGGGAAGATCAATAAGACATATGACTCAACAAGACCGTGTAAGGACTGTAGGATTTGGCTCCATGTTAAGCTCATACTCATAACATTTGTTCTTCTCTCTGCTTCTTGTGAATTAAGTTCTCAGTCCCGAATTCATGAAAATAAATAGTGCATTGTGCTGCCAACCATTATGCATTATATTCCATGCTATACTAGCTCATAATTTATATGACTTACCCTGCCTAAAGAGATGTGCCCCCTACCTCCCACCAAATCTCTTTGTGCCTTAAGAACAGTGATGTGAAGCAAGCTTAACTTTCTTTTTTGAATCAGGCTGTTCTTGTGCTCCTTCCATACTCAGGAAAATCTCTCACGTGCATTCAACAGGAGATAAGTTGTAGGATAACTTGGTGTGCATGTTACTACTGTAGTTTATTGTACCATGAGATCACACAGGGCATGGTAAGAAAGGGCATGGATGTTTCTGAGAGAAAAAAGGAGGCATTGGATCAGGCCTGTGACCTGGCTATTAGCCTCATAGGTATTAGCCTTTAGTCAAGTAGGTGGAATGAGTTTGAAAACTACGACAACCAGCATGTGGAGTTGTGTGGTTTGCCTTGTATCTCTCTAAAACCCCTGTCTTCCCACACTGAGCAATGCAAGCAGCCTACAGTCATGTCACACCAGCACAGTCAAAAGCACTAAGGCTAGGTGGCAAAGGCTTACAGGATTAATCTTACAATAATTTATCAAGTTTCAGTAAGACACTGTAGTGCAAAGTAGCACCTAATGTCTTTGTTCAGCATCCTTGCCTCAGTAAGGAAGTTGCGTAGCCCAGACACATGTACCGGCCATGCGCACATGATTCTAAGGGCATGGAGATCTCCACAGGCAGCATCAGCAATAACCTCTCCTGTTTCCCTCGTTAGCCAGCTGATGTATTCTACTTCAGGGCAGGCCACCGGGAATGGTGTAGTAGTGAGTGTAGCTCACTACTCCATTAGGGATCTTAACTTTCTTCCGAAGTACTTGGATTCATTTTCAGTTCAGTGGTGCTTGAGTAAGGTCTGTGGGGGGTCAGTAGTATATTCGTTAACTGCCCTAGAACTTCCTTCATGCTCAGACATCCAGTTTCACTGGCATAAATGGGAGTTAAGTACTTTCATAGATACTTTTGAGAATCTGAGCCATAACATTAGATGCCTGTCTTGAAATAGTAATATCAGACTGAAAGTAACTTGAAAAGACAATTTCTCTCTTTCCAGACTAAGACCATGTATTTTGGAGAATTTTGCTCATTGCTCTGCAAATTTCTGTATACCAAGGAAATATTAGCACAACAATTTTTTTAGAGAAATAAAAGAAAGCAGGCATCCTGTTCCAAAGATTTCCCTTTCTATTGGTTTAAAAATAAAAGCTTAACAAAAGCAAATCACAGGTGTCTAAATCGAATGAAATGTGGCCAAAACCATAACCTGCCATGTGTTCATCCAGACTTGAAATAAAATCACTTCATGTCAGGAAGGCATTTAATTACATTTGCATTTGTTGTTCACATCTTTTCAGCAGCTTTTTCTTAGCTCTCTTTGTTGCTGTTGTGGTACTTACAGAAGTAATGCTAGGAACTGTAATAAAGTACATGTGTTTTCCTCCAGGATTTCTTTCTTTTGCTGTGCAAATTTGTACATGGAAAATAGTCAAATACAATAGTCCATTTCTTCCAGGATCTTTGGCATTACATTCCCTTATTATCTAACTGGGTCCGTCTTGGATGACCACAAGAACAATTAGCCGGTGGAATGAATCTAATGTTTCTTGTTTACATCTGAATGTACAAAGCTTGACAGTTTTTCCTTTCATGTGTAGATATGTCTGTCTTCTGTTGTATGTCTACTTCTCTGTTTCTACAACTGTAACTGTATAGAGAGGGATTTTTTGCAGTACAGAGTCCAAAGCACATACATATGTTTTCATACATAGTTGTATGTATGTACAGCCTGGCATTTGATCACATCAGTTGGGTAAGGATGGGCTGAAACACAGAGTTCAGCTATACCCACTTCAGTTCAGCTGAAGATTGGAATATGGTCACCTATAGTCATGGATCTGTCAACTGGACAAACTCAAATTCTCAGGAGGTTCATGAGTTAATGTAATGCCTGAATAGCCCACATGCCCAGAGAAATAATTCTTAGGAGAGGGCTATCAATCTCTGCATGACTGAATTTTCACTGCAGCGAAGAAAACCTGAATCCTTTTTAAATGTGGTATTAGCCATCCAAATATAACCTCTTGGTTTCTGGTACAGTGTTGTCTTGTTAAAATCTGGCAACACCACTGTTGTTTCTGTTGCTTTTTTTAGCTATTTTCTTAAACGTGTAAGAAAGCTCGGAGCTGTATGAGCAACAATTACATGAGAAAAAATATGGGAAATTGCAGTCTGTTGCCGTGGAGGAATGTGTTCTCTCATATGAGAAAGGAAGGTAGAATAGGGAGATCATCCTTATAGAAACAAGCAGAAGGCTGAAGGTAGTGAAAAATCAATGAAAACATATCAACCACCAGATGCTAAGGTGTCAGAATAGGAAGCAGGAAAAGGAGAAGGAAATTGCTTGTTCCAGCCCAAGCCAAGGACAGGTATGAAAGAAGTCTTCTCATGTGGTGGACTGCAGCTAATCAAAAGTTGGCATGAAATGTTGAATTCCTTCCGAATATCATACTCTGGTATGACCCACAAGTTCTTCCTAACTGATGTACAGGAATGGCTAACTTTTGTTTTTGGCATCTCCATCTTTTCATATCAACCGATGGACAGTAGGCTTGCCTTAACAGATATCTGATCAGCTTTGGATATTCTGGGTCTTATAACATTCTCTAGCCCTTAAATATATGTTCAGGCGAAATAGAGGAAGAAAGCAAGAGATAC
This sequence comes from Bucorvus abyssinicus, assembly GCA_009769605.1. Classification (NCBI taxonomy): domain Eukaryota; kingdom Metazoa; phylum Chordata; class Aves; order Bucerotiformes; family Bucorvidae; genus Bucorvus; species Bucorvus abyssinicus. Next base: position 35,717,564 of record CM020063.1, read on the forward strand.
ACATTTCATCGAGTGATGGAGAATCTTCTCTTAGGTCCTTAACCCTGTGTAGTGTTGAACACAGACCAATGATAGTTAATGCTTAGTGCAACATGATCATTTAGATATCCTTCTATCTCAGGGAATGTGAAACATTTCATCACATGCCTGAGATTTACTATCATGCATGCTAAGACTCACTGTACATTTTCAGACCTATTTTCTTAATCAGCCAAATTTTTTCCCTATGCAAAATGGACAAAGAGAAAGGGTTGTCCATGGGGGATTATAGATATTAGAAAGGTTTAAAGGTTGGTATGGCTTTAAAGATGTCATTCTCAAATGTTTCATTTGTCTTTTAAGATAATTGTATGCAGTGTCTTATCTGTCTCTGTTGAAGGCTCTCTCACCATCAGATAAGGTCATCAGCCTCTAAAGTTTTTGCCCTTTTTGGAAGTGGCAAATACCATTCTCAGAATACTAACTCTTAATGTGAGTATAATGGTTCATAAGCATAGTATTAGCTGAGATTTGAGAGCAAGCTTCTCTTCTATATGAATTGATTTGCCTCTGTTAACCGCAGTCGAATTGTATTGAATTTCATCGGCTTAGACTTTGTGCTAAAGTCTTTTAATTTAATAACTATTTTTATTTTGACCTTTTATGTGTGGTATTTAGATGTCATGCACAGGAACAATTAAAATACCTCCAAACTGCATTGATCATTGGTCTTGTAAAACCCCTGAATGGCCAATTTATCTTATCTTCAACACAACATTTTGCTGGGTGTTGTGGGTTTGTTATGGCCTGAATCTGACTGTGCACATTGAAGACTACTGTAGACCAGGACCTTCTTCTGTTTCATTGACAGTGAGATGTTACCATATCAGAGATTACTAACTCCAGGTGAATTTCCAGCTTTTTTTCTTTTTTCTTTCTTTGAGTACCCTGGTTAGAATTCTGTTTCACATATGAGCCTTTTTTTTTTTTTTTTCCCCTGCCAGAACACAACTTTTCCAAGTTTCTTATAAAAGTAGCTAAAGTTGTGGTGAAATTGGAAGGCAATATAGAGAGGTGAATGGGGGAGGGAAAGCAGGATGTGTACTCGTGAGATTTAATCTGCTTCCAAGGCAAGCATATGTAGAAATGTTGATAGTTTTGCTACCTGTGAATTATTTGAACATTGCTTATAGGAGCAGTCATTCTTCTAGTTGTGTAGAGAAATAAGTGGCATGTTCACTGATTCTACAGTACATAAATTTTCACATTGTTTCCATTTTTGTCTTCACTGCCTTTATGGAATTTCTTTCAAAGCTTCAACCCTTTAGAGGTTGTTCTGGGATTTCTGCCTTTCAGGATCTTCTTGTACAGCAAGTTCAGCAGAAAAGGTGTTAGAGCAGAAGGAAGGGGGTGTGTGATAACATACAACATCCTGAAATAAATTCCAAGAGTGCTCAAGAAATGAGACAGGAAATTACATGCAACTTATAATAAATTCAAACTGTCCCATAAAATAAATATAACTCATTTTGTTTCCATATGAATATACTGTAGAGGTGTCAAATTTCCCCTTCTATCTTTGTTCGGTATAATCTAAGTCTCTGTTTGAAGTTTGCTAGTGAATGTTCAGATCCTGTGCTATTTCAACAGACCCAGAAATGAAAGGGAATAAAGGAAGCAAGAAGCTCTCCTACACTTTTGGTGCTAGCATCAGATTGGTGGATTATTTATTTATTTACTTACTTACTGGCTTATTTAAATACCCTTTTTTCTTTCAGCTTGGACTGTTAAATGCGTCTGTTGTTGACGGCAAATATAACTGCCCTTAACAAGCCCAGGGCTGTCTTTTCTTTTTTCATTTTGGTATGTGGATGGATTATGAATGTAAATGTGGTTTGGATATGACATTTTCATAGTTAGTGTGATTTTTAAAAAAGGGCGTGGGGGATTTTCAGGTTCCTGTGGTATTGCCAATACGTTCCTTAAAGGTCTAGGCAGGGCCATGTTTTAAAGATCTGAATTAGCTGAAAGAGAGAGGGAAGTATTTCAATAGACACCTCTGAAACTAAAAACTTGAGATGCCAAAGCTTAAATTGTAAGATTCTACTTTGCTAATCCAAACTTTAGCAGTGTCATCATTCTCTGATGGGCTCAGCTATGCATCCGTGCTGGTGAGCACCAGGGCAAGTGGGAGTGCTTTATCACATTATCACGTCTTACGAGAGTTGAAGCCTGGCATAGAGAGGAATGCATGCCCTTTCTGTGCACCATACTGGCTCTAAAGTGTAGATGTGTCTTTTATTTGGTGAGAACAATGGAAACGTAAGTATTTTCATCACATGTGGTATCAGAGATAAACATGAGAGTAGCAGCTGCTTATATTCTGACAGTGTTTAAGTCCTTCCATCTTTGTAATTCAATGTAAAACTCAAGAATTGAGTGTATTTTCCTTTAAAGAAATGTATTCTTTAATTTGAGATCGATTGTGTGGTGATTAAGAGGGGGACTAAATATGTTAGATAAACACTGAGATTTATAGTTAATTCCTGAGGGTCCCATGAACATTTTTGTTTCCCATCTTCCCTTTATTTTTTGTTACGACATGGTATCTTGAGCTTTCTGCATGATTTATTTATTTCTTTCTTTACTTCTCCCTTTTCCCTTCCTCCCACTTTCTTCCTTCCTTTCTTCCTCCCTCCCTTTCTCTCTTCCTCTCTTCCCTTCTTTTTGTCTCTTTCCCCCCTATTTTTTACATAAATATTTCCCTTCCGGTTTTCCTGCCTTCACTGAGGCTTAATGTTTCAGCCCTTTATATGGCCCCTTGTGGTTAAAATAAACATGCACGGCTCCATGAGGTAAGTGAAGGAAACAGCAGACCATCAGAAAATGGGAGTCTTCATTTATTTTGAATAAACCTCAGAACTGCAGATGTTTATTGGAAACTACACAAAACTTTGGAGAGCTCTCCTCCCTTCTCTGAAATTCCTCCCGACCAGAGAGTGTAGTTTTCCTGTTCAACCTATGGCACCTTGTCTTAATGCTCTGACCTGCTTCAGAGAAGACTGAGCTATCCTAGGGCTGATGAGCCCGTTAAAATCTATGCTGATATGGCCAAGGTCTTCTAGCTCAGACTTGCAGAACCAGAGTTTCTAAATCCAGCCCACATGGGGTTTAGTGCACATAAGAGGACACACCATTGGATGTCTTGACCTGGAAGGAGAGTTAAGCTGGGTGAATATCTGAAGCTTAAGATCAGTTTCCTAAAACGAGGGAAAATGGATGATACACACTTCTTTAGGGTATTACCCTGGCTTTTTGGGGGAGACAGTGGTTCACCTGTGGAGCTGGAAGTGTCAGCCAGGTCATTTTTTCTTGAAGCTGACAAACACAGTGCAGCCAGCACAGTGTGTTCACTTCTCACCACTTAGAAAACACTTGGCATGCAACAGGCTTTGTTACAGTTTTTCTTTTCTGGGCACCTCTGAGGGCTCTTTCCCTGCCCATGTAGTTTTTGCTACATGGAAGGCAAACCCAAAGTCCTCAAATGCAAGATGTACTTTTGAACTCATGCTGATGGGTGGGTTCTGAATTCTGGAAAGTGATTTCACCCAGCCTGCATCTGAACCAGTCATAGCCTCAAAAATCCTTCTGAGTCAATTAGCCGACAAGTCTGAGGCTGAGCCAGCTTGGACTTGCTTTGTATTGGATCACCCATGCCTGCTGTTTACACCAACATGGCAGGATTTAAATACAAGGTGTTGTAACTTGGGTCTGTGAGAGCAAGAAAGAAAGCGCTTGTATTCACATCACTCTCCTGGTGTCTATTTTCTAATGGGTAAGCGGAGTGAGAGACGGGACTGACCTGAGTTTTACAAGGCACTGTTACAAAATGTTATAGGGAGTACAGCATGCAGCATGTTGAAGTGATATGGTGTCAGCTCCATCCTCTGCCAGCAAACCCTCCCCCCCAGCTGGCTGCTGCCCTTTTAGGAGAAGAAATGAGCTCACATTTGGCACATTTCTCCTGGGATACAACTTCCAATCCAGGCTTGGGAATGGCTGTTAGGCTCCTAAAGTCCTGAGATGTCTGTTTATTGTTGCTTCCCTGTTTTGTTGCAAAGTAAAAGCTGTGTATTCTCTATTACAACTTCTAAGAGACTACATGTATACAGCTACATGACTTGCTTCAGGGCAAGAAAAATCCCATGGGACTATGGAAACATCACTGGTAATGTTTCTGTCCTTCAGAGAGCACTTGTGTAGAGCTAATGACTGTCAGGGAGTGCAAATGTGTACAACACCGAGACTAGAGACATTCTGTTTTCAGGACAACAGAGTTCAGCGTGACGCTTTGTCTTTATTACTTGTGCCATAACCATATCAGGTCATATACAGCTGTGAAGGGAGGAGGGGTTATTTCCCCCTCAATGAACCTTTGCTTTCATGTGGAAAAGCAAAAGATGCCATAATTTTCCCTTTTCTGTTCCTCTAGTAATGAGCCTGCCTTTATGACTGTTGTTAAGAGTAAAAGATGAAAAGGAACACAGCACTGAAAGGACTAACACAGTAAATTTTTACTTGTGTGTCCAGGAACTGAGCTAGCTGTGTGTGCATCAGGTGTTTTTCTTCAGGGTATAGAAAAACTGTCCACCTGTTGCTCTTACCCTTGTCTGTGTTCACAGGAGCATTGGAAAATTGCAAGATCTCCGTGAGATTTCCTCTTTCCTCTTTAAAGTGTCTTCCTCTGTTTCTTCTAAGTGATGGATGGTTTTGATCCTGAAGAAAGAGTAAATTAAAAACTACCCAGAAGGAGATTTGACTTTTTAAGAGACTGAAATTAAAAAAGTAGATCCTGGCCTATTTTTCTGCATGAGCAAAGTCTGAGCATAAAATAATTAAAAGTACAATATTGTGCTTCTGTGTGTACTCTTGTGCCAGTGCCTTCCTTGGAGTGTAGAGTCACTCAGATCAAGGGTTTTCCAGGGGTTTTCCGTAGGAAATACTCTCTTGATCCCCTCACAGGTCTTTTGCCTGGTCTTGCAGGTGCAAAGAAGGCAAAAAATTCCTCAGTTAATTTCCAAGACTCTAGAAGCCTGGGGCAAGTGGGCTGGTACTGTTCAGCTCACAGCCCCACACCCAGTATTTGGGAGCTACTGCCCTCCAGGGAGCAGGGGAGCCAGTGTACAAGGCATAGCTACTTCCACCTCAATCAGTGCTGCTCAATGCTCAGTGCAATGATGCTCGTTGCAGCTACTCTTCTTTCCAAGTTGTTTGCTAGAAAAAGCAGTATTTTAGCAGTAGTTTGAACAGTTCTGTAGGCATGCTTTTGATCTGGCCATACGGAACAGCATGCAGTTAATCACGGGAGCATTTGTACCTGTGGTCACTCAACGTCTCGAGAACAGTAAACAGCTCTGGCAGCTTGGATACAAGGGCGTTCTCTCTATTCATCTTCTTTTAAACTCTGTGAGAGCAGAAGTCTCATTACTTTGGTAAGAACACCAGGTAGGCAGGTTTTTCTGGCTTATGTGCTCCTTCTGGAGGCTGGTGACTGAAGCCTTCTTTTTATCTTGGATACTGTCATGGAATACAGACAGGATAATGGTAAGCAAGCTGTCTACCACACCAGTTAAACAGAGTTCATCCATCCTGACCCCGAAAAAGACGCCTCGGGAAAAGAAAATAGGTCGGCATTCATTGCCATTAAGTCCTTGGATATATTGCTAAGGTGGCTTGGGGACCTCTGCTTCCATGAGGTGCATGAAATGAGTAGATAGCTGCTTGGAGCTGGAGGATGATTGTTGTCATGTGGAATCCTACTGCTTCCAGGGAATTATTCTCCTCACAAGGATAAGGCTTACTTTAATAAGCCTTTCTTCAGTATTCCAGAAGAAAGCTTCGGTCATACAGTACTGTTTAAAATTATGTACAACTCTTTTCCTAGATACATTAAACATGGGTTTCATGCATTGCAAACTGGACACGTCACAATATTTTACTTTTGATGTTTCCAAGATAATCGCTCTGAAAAGTTTCAACAGCTAGTCAGGAATGTCTTGCATGTTAACATTTTATTTGATGGTAATTACCAATATTAATTTAACAGGATGTGATTTTGTTCTGCTTTCCCTTCGTTCAAAAGCCAGAGATTTCCAAGCAGTTTCCCATCTGAACTGTAATCCAGCTGTTACCTTGGATGGAATGCATTGTGCAAATGAATTCTTATAAACCATATATTTACATTGGTAGAAGTTTTGAAATATATGTTTCTTAAAAAGAGATGAGGTCACTGGCCGTGTCGCCTGCAGTTACACACCTAGGTATGCTGAGAGCAGTTTCTTCCTGGTTCACTACAGACATCATTTTAGTACTGTGTGAATTATATATTTGACCTCAGTGACAAACTAACATCAAAGGATGATCAAGGATTACTCAGAGGGAGGATGTGTGGCTTGGCAAGAATTCCTGTATGAATGCACATGGATATATCTGAAAAGGGAGGGCAGAAACACTATGCAATAGGGAAAAATACTGGTTTTCTGTCCCTAATATTATTTTCACAGTAGCAAAAGACAAGTTTAGGCAATGGCCTCAGAGGAGCCTTGCATATTGACAGTTCATCACACCCCTAAACAGTGAGGGTATGATAAGAACCAGATGATTTAACTTAACCAAACCCAGAAGTGCCTATCAACTGGGAAATGATTGTGGCTTAAAGTCTGTATCAGTGCCTTCATCCAACAAGATGTTAACTGCATTTTTCACTATCTATATTGCTGTTTAACCTGGGGATCCCACTGGGTGCTTGAAAATTATGACCTTAGCAGCATTTTACTGAATGAGAAGGTAGTCTGGAACCCTTGGAAACTGAGGAGCAATTAAACAACATCATCTGCATTTATACGCGCTGTTTTCCACATGACAAATAGTTGGGTTCTATAGAGCTAGTGCAGTTCCAAAAAAATTTTAAATTCAATTCCAGTATGCAACTAAGATTTATTATCTTAAGGCTGAGTTCTTTTTATAGGTCTCAGGTTATGAACAGAGGTCTTGCTATTTTTCCTGTTTCTCCCTCTATGCACTCACACACATATGTACACACATGCTCTTAGAAGAAATACGGTTCTGTCATCAGTGATGCAGCTCCTGGATGGCCGGGCAGCTGTTGTGATTTAAAGATGTGAGACATTTCTTGTATTTTTTACTTACTATTCCAGATAGTTTAGATTATTTCTGTGTACTGTGTGTTAGTGGAGAGGGTAGGAAAGACCTGTTTTTCATCTCATAGTCTGATTATAGAATGAATATCTGACAACTCTTTAACAACTTCAGAAATTACTGTTAAACACTGAAGGTGGATATTTTTAGGAATCAGATTGGATACCAAGCTGGCATACTTGATTATGTCATTTTTTTCTTGTTGTAAGAAGTACTTTGTTCACTTCATAGTTTAAAGGTTTTTATTTTTTTCTTTTGTAAGCATCTACACCTCAGTGCCCGATCCACTGACAGTGATTTCATTTTGTTGACATGATCCTTCTTGCTTTCTCCTGCAAAAGCGCAAGGCATTCCTTCTCTTGCTCATTAGAGAACTCTTTGGAGTCCTTATGTTCATTTCTTCTGGAACTGCTGTGTTGGGTGGTAGCTACAAGATCACCCTTAGGTTAACTGTATTAGGCTAATGAGGGCTAAAGAAAGAGCTGATTTTGATTAGTGCCAGCAGATTTAGTTGTTTTATGTAGATGATTGATAAGCTAATTGCTTGCAGGTGACATTTCTGCCATTGATGCTGCAAATGTCAGGACGTCAAGAGTTTTGTGTGGACAAAGCAGTGGGCGTCTCCTGGGAAGCTCAGGTTGCAATCCACCTAGAATGAACAGAAAGGGGAGGAGTGTCTTCTGACACAGGCAATGTCAGGGCATGATGAGCCTTGATGACTGTGTGCATTTTGCTTCTTTGGCATATGCTGGCATTTGGAGAAGCGCTAACCTGGGACACTTCTGGCAGAGATAAAAGGATTTTCTAATGATGCTTTAAGCAGTGGCAGCTTTACTCCTTGCAGCTTTAAAGGCATGTAACTCCACTCTGCATTTTTTTCCTCTTTTTAAAAAATTTTTTTCTTTTTTCTATTTTTATGGCAGGAACTTCAGGGATTTAAAGGAGTATTGTAGGAGTTCTTGTATTACTGAACCCTTCAATGTTCTTGACTGTTATCATGAGTATTTTAATACAGGTTCTTCAGTTTAGTTCACTTCGTTCAGTGGGTAGAAATTATTACGTAGTGTTATAAGCTACTTTTGAAAACTCTGTGTTAAATGGTGAATTCTTAGCTAGTAATGGTATACATCCTTTAAAGCTGAAATAGACCTGCAATAGACAGTCTTCTTCAGACTTAAAATGGCTTTTAGGCATTGTTAGGATTTCAAGCTCAATCTTAACTGTGTTCACAGGAGGGAAAACCACTCTACTTTCTTTAACATTAAACATGGATGGAGTTGAAATGAATTATGTTTATTTCACTTGTTAAAAGAAAACTTGGATCCTGTTCCAGTTTGAGATCACATGCTTTCTGGGAATATATAGGTCTTATAACAAATCTTGGAATGCAAATACCAGGCACATGGCTCTCCTCTGGGTGGGAGTACAATTTATTTCAGAAAAAATTTGGACCCTTAGAATGTCTAGCTGTGCTGTTGCTTCTAATTTGTGATGAGGTAAGAATACTTGGTTCACAAGACTTTATCTTGCAGCCCTTTTTAATTATGTGTTTGGGCTTTCAACCAGCGGTGAATGATCAGGACTAGCACCCATTTGCAGTTTGAAGATATTTGTTTCCTTGTAAACTAAAAGCACAGACACACATTTTCTCTTTAGGAGACTGAAACTGCAAACACACTTTACTTTCTGAAGGGTATTTTTTATAAAATTAATCAGCTGAAATAACCTCAGTAAATTAGCATTTGCTCCTCTTATCTCACGTGAAAATGTTGATGAGATTGTATTTAGAAGATGGATCACATCTGACCATAGTCAGAATTTGATCACTTATGCTACTTTAATTTTCACATTTACCCTTGCAATTACTGTGTTGAAATGAAATCCTTTTGCGTTTTAATAAATGCAAGATAAACTGTCAAATAATTGTTATACACTTATTAGGCAATCTAGAATAATCTTTCACAGACTAAGTTGATTTCCCTTTTTCCCCCATAAGTAGATCAGAAACAAAATTACATAATACTAAATATTGCAACAAAAACTGATTAAATTACCCATCTAAACTGTCTTCCAAAAGCTGTTCTGCAGAAGGAAGTGCTATAGATGTTTAAAATGTGTACAAACTGTTCACCATGAAACAAATTGGAAATGGAAGTTTGCCGCACTGTAAACTAATAATTTTATTTGGCATATCTGGCAAACTCCGCTTGGCAATACTGCTCAGATAGGGCAGCAGGATCAAAGCGGAGATGCTTCAGCAGAGCTTTTTGAAGAAGTTTGCCTTCTGCCTGCTTGGTTTAGCTTCCTTCTCATTCATAAGATTTATTTGATTAATTAAAAAAAAAAAAATCTTTACAAATTTTGTTGGGTCCCGTTTTCAGGATACCTTTAATGTTCTGCTCCTAAACCATTTTAATTTGATGGATTTTTCATTTGACCTCAGCATACTTTGGACCAGATCATAGAAACATAGAATGGTTTATTTTGGGAAGGACTTTTAAAGATCATCTACTCCACCCCCCCTGCCATGAGCAGGGACATCTTTCACTAGATCAGGTTTCTCAAAGTTTTGTCCAACGTGACTTTGAACACTTCCAAAAATGGGGCATCCACAATTTCTCTGGGCAATCTGTTGCCACATCTCACCACCTGTGAGTAAAAAAATTCTTCCTTATGTCAAATGTAAATCCACTCTCTTTCACTATAAAACTGTTCCCCTGTGCCCTGTCATTACAGGTCACAGTGGAGGAAAAAAAAAAATCTATATATCTTAAAAACAGCTGTTATATATTGAAAGATCTTAATTTTGAACGACCCTAGCTCTCTCAGCCTTTCTTCATAAGAGCGATGTTCCAGCCCTCTGATCAATTTTGTGTCCTAAAGGTCTGTCAAAAGGGTTGGTCTTCTTTGAGTCAGAAGGCCAAATAGACTCAAGTCTATTTAAGTGGCATTTGTTTTAAAACACTCTGGTCTAAAAAAAGAAGCACTTGTGCCCTCAAAGGGTCCATGAGCAGCAGCATGAGGAATGCAGCAGGCGACCATTGTGAAATGCAGGGGAGCTGTGGCTGGGTGGCCAGTCTGGTGTGTGTGCTGGTCCTGCACCTGACCCTTGCCACTCACTGAGAAATTCCTTTCAAAAGAAATGACCATATTTGTGTGTTTTCAGAGAGGAAAATCCTTTCTCTTTTAACCCATTCTTCCCAAACTGACTCATCCTTCAAGGTCAGGTTTGGACTGTACCTTGAGAAAAGCAGTAACAGGAAGAAAGGGAAAGAAGAGAAAATAGCAGGACAGATGTCCTGCAAATCTTAGATTTTTTCATTTAAGCAATATCTCCACAGAAGTTTGCCAATTTGGCGTGCAGTCTGAGCTCACTTAAGCAGGTTTAACATGATCAGCTCCCATTTAGTTACCGCTAATTTATTGTGCCAGTGTATCTCAGAGTAGTATCAGACTTTTGGAAGGAATGTAGCAATACCATTACCCTGTCAATCTGAGTAAGCTAAGTGCTGATCCATGAGCTGATGACTCACTTCAGGGCAGGAAGGCTCCCGTGGGACCATGGAAACAGCACTGGCAATATTCTCATCCTTCAAATGCATAGAGCTAATGACTATCAAAGTGTGCAAAGGTGTACAGCACTGAGATTACTGGCTTTTTGTCTTCAGAAAAACAGGGTTCAGTATGAGACTTTGGCTTTATCACTGAGCTGTGCATAGAGACAGCTAATAAAAGACTGGGACTTTCATTTCAGCTAATCTTACCCCTGGCTGTTTATTTGGTGTCGTAGATGACACTAGTGGGTAAACTGCAATCCTCTTGCAAAATTTTATTGGACTAAATGGTTTCCATATTGGAATATTATCTCATTATTAGCATATATAATGAATTCTTGACTACTTAAAGTGTACTGAATAGTTAACCTCTCAGCCTCTCACCTTGATAAATCCCATTTAACACACGTTTCGTATCCTAATGTACCAGACTTAGTCCTTTGCTCTACAGATACAGACTGTTAAGTTTAGGATCTTGGTTACGTGTGACAAATTTAGTATCTCATTTAAACAGATGTATACTGAAACTGTTCATAGCCCTAAAACATGCCCAATATTTTCTTTTTTGCCTGCGAATAACAGTGTTTGAGACTGTTACATTTAACTAGGTGTCAGATTTCATGACAAAAACTTTTACACATCTTCACTGAAGATAAAATTATTTCAGTGTTGAGCTATCAACGTGTCTCAAACAATCTGTCATTGTTGAAAGCTAAAATTGATTCCTCTGTCACGGGCTAGCAATGATGCTTGCAGAGGTTTCTCTGTCAAAGGTGTGCCATCAAAGTCTCCTACATATATTTTATTGCAAATACAGTTAGAAATGCTATTCACCGGCTGTTGGCCCACAGCACAAGCCAAGTTTTGAAGGAGAACACTGCCTGGTCTCCATCAGACACAGGCATTTTCCATGCACCTTTCATGCTTCTGTAGGTTGTTCATCTTCTTCCAGCAAAATCACATTGTCTGTGAGGGACAATACCTGTTTAAATGGTTAAATCATTTGTGTCCCTACAGATCTATGTTTCCGAGGTGCATTTTCTTGAATGAAAATGAAATTCTGGATGTATGCATGACTGCGTTATTTGAGGCAGGTACCGCCTCAACATTTATGAGTTAATCCTGGAATAGCTGAGCATTTCTGAGTCCATCAGCGGTGCTTCTTTACCAAATTGTTTACCCCCAGTGACTGGCGTTAACAATAGCACTGCCTGGGGCTGTGCCTGGCACGGGAGAACTCCAGCTTTTCAGATAGGGCGTGCTTTATTTTCTAAGTTAGCCAAGAGTAGGGATAAAACAGTTAGGGAATCTTTGTCCAGCAAGTTTTACAGAAAATCTTTGGACAGAGAAGAAGTAATGATAGTTCCAGTTCCTCATGGTGAGTGCGTGAAAGTTGTTGAGTTGAATGTCCTTGTATCATGTTGATACACTATATTGTATTTTTTTTTTCCTCAAGAGCATCTTGGAAGGCATTTTTTAATATGCCCTTTCTCAGTTTCTACCACAGCAACAAAACTTCAAAGCGCAATTTCTAATTTCTACAATACTTCACCTCTTCCTCTTAATCAGGAATAATCTCTTGCTTCACTGTTGTCCAAAGTGTTTTTTTATAATAGTAATCACCAGTCTCAAACTGAGACCGAGTACGATACTCAAAGGATGAATGAAAGTTCATACAGCAACCCTCACTACAAGAACCAGCTGCCAATCAGAAAGAATGTCGGAGAATAACAAATTTATTCAGTGGTTTCAATGACAAGATGATGTTCAGTAAAAAGAAAGGTTAAACTAGCAACAATATTTTTTGTCCTTTAAATTATTTTTCGTGATTCTTTTCCTTCTCCCTCTCCTCAGAGCTCCAGAACAGCTCGCTCGGAGGAAGACCGAGACTCACTGTGGGATGCCTGGGGCTCGTGGAGCGAATGCTCACGCACTTGTGGTGGAGGGGCTTCATATTCACTGAGGCGCTGCCTGAGCAGCAAGTAAGTGTGTGAATGCTTTTTACTTTACTGATGGGAGAGTTCAACCTACTTGTATGTGTCAGACCATAAGAAGTAATCAGTAGAGATCTTGAATGACACTGAAATTTACAACTCACTGTCAAAAAGTTATGGTGATGTGTTTTTTAATTCAGGCAAGCAGTCAACATGTTTGATAGGGCAGCAACCTTTTACAATATAGTGAGGACCTATGGAGACACAAAGGTTGCCTGGACAGCTTGCAAGGCTGCGAGCTACTCAAAATTGAAACGTCCCTGCACTTTCACCATTTAAGCGGTAAGTCTTTCCACACCTTGTACCAGACTACAGCTAATTCACTACATTTAGTGCCCCACAGTGTCATCCACACTGAGACTATAAAAGAATCACATTGACCCACCATGGCATCTGATAATTCTGATGAGGATATCTTATGACTTAAATTTCAGGTAGGAAGTCTTCCTCACCAGCAAACATGCCGCAACAGGCTGAAGTAGGATGACATAGTGCAAAGGTGAAGTCTGTATACCCAGTCAGGCATCTGAGATTTTATTACTCTCCAGTAACAATCCAGCTTGCAATGGAAGGAATATGGACAAATCATTTGACATAATTTTCACTCTATAGCATATATGTGAGGTTTACTTGCAAAATATTTCTAGCAAATATAATTACTGTCTACTTCTGGAAAAAGTTTGCCTGCGGTAGACATGGTGTATGTGATAAATATTAACAAATTTCTGATAAAGGATATGAAAAAAACCTCCAGGTCCAAACTTTGTGGCTTACTGCCATCTCTGATATCTTATATATTGTAGTATAAAAAATATAATACAATTTTCCATCCTGCAAATTTTTTTTTAAATAAATGTGGGGCCATATTCTCATGTTAGATGCATAGCAAATAGTGGTTCTGCAAACACCTTGAAACTGGGGATTGCAGAGATGGAAACTCATTTTCCATCACGTATATATGTTCACATAATCGATTCTATGTGTTCCTTTAATGTAAACATGAATATAGGCATATCAGGAAATCTGGTGCATCTGAGTAATACAAGGGCTTGCTGACTACACCTGTGCTCCCTCACTGAGAACTGCCTCAGTAGTTTCTAGGGGAGAAAAATCTTGAAGCTCCATGGCAGCAGCAGTAGTAGTAGTAGTAGTCATAGTGCTCTGTAGTATGTAAGTATAAACCACTCCTGAGCAGGTTTTCCCCGTCTGCTTCTCTTTGATCCTACTCTATTAGATTGTACTATTTGGGAAGCTACCCCAGTGGAACAGGGAGTAAACTTACAAATCACACAGTACTCATTTTTCATACAACACCTTACTACTGTCCTGTCATTACATAAACAATATTTTCTGCATTAAGAAACCAGCTTCAAATATTGGCCCATTCAGACATTGAAGTCTCCAGTTTCCAGGATAGGATGCAGGGATTTAATCAGGTGCATAACTTTTCCTAGCCAGTAGCAATAAATCATAAATAGTAAAATTTTACCTGGAATCAGTCAGATGTGGAATCAGCATAGTATCAGATGTGTGATAGTTTTTCCTTTTTCCTGGTCTTTGTGCAACTGCTTATCAAATAAAGGTTTTAAATGATTAATTTTTGTTCTAGGCAAGCAGTTTAAGTCACTAAGTAAAAGGCAGAGAGGAAGCAGGGAAAGAAACTCATCCGGACTTTGAAGGTTTGGAAATAAGCCTGTGCACATGAGTATTTCAGACCTGGCAAGGCCAGAACAAAATGTCCACTTCTCTGGAAAAATTTCTCGGTTGGTACAGCTTATCTCATATATTTGCTGTGTACAATTTCAGGGCAGCATGAAGGAAGATACTAGATACTTCTGGCAAATGAGAACTGGCAACCCATTGAGATATTTTGGAACAAAACAATCCGAAGTATTTTTCATCCTGGGAGGAATTATCATAATGCTTTGTGCCTTTTAGTTCTGGATGAGGTGACTTTCAGAGCACGATGTGAAAAGAGAGAGCCCTGTGCACGTGCTTTGAAGAAATGCAAAGACTAATTGCCCATTCCTAATCACTGTTAGTATATGCAGCTAAATAAAGGAAACCAATAATCTTTCTGGCTTCACCCCCCCCACCCCCCCCACCCCCAAAGTTATGTTAGTGCTTGTATTGTTTCTTTTGGGAACATGTTTAGTGTTAGTCCTTCACAGCTGTGATGAAAGAATGGAAAGTGTTAGTGAGAAATTCTATTTTCTAGTGGTTTAGATGGCAAACATTTCAGGGTAGGGGCTGTTTAACAGCACATTTCATTAGAGCAACTGGTCCTGATTATGCTAAGGACATTTAGTATGATACATATAAATAAACGTGCCACTCGCGCAAGCAGGCAGACAGGAGTTGTCAGTTCAAGTCAACCATGTGCCCTGGTATCCCAGACTGACAGCAAACATCACTGGGTCACTCCAGTGGCAGAAGAAGCCCCAAGAAAACAACATTTTGCTACCTTGTAGTTAAAGACTGGGCTAAACCTCAAACCATGACATTTTTCATGCTTTTTGTTGGCATTAGCTCTTTATAACTTCAGATATTCTTTTTATTTACATAAAAGGACAGAGTCCCTTTAAATGTTATAGTTGTTTGCTTCAACACACTTGAAAGTGAACTTTCCAGCCTAAGTATATATTGGGTGAAGACATGTTTATTTTTATCATTCCAGAGTGTTTTGCAGTTCAGTTTCAGATTCGTTTTGGTTTTTTGGGTTTTTTTCGGGGTGGGGTAGGGGTGTTGGATTGGGTTTTTTTTGGTACAAAGCTCAGGAAAGAGAAACTCCTAATCTGTCTCCTTTTTCTCCATCATGAAGTGTCATACAGCACTGC
Source organism: Bucorvus abyssinicus (assembly GCA_009769605.1). NCBI lineage: Eukaryota > Metazoa > Chordata > Aves > Bucerotiformes > Bucorvidae > Bucorvus > Bucorvus abyssinicus. Next base: position 35,733,146 of record CM020063.1, read on the forward strand.
TGGTCAAAACCTGTAGAGAGGAGAACCACAGACCACTTCCGTTTTTCTTGACAGCCCAACTAGCAACTATTGTGCTTCTACAGAGAACTGAGTTTTATTAGCTATCGGACGCTGGCTACAGAGACACTGGAAATGCATAGGCAAAGCAGGTAGAGAGACACTGCAACAAGTTCTTTGCCCTCTTCCTTGAAACCTGGCTATTACTTGTTTCAGTCTGCCTATTGAGCAGCACAGCTGGAGTTTGTCATCCAGCATAGTGATTGATAGTACTCACACACCTTCAATCCAGGTGTTAATAACAGTGCATGTTGATTCAAGCAAACACAAACAGAGTGATAAATGGAATGTTCATCAGATATCTGAAATTCATGGGCATTTATTTAATTCCCTTTTATGGGAATACATTTTCAAATCGTAAAGAAATTATAAATTCTCTTATGCTAGTTTCACCCATCCTTGCCCTAAAAATATTCTGTGTGTTCTGGAATGGTACTTTACATATTGACAAATACTGCAGTAATGTCAATAGTTTTACTGTTTCTAGGCTTAGTAGGAAAAGAATGGTGATTTTTTTCCTATCGCCTTCAAAATTGATCGTCACTTTCTAGTAAAGTAAGTTTGTATCTAGCAGAAGAGCAGTATGTCCTAAAGTTTTGGGAATGATGTTAGCAGATAATAGATATGTAGCCCTTTTTTGAATCTGCTTAGAAACTCTACCAATCACTGTTGCTGTTGTTTCCAGCTAAAGCATGAAGCAGGGAAGAGTTTATGTGAGGGTATAGCAGAGTGTTAAGCTGGTTAGGAGTCCCATGCATACTGAATCTGTGTTAAGGGGCAAAACTTGAGATCATCACACTTACCTCTAGGAAACCATGTGTAAACTGCTGAATAGAGTGGAGGTTTTTCACCATTAGATGAGGGATGTATGTTTAGTAACAGAAGAAAGTCAACATTAGCATCTTTCTGACAAGTTTCCCTCAGTAATAAAAGCAACAGAGATTTTAAAAAAAAAAAAAAGATGAAGTCACAACCCCAGCTTTGTTTAGATGGTTCTTACTTGCTGAAGGTAATTTTTACCCCTTTTCAAACATGTCCCTTACTTCCTTCCACTGATGTCTGCCTTTTGGTGATGCAAGCGAAACATCAGTGTAAAACATCCTTTCCACCAACTCTGCTTGCTAAATTAGCTGAAGTGAGTGATTCACTAGTTTGGGTGTTCAACCCAATCATTGCCATTGCAATCTGCAATGTGGGTGAAAACAGTAGGTCTGCGTAAATGACTTGTAGTTTTATTGCAGTTTAACTCAGTTGATGAGTAAAATAACTACAGAGACGTTCCTTTAGAGGTTAGGTTTCATAAACTAGCTAAGTTAGCTAATGTCAGTTTTATGCTGTATGACATTTTTCATAAGACAGAAGTCCAAAATAAATTTGATTTATTTCATTAAGGAGTAGTATTTCCTCATTCTGATCACACACAGTGGCTTAGATTGCAAGAGAATCTGAAGTTTTTCACTTTTAATGTTGATAGAAGGATCTTTTGGTCGTTTAAACTCTTTTCTTTTGGTCCTTTGAAGGACTTTTAAACTTTGAGTGAAAATTACAATTGAACAGTTATTCTGGCTTTTGAGTTGCTTTTTTATCAGATAGAAGCTAACAGAAATTATTGCAACTATAATGCGATTATATAAATGCATTCTGCTCTAATGCTGGTATTGCTAAATAACACAAACCATGCCACTTTATGAAATGTTCCTATGCCGGTCAGAATGATCATTTTAAATACTGTGGGGTTTTATGACTTTTCTATCTTAAGATCTGTAGAATAAAGAGCAAAACATTTTTTTCCACAAATGTTATCATAATTGATGAATATATCCAGAAAATGGAACAGCGTCCTGATGAAGCATATACCATGTCACTCAGTGGGAGTACAATGTCATAAAATTCTTAGGTCGCCTGTTCTACCAAATGAATTTGGAGGATGGTTCTCATTACCCAGATCAAAACTGTATCTGTATGCTAACGCTTAGTATACTACTTCCTGCAAATGACTTTCAGGATACCTCAACTGCTGACTTGTTTTCTGCTTCAGTTGGTAACTGTAGCTGGCTTACTCTGTAAGAGGCATCCTCAATGCTATATTGGGTGATCTTAAACGTTTGGAAGAAATTTTGAGGGTGTTTTGCTTATAGATTCTTCTGGTTAAATCTGTGCCATCTAGCAGCGTTTTAAAAACAAAATTTTTATTCTATTTACTCTGAGATTAGTCAGATCTGTAACTATGAGAACACTTCCAGCTTTCATTTGATGGTGAAGCATTTCCGTTTTTCGAGAGAGATTACAGCTCTAACTCTTCCTAATGGCAGAAGCAGCCAGTCTTAAATTTAAGCAGACAATCTTAAATTTCAGTCAGTACTATAAAAAGCTGCAAGTTTCACACAGTCTAGATCAGTGTTGTAATCTGTGGAGTGTTCGCTGGCAGTCTGTGGAGAACCAGTTAGTCACATTGTCCTGGCTGTTCTAATTTCTGTTTTCTGCTCCTCAGTGAAGTAGCTAAAATATATATAAAAAAGTAGGTAAACTATATTTTAAAATGCTTTCCTAGTGTGGTTGTGCCATGTAATCCATTGGTATAGTTGCCACAGGGATGTTATGTGTCAGTTTTGTGGATGAGAAACTGATCTGTGTTTGAATGGTAGTCAACACTGTACCTACAGACGAGTGATGGATATGGTCTGCATAGATCTGTCTCTCTGTTGAGAAGCAGCCTACCTAACAAAAATGTCTGTGAAGCCTTCACTTGAATGATATATTGTACGTAAGTCCAAGTTCACTGGAAGTGCTCTTGTATATTCATAATTCTTTCAGTATATCTGTTCTGTGATTTAAATGAGAAAGAATTAAATCAGCCAGGCCTTTGCATGATATGGAGTTTTCATAAGCCTTACTACCTATAAAAAAGATCATTCTCTAAAGCTCAAATCTATAGATGGTACATGAGAAAGCATGTGCATTTCAGGAGATCTGGACTAACACATGTGATTCAGACCCATGTTCAAACTTCCTCGAAGCATGGGAACTTGGGTTCCTGTTCATCACATTTGTTTTGTAAAGACCAGCTGCAAATCCTTGATCCAGATCAGGCAAGTTCAGATTTGGGGTGTTAGTACTTTTGGGCCCACAGTATGTTCTAGATGCTATCTGTGTGATACAGCAGGCCAGGTGAGATTTAGTACTGTATTTTGTTTCCACTTTCCAGACTCTGAAGAGACCTCTTCCCATTGTCTTGCTGAAAGGAACTTCTTAAATTCTTGGGTTTTTTTCTGCTTTTCTCGGCTAGTGAACAACTCAAAAATATTTGCAACAGTAATTGCTTTCTGTATATCTGCAATGTGTGTTGTATGTGCAAATCTAAAGACATATTTTAAAAGATTCTTAAGCAAATAAAAAATACTGCAGTGACAAACAAACATGAGAGGATGTTTACTTGTCCTTCAAATTCCTAAACAGTCAGTTAGGTCTTGGTTCAGGGTAAGTATTAAATAAAGACATTTTTTGCTTTTTTCTTTTTCCTAACACCATCTCTTTGATAAAATGTATAGCCATATTGCACACGTGTATAGCCATATTCCATTCCTTCAATTCCAATAAATTTACCCTGCATATACAGCAGAGTTGCACAGAGTCAAGCCCAGTATGATGGCTTTTTTTGTTAGTTCCATACTCATCCCCTTCCCATACATCAGTGTCAATGTTTGGTTTTGGGTTAGAAAGGACCTTTAAAGATCATCTACTCCAACCCCCCCTGCCATGGGCAGGGACATCTTTCACTAGATGAGGTTGCTCAAAGCTCTGTCCAACCTGACCTTGAACACTTCCAAAGATGGAGAATCCACAACTTCTCTGGGCAACCTGTTGCCGTGTCCCACCACCTGCATTGTAAAAAAAATCTTAGTTTTGTCCAATCTAAATCTACCCTCTTTCAGTAAAAAATCATTGCCCCTTCTCCTGTCACTACAGGCCATAGTAAAGACACTTCCTCTGTCTTTCATATAAGCTCTCTTGATATATGAAAAACCATGATAAGGTACCCTGGAGCCTTCATTTCTCCAGGTCAAGCATAGAATCACGGAATCACAGAATACCTCAAGTTGGAAAGGACCCATAAGGATCATCAAGTCCAACTCTCCACGCCTCACAGGAGTACCTAAAACTAAACCATATGACTAAGATCATCATCTAGATGCTTCTTGAACTCTGACAGGTTTGGTGCCGTGATCACTTCCTGGGAGAGCCTGTTGCAGTGACCCACCACTCTTTCACTCTTTCAGTGAAGAACCTTTTTCTGATGTCCAGCCTGAACTCCCGCTGCTGCTGCTTCATTCCACTTCCTTATGTCCTAATGCTGGTCACCAGAGAGAGATCAAGACCTCCCCTGACGCTGCCCACCTTGAGGAAGTTGTAGACTGCTGTGAGGTCACCCCTCTGCCTTCTCTTCTTCAAGCTGAACAAAGTGACCTCAGCCTCTCCTCATCTTGCCTTCAAGGCCTTTCACCATCTTGGTCACTCTCCTATGGGTACATGCTAATAGTGTGATGTCTTTCGTCTATTGAGGCTCTCAAAACTGCACAGAGTACTCACAGTTGGATTGGGACAGTGTAGAGTGGGACAATTGTCTCCCTTGATGAGCTAGACATGCTGTGCTTCATGTACCCCAGGACATGGTTGGCCCTTTTGGCTACCAGCGCACACTTTTGGCTCATATTCAACTTGCCATCAACCCAAATCCCCAGATCTCCTTCCACGGGGCTGCACTCCAGCCTCTTGTTCCCCTGGCTTGTATAGCCAGGATTACCCTGTGCCAGGTGAAGAATCCTGCATTTGCTGTTGTCATGTTTCACACAACTGACAATTGCCCAGCTCTCTAGTCTATCTAAATTCCTCTGTAAGACCCCTCTACCCTTAAGGGAGTCCTCAGCTCCTCTTAGTTTAGTATCATCAGCAGCCTTAGTTAATGGACGTTTGGTTCCTGCATCCAGATGATTTATAAAAACATTAAAGAGCTCTGGCCCTAAAATTGAGGCCTGGGGAACCTCATTAGTGACTGGCCACCGGCCTGATGTCACCCCATTTACTATAAATCTTTGAGCCTGACCCATCAGCCAATTGCTCACCTAACGTATTAGACACTTATCTAGCTGTATGCTCGATATTTAGTCCAGAAGAATATTGTGAGAGACAGTATCAAAAGCTTTGCTAAAGCAAAAACGTAACTACATGCTACAAAACATGTTTACATGCTTCCCTTGGTAGACTAGACGGGTGATCTTGTCATAAAAGGAATTAAGATAGCTATACATGACTACCCTCGTGAACCCATCTTCAACCCCAACTCTCTCAGCCTTTCTTCATAGAAAAGGTGTTCCAGCCCTCTGATCATTTTTGTGGCCCTTCTCTGGATCTGCTGTAAAAGGTCAATGTCTGTCTTGTACAGGGGACCCAAGAGATGGATGCAATACTCCAGGGAGGTATTCACCAGAGTGGAGGGCAGCGGGGGCGGGGTGCACAGGAATCACCTCCCTGGACCTACTGGCCATACTTCTTTTTATGCAGCACAGGATGCAACTGATTTTCCAGGCTGCAAGCACATGTTGCCAGCTCGTACCTAATTGTTCATCCCCCAGTATTCCCAAGTCCTTCTCTGCAGCGCTGCTCTCAGTGAATTCATCACTCAGTCTATATTGACATTGGGGATTGCCATGACCCAGGTACAGGACCTTGCATTTGGTTTTTTTGAATTCATGAGGCTCACATGCACCCATTCGTGCTAAGTGTGATACATCATTTACATCAGAAGTACTGATCCATAATAACAATATTGTTAAAAACATTATTTATGCAAAAAGTAGGCCTTTGGTGGCCACAGATCAGTACCCATGTTTTTATATTTACCTAGCCAGCTTCCTGCATGTAGGCACTCAAGTTGGTATTTTGCCTCCTGGTTGTTTATTTTTTCCATTCCTGCAGAAAAAACATTCATAAGATCTGTAACTAAGTTTGCCAGGGAAAGTTGGCTTGTCTATCCATGCCACTTTTCTTGCCTCAAAGTTAACTATTGCTGTAACATTTCTGGTATTTCACTTTTTCAACAAGGAGCAGAAATCTGGGGGAGACCATCTCCTAAACATAAGGAACGAAAGATTTTTACGGTTGCAATGCCAAGCTGCATGGGAAAACATAGCAGTGCATCTACACAACCTATTGTGGCAGGCAAGGTGCTTATTAACAAAAGGATATGAAATAAAATCTATACATTTTTTCAATTTCTTGTCAATTGAATGATTTGGACATGAAGTCAGGCAGACTCAACTAGACCGTTTGAAAAAGTAAACTCACAAAGTGAATGCAGTCCCCATGGACCTTCCTTTCTCGTAACAATTTCATATCCATGGCCTTCCCTCATATTTTCTTTACGGGAAAGGAGATACACTGAAAGAATAAAAGAACTCTCTTTTCCCCAGAGAAGGACAAACACAGAAATTGCATTGAGGGTGAGAGGGTTCATAACACTGTACAACATTTGGGAAAGACGTAAGAGGAAGTGGATGAGGGAGAGATGCAAGATGGTGTTACTATGGCCTCATGCATGCTGGCACTGGGGGAAGGGGAGGGCTGACGCAGCCTGCCTAAGATCCTATGTGAGGAGAAAGGCCCACAGCACACTTTTCTCACAGATACAGTACAGAAACCAGAATCTGTCCAAGAAGAGTAGTTATCAAGGGGTGTGGAAATAAAGGAGAGTTAAGAATGTCGAACGCTACTTCAACCTTCGAACCCCTGTAGTGAACAGTTGAATCAAAACTCACATCCACAAAACTAACCCACCTCTGGCTCAGAGTTAGTTGCTTATGTGGAACCTTGTTTCTTAAGAAAAGCATTTCAACCTTTGATGACTGCTGAGAGTGGCAGGAGTTGATGAGGTCCTCCTCTGATAATCTCTTTCATCATCTTTGGTAATTACGGATAAAGACAACTTTGGCATGGGGTTGCTATTCTTTCTGGCATTGATTATTATCACAAGGCTTCTAACTCTAGCTGAACACAAATACACATCTACTTTAGACCTTTGAGTGGTGGGACTTGAACTAAGTCCCGCAGCAAACTGGAGCCTGGAGAAATAAATATCAGACTTTCAAGTTGTTTACATTTAAAGAAGTGACTAATTTAATATATTAGATGTTGTTAAACTCTTTCAGAAACTTTACTGGAAACAAGTGACTGGGTTTGAAGAATGAAACATGATTCCCAATAGCCTGCTTTTCTTTCATATTCACATGATAATAATTGCCTGTCGAGCCGGACCCTCAGCTACCTTTTTCCTCTGCAAAATCCCTTGCAGTGTGTAGATAACAGAGAGGACTAGGAGTAACTCTTACTGCTCCCACTCTTTGTGTTCTTGCCAAGACGAACTTGCCCTTTTGGGTGACTTCCGACTTTTCCAAGTGGCTGTATGTACTTCTTGTTGATATGAGTTCTCCTGTGTACCCTGCAGGGGTCAGAGGATGTGTGAAGACTGTATCTCATAACATGGTCTCACTAATCTGCTGTGTTCTTTTCTTGCATGTTAAATGCTCTGTGCTGCGGCATTCTGCAAAGCACCTGTGCTGGGATATGGGATCCATATGATTAATTCAAACCCTGCCTGTAGGAAAAAAACTAGTCTGGACTGGTGTCATGCAAGATACTGTGTATTTCACTCCAGCAGGATTAAGTTCACTAGATGGCTTCAGCTTCCCTATTTCAAGCCTAGGCAGGATCAGAAACAGATTTTACTTTTAAAAATAAAATTTTTGCCCCAAAAAATCTGCTATTTAGGCTTTTTTCAGTCTTTTTAACCATATGTTCTTTTTCTACAATTCCTATGATTTTGAATGCAAAGGTAGATATTAGAGTTTAATAAAATGTGGAATACTGGCCTGAAGCAGTGTAGTTCTGAAACACAAACTACTCTGTAAATCTAATGAGAAAATCTATCAGCTCAGGCTGAAAGCAGTTTGCCTGCTTTTGATTAATAAGTGATAACTGGGAAACTAAGGAGCTTAAACAGCCCAACCCCGAAGTATGGTCTTCAAGAGGAGACAAGGGGAGTTTTGCAAAAGAGGTTCCTAATGTTCATGACTCATCACAACACTAGCTGCATCCAGAATTGCACATTTTCTTCTGAAAAACCCTGGCTATTAGCCAAAGGATGGAAACTGGATGGAAAAAAAATCTGAGTAGGTCTGTGGCATATGTCTAATGAAAGTACATGTCCTTTTTCTAATGCAAAGAATAAATGAAAAATAAAATGATTTTTCATTTCAAAACAGACAATATGAAGAAACTGTGAAAAGAAGAAACTGTGAGGCAGCTGATAGAAAGGAAGTTTAATTTTCCCTGGCAGTTCAACTGTTCTGAGGTTAATAAATGGGCTGTATAGCATTTCTGAGAGACAGATGGGGCATGTATCAAACTTGATGAAACAACTATTAGGTGTGGTGTGCAAGACCTGCTAGGACTGCCTGTATGCTGCATAATATACTTTCTTCTTTTCTACCGATTGGTGTAAGTCAAGAGGACCTTTATGGAATGCAGTGGAATTTGGCCTTCACCACAGTATCTCTACTGGCTTGTCTATATTGCTCAGGAATGCCAGGGATATTGCTTGGATTGTTTTGTTTAGGTTTTTGTTTGTTTGTTTGTTTTGGTTTTGGTTTTTTTTTTCTTTTTAGTTCATGGTCTATTGTGAATAACCTTTTTATTATGGTGCTGCTAAACTGTTTTGCCTAGTGCTAGATACTCTCTGCACACTTTTCACTTCTGTGCTTGCTGGAAATGATAAAAATTTACTTGAATTAATTATATAACATTACAAAATCTTTGAATTGGCAATATTTCTATTATACTTTTAATAGCATTCTTTATATGCCAGATGTTACACAACAGAATATGTAATCTCTCTGCTTATATTTCTTCTGAAAAAGAGATGGCGTTTATTTATGTATCTTCTCTTGTGATCATTTACACCACTGTGCTATGTTTGCAAAACTGTGGATTGCCCTAATTTTGTACTCACATAGATGTGAATGAATACTGGAGGATTTTCACAATTAATTCTTGTGGATGGGAGGAAGGATGACTTCAAAAATATAAAGGAAATCTGTTCAGTTTATTTTAGAATTAATTCTATATGGAAAAAGCTTTTCTGTTTAAAAAATGAAAGAAAAGAAAAAAGAACAAAAAAGAACATCACAAACGCATGCAGATGCTGTCCTTTCTCTTGGATAGTTCAAAATGGTTTGGATCTAGAAATTCAGTTTTGGCAGGCATTTGTGCTTGTTAAATCCTGGCCGGGGGGAAAAAAAGAAAAAAAACTGTTTTAAAAAAAAAAAAAAAGTTGTGAAATTAAGAAATCAAAAGTGTAAGAAATTATGTTCTTTTGAAGGATAATCCTTAAAAGCCAAACCCTGCATTCTGATTTGTTCTGAGGACTTCCACAGAATATGCTGTCTGAACTCATTCAACACATGAAACTTCATCTAAGGTCAAATCCTCAGAACACATGCTGCTGAGTGCTGAAAAGATATCTGGGTGTTGACCTTTCTTCTGGGAGCCCTGCCAGCATCACTGATGGTATGGGTCTGCTGTGGGGGAACAGGACAAGAGCCTTGGAGAGCACACGTCAGAGCATGTGCTCTTCTTGACCTCTGCTGGGCCCAGCTGCTCTTTGGATGCTGTTCTGCAGCAGGGATCTGGAAGTAGAGAATGGCTGGTGGATTGGGGTGAAGTTTTATGCTCTCCTTCTCTCCTTGTGTCAAACTGGGGAACAGCCCTGGCAGCCTGTCATTTCACACTGCTGCAAGCAGGTTTCTTTCCTCCCAGTAAGCGGCTTCTGCCCAGCAGACAAAGCCTGGCTGCTCAGGCTGTGTCAGAGCTAAGGTGTGTACCTGGGTGGACCCAGAGCTGTGCCCTTGTGAAATAATTGTGGGTACCTGGGAGACACAGGGCATTATTGATGTGATTCAGATGTTGATTTCCAGCTAAGTTCTGTACTCTGACCTCCAACCTCATTTATAAACTGATACCACCTTCTAGAATCTCATTTTTAAAGAAAATATAGGAAATGAGGAGTAGTAGAATTCATACCTCAATACTTGTATGGGAACAGAGAGCCCTGTACTATGGTGAAGAGGTTTGATGAAGGATTAGGTGATTAGAGATCTTTGTAGGAAAGATGCTTACATGGTAAACATTATGTGTTTGCTTTCTGCTATTAATGGTTTGGGGTTTGTTTTTAATGTTTTGATACAGGACCTGTGAAGGGCGGAACATCCGGTACAGGACGTGCAGCAATGTGGTAAGTAAAGTACCGTTTTGATAGAAAACAAGTCATCACATACAATGGTCACGGACATATTACATAAAATAATTTGGTAATGTGCTAGTGAGAACACTGTAGCTATCCAAACTGTCTTCATACCATAGGACCATGAGCAAACCTTTGTCAGTTTCTTGAAAAGCTAGAGAGATTATGGCATATCATGATGTTAAAACTGGAGGGGATTGTAGTCACAGCCTGTTCAAAGAGAGTGTCAGTGAAACTTCAGAGTTGCTCTTTACAACCCTCAGGGAGAATCAAGACCACTCATATTCCCAGTATTACATTGGGAACCAGCTGGTTCACATTGGACGCTCTGTCAGGCTGGAGGATTAAGCTGTTAAGGATTGAAGACAAGTTAGTAAGAGATATATGTTTCCTTTCACCTGTGCCTTCTCAGCATTGAAGTTCTACTGCACATCTTAGAAAAGCAGTTTTAGATAGACTGCACCAGTGCTTTGGCCTTTCCAAAGGCTCTTGCTTGTTTATTACACATGGTGCCTATAGTTTTCTACACAATAAAATAAGAAACTTCAACTTCTGTGCTCTGTAAACCGAAAGTGTGTTTTCACTGGTGAAAATGGAAATAAAGACTTTCATACGGAAAGTTTCGTTGGGTGCCAAGAATAGTAAAAGCTCTCAAATTACATGGAGAAATGTCAGTTTTACCAGTAAAGATGGAAAATGAAATCAAACGTGCACTGGGCCAAGCTTTCTCATGCCTGATAGGAACATACTCAGCAGCCTTTCAATAGGTGCTTTGTCTAAAAAAGTTTAAAAGTTTAAGTTAAAAAAATGAATACGATCCCTCATATTTAGCTTGTATTTTCTTCAGTAGACCACAATTCTTAATGAAGGAAGCTGCTTCTATCTGAGTTGTGGTCTCTCCTGCAGTAACATTTCTCATACTGCTTCCTCTGAAATTTGTTCTGGGTGTACCTGTAGGATTCCTGAAATCTCTCATTAGTTCAGCCATCTGCGTCACTGAGACAGCAGCTAGACCAGTCAATAAATAGGCCTGCTGGCTGATTAATGGTCCAATTTCCCTCTTTGAGGCACTTAGGCTACACCTCGACTGTGGAGGGAATGGGAAGGTTGATTTGTGCCAGTCAAGTTGCATGCAGAAGCTCTGTGGAATATGACACAAAAAGAAGAAGAAAAAGATACTATTAAAGGCTAATTGGACTACAGTTAGACCCATCATCTTTGTTTTGGTTTGTGAATGCATGCACAATGTGTCAGTCCCCTTCCCCTTCAGAATTGCCCTTGTGTATGCTGAGAGCAGAGACACAAACTGGCATGCTGCTCTGCTGCCATTAGCTACTCCTGGATGACCCTGATGTAAGGCTGGGGTTTTACCTGTGTTGCAATCCTTATTTTGGAATCATCGAGCATAACTATTCAAGATAAGGAATAATTTTTAAATGTTCTTTTTAGCTTAGGTTCTCTTTTGAAAATATGCACCTGAACAGTTTGCCTTCAAAATAAAACCTTGCATAGTTTTGTCAGGCAATTCCTTAACATGCCTTGTGTTTGGAAATACTGGCTCCAGACTTTCCAACACAGCAGTGAGGCATGCAGCTGCAGAACTCAATTATTGCATACCAAATAATCCAAATGGAGACTTTCAAAGTGCTTTACTGTTCTGAAATCAATGATAATTTCACCCCTAAATTATGAAAACCCAGGATTGCACTTATGATTTTAAACCCCCCACCCCTTTTTTTTTTTTTTTTTTTTTAATTTTTTGGAGAAACTAAAGAATGGTTTATGCTACATTGTTCTTTTCCTTAATGAAAGGATTAAATGAGTTTTCATTTGTTTGTTTTTGGTAAGCTTGCACAACTAGCAAAATATCAAACTATTCTCAGGCTTCTAACTGCATCATACTTTGACCATGACTTCCAAATATGGATTTATTTCATAAGGAAAGTGCTTGGCTATATTCATTTTACAGACATTTGAGTTCAGGGGAAAGTATTTTCTATTTTTAAAGCATGTTGTGTATTTGGTTCAGATGTTATGCCCTTCCACTCATCATCTTTACTAATCTTAGATACTGTGCGCCAGTATTCCTGAGTCATTTCAAGGGCCCTGCCACCATGATCAGCATCAGAACTTGCGGTAGGATTCTGCCACAGCAATGATGGTCCTCAGCCCTGTGTTTCTGGGGCTAGGTTCCACTTTGAAATACTTTGTGCAGCACCAGTGGAAAATTAAAGCACTTTGAGAACCCCAGACATGCATCTTCTGCTCTGAAATCTTTTCTGTTACTGAATTGGGTAGCTGTACCACTGAATAGTCTCTATCAGAATAGTATATAGACATCTATATGTGGAGGGTTTTTTTCCTCTTTCATGAAGTCCACTGTCTTTGTCTCCAAAATCCAAGGTTACCTACACACAAATTGGGTTTTGGAAACCATTGGTTAACCCCATGCCTTCCTGTGGAATTCTGCACTGGAAAAGGCACGCAATATCGTATTTTTATTAACTCAGACTTTGCCTTTTAAGATTTCATCCACAGAGACACTGAGAGTCAGAAGGATGGAACCTCCAGACTGCCTTTTCACCTGTTAGATTACAGTCTGTTGGTTTAAAGGGAAATGAGAGCAAATCCCTTCATTCCACCCCTGCAAATGAAGCTAGCTGTCATGCACTGTGGAAAATTCGTTTTTTATTCTTGTGAAAGTCAGTGAGTCCTGACGTACAAGCTTTCATTACCGTTAGTTTGTGCATAACTTGAGGACTGATGCTATTGTTCATAAAATAAGCAAACTGTCTTTCTGTGAACTGACAATGCTTTTGTTTATATGACTCTTACAGGAAAGGATGGATAGTCACATATATTAGTAGTAAACTCTTTATTTCAAAGGTGAAATTGGAGAATGGGAAGACTAGTTCTTGGAGTCTGGCAATGAACAGGTTTTCATAGGCACTATCATTTGCAAGATTTTTCTACAGCTGGTTTTAATTCATCCTGAAATTAAATTACAAGGGGGAAAAAAAAAAATAAGAAAAAGAGATAAAGAAAAAGAGAGGCCGGGGAGAAAGTGGAGCATCTGTTTCTTTAGTGACCTGTATTATTCTAGGAATGCTGAACCATTTTGCATAGTATAGACTACAAGAGAGATTGATACTGTTGCCTATAAAGCTTCTGAGCAGTCCTTAGAAGAACGAATCCAGACCAGTATGTTCACCACTTGCATTGCCTGGTGGTGATCAGAAACTTGAAAGATTATGTGTATGAATACACATGTGTAAATAGTAATAGAAGGAATGAGGGAATCTGAAGATGATTTAGGGTTGAATTGCATCTGCTTTTTTCTTCTTACTATTCATATTGCCTCTAAGTATGTTTCCAGCTATTTTAGAATATAATCATGGAGGCGGGAGAGGGAGTCATTTGTTTTTCTTTAGACAATTACTCTGAATGCAATGAAAATATGTTTTGTATCTAGCTGGGATGTGATCCTGAACATTAGGAAAACAAAAAATATATTTCCAGACTGCAAGTAAGATTTTTTAACTAGTTCTTTTTTTTTTTCTTTTCAAGCTAGTACACACTCTGTTCCTTCTTCTAGGCACATTCTTAGCTGACATGTTCTCTGCAGCTTTTGTACCAGGCTATCATGCCACTTCTTTTGCACTTTCTCTTTTCCAGTCCTGCTACCATGCTGTTTTTGCTTTCTCTTCCTCCATTTACATGAAAATCTATCTGAAGAATGTTTGTTGAAATGTTTGCTGTCTTCATGCCTCCTCTCTCCATTCTCCTCCATTATCAAACCCTCTTTGTGATGGAAAACATTTTTATTTTCCCTGATATTTTTCCCTTTATTGCACTTTCTGAATCAGACCAGGAGAAAAATGAGATTCATGAGACTAGCACTTCATTCCCAAAAGACTTTGCTTTTCGCATTTACTCACCTATGCCTGCCAGCATGATGATGAAGACTACATTTAAAGCTGCTCTTGAGATTTTGCTGTTTGACATGCAAATAGACAATGCTGGAAGCTGCAAAACATTACCAGCTCTTTCGACAAGGCTTAGAGCAGTTACATTAAGCCTAAGATAAATTTTGTAGATAGTAGATCCCATTAATCAGATCACCAAAACTCAGAAACACAACCTGCAACTCTTTTTTGTATATACCTCACTGTCTTCTCAACTGTAATGACACCCCTCATTCTCTGGCTTGCATTCAGCTCATGCTGCATTTTGTACACACTAGCATCAATATCACTCATCTTATTTTTGACAGAACAACGCTATCTTCTTTCCATGCACTAAAGCCCAGACTGTTGGAAAGTGTCAAACCTAGATTTCCATATAAATGCATAATTCTCAAAAGAACTGGCTTGTGTGCATGAGAAGCATCGTCACCACATAGAATTTTTTCAGAGCTACAAAAATGATTAGCAGAACTTTATTCTGCCTTCTGGTGGCTAGAAATGCCATGTGAAGTCTTATGCAATCAAATCTTGCAGTGTACATTTTGCAGTAGAATAAAAAAGACTTAAAACCAAAAAAGAGTATAAACACCACACATATCTCCTTACCAACATCAGATTTCCTTAATGGCATTTTACTTTTTAAGTGGAAATTCTTCCAAACTCATGTAATTTATTATGGTATAGTCTGTTCTTCAGAATGCTGCATTTTAAAAAGTACTATCTTATTTCTGAATACGTGCATTTTAAAACCTCATTGTGCCATCTAGGAATTATTTATTTGTACATGGAAAAAAGTGCTGTTATTTTCTTGCTAATGGTAGCAGTTTTTACTCCTGGATTTGCTATCTTCTCAGAAAGAAGTTTGGTGAATCTTTGACTATTAAAATATAGAACAATAAAAGAAACCCATTGCTGCCATTCTACATATATGCATCAAGAATCTTTGTAGACCAAACAACCTGGATAACTTCCTCGATAGTGGCATTTGAGGACTCTGCTCAGGACTCTTCAGGACTCTGGATGATTCATAGATTTAAATGCAATGTTTCTGATAATAATATTTTTTTATTTGAGTATCTCTTTTTGATCTGCCAGTGTGACACCCATGGTGCTTCGAGGAAACTGTATTCTAATGTTATCTACTTATTTTAGTTTTTGACTGAAATATTTGGAATTTTTTCAAGCTGAAATACAAGTTACTATATCTAATTTAAACACTTCACTTTAATATTTAAAAGGTATTTACTAAAAATCTGGCTGTAAGAAACTTAATTCAAGCAGGGTACTCAACAAGGCTTCAAGGCAGAGTGGAGTTTCCATTAAATCCCTAGATCTCCTCTCTGTGCTTTTATCTAAAGTTCTTATTTAGTCTTGGGCATGCCCTACTTGAGGACTTCAGGCTTTCTGTCTCAGTAGGGAAGTCGGCGCAGCTGAAACATTGTGCGTACTTCATGGAACTAGTTCAATAAGCTGTTCTGTCGGATGCTGCACAGAGTAGTCCAGTTTTTAGTCATTTTTTGCACAGAGGAAAAACTCCAGGTATAGTAAATCATTCTTGGCCTCTGCAAATATACAAGCACATATATTGTAAACTGTTTTAAGGTTCCTCGACTGTTTCCACCTATCACAGCTTAGATATGATCTTCCACATTTCACCCACTAAGTAAACTTTAAAAAGCCTGACCCTCTTTTGTCCGGTGAAATCTGATCTACTTATCACCATCATGGGACATCTGGGATTCATCTTATGTTTTCCACTGGTTTGTTGATTAATAGAAATTGTTTTGAATGGGATTCAAACATGGCAAAACTCCATGGACCTTATGAATTTCAATAGAGTCAAATAAGAGGTCAAGTTAAAAAAAAAAATTGGATGTGAGAAGCAAATGAAGCTGTAATAATACAGCCAGCATTAGGTGCCTAAGAGGTGAAGATGAAACTCCTGTGTTTATTTTAAAATAGGTTTCATACATCAAAGGGGTTTCTGATCATCTTTAAAATTATATATATTTTCATTGCAGTGGACGAAATCTTAACCTGATGATAGGATGAACAGAGATTATAGGTATCCAGCACAGGCTTCGTGTTTCAGAAATATCTTACAAGCCTTCAGAAGTTAAAGGTCAAGAAACAGCCATCTAGGACTCACAGAGTTAAAGAAGAAACAGTTGTTTCTTATTCACTGGAAATTTTCTTCCCTAAAAAGTCTTAATGAATAGGAAGCTTGAAGATAAATGGACTTAGATGAGACTTTCAAGTTTATTAGTTCTTTCTGATTCTTCAAGGACTGCAATGGCAGCAGTTCCTCATGTCTGCAGAGGCCCACAGATGATTTCCAAAAGAAAACAAAATGGGTTAAGATTTGAATATAGCACCAAAGCTGGAGTAACCTGAAGCAGGACTGTAGCACTTCTGCGGCCAGATACCAGTGCTGCGACATGCTCCAAGCCAAACACACGCCATGTGGATGTGGTTAGCAGAATACCTCGCAGAACTACATAAACTATGCAAAGACACGCTACTTTGAGTTCACTGCCACAGTGACTTGGCCTGTAACTTCTGTCTGTGTCCGAGAGTGGGCACGCCCTTGTCTGTCAATCTGTTGTGCAGGTAGACAAACTGCATGCTGTTAGATAGCTTCTAGGATCAGACCCTTAGGTGGAGTAAAACATAACTTCATTCAGGCCAATGAAGCAGTGCTAGCTGGCAGCTGTAGAGGATCCCCTTCCACGAAGCCACCATGCACATACCAAAAGCAGGCTGAGTTTTTTAGAAAGAGAAAAGACTTTGTGGAGTCAGAGTGGTTTCTGCTGTCCAGGAGAAATGAAAGCACAGGAAAGGACTGAAGAAATGAAGCACAGAAAGACGGACTCAAAACAACAAATGCTTTTATTTGAAGGTGTGCGAAGTGTTTAGAAGAAAATAGCAATTTACTGCTTGAACAAATATGCAACAAAACACTGGTTTTGCCTTATCTGTTATTTCAGCAACTAGGCTACTCACTTACAGGCTGTGAGTTTATATCTGTCTTTCATTATGTGATTGTACAAAACCCAGCACAAAGAGGCTCTGATCCCCACTGACATATAAACATCAAAAAGTAAAAAATAACCCACAGACAAGAGATTAATAAGCAGTGCCAAGTCCTGTACAGTTCCTACTTTTTCAGTCTCAGTGACATGTGTCTAACATTCGGACCACTATTGTTCTTAACTTTGCCCGTTTTGGTATTAAAAAATCATTACAAATGTTATGCAAGTGATGTGTGTAGGTGCAAGCACATGTGCATTCTTAACTGGAAGGACAGTTCCCCTCTGAGGGAAAGGGATCTTCAACGCCTTCAGGTACATTTAGGAATCAGGATTTCAGTGGGAGAAAAGTGGTGGACCAGACTGTGACTCTTTTTCATATCTGTGTGCCAAGATAAGTATGCATGTCTGCATTTCTGACTGCTTGAATGTATGCTTTGAATGGCTTCAAGTTTCACATGAAAACTTTTTTAAACACAAGCTCTACTATTTAAATCCATTGTTTTATTTTGATCATGATATCAAAGACTGGAACTATTTAAAATTGGTCCTGGTCACCTGCCGTGTCCTGAAAGCTTGTTACGTTGGCTGTACATTTTTTTCTTTCTTTGATTTAAAAATAAAATCCAACACAACAAACATAGTATTGAATACTGTACAAAGCAGGATTATGAACCCTGCTTTATTGAGCCTTTCTGTCTTTGTAAAAATAAAGCTATTGCAAGCCAGGAAGTTTCGAAGGTAGAGCCAAGCTTGAACCAAACAAGAGATTTGGCTTGGGTTTCTGCAACAAGCCTAATCCAAGCCAATAGACCTGACTGTATTCATTTATGGACAGAAAAAATCAGAGAAGGTTATGCACCAGAAGATTTTGTGGCAGGAAATAAGGCCACAGTGTTCCTCTTTGCTTGTCTCTTCTCTGTTTGAAAATAGAGCAAAACCAGATCTTGAGTCAAGCTGTAACTGTCTTGTTCATCCTCTGTTTAAAAGCAGGACGTAAAGAACACTTTTTCTCTAATTACACGGCTTTAGAGGAATAATAAATTTCTCACATATTTTTCATCTCTCTTCACTCTGTGCTGCTGTCCAAAATCTGTCCTGTATAAACATTTTGCCCAGATCATTAAAAGGGCCTGATTGCCTCTAAGTTATTTTCTGGATATTTTAAAATAAAACTAAAATACTTCCAACATTTAACTTTTTTAAGCTTCCATAACATATGAATAGAAAAACTGCTGTCTAAGTCCTCTAGCAGTAAGATTCCAGTTATGAGCTTGGACTTGCAACCTCCATTTTCAAAAAGGATGAATGAGCTCTGGGTTATTGCTTTTTGATGCATACTTTTATAGAGCCAGATTTAGCCCAAATCCCTCTTTTCTCTTATGCCTTAATCCATTTAACCTTTTGTAGCCGGAACACTATTCCCTTGTACTTAGACAGCAGAACTTTTGACTGTAGCTTGAACTGTTACTTTTGGTCTGCACCACACTCAAATACAAAGCAAATTAACTGAAAATTTGCTCTCCCGGTGCAAAACAAATTAGATGAAGACCTGTGGCTTAAGGCCATATCTTATATCTGTGCATAGTGAACTGTAAGAAATGTTTGGCGAGGTGTGTTCTGACATCATTCAACATTCAAACAAAATAGACATAATCACATTGCCACTAGACAGTGAATATAAGGCCAGATTTGTTATCCTGGATTTGATCCAAGAGTGTGCAAATGACGTATTTATAGCCAATATTCTGCCAATTCGCTTCAAGAAGAGATTTGAAAGCTTGAGTTTTTAAGACGGGTTGTATTTTAGACCTTAAAACTAAACAATGGCCCTTTAATGTCATAAAGTGACATGCAGCCCCAATGCCATTCATGTTGAAAGCTATACTCATCTGCTCTGTTTGGAAGAACCAGAAAAGCATTAGTGAATGAAGGTGTAGAAAAAGGTCTGAGAAACAGAGATTTAAACCTCAAAAGAGATATTTTGCTTCAATAGCAGCAAGACTTTCCTGGCTGGAAGGATAAGAAGTCTGTGAATAAGGGTGTCATTAATGATAACTGAATTTCTATAAGATGAAGTAGTTTGAGGACAAAGAGAAAATACAGGCATCTTGTAAGGATATTGCCTAGTTACGTGGTTGTATATACATCAAAATCCCTCCCTATCAAGTCTGTAATCATCATTCATGATTCTCTATTTCAAAAGGTACAGAGCTCAAGCTATGGATGTAACAGGTATTCATTTCATCTGGTATTTGAGGAGCAGATGTCCTTACAGCAGCAAGGTGGAGGACTATGGGACCTTAATAATCTGTTTAGTTCTAAAAAAACCAGTAAAACAGTGGAACAATGAAACAATGAAAAGCCTTTGTGGTTGCTTGCACAGGAAAACTTGAAATATTCTTTAAGGATCAAAAACTGGAATGGAAATAAAAAGTATTCATGTTCATTTTGTCTGAAGTCTCATGATTTTGAAACTCTTCTTGCCCTCTTGAAAACTTGACTCATGATTTTCGGTGCTAAATGATGGTAAGAAAGTATATGTGGGTAAGAAGCTTCACATTCTTCTCATCAACAAGAACTTTAGTATCAGTGGTGTTTGGTTTTTATGTCAGGTGTAGTGGGTTCAGAGTAGAGTTTATATGTCTCACAAACCCACTGAAGGATTAAAAAAGGGGTTTTTTAAAGGTCTTTGCAGTAAAATAAAAGTAAGTCTGTAATATGTGAATTATGAATCTTAGGTTAAAGAAACGTAAATACGTATCACACTTTTCTGATTCTTGTTGACCCACCAACCGATTTAGGTCACTGAGGTGCAAAAAAGCTAGTGAGGTTAACTTAAAAAAACAAAGAATTAAATCACATAGTTGTTTTTTCATTCTTTTCAAACAAAGAGGAAAATTTGGCTGGAAGAGAGTTTCTGTGCAGACACACTTCTCCACATATGTGCACAAGTAGAAAGAGGTTCAACAAGAGCATTTCAGGGCTGTGGTTAAGACATATACAGTGCATTTCTTATGTCCCAAGCATATTTACACATGGTCTTGATGTTCTTTCAATACTTTTGCGGAAAGAAGAAAAAAAAGTATAATAATCCAGATGAATTATGTCTAGCTGTAGCTATTTCTGTCAGTCTTCTTTGTCTAAACAGAAAAACTCTCTACATCTGGCTGCTGTGGTGTGCAGCTGGCTGGATGATATTGTGACTGGCTGTCCTAAATAGACCTGCTGACATTTCCCTCTTTCTTTTCTGAAGGACTGCCCACCGGAAGCAGGTGATTTTCGTGCCCAGCAGTGCTCTGCTCACAATGATGTCAAGTACCAGGGACAGTTTTATGAGTGGCTTCCTGTCTCTAATGACCCCGACAACCCATGCTCACTGAAGTGCCAGGCCAGAGGGGCAGCTCTTGTCGTGGAGCTGGCACCAAAAGTTCTGGATGGGACCCGATGCTACACTGAATCCCTGGACATGTGCATCAGTGGCTTGTGCCAGGTAAGGAGAGAAGCCCTACCCTAACACCTTTCCTCATGACTCTCATGTGCTCACTCTCTCTCCTGCTCTTTACTTGTATCATTTTAGGGTCTTCATTTTAATCATCTATTTTCATTCTCTTAAGCTGACTTCTTCTACCTTGTTTGGAAGAAGTGTACAAATTCAAAGGTTATTTTCTCACTTTATGCTGTTTCCTTGGGGGTTTTTTGAGGCATGTGTTCTAAGTTTTTCAAGTGTTTTATATACTTAGCTGCAGTAGCATATCTCATTTGAAAGCAACATAAGAAAATAATTTTTTAGCTTTTACTTTGGATATACCGAAGTTTTCAAAGTCTATGAAATTACATTGCCTTGGAGGATTATTTCTCTTTGTAAGTCACAAACCACATAGCAGTAGATGATGTACTAGACTGGAAAATCTGCCATTGATCTGCTACAGGATAAAGCAAGTTGCTACAACTTCTTGGGCCTCAGCTTCTCTGTTTGTTAAAAGTGAGATATGGGGACTTCTTAACCCCTCATTTCACAGTGCATGGAGATGTATTGATCATTCAACCCATGTATTACCATCCTAATTTGGGTGTTTTATTACCTTTGTGCATTTACTTTTACATTTCTGCTCTTTTGAACCTATCTACATCAGACTTTAGTCTCCTGAACTACACATAGGATACAGGTTGATGGACAGAGGGACATTTGTACCATCTCTCTTCACTACTGAACACACCTGAATCTCAGAAAGGGTTGAGTGCAGATTCATGTTTCAGTGCCCAGCTTCCTTCAAATTTCAAATCTAGGTAGACTTGATATGTTGTTGGCTTTCTAGTGTGTTTTAAGCCACTTTATGAACCTTTGGAAGCTTTCCTCCCTGTTCCCTTTCTCTTTGATTTTCTGTTCAGAGCCAGAGCTAGTCCTGTGGTAAATGACACAGAGTGGGTAGTTACTGGGCTAATTTAACTTGTGATCTGAAGAAGGCAACTATCTAGATCTCTTGACCTCAGCTGAGTGAAAAAGTTTCTCAAAATTCCGGTTTGCCTAATGAGATCTACTAATTTCAGTCTTCTTTTGTGGTTTTTAATGCTTTAGAAACTTTATCAGAGGCATGGGAATCTGCATGGTAAAATCATTCAAGGTATTCTTCCTGTAGTGACCTAGAAATTAGGACACTCCTTACTCCTGGAAGGCCAAAGGTAGCTGCACCATTACAACTATGAAGGTTGTTGTTTCTTAACCCTCTCTGTGGCTAAGGTATTCTGAAAATATATATGTACACTAGCACTAGTGTCCCTGAGGAACTTCAGTTAAACTAACTCTTTCCTTGTATATCCTAGAATGGTAGAATAATTTTTAATGCACAATGACAATGACTGTATGTTTTCCATTATCTTCATAATTCTATTTCTTCATCAACATTTTCCATATACTTCACAATTACTGCATCATTCTTGAGGATGGTCAAAAAAAAAAAAAAAAGATTAAAATAAAAATGCTTATGCTGCATTCCTCATAGTGAATAATTTTATATTTTGAGGTGTATTAAATTTAAAGCAACTCAAAGTATTCTTGTCACAGTGCGTCCCTGGTAGCCAGTCATATCTTTATGTCGGTACACGTACTACATTAGAAAGTTCATAACTAGATTTGCCCTAATTACATGTTTTGGAACAGCAGCTGCTTTACTATCACGGCAATAGCTAATACTACTTAAGCAGTTCAGAAAGGTAAACAGTATGAAATTTGCCAGAATTAATGGTGAGTGAACCTTCTTTGAAAGAAACGTTCTTCTACGGCCTCTATAAATAGTGTTTTACAAGAATGGGGATCCATACCATTATGGAAGAACAAAGTGGAATATTTCTTCTCTGTAACATTTGTGTGAATAACTTTCTTCTGTAGGCATAATGAATGCATGTAAATTTCAGAGAAGACAGAATATGATCTTAGGAATTATTTATATGCATTTGCAGTAGTAGCTGCAGGCTGCCACTTACCTAAAATGGTTAACACGCTCTAAATGTAACAATCACAGGTCTCAGTAGGTTATGAGAGTTCCTAATGATCCTAGGGGTTCAACAACATTTTCATGAGATATCTCTGGAAATGCATGATTTGGCGCAATGCAGCAGACAGCTGTAATAATATGAAGGCATTGTTTGTCACAACTGCAGAAATTGCAGTCTCCTGAGATTTGTATTCAGTCTAAAGTCCGGAAAATTAAAAAGTGGAATTATGTTTACGAACATAACAAACTTGCAACCTCTTTGCAAGAAGTCATTACACTATCTCAGGGATGAGGAGGTATATTTTCTGGATTGCTCAGATCAAACTACTGAAAGCATCATTAAGTTTGCCATCCTAGTGGGCTTTCATTGATACGAGTATTATTTGAGTGGGTCTTCACTACAGGGAAATATATGGATTTTCATAGTATGTTCTAATTACACATATAATTTTTTTTTACAGTGCAGTTGGCAATAAAGAAGGAATTGAATGTCATTCAGCTAGAATATTATATAAAACATACAAACGCTTCTATTCAAATACAGTCTGTGCAAGTATCCTGAATTAGTAAAAGTGATGTTAGGATCAATGTATGCTTATGTATACATAGTGCATTTTTCCCACTGGATCAAACAATCATGTCAGGTCTCTGAACTCTCCACAGGGATATTTCTTAGCATGCAAAATTTGGCCAGCTTGTGGCCTGCTGTGTGCTCAAAAGAAGTTCCCGAGGTTATTAATGGCACAAATGAAGAGTTAGTTGTGCTGCCTTCTGTGTGCCTCAGTACTCTTCCCTGATTAAAAAGTCCTGGTTTTCACACTAATTGGCAAATATGCATTTGTTCACAAGATGCAACCTTTGGAAATTAGAGATCCCCCTCTCACATTTATACCTTCATTCCTAATGTTGCTTGGAGGTGTAGAATTACCAGTAGCATAGTGGCATATTTATGAGTCTTAGTGGCATATTTATAAGTCTTTGTTTAATTACTAGTTACTGAGCTGAACACTGTTTTACATGCTGACCACCAACGGGCTGAACTTAAAGTCAGAAGAAACTTCTAATTGTATTCAGGACAAGCAAAGTCACCTTTGTGTGTAGAACAAGCTGAATCCCTGAATCTCTGATTCGATAAAGAGTATGGTTACAGAGTCTTAAAAAGATGTTTAAATTATTTTTATTTACAGAAGTAGGGTATGGGAGAGGTTATGCAATTGCTGATTCAGACATACTTCACAGCATAAGGCAGTACACATGACTGTGCCAGCCCAGGAATCATGCAAGCTGTGTGTGTTTTTCCTCTACCCATATTACCTAAACATAAATGTATTTATCTTCCATGAAGAGATGGGCTATATCTTGTCATTGTTCTTTGTGTAAAACACAAAAGAAATTAATTGAAATTAATTTCTGAGCATTGTTTTTTTCTTTCTTGAGTTTTACTTTTAAATCCATAGGTGACAGAGATTGAGCAACACCATTTTTCAGATGAAAAACTCTTTTTGTACCACCTTTTATTTCTTCCCAATTGTCTTGTTCCTCCTAATAATTTTTAATTCCTTTCTATAAGGATATCTGCGTAACTTGCATCCCTTTCTTCCTTCCTTTTCCTTCCCTTTTCTTTCTCTCTCTCCTTTTCCTTTTCGTCTCATTTTTTTCTCTCCTTCTTGCTCTACTCCTTTCTCTTTTTCTTTCCCTCTTTCTCTTAGTTAGCTTGAAAAAGCTGAAGCTTTTGTGCCTGTCCTCTCTTCTCCCTTTTCTTCAGGTTTGAAAGACATTGGAGTTTCTGGTTTTTTTCTTCTGTGAGAAGGCTGCACAAGCAGAAAGGTGTGTCTAGACCTTCAGAAAGCATGAAAATTGCTGTCACATGCTGACAGGAACTAAACGGACTAGCAGTAGATTTCCCCTATAACTCCAATTTCTTTCCATTCTAATAATCTCTACTAAAATATCTAACAATTTTAAAATAAGGTGGATGTTTTCAGGCAAAAGTGTGATAGTTAAATTGAATGCCCTGGCTTCTAAAAGGATTTGGTCTAATTTCTGAAGCATCCATCTAAGGGGACAGATAGACAAACAGCTGCCACTACCCCCTCTTTTCCAAGGGGCTTCTCCTCCTCCTCCTCCTCCTCCTCCTCCTCCTCTTAATCAAGGGGTTATTCCAGACCACAGTACTAGCAGTGGATTGTTAGAAATTCACTTGAAAATTTCTGACATATTTCATCAATTTCATTACACAACATCCTGATAAAGAACCAGCCTTATATAGTACTCATCAATTCGGTAAATGCATGGACATCTCCATTTCTGTGATTGCCAATTTATCTGTTTTGTTCTCTGTCACCACACATTTTTTTATTCTCTCTCACCTGATGACTTCACTTGGTGATGAGCTGTGACCTTTTCTAACATGTCACTGTCATGACCTGCCATATCTCTAACTGGGTGTTCTCCCTTGCTTCACTCAAGCAGCCATCTGTTAGTGCAGCTCCATCTTCCCTGCCACTTTCACACTTTGGAATCTAGACAAATGCCAGTCAGGTTGCAGCACTGAGTAGAGGAGCATGGCCCTCATGCTCTGAAAGTCCTGTGTCCCAAACACCAATAATCTATGAAATCTACTAGGACTTTTACCAATGAAAGCACAACTTCTTTCCTGTTACCCAGTTTCCCTGCCACAGTTAAAAAGTCTTGAATTTCTCTCTCTATTTCTGCTGAAGGGGTAATGTTCCATTTTCATTTTTGGCTTTTTCTATTTTCCTTATCCTTTTCACTTGTTCTTGCTGTTATCATACCTTGGTTCTCTCTCAATTTAATTTTTGTCTTCTGCCTGTGTGAATTCTGAAAATGTTCCTTTTGTTAAATCTGGCAAGCAAGAACAAGAAAAACAGTCTTTGCTTTCTCAGATGGGTAGTCAAGGGTTCTTCTAAGTCCAGCACTAATGGCAGAATCTGCATGTTGCTCTATAGCACCAGATCAGGATTATTTTTAAAATTTTTTATTTTTTATTAAATAAATCACACACAGGATGATGTGCAGTGTTTCCAAAAAGTGGGCCCCATCAATGTCATAGCCAAGTCCTCACCTAATGTAAATAAGTATTGCTTCCCTGAAGTCACATTCATGAACATGATACTTGCAATCTGGGCAGTCTCTTTTACTTAGACATATGGAATGGCCCTCCTCTCCTGCTATCCTTTCCTCTTCCCAGCCCAGGGATGCCAGCTTCACAGGAACCAAGAAAGTGAAAACCCAGCAGTTTCCCTGTCCACTCAGAATTGCTGCCTCTCCTCTGCTCTCACAGGTGTTTACTCTTTTCATGTACTTTTCTTTTTTTCCTTTTTTTGGTATGCCAGAGAAACCACAGAGAAGTGTATAATTTTGGCTGTTACTTGAAATGTTTCAGCCACAGCACAGGACAACAGGAGTCCTTCTCTGGAATCTCATGACAGCCTCTGCAAAGCTTCTGGCATTTTCATACTGAAAGGTTAGACAGTGAAAATGGCCATAACCAGAACACTCCCTTTTAGGAAACTGCTGAGAGGGTGTAACTATTAAGGTGTTGCATCAAAGGCAAAAAGTCTAGCCACAGTCTCTGAAAGAAATTGTAAATTTTATCTCAAAACCCTGAAAAAAAGAATGATGCTACAATTAACAGGAACTTTTAGACCAATGATGCCTGTTAAAGAGTCAAAAAGAGTTTTATTAGCCCAAGAAATTTATGCAATGTGTTCCTGGGATGTGCTAAACACCAAGGGGTTTCTCATACACGCAAATACAAAGACCTATTGACTCCTTTAAATTTCTCTGACGAATCAAGATAGAAGATGTCTACTTTTGATTTCTGTTATTTCAACGTAAACCTGGAATAGTTTTACAGCAGTCTCAGACTGTCCTGCTGTGGCAAAACCAACTCTGATGCTAATTATATTGCTACTACTATTATTGTTGTTGTTTTTATTAAAGACTGAGAAATTGTTTCATATATATGGTGGAATAACAGAACAAATCATATAGCTGTAATGGCAGGATTAGATCCAATGATAAAAAAGCTGGTCATTTCTAAGAAGGCCTTTAGGTAAGTTCTTTGTTATAAAAAGGTTGTTTAGGATTGGAAAAAGCACTTCTGTTTCTTCTTCTAAAACTGCCCATCTTCTTCTGTTACAGTTTAATTTTTACGGATATTAGTTAAAGAGTGGCATCCCAGAAGGGCTTATGTTAATGTCTACTTTTTAGTATATTAAATTGTTCTTTACAAATCTACTGACAAATATTACTAGGAGTAGTATTTAACCTTTCCAATTTATTGATTCCTAAGACTTTTGCCTGCTGACCTGCATAGTGAATTCAAGTCAGCAAACAACAAGCTTAGTTTTCTTAGTTACCTTTCACAGACAGTGATAAGTGCCTGTAACAAAAGTGGCCAGTCTATGAATGCCAGTGTGCTATGGACACAGGCCGAAAACCACTGATTTTAAAAAACATTTTAAAAGATTATTTAATAAAGTGCAGTGGCTTGCTACAACTAGTTTATGTTTTAAGTCAATAGAATTGTAATCAACAAAACTCAGTTGAATTTTCAAAGCTACATTCATCTTAAACTGAGGCAGTGAATGCACTGGGTTAAGAATATTTTGTTAGAAGTGTATTAAGGATAGTTTCATACCACTTCTTTACAAATAAAACATATATATTTCAAATACTAGCATAAAGTACTGTGGTTTACTATTTTGATGTTACTTTTTGTTACAAAGGAGAAGAAATTGATTGTAAATTGAGATTCACCAATTTAAAAATATTTTTAATGAAAGGGAAAAATTACCTTCTGGATGGTCTTATGCTGCTCTGTTTGGTAGGGCTGGAGATTTAACAAGTGAAATAGTAACATACAAATACAAAAATGTGACAAATGGGAATATCTGTCATTATACAGGCATTTGAAACTCACATACCTGATCTTTTCCCATACCCTACTTTGCAAACTCTTCTGCAGTGAATATATGCTTTGTTAAATAGTTTTCCCCGCTGTATTGTTACCAAATTATTATGTTATATATATAAACACATGCTTAAATGGCTATATATATATACACACACACACACGCACACACATATGTGTGCTTCTAATATTTTTCAGCAGAGACAGAGGCTATACTGGCTGATGAATATGACAGAGGAGTGGAAAAATCTCCTCTTCTTAAATAGATGACTATGCTGTATTGCCTGTCTATCATGATTTCAGGATTGGCAGTTTCTCTTTCTCCCCTTCCATTCATGAAAAGTTGTTGCATGGTTCCTTTTCTATTTCCCACTTAGCCCCAAATACAGAGCTGATCATGGTAACACTGTCACTTAATGCCATGTTCAGTGTGTTTGGTGCATGGATATGCATGGTAAACCTGCTTAATACATGTAAAATACAGTTTTAAAGAACATGGATTAGGTGGTCACCTCAGCAGGCTCTTGAAGGCTCACAAAGCTGCCTCCAGCCCCGACAGTCCCTCTCTGATGAGCCTGGGGCACTGCTATGGAAATTGGTACCTGGGCCCGTAGCTATTCCTAGTCATTCCTTAGCTTGGGACATGATTTCTTTGTTTGCCCTCCTCAGACCGTTCAAGTCAACTTCAGTTTTGAGGAAGGAGAAGGCCAGGACTCTTTCCTACCCTGTCTGAAGCCCTGAAAAAAAATGGCCTGCATTTTTCCACCCTGCAACACTCATTGCTCTAATATTAGAGACTATTCTCATCCATGCTTACTACAGGTAACATGGGAATCATGTGATTATTTTGACAAGATTCCATTTTTCTGCACTTTAATTTAGAATACTATGTGACTGTGAGAAGTACGGCAGGCAATGAATTCCAGGAAGAGAATTTTACCTGTGGTGTTGTTTCACATTCATACAAGAGGACTGAAATTGCCTGTCATTTGTTTATTTGATGACAAAGTAGAGAAATGAATGGCCTTTGTTCTGTTAATTCTCCGCTAATGGGCATCATCTGTGTTTCTACCAGTGTGTATTCATTTTTAGAGGCATTCAGCCCCCTATTACAGCTTCCAGTAATGACCTTTTTCTTCCCTGAAGGCTATGACAGAAGTCAGGTTAAAACAAAGGAAAGCCTTGGGGAGAAAAAAAGCCTAGCTATTTACATGTTGCTGGGATTTCGGTTGTCTGCAGTTCAGCTATTTCTGGCTCCTATTTGTAGCTGTCTTTTTTTTTTTTTCCCTCCCCTGAGCTATAAAACACCACAAGAAAAATGCAAAACATGTAATAATAACTATACTATTTAGGAAAGAGGGTGGGTTTTTTTCCTCAGACGTATAAGAAGGCATCATAACAGGATCAGTTCTAAGCTGTCATTCAGTTTAGCCCAGCCTTTTGTCATGACGGTTACAATGTTTTTTCAGTTTCTGATGTCTGCACCGATCTCTTGGGTCTAAATGCTTAAAATTAATCCATCTTAGTTTTAGCGTGTATTGAAACTTAGATGCCTTCTGGGAATGTAACATTTCAGAAAGTACTGAGTTCTTGATTTCTGATGGGCAGGTGCTTTTGAACTGTGTCAGGGTGAACAGCTGAACTGCTGTTTGAACTTTTTCTCTAATACTCTCCATCCTGATCTACCTCATGTTCTGTGGATAACACATCTTCGTTTTGTCTTCTTGTTGATGAGTATCATTGTTCTGACGTGAAAGAAGTAGCTTTCCCCCCAGCATGACGTCTTTCCAGCACACAAAGGAGTGGGATGGAGAACCTGATGACTCGTAAGTGCAATAGTCATATGCTTAAAACGCTATCTCATTGTGCCAGGTAACAACAATTTTGTGGCAGAGAGTGGCAAGGAAATGGGGATATGTTTATTGGGTGAAAGAGTCTGCATTTGCATTATTAGAATTCCACTCGCCTGCCCTGAGCTATCAGTTTTTCACTTTGTGGTCCAACAGAGATTGGCACCACTGCAGAGACATTTTGTTCTAGCCTTTCATCAGAAACAATACCTGCTGTTGTTCCCAAGGAGACAAACTGCTGTGCCTATGTCTTTGACCAGCAGCACACAGAGCACCTCCCTTTGCTGGGGGGGGGGGGGGGGGGGGGGGCGGCGGAGGGGGCAGGCAGTGGGGGTCTGGTGGGAGGTGGGTGTGGAACACATTGTAATTTGGGGGCTTACCAAAAAGAATAAATTCAAGAGAGCAGTTTGGAAACTCCAAAGCGTTGTGTTACAGTTACCAGGGAGTCATCTGTGTCCATTTATTTCCTTAGCACTCGTAAAAACCTGAGGTGTGTACAGTGGTGCTGAGGGTTTAGTGCTGGGGGAAGGTGGCAAGATGTCCTCCCTGGCTGGGCAGTTTTGAGAATACCCACAAAAACAGATGTGTGGTTCTCACTGAAGACCGTGGCAAGGCTTCCAGTTATTGTGAATATCAAGGAGAGTGGGGCTGCAGGAATTTTAGCTAGTTTCCTCTGTCATCCCATGCATCTTCTCATAGAGCCTTACACACTGAGCAGTAGGTTGGAATACCATATAGACAAAGCAGTTTCAGCAGGGGCTTGGGGACATGTAGTCTCTCTTAAGTATTTGAACTGTGGTGAATTCTGTTCCTTAATATCACAGATTACGTGACCACCTGAAGCACCAGAAAGTCTGTGCTGGCAGCTGGATCACCATTGATCCAGCTGACAGAGGTCCAGATCCTGTCAGCAAAAGAAGCTGGCTTGAGAGAAAGAAGCTTGTAAACCCAACAGAAGATAAGTCTGAGTGGCACTATCAGGGATGTCATGAAGTCACCAGAGCTGACAAAGGATCACAGTCAAATGTAATGTGTCACAAGTGTCAGTTAAATTCTTTTGCAGTTTAGTGCTTCGTGGTCTAGGAGAAGAGAATGCATCCGGAGGGCACATTTCATTGAATTTGCTTTTGGTTTCTCAAGCATGTTGTTCTGAGGAAGCTGAAGGGGAGGTACCTTGATAAGTTTTGACTCATAATGGCCTTTGTAATCACCTTCTGCTGTTGTATTTTCATCTTATGCAAAACCTGGCAAAACATACCCCTGTAAACGCTAAATAAACTATCCCAACGGTATGTGTGATCATTCTGGAGAAAACTGGTCTTTTCAGAAACAACCTGCTATAGAGCACTGACTAAAAAAGTTAGGGGTTTTTGTTCTTCTCCATCAATAAAAGCACAAACATGCAAGAATAAAGCAAAAACTCACTCTTACTGCGGCGGAACACAAATCCATCCAGAAACAAAGAAAAGTGTGAATGAAATGGATAAGTGAATATAAATAATCACAAAAGCCTCTTTTCTTCCTCTTGTTGTCTGTTTATAAACTCTTGGAACTTCATTCTGTTTAAATGCTACAGAACGACAGCCTCTGGATTTCTGTATCATCAGAGAATGAACTAAATAGGGCTTCATTTCCACATTTTTGGGTTCTCTTATGTTGGCCCACACAATAAACTCATTGGGTATGTATGACTGAACCTGAAGAATTCAACCTTTTTTTTTGTGTAGGGAGAGTCCTTCTAATGAAATTTGCACATAAGGATAGGAGTTACCTTTTTCCCACATCCAAGATTTTAATGCCTCTATAAATCCTCATTTAGAAGTTGTAGTTTTTAAATTTATTTAATTGCTTCCTTTAAATCAAGGGTGTTTTCAGAATGAGGTTATATTTATTCTTTTCCCTGGGGGAAACCTGAAAAATACAGATTTCTCTTGAGTTTCTGCTGCTGCTGGGTATTTGCTGGTAGCTTCTAGAGCTTTGGCTGAAACACTGATTCCCAATGTATTGCGTCTGACATGCTGGTCAGGTGAGGCTTCATGAGGGTCTTGGACTGGATTTAAAAATAGTAATAGTAAAAAACTCTGGCTAGCTGGGAATGCTGGGCTGATGGGGCAGATGGCAAGCAGGAGGTACAAACTGGTTCCATTGGATTGGTGCTAGATAAGGCACTGAAAAACAATAACTCACTGAGCTGGCCAGCCACATATTTAGCATGTTGGAAGGTGGATCTCAGTCACTCCAGTGGTTATAATTAACAATTTGGCTACTGATCACTGACCGAAGTTTGTTTACACTGCCTGAACTGTTGCAAGTTGTGTTTGGCTCAAGTGCCAAGTAAGTGCATTAATTGCACATGTCACTGTTAACCAGCACAGTTGCAAATTGCCTTGCCGTTGTGAAAATGATCTTACAGTATTCATTGTAATTGCTGATTGTGGTGTGCTTGCATCTAAATTCCTTGGGACATAAGAGGATCCTGCCTGGTGCTTGGTGCTGTATAAGACTGCCTGTCACAGGATAATGTTGGCAGGCGGTGCCAGGAAAATACTGAGACTGCGAACTGTCATCATAAGGTGTCAGTGAACTGAAGGGCACATAGCACTTCGGCAGGGGTTGCAGGTCCCTGTATCACAAACACAAGTCCAGCTCCATTTTTCTGTACAGCCTGGAGCTTGTCCTCTCCATAATAATTTAAAGAGTACAACAGCTTTTTATCCTGATTGTAAAACAGAGTTTTGGACCTGGTTGAAACAGTGGATCTGATCCAAAACGTTCTTCAGCTGACCAGTGACTATCAGCACAAGTCCCAGATTGAGCCCCATGTTAGTATCAATGTGAATGACAACTTTGTTTTTCTCGGATTCTCAGAACTTTTATGTTTGAACTGCAGACTTGCCCTTTGAAAAACAGGGAGATTTATTTATAATTGGCTAGATTTACAAGCTTGCTTTATTACATTATTTCCTGCCAGTTTCTCAATACTGAATAGAAATTATTATGAAAACTTCTTACTTCAGGGCATTTCCAAGCTAGCAGGGATGAAGCAGAACCTGTCATTGCTGGTCCAGTTTTATTTCTGGAAAAATCTGCTAAATTGAGCCAGAGTTCAAGACCACAATGGGAACACATACACATATAACTTTTGTGCACGCACACAGTGAGTTAGTTCCAACTCCTGCTGTGGGGCTTTCAGCCTGATGTCTTTGAACTATACATGAGCAGTTGTTCTGCTGACTTGATGGCCATCTTTTTTGCTTGCAATGTCCTATAAAAATTATTTTGCAAATGTATCTCAGAGTGAGGAATATCCCAATTTTCCTGTTTTGCCAACTCACTGGCTGTCAGTGCAGAAAAAGGGGAATGGGAGGAAGAATCAAACTCAGCGTGAAGTATGGGACTTCAGCCTAAAATGTAATATGGAATCTTTACCTCTAAGCAGAACTGTGGTATCTTATGCCAGAAAACAATACAGGCTCAGCCAACTAGAGATTAGCAGTTATTGTTCCAGCTTTCTGTTGCTACATTTTTTATGCTAAACCCATAAAGAGAATAAAAATCAAATCACTTTAGAGGTGGTAAAGAACTGGGCAAGGAGGTGGTAGTCACCTGTGATTTCCTTACTCTGGCACTGCATGGCTGACATCTTCCACATACTGAGAGATCTCCAGAGCACTGCATGATCTGCCCTTACTGCTGTGAGTGCATTTAATCACTGTAACATTGAGCTTCATAAGAACACCTTCAGAAATATGCAACAGCTTCATCCAAAGCCTATTGAGCTTGTAAGTGCTTTTTCTTGATTTTAATGGGGTTTGGATTAGATTGTCAGGGAACTTAGTGGAGCTGCTTCTGACATTTTTTGTGGTAACAATGTGCAGTTCAAGCTCTGACCACACTTCAGCAATTTGAAACTCAAAAGATTTCAGCGTGGAAAGTCTGTGCTTCATTACCCTGCTTGAAGGGGAGGAAGCTTAATATGTAATAGAAATCAGTATGAAAACTGCTTACTTCAGAACTTTTCCAGGCACAACTTGTTGCAGTAATCCATTTTCCTGGTGGGTGCTTCCTTCCCAGCCCTTTATGAATTGAAAAAAAACTTCATCTCTCTAAACACCCCAAGATATATTAAGATCAGGAATAGAATGCATTGGAAAAGGAAGTTTCCATACCACAGAAACTTCAGAATTTTAACATTGGTTCTAGTTTCAAACCAAGATGAGGAGTTGACATGTCAGAGTTTTTCAGAGACTGAAATATTCCCTAGACCTCTGTCAGAATTTTTTTTTTTAACTGTGTCTACCAAACCATTACTCTGAGCTGTAGATTAGAGGTACGAAATCTCTACTCACTCCTATGTCTATCGAGCTGATGAAGAAGTAGTTTCTGTGATGCTTATTTTCTTGATGAGTCTTCAAACACCCCTAGTCAGATGAGTTTGCCCATAGGTCAGTGTCTCAACAGGCTTTTCTAGCTCTACAGCCTAATTGTATCTACTTTTCCTGAATGCTGAATCTCTCCTAGTGTGTTGCCTCTTTGGTATTCCTGATAATAGCCATTCCAAAATCTCTCTCTGCGTTTTGTCCATGTTATGGGTGGATGCTGAAAAAATTAATTCTGCTTTCCTGTTTCTTGCTAATTCTCATCAGGTTTCTGGGAGGATGGTGACATATTTTCATCCATACCAGTGAGTTCTCTGCAACCTTGATGGAAACCGAAAATAATGTTATGGAAATGATGTAGGAAATGACATACTCTCATCTCAACTCAGCAAAATCTATGTTTCTTCTGCTCATAGAGACAAAAGTTTTTGTTTTAATGAACTATGTATTTTTTCAGGAGCACCTTAATATTTCCTTGTCTGATCTTTTGCTTTCAGAAGAGTCCAGGCTATGTAATGTTTTCATGTAAGAGCTTCTAAAAAGTTATATAAGAGATCTGGAGTAGTGTTTTTTTATTTTAAAGCACCAGTGACTCCATTGGAAACACTACCAACCTTTTTACTGAATGTAATTACCTTGAAAAGATGGAAGAAAGATTTCCCTAGGTAGTGAAGGGGGAAAAAATGAAAAAAGAAAAGAAAAAAAGCAGTTAATTTGGAAACATATTTTATTTCAGGAATTAGTTAATCAGTCATACTGGTCTTTAATGAAAATTTCATGTATATTCCCAGATCCCTGGATATCTATTAAGGCAGATAATCTAACAGAGTCAAGGAATAAGCTTTGCAGAAATGTTAGGGAGAAACAGGAAAATTATTTAATTTCATCAAAATTTCTAATGGCTTAAAATTATCTAAGAGTCTACCAAGTGCAGGAAAATTAAAACATATTTTTTACATACCACATAAGTTTTGGTATTCACAAAAAGTCTTTATTTTGCTCATAATTCCATTTGAAATACAACATTTCAGCAGAAGAATTACTTTTGTGCTATACATTGGCAATGGCTGTCCAGATCAAAAAGAACAATGAACCTTGATATAACTTCATTTCACACCTGAGATTTCTCTGGTGGTTTTCTCTACAAGTTGTGACCTAGCTTCAAATTGTGCAATTTATACATTAACTTTAATCAGAGTACAGCCTGTGGCAACATGTGAGCTGATGACTCATAAAGTTAAAAAGTCTTTCAAGTAGTGAAGGCTGGGTTTGAAATTGATTGTCTCATACCTGGATTTAAGATTCAGCCCTTTTCACATCCAGGCAGTTTTAAAATGTTCGTTTTAAAATGAGTGAAGGCATGCAGATTTGGATACCACTCTAGACTGAATCATTAAGTGAATATAATATACATTATGAGCAGAAATAAAAGGGAATTCTGGCCTTTCCTCTGATACCTGGGTTCTTCAGCAGGACTATTCTCACTGAGGGTGCTAGTGAGCTGTAATGCATTTAAAGGAAATTCATCTGATTTCTAGGCATGATGTCATACAGTTTTCAGATCATGAAAGTGATTTTTTTCTCTGTGTTTGGTTTGTGTCTGGCGGGATTTTTGTACTGGAGGAGGGGGCTGCTGGCTTGTGTTTGATGGGGTTTTGGTAGCGAGGGAGGGGGCTGATGGACCCAGACTCTGTAAGAAGCTTTGAGAAAGCTCCTCTGGCTCCAAGTCACCTGCACCTCTGACAAAACCTGAGCCAGTCAGCCTCTTTGTGACGAACATTTTTAAGAGGGGAAACTTGTTTGTCAAGGGCCTTTTGTTTCGGGAGCTCTCTTTTTTTCTTCCTTTTCTTTTTTTTTTTTTTTTTTTGGAGGGGAGTAGGACAGAGGGACACAACCTGTGTGCGGAAACCCAGTTTATTGAGGAAGAAGGCGGGGAGACTCTCCGGAGCGGCCATTTCCCTTCAGCCTGTGGCGAGCCGGCAGGCAGTATGCAGCCCATGGAGGAGACCATGCTAGTGCAGGGACCTTGCAGTCCTCAGAGATCACCAGTGGAGAAAAGTTCCTGAAAAAGGCCGTGACTCTGAGGGACATCTGTGCTGGGGTGGTTTGCTGCTGGGAGAACTGCTACCTGTGGGAGACCCCCGCGCTAGTTGGAGAAGTTTGTGGAGGACTGTCTCCGGTGGGAAAGACACCACATTGCCACAGGGAGGGACTGCGAGGAGTGTTTCCCTTGAGGAGGAAGGAGCAGAAAAAGCAACACGGAGCAGACTGGGACTGACTGTGACCCCCATCATCTGCCCCGCCTGTGCTGCATTGAGGGAGGAGTTAGCAAAGCTGGGCCTGGGAAAGAAGGGAGAGGTAGGGAGGAAATGTATTTGACATCCTGTTGGTTTTTTTTCTCACTGCCCTAGTCTGAGTGGATTGGTGAATTGGTAGTGATTTTTTGGTTTAAATTAAATTGATTTTGTTTCCCCAAGTTGAGTCAGTCTTTTGCCCATAACCATGATTGGTGAGTGAGCCCTCCCTGTCCTTTGTCTTGACCCTTAAGCCTTTTGTTTTATTTTCTCTTGCTGGAATGAGAGAGCAGCTGTGGGGTGCTTGGTTGCCAGCTGGGTCTAGACCACAACACACGTGTTGTCCGTACTAAGACATTCATGAAAGTTAAAGCAAACCAATCTGTGTATATCAAAGGTGGTTCAACTCCTACAAGGGTATTCTTATTCAGAAATAAATAGACCTAAATCTTTCATGATATCACTGGTATAATTTATGTATCTGTGCAGAGTAAACACAGTCAAGATAATCTTAACTTTGCTTCAGCTATCTAACCGTTATTTGTCATGATGTTTCTAATGTGACAAAACGTCTCTTGCAGTCTCAGTATGATTAGGTTTTCAAGGAAGTTTATCATTTATGCATGACTGTTGCTCCATTAGCTCTCGTTAATTCCCCTGGAGACATCATAATCTAATGCAGAAGTATGGGAGACTGACCCAGTTCCGACCCAGTAGAAGAGAGAGTAAAGTCAAAGAAATTTGATGATAGCTTTCATCAAGCCTAAAACTAAACCTGTAATGATTTAAATTAAGTTAATTATACTATCAATAAGACAGATAATCAAGGAAACTTCTGTCGTGCCACTAGTAAAATAATGATGTTAGAAATGGAAATTGACTTGCTAAAAGTAGATACTGGATATTAATCAAAGACTACGTTTTCACAGACAAGTGAAAAGAAAGTGTGAAACCCAGAATTACATCTCACCCTAGCAGAGGTCTGCAGTTCTGCACTCAGATTTGCACAAATAAGGAATATTAGTCCGAATGTTTAAGTGGGCAAGTTACACATACATCTTTTATGTGCCTGGATGGTAAGTGCCCTATTTGCTCTTACCAATTTCTAGGACCCAGCTGTCTGCTTTAATTGAAACTCACAGATGTGGAAAAATGTAAAACTGAAATAAGCACTTTATTTAAAATTCCCTGTGTTTATATATATTCTCTCTTTGGCTAAGAGTCTTAGCAAAAACTCTTTAGAAGTAGAATTTATACACAAATATGTCTTCACTGCTTACTTTGCAGGCCAGAATGCTAGAAGACTTTTCATTTTCTAGTATGTATAAAGATAATTATAATACTGTATGGACTTGCTTAATTTCTTGGATTTCAAATATTCACGTGAAAAATTCATAACTTGGATACAGAATTCAAAGTTCAAACAAAAGGTCTACATTAGCACTCTGTTGAATAAATTTATATTCCATGTATTTAATTATGAATTTATATTTGATTCTCCTGGGAACAATAGGATTTTTTTGCAAACTGAGAAGCCTAGTTTATCAATTCAGGTTTTAAAATGTTGGACAAAACAATTTGCATATAAGCATAAAGACAGTTTCAGAGCAGTTAATTGCGTTTATGATTCTCGGTCCTTTTGTGTTATTCATTCCCTCCTTCTTATCAGTTCTTTAACAACGTCTGAACACAAATACGGATAGTGTGGAATGGGATTATAGTCAAACATAAATAAAACCCCACCGTTTTCCCAACTGCATAGTAGGTAAAGTTTCATGGAGATCTTAGCCATGTTACTACTTATCTGTGCTGCTCTTTCCTTTCATCGGTCTGTTTGTTTCCTATCTGTTTTCTTACCTAGTTCAGACTTTTTTTTTTTTTTTTTTTTTTTTTTTTGGTGAAACTCTTTAAGTGTAATTTCTGGTAGGACTCTGATCAAGAAATGTTCACAATGCCCTAGAAGAACAACCTTCAACAATTTTCTTTTCTTTCTCTGGACTGCAAAAGCCATTGGGTACTAACCTGCTCACTGTCTCATGTCTGAATTCAGTTCAAACTCCCAGCCAGATTTGCTCAGCCTCTTTCATTGCTAAGGTGCTTTATGGCCCTCTAGAGATGCTGAGGGGAAAATTTGGCAGTAATTAGTTGCAAAGATGGATCGAGCAGTCAGTCAGTAGGTGCTCATGTTGAACTGCACATCTTTCTTTCTTGCCAGATCGTTGGCTGTGATCGCCAGCTGGGAAGCACTGTGAAGGAAGATAACTGTGGGGTCTGCAATGGCGATGGGTCCACCTGCCGGCTGGTTCGAGGCCAGTATAAGTCACAGCTCTCAGCAAATAAATGTAAGCTGTCCCTCTGGTAAAGTGCCAACTTCTCCATTTAGTGAAATAAGCATTTCTTACAAGCTAGATTTCACCCCACTATTTCTCAGATAGTTGAATGATCATGGTCAATCTGGTTGTCCCTACAGTTTCTTCCCTCTTGGGTTAAATCAGGCTTGGACAGACTACAGCTCTGGCCTTGGAGGTGGACAGAATATTGTGGAAAGTTGTCACCAGTATATTCCCCATCTCAACTGACTAGTTTCTCAGGAGAAGCAGAAGAACGAGAAGAGCTGGTTCTGTTCACAGTGCTCTGGATGTATTAGCTGGCTAGACATAGAACTCACTCCACACTGCTCTGAAGAGTGGTTTATGCTGCTCCACAGCAGAGAGTAATCCTGTGGGGATGGTGGTACCAATCTGGCACAACGCTCCCTCACAGACCTATGCTCACAGCATGTTTGCCTGCATGCTGAGCACAATTGCTCAGTCCTAGGGTGTACTGAGGTGCCTAAGTCACCAGAAGGTGCCTAGATCGATGGATACGAACTGGCATGGACTTTCCTGCACACTGAGCCAGCTTCAACTGAGAGTGGTAAAGTAGTACTAGAGTGCCCCAGTGACAGTGTTAGTTTGTCCTGGACCCCAGGAGGCTTTTCAGCCTAGTTACAGCAACATAGATGGCAATATAAAAGTTTTGGGATGAGAGATAAGGCATGTCTGGTCAGTTTGGAGAAAGGTAGAAAGGTAGGTGTACTTTTATGCCTATGTAGACACACCTAAGGAATCATGTGTGCTAGCCTGCAATTCCTTCCACAGCCTTACTCAGTGGCATTAGAGTTTAATCAGACCAGTTCTACCACTCCGGAGCAATTTTTCCAGTGGTGAATAGCACATGACCTAAAAGATTAAAATAGCAGCGTAATATCTGCTGAAGACTGTCTGTGCACCCTTCCTGTAGAGGTAACATTCAGTTTCAATAAGGAGCAGTGAGAGGTCCTTTTACAAAAATGTCTCTCTGTCAGAGAATATCTTCTTGGGTATGGAGCGCAGCACACGGAGCAGCAGCTAGCACAGTGCAGCTCTGTGTGTGTGTTTGTAACTGAGAGGGAGAGAGTAGGAGAAGAGAGGGAAGGAGGGAGGGAGGGAGGGGGGGAGGAAGGAAGGCAGGCAGGAAGGAAGGCAGGCAGGCAGGCAGGCAGGAAGGCAGGAAGGAAGGAAGGAGGGAGGGAGGGAGGGAGGGAGGAAGGAAGAAAATTAAAGGGAGAAAGAAAGGAAAAAACCCTATTTTGGGTGAAGGAAGGAAAAGAATAAGAGTTCAATTGCTGAGGCAGAGCTGGACATTAGATGGCAAAAGAAATCATTCACTAACATTTAGGAATGGAATTTCACCTCAGTGTTACTGTTTCTACGATGTGCATGAACAGATTCAGCAATCTCCAGGCTGCTTGAGACATGGTAGTATTTGTGAACTTTTTTGGCAAATGTCTTTTCCTGTAGGAATAATTCATTGTTTTTCAGGTGCTTTGTGGTAAAAGGTGTTCCTCTCTTTTCTGCTGAGGATAAAGGCACTAATACATTATGCATAGTACTGAAATAATAAAACAGATTCCCTACTTGCAATGGTTTGCTATTAAATATAATGAAGTAGAAGAATTAAAAATAATGAGGTAGAGGAGCAGATGGAAGAGAGCATAGTCTTAGAGCAAGACAAATGTGAAAAAAAATCATTTGAGGGTGGATTGGTTAGACACATTTGCATGCAATTAATTGCTATACAGAACTGAAGTAGATAATTGGGTTTTATGCGCACTCTGTATAAACCACATTATTCTCTCCCCTGCTGTAGACATAAAAGTCTATATGTATGCAACACAGTATGAATTTTTAATATATCAAAAGGAAGTGCTCCTTTAAATTGGCTTTTTACAATTGTAAAGGCACGCTTACAGATCTCCTTCACGTGTGAATTAATATGAATTTTTTTTGAGATTTATTTCCAAATGTCTTATTTACATGTCATGAAAATCTGAGATTTTAAATGCTGAAAAGCTTTTAAAAATCTACTCTGTATTTAGTTTCTGCACTTACTCTCCCCAGCACTGTTTAAATATCTGTCGCTTTTGCACTTTGTTTTAGCATCTTGCTTATTTGTCACTGCAAACTTTTCTACATAAGCATATCTGGGATTAAGGCCTGATTTATTTGCTAGAATGACTTGATTACATTTGGATTAATTCCAAGTTATCTCTAGAAAATAATCCTTTTTTCTCAAAAACTATGTCTATTTTGTCCATGGTGTGATCAAGACTTTAAAAGCATATGTGAGCCAGACTGTCATGCAACATAAGAAAAATCAGAAGAGGCACGTGCAGTAGAGACCAGATACCAGCAGAGACATTCTGTGGGCTCACTTGGATTTTTCTTTGCCTAACAGAGCACAACATTCCATTTTGAGAACTGTGCTAAGGAAGTTGGACAGTGACCATCATTCCAACGCTATCCCAATTGTTTCTAAAGTTGTTTGTATCTCATAACTACCCCAGACACAGTCCTGAGCTCATCATATGAAATTCATTCTCTCTTGGTGCTCATATCCAGTTCTCTTCTCCATGCTGTTTATATCATGCAGAGGGATAAGAGGATAGTACTAGAAAGAAATTCATAGATCTTTTAAACACTTATCACATGCTGCAGGAACAGCTTCCTCAGTATTTATAGGCGTAGTATGCATTTCCCAGTGGCCTTAGAAACAGAAGCATGGCAGGTCACAAGGCAATGTAACATTGAATTCTGTCTTACATTTTTATGAAAAAGGAAACACCTGTCTCTATGCCTTTTTTTCTATTTAAAAAAAAAAAAAAAAGGCTGCAAAAGACTTTGTTCATTCCAGAAACATCCTTTCCTCTTAGTCTTAGGCTTTGATGGTTCAATTTTTCTAAGTTTACAGAAAGTGAATCATTCTTTTTTTTTCTAATATCTCCTTTTGGAAAGAGCATTTGTATTTTCCTATGGAGATAAGCTGTGTTTAAGCAGGCTTCTTTATATTCAGCAAGGAGTTGTAAGTGGTGTGTGAATTCTGCTCATCACCAAAGAATTGGCATTTACTAGCAAAGCAGATTACTTAAAAAAGAGGACTCTAGAATTTGCTATGCTGAGGTAGAATAGATATTTATCTGATTATTCTTGCCATGGTTGTCAAAAATAGATGCAGTTCCAGATTTCCATTGAATGTAAGCACAAATGGGGAAATAGAAACAACTCCATATTTCATGAGAACTCACAGTTACACCATTTGGACAAAACCCAGATTCAAAATGCAAAACCAGAAGAAACTGATCTCTCAAGGGAATCTGATAAGTGTACCTGACATATAACCTTTGCCTAAATCCTTGCACTTTCTTCACAGCCCTGGGCCACTGTCCTCCCAGTTATCTGGTACTATCCCTTGCCTCCCTATGCATCTTCTCTGGAGGAAACAAAGAGCCTGTTCATTTTGCAGCTTTTCTTCAGTGTTGCAGACGGCTGCTCCACAATCTGCCTCTCTGATTATTGTTGGAGGGAGTTGTGACTAAATATTACCATGCTTACTTTCACATGTCTTTTTTCAGGAAATGTCTCCTTCTTATCACTGTTAATGTCAGGAAATTATCCTTCAGTCCCCAATGCTTCTGCTTTGTGAAAGCAGGAAACACTGTGATAAGCATAAATCCTACTGAGCTTTGCATTTCACATAAAGTGTGCTAGGATTTCAAATGGAGAGCAACAACAAGATCAGGTGAAATATAGTCCTAGCAATACCCTG
Source organism: Bucorvus abyssinicus (assembly GCA_009769605.1). Taxonomy (NCBI): domain Eukaryota; kingdom Metazoa; phylum Chordata; class Aves; order Bucerotiformes; family Bucorvidae; genus Bucorvus; species Bucorvus abyssinicus. Next base: position 35,775,631 of record CM020063.1, read on the forward strand.
GGGCAGAAAAGACATCCTAAGAATATATGATATATAAGCTTGCCCAATCTTTAAATGGTCCGATTTTTCTGTGACATCAGTGAGTTGTTAACTCTCCAACACAAAGCTTGTAACTGAGAGACAGTCAAATATAATAATGACATGGGACTGTCTTTAAATAAGAATTGTAAAAAGACCATTAACATTTTCTGAAAATCTGAACTTATTTTCTTCCCAGTAAGTGTCATTCCAATAAACGTGATATATATATAAGCACACTGATATGTCATACTCATGGATTTTGGTCCCCAAAATGGATAAACCATATTTATCCTACTGGGTATCTTGAATATGAGAGCCAGAATGGTACCAATCAAATCGGCATGAGAATATCAGTATTTAATGACTTTTGTAAGATTTGAAGATTTGTCTTTTCAAACAGAAAATTTGAATTCTGTGTAGAAAGGAGAGTAATCTATCTTTGCTAATTAATATGTATCAGATATGTGTATGAGCATGATGACTAGAGTTTAATTCCAGTGTTACAGAAGTCTTAGGAGACACTGAAATTTCTGGATTGGTTGGGGAAACATCAAATCAGATTTTGAAAATGGAGACAAGCTTCAGAAGAGCCTGGGCACATGAACAGGCTTTATCTCCACGCAACTCTTTTGACACTCAGATATTTATCAGACTGCCTACATTTGCTGTCTCACTTCTGGGGTATTAAGAGGCAAAAAAAGTATGAATATTTCATCCCCTAAAGCTCTCCAATATAGGAGTGTCAAAATTTCCTCTGACATGAGTGAATTTACAATTTAAAAGGATTCTAGTTCATGTTTTTGAGAGATTATAGTTTGGATGAATTAATGTGTTGTTTAAAAGAAGTCCCTGTTTCTTGTAGTTTTCCCTCTTTCTGTTGCCTCTCTTCACTTTTTGACATGAAATGATAACATTAATAAGTATTTTGCAGGTAACTGAGAAGCCTGGTTTAGCTAGGCTGGAACAGTTTTCCCAGTTTGGTCTCGTCAGAAACTTAAGACCCCAGCTCATACGTTTGGATGAAAGATAATATGGTTTTATTGGCTGAGTTAGCCTTACCTGAGAAAGGAAAACATTGCTTTGAGAGCAGAGCTATAGCTATTGCTAGTGGGCGTTACATGACACAGATGTGAGTGGTTCTAAGGAACAGATAGTGGAAGGGTCGTCGTTCCTCTTATGTCTACCATCTCACCTCAAAAAATCCTATTAGGCATGCTTACTTTTTCTTTTCTGACTTCCATTTATAGCAGGAGTCAGCAAGGACAGGGAAAGGTGAATGAAAAGCCTATGCATGCTGGTTAGTCCAGGTCAGCATTCTCTGGGCACCCACTCCACAACCCAGGCATAGAGCTGGGAGCATTTTTCAGCATCTTTCCACATCTTTCCTTCCTGTCTCCCCTCAGGACATTACTAAGCTTGCTGCTGCTTTAGAAATGCTGACCCAACTATCTTTCACAGCAGCATGTGACCTACATTCTAATTCACACCTCAGTTTAAATCCAGTTGGTCAATCTCCCATGGGTTTCATAGGTGTAAGATCCTGCTCTAAGACCTGTTTACGTGACACGGGCTTCTGTTTTTCCAGGGACTTTCTGTTAGTTTTGTGGAAAGGGAAGCAGAATTATAGCACTTCTAGTCATTAAAATAAAAGGTGTGAAAGGGAAGGCATGCCTGAGGGCAGTGGGAGATCATCATCACATAGCATGGGCAGGATCAGGGAGAAGCTGTAGGGTTCAACTGGGAAAGAGTCAAGTGGAGGAATGGGCTGTTCTGGTTAAATAGGCTGAATAGGCTTATGCTTCTCTACTTCACCACAAACACCAATTCAAAAGACTTGGAAGAGGTTTAAGTGGGGTCATGGTGAAACAGAAAGCTATCAGTTATTCTTGAAATTCAGAAATGGTTGTGAAATAGTTGGGAAAAAAAAAAATCAACAGGTTTCTGTTCTTCTAAGTAGAAGGTTCTTACCACATTTAACAGGTTCTTTTTTCAGATTTTTAATGTTGTCTCATAATTCATAGGGTTGTTTAATTGGTCCAAAACTTTTTCTTTTGACTGCCTTGTAAGCACCTATATTGCTGCTTATTTGGAAACTATTCTTTGCTATATTTCTTTGCTTATTCACTCCATGCATTTTTGCCATCCCACAGTGAATGATACAGTGGTTGCTATTCCCTATGGAAGCAGGCAAGTTCGCCTTGTGCTGAAAGGATCTGATCATTTATGTAAGTAGAAAAATTTAGTGCACGTTTGTTGAAGAAAGCCTTGCTAACCCACAGCGCTCTGTTTACACTGTGGTGTCTGGTTTCCTTCTCTCAGACCACTGATTTCGAAACAGGGATGAGATCTGCCCTCGGAAGCTCTCCTTGGGCTGTTACATCAGTGATACACACTCTTTTCAGAGCAGAGCTTGGCCAACATTGCAGAATCCTTTGCTCCTCCATAATTTTTCAGCCATTCTGTTTGTTTATCCTTTGGCTGGCTCACTTGGTGCCAAAAGTTTTTGTTTAAAATTAATAAAATATATCCCACTGAGTGAAGAAATATTGAGGACAGTGAAGTATAAGCTTCTCTACAGCTGACCTTAGCCATCAAGCTACTCATGACTTTAACACGTCCATTATGATAATACCTCTCACTTCCATAGATACATTTGTGCATGCACAGATGCTCAAAATCATAGTCTAAAGATCAGAAACACCATGCACAAGTCAAAACATGCTCCTTAGTAGTGATATTGCTCCAAGGAGTTTAGACCACTGAGTGCTGCTAGCGGGTAACTTGGTGGCTATAACACCTCCCTGGTTCATCTGTCAGGGAGCTGTGTATCCTTCTTCTCTGGGAGGAAAGTCTCAGAATTTGAGAATACTCTGAGAGAGCTAAAGGCAAATCCATTTATTTCATGAAGAGAATGTCCTTACATCCCTCTCTCTTACCTTCCAGTGCAGTAGCTACTCACAATCTGCTCCTTTTTTCATCATCAGCAAATGAACACTAGAGTGTTGGTATCTAGGATTTACTGCCAGAAAAAAACTCATGAACTGTATTGCATAACCTCCCCGAAGCATGAACTATTGTAGGTAAGTAGGGCTCCCCTTCTCCTTTTCCAAAAGGTAATAGGACTTCCCTGCAGCACAGACCAGTTAGAGTCCTCTGTGCTTATAAATACAAGCATTAGTGTCAGCAAGTAGGTGAAACACCTGATCATTCCCACTGTCTCCAGGCTTCTTTCACCCAAAGAACTTACACTGAGTGGCAAAATAAGGGGTCGTTTCTCAGTCCTGTTCTGTAGCTTGCTTGAGAAAGCAATGGGCATGCCTAAGCTTTTAATGAATCTTTAGATTCAGAGCTGTGAAAAAAGACCAGCAAATTACAGGTTATAAGCTAAGAAAAAATACGTTTTTCTTAGAAGTTCAGATGCTGGCTGTACTTCAATTTTAAGTGGCCCTTCAGGTACTCCTGAGCTGCTCTACTGTGTTCTTATTACTTTCCCGGTAAATGATTTACACAATTCCTTTCACTCCTGTCTTCTTTCCCAGTATAGATATTTTCTTCCAAGGTAGAAAAATTTCATACTTTTATTATTGTTTCAGAGAAATTGAACTATAAGACAGCTTAGAAAGAAATGAGATTTCAGCAGAAGAGATTGATCTAAAGCTGTCTTCAGTCAGGCCATATCACATTTCAGTACGAAAAGATTTGAATCAGCGAGTATTGCCTGAGTCACTGGTTAAGATTTAGATTAACTGCTCTGTGTAAACATGAAAAAGTCGAAATACATCTCTTTCTTATTGCAGATGTCTCCATGAGTCTTTCTGTTTGCCCATCAAAGGATTTTATATATGTATGAGCTACTTTGAGGGGGAGTGAGTATTTTGCCCTGTGAACTTCAGTTGTGAGAGAAGTCAACAGGAGGTCGACTATATACACACAAGTCTTAAAACCATCTTTATCCCTGATGCATGCAGCCTAGTCCCGAAACAAATATATGAGCAAGCACTTCACAAAGGAAGACACTAGTCTCATTTAAAACAGAGGAATTCATTAATACAGAGCAAATTCGTAGTGTACTGCCTCAGCAACTTTATTAACTCCCATGACTCATCCTGAAAAGCAGTCTAATTACTGCAATTATCTTTTTTCCGCTAATTAATAGCTTAATACATGCTAATAAAAACATTTTTCCCATTTGCTGCCTCTGAAAATATGATTCCATTACAGATTAATAGTATGTTGCCACCTAATTCAGATTTTACCTTGGCTGCCTCCCTGTGTGGGAGAAGACTTTTGTGCATGATTCCACAAATACACGCGAAAGGATTACAGATTTGCAATCCTTATGATGAACTGCATTTTCACTTTGAAATAACTACAAGAAATTTTTTACTGTTGAACGTGCTGTAAAGCGTAATCTGGAGTTGGTGGGAAGGCTAACTAGATGGTGGAACAGAAGTATTTTCTGACTGTCGATTACCATTTAATAAATTATTTAATATGTTTATTGTTATTTAACAATCAGAAGCAACTGCTACCCAACAGTATGTTAATACCCACTTTTGGGGAGCTGTGAATGCAGAGAGAGACGTGAAGCTCAGCAGCACTCCCCTTCCCTTCCTGCTTCTCTGGAATGGATCAGACTCCTTTTGGAGAAGAGGCAAGATTGCTGTCATACCGATCTTTCAACCCTGGACATCTTGCTTTCAGTTAATTACCTACCACAGCAACATGTGCTTAGTTACCGCCTTGGAACTGAAAGAGGGAACAGCAACTTAACAAAGCCAGCACTCATGGGTGAAGGTCTGAGTCATGCTCCGTGTAGGAGCGTTACTCACTGAGAGTGAGTTAAATGACTGCAGATATGCTTGAGTAGGCTTGGATTAATACATCTGGAAGAGAGTAAATACATGACCTATGGGAGAGGAGGTAAATGCAGAGCTAGAAATCAAAGGGTTGAACAAAGCCAAAAAGCAGATGGAGGAGAAAAAGGAAAGTGTGGGAATGTGAATAAACTACGGAAAAGAACAAAAAAAGTTGGATTATCACTAATTTAGGAGGCAAATCTGCACAACCACTGTTTTGTGTTTGTTTTCTTTTTCTGCTCTCACATCAAATTATAATGCTCTAGTTTGCTGTTGATTTTTTTGTCAGATTTGGAAACCAAGACTCTCCAAGGTGTGAAGAGTGAAAACAGCCTCAGCTCCACAGGCTCTTTCCTCATGGACAATTCTAGCATCGACTTCCAGAAGTTTCCTGACAAGGAGATATTAAGAATATCTGGGCCTCTCACTGCTGACTTCACTGTTAAGGTGAGAGTCATTGGTCATTGACCTCTCAGAACAACATAAAGTAAGACACGATGCATTAGAAAGATGAGATTTTTCTAGATCTTAATTTTCGAGTAGTTATTTACCATACAGCCTAGCTGACGCCAGCCCTTGAACTCTACATGAAATTCTTTAAATATGTGTTGAAAGCCACATTGGAGACTCCTTAGGGAAGAGACTGAGTTTATGCCAAGAAAGGCATACCCAGTGCGTGCCCTAAAGAGAAAAGATTAACTCATTCCAAGACAAGGCTGATTACTTTCTATATGTGCTGCTGAGGTACATATAAATCAAGGACATGCAGCTTACATTGTGACAAGAAAAAAGGAAGTCTGTACCTTTGGCCCATAATTCGTGGGGTTTATACTCATGTAATACTAGAATGAGGTCCCCAAGCTCGAAATAAATGGGATGACTTTGCTTCAGAAGTCATGGTGTCATTTTGGTGTTGCACTGGCAATAAGAATAAAACTGTTCCCTTGCACTAGAGCTTTTCTATTCTTCCAGGTAATACAAAACACATTGCTGGAAGCAATGCACACATTCTGTGGGAAAACACACATACAAAAATGATCATTTGGGAATTACAATAAAATAAATCCTTTTCCAGTAGACTCAAGGAACTTGAAGGATTTCAGCTGTAAAACTGTAAAACCTGTATCATGTCCAGGATTACATAAATTTTTCACCATCCGTCCCAGAGGTAGCTGACATTTGCTTCAACCTAGAGCTGATGGCATCTAGAAGTTTGAACAGTGAACTGGAAAATGTGTTAGGTGATTGGGTTGGGTTAAGCTGTGCTGGAATGGCTTAGCTCAGGAAGCAGCAGAGCCCTGTAGACTGTCTCCTACCCATCTTGGTATGTTAGCAGCACAAAAAGCAAGCTGAAATTATCAGGACTGGTTCACAAGAAGAAGCCTGACTTGAAGAATGCATTCTTTTCTCTTTGAAGGTCAGAATGCAAATAGCTTAATGAAACAGATGCTGGTGAATTAATGTCTAAAACACTTTTACCTGTATTACAGATAATGTTCAGATGACAAACATCAGTGCAATGTAAACACTATTGCACACTGTATTATTTGTGTGGTCTACGGATTTAAGGCAGCCTGGTTAGTTAGAACATACCTGTTGGGGACAGCTGGTCATGTAGACCAATGGACCTGAAATGGTAATAAGGGTTGGCCTGTGGTCCTGGTATTTCCACTATTATCTTTTATGACAGAGAAAAGACCTTTATCTCTTGGTGCTTGCGTTTCCTTCTCTATCAAAGCAAGGTATGAAGCGCTGGTTAAATCAAAGGCCAATATGAGTGTACCAGCTGGCTAAGAGTGGGCAGAACAGATAGTGCTGAGCTGAGATTAAGCTATTTAAATAGTTCTGCTACATGTTTGCGCCTTTTGAAAGGCAGAGTAGCATGGCATTAATTTATTGACATATCTGTTCGCTTAAGTGGATGTAGAAAAATGCACCAACTGTTCACCGTTGTAGGATCTTTTCTAAGGTTAGCATTAGATTTTGACTTGGATTGGGCATTTAAGAATTTCTTGAATTTTAATCACAGGAGTTTTTTTAATAAACAGTTATAGAAGATGCTTTAAGTATTGTTTCATGCAACAAGGATGTTATTCTATACTATTTAATTATTTTTGCAACAAGATTTTTTAGCTTCTGGATGTTTAATATGTTAGATTTTGTTTTATATAGGAGTGTACATACAAATGAGTCTAATACAGGAGCACCAAGATGCATGCATACCTCTCAGTTGTGTTAGACTTGGCAACAGCTTTCCATACTTACTATAGCCATGACTATTTTGCCTTCAGCTTTCGAAGGTAAAGTACTTTTAAAAAATCAGATTAAAGTCTTCTCTGTGGTATTAGCACAAAGTGAAGTATCTTTGTGTGTCAAGATTTACTTTCCTGGGACGAGGCAGGTTTTATGCAAACAGATCTAAAAGAATTTGGAAATGTAGCAGATCTCTAGTTTTAGGATCATTGTCTACAGTATGACTGTTACGACACTTCTCAATTGACCCTGAATGCTTTTATTCAGAAAGGTCAAGTCAGACACCTGGATATAATTCGGAAGTAGAAACTCAATGTGGGAGTTGGTATTTAAGTTTCTTTATTGGTGTGTTTTAAATTTTCTTTATGAAGTGCTTTAAAATTTCAAGAGAAAAACCCATGCTGTTCCTGTAGGAGCTGAGTTGTATAATTGCTAGTTTTCTTGACTTCGTGATAGTCAGCAGTTCATTCATTTTGTGCTAAACTCTTGGCAATCTTTTCACAAGATATGTAAATAGTAAAAATAATTCAGCAAACAGCTCTCTTTTAAAAAAATAAAGGTGTTACCACAAAATAGAAGAACTGGCATTTTTAATGTTCTTATTTTTTTATATTCGTAGTTTGAGAATTATAAATCTCTGTTATAAAGATTTAACATTTGAAAGGCAGAACTTGAAAAGATGCCAGTAAAGTAAATTTCACTTGAATTTTCTTCCTACATTCTGAGGATTCCTCTGTTTTGATGTTTTTAATAAAAAATTCTGATTCTTGTGAATAGAAATGTTTTTTTCCTAAAAGAAAATTGTACCATGTTTCACAAAATCCTGGTGAAATGAAGGTCAGTTCCACTTGGAAATCTTTCTGACTGACTCTGTGATCTGCAGAACAGAGCCGTAATGTCACACGAGGGAACTTGCCTTTTATGGGACAGCTGCCACTGATCTGTTGGGTGGCCAAGGTCACGTATTCACCTTTGTGCTAAAAAGTCACCTCTGTCAATACTGTCTGTTTCAGACAGAAAATAGAGAAACTTGGAGTGACCATTTCATGTACACACCTGCACTCCTTTGAGGAGGATGATTCAAAACTGTCAGATGGGGCCTAGAGCTGATAATGTAATGTTAACAGTCATTAATAGTCAACTATTTAAAGCAATCAGCACTGCAAATATGAACCATCAGAGTCACAGGCTTACCGAAACAGCCAGTAGGGTTTGTTAGGAAAGGGTTGGGGCTGGCAAAGCACAGCTTGTTAGGGTTTGTTTTACAGGCTGTGGTTTTCACATAGCTAGGGTCCTAGCCCTTGTGGCAGAGGTGTGAGGCAGCAAAGACCAGTGGGTTTAAAATAAGGTCTAGTAAAGGCTGTTGTCTAGACTTGGGGCTGGTTTGGAGAAGAAACCACTGTTGGCCTAGAGCTAGACTAGACAAGTTTTACGCTGGTTTTCAATCCCTGGTATCAAGATGAAGGCTTGCTCATAGGACCTGCATGGACCAGCAGCTTTGCATCTGGGATCTATATGGTTTGTCAGATAAATCTTTGTCTGGAAGCTGTCAGAGGCATTTGGGTTAGGACTGGATTTGTATTGACATTGTCTTTTGCAGTGCTGGGGCAGACAAGTTTTAGTTAAGGGTTGCTGCCAGAAGAGATTGCCTGGCTATTTTTTTGTGCTGGTGGCTGGTGTGCTGGGGTACTGCTAGCTGATTTAGAAATGGTGTGGACTGGGTTCCTCTGAGCAGAGTTAGGATTTTGGCCACCAATTGTCTAAAAAGACATAAAGTAGAGCTCAAAAGTGGATGCTGAGTTCTGCAGAGCCTTAAAGCTAGCCAGGCAATTCTTACCTCAGTTGTGATCCCACACCAGCAGAACCCGCTGGTGAGAGAAATACATGTGATTAGAGTCCAGGTTAACCAAAAAAAGACAAAAGGGGGGTGGGGGGTGGGCGGTCCTTAGGCTAGACATCCTGCAAGGGCATGCAGGAGATAATGAATGTACAGGCAGCCAGCTGGCACAAGAGGCTGATGGGTCTTGTCAGGCTAGGGCCAGGGTTGAATTAAATAACCACTTTTGAACCAGGAGCATACAGTGATTTACCTTGTGGAATGAAATAAGAAATTACTTTCATACTCACTTTAAGGCAGAGACTAAAAGATGAAAATTTGCTCTAGTAGCTGTTGTTCATGTCTGGATTCTTGTTGAAGTTTAGAGATATTACCGTATGAAGATTGGGGGTGTTGACAGTAAGGCTCTTCTGTGTAATTTAGTTGTGATGCTGGCAAAGGTTTCTAGAGGAGATTGTGTCTCATGTTTTGGAGAAGGCTGCAGGTCAGGCAGGAAGTGGTGAAGGATCCAATCTTGGAAGCACTGTCAGATCAGGGTTAGGATGGTCCTCCTGGGATAGCTAAGCTAGAATTAACGCTGTGCACATAGAACTCGTAAGGGTTAAAGTTCATACTACCTCTTGAGATATGTGTCTTTCTGAGGTCGCTTCTTTAGAGTGCAGACTGGACTTAGCTGGAAGTGCTTCTGTAACATGATCTGTATCACTGGCTTTTATCAACCTATGTTTGCATTCAACAATTTTCTTTTAGCAAGGGTCATGAAAATCACCATTCTGATTTCCTGAGTTCCAAAAAACATACAATTGTTGTAATAATTTCTAGGTCAAGCTCACAAGTAATGACCAGCCTGAAAAGAGAACTCATAATCATTGCTTATCTTGCCTAGATCTTGTGACAGGTTCGGGAAAATTCTGCCCTCTATCTCCTGCTTTGGCAAATGTGGTAAAATTTATGGAAAGCCATGTAGTACTCTTTGTGAAAACAATGTACAGATTCTATTTCATATCTGTATTTTTTTTCTGTTCAATATGAATTATTTCGAATTAATAATTCTTAGAACATGATTAACATATTAGATCTGTAAGTACACTGGACTGCCATACCAGGTCAAGCAAAAAGTCTACTTCACTCAGGTTTCAGTTTCAGAGAGGAGTTGGTTTCAGATACTGAAACAGCGTGCAAGAAGCAGATCAAGGTTACCTTCTGATTGTAGACCCTCATCCTTGACCCTTGTTGCATTTAGACAGTTGTGTCTAATGACTCAAATGTACCAGTCTTCAGGAATTTCTATGGGCCCTTTTGTGCTCTCGATGTGCCACTCTGACAACATTTAGCTCGTGGGATGAGTTCCACAATGAACTATGCACTGTGTAAATTAAGGAATACATCTTATTTTTAAACTCTTGGTGCAGTATTTTCACTGATTCCTTCTGTTTTTCCCACTTTGAGAAGCAGGCAATTATCACTGCTGTTTACCCCCTTTCTCCATTACTTCTATATTTGAGATCTCTGTCATTATCATTTGCCTCTTTCCTAGTGTCCTACTGTATTTAACCTTTCTTTTATCAAAGATGGTCTGTATGAGGGTTATCCTTATTTCCCTCTCTGTCCTTTTTCTGGTTCCACTTTGGATATAGTCATAATTTTTAATAATATACATAAATATGTAATTAGTAACTAGTATTTAAATATATGAATGTATCTTTTGTGAATAGCCATTTCCTATAAATAAATATGTACTTTAATAAAGTGTAATAAAATTATTTAATATATATTGGATATAAATAGATTAATAATATGCTATATAAATATATATAACTACACATAATAATCAGGACTCAAATGTATTGTACTTGGTTGTGTAATGTTCTCTCCTTTTTCCTTGCTCTCTGCAATATTGCATTGATCTTTTTAACTGTTGCTGCACACCAAGCTGATATTTTCAGAGGAATGCCTGTTAACAACCCTACTGCTGTTGTGAGTAGTAGTAGTTAATGCAGAGGACAATTTCACATATAACTACATATATAGTTAATTGCTTTCTCCTATAGGCATTATTTCTTTTTTACTTAATTTGAATTTGGTCTCCCAAAACTTTGAGTGCTTTCACAGACAGTTCGATTTTCAGCTACCATTCACAATTTTTTTCATTAGCAAACTTGATCAGCTCATGGTTGACCTTTTATCCAGTTCATCTGGGAGCATGGCTAACAACTCATGCCCTAGCACACATCACTGAGGGATTCCACAGGTCTTTCATCCATTGCAAGAACAGGTTATAGGACCATTCTTTGTTACCAATTCATTAGCCCATGGGAGGATCTTCTTAAGTCATGTGAAATTTGTCTAGGACCTTTGGTGAAGGATCTAGAAGCAAAACGGTATCTAAGATACCAGTGTCCCTTGTGAATCTTTGGCAAAGCAAACCACAGTGCTCAGAAAGCATCACCTTTCTCAGGGATCCATCTTTGACTTCTGCTCTTTATTTTCATTCTATCTACTGACCCCACAGCAGAAGTAGATATTATTGGTCTGCAGTTTCATGCATTAGTCATGAAGACCCTTCATGGGTAGTACCATTTTTTTTTTTTTTGGTGGTACCATTTTTCTATCTGTTTTCCTGTGCTTTAAACAATAGCTTGTTCATGAAAATAGGCTACATGTGGTCATACATGATTTGCATTCCTGTGCTTTCCAAAGAGTACGTGATTTGAAACTACTGGGTGGATGCTGTTCAAATCTGGTGATGTGTTGCCACTAATCTCACGTACTTCTTTAAAATACTTCTGATCTGAAATCTACTATCAGGTTTTAATTTGAGGCAATAGAGACAGTTTCTTAGACATGTTATTTTTTATTCCTCTGACAGATTGCTCTCTGTAATTTTTTCTTTTCCTGTAACTTTTTTCTGGTATCATATGTAAATTCCCCAAGTCTATCTATTTCAAAAATCTGACAGTTTAAAGTACTATGAAGCTTTAGTGCCACTCTTGTTCAGTTTTCATCATTTTAATAATTTTTTTTGCCTTTTTATTCTCTTAATTTTCTTTTTATCCAGTATGTATCACAGCAGGATCCTATTTTTTTATATTAATTTATTAGGTATTGCCATGGTTAAATAAAGGATAATAAATACTCTGCAGTGGGGATTGCGAGGCTTCCTCAAACATTAATTCCTTTACCCCATGAGCATGTTGGTGGTGGTAAGTGGGGTGTTATGGATGGTATCCACAGAAAAGATGCAGCAGGGCTGATTTGAGTGTATTTAGTGTTGCCCTTGGTTCTGTGGAATAACTTCAGTCTTCTCATTTGAGAAACTTCTGCTTTAGTTGTACTTAGTAGTGGATTCTGTACAGATTATCATAGCTGTTATAGCTGATGCATCAGGATCTGTTGCTGCCAGCTAATCTAGCCAGTCCATTGCACTGATTTTCTACTTTGTTCTTCCTTCAGGGAGAATAATGGAATTTGAGAAAAGATTTGAACCTTCTAGCTTTCTGTTTTGGCTTTGTGACAGATTCAGTCTAAAAGCTTTTTAACAGTCATCCTAATCATCTAAAGAAACACAGCTTAATCCGAGACTGGGGCACGATGAGCAGGTTCAATTGAGAGGTGCCTTTTAAAGCATGTAAATTGGTGATAATGTAATTTCACAGTGGTTTCTCTGGCTGATTTAGAGCCTGAGTTGAGAAGTAACAGACAGAGCTGTCTTCCATATAAAGATGACCCCCAAACCAAGCTGATCCAACACAGAGTATCACAATTAAAAGACATGAATGGAAAAGTGGACAGTAGACGTTCCCTGAAGCTCAAAGACAGGGGTCCCTTCAGCATTCCAAGGGAATTAAAAGGCAGGCTCAGAGGAGTCATGGTATAGTCCTGTGTTAGATGCTAAGCTTGAAAGCCTTCAGCACCTCTCATGATTTACGTTTTTTGGAGGGGTTTTATGTTATTTGAAACAAGCTTGTAAAATTATTTTCCCATTACAATGTCTGGCTCCTATTTCTGCTTCATGAACAAATTATGAACCTCACCTCTGTTCCTCCTCTTTATTTCAACGTAAGGTACCTACATACCTACATACAAACAGGAATATTAAAGCACTCTATGTAGAGAAAGGAAAGCATTATACAAGAACTTTGTTTTTACTGACATGAAAAGCACAGAACTATGTACGCCACATGAGCATAGTTCTCCACACCTTCATCACCAGTTTCTTTGTATGTTGCTTAGAAGACTTCAATTACTAATTTCTCATTAGTAAATCAAAACTGATGATTTGGAATTTGGCACTTGCAGAAAGCATTTGTAGTAATAATGTGGAAAAAACCATTAGAACTTTTTTAATAGCATGGTTACATGGAGCTAGCTCATACTATGCCAGTTCAAATGTTGTAACACAAAAGATGGTATGGAGTAATAATTCCATTTCCATGTTCCCAGTTTGGGATACACTCACAAGAACGAAACGGTGTCTTTCCTCCTCCTCCAACACAGACAATTGCATAAAACAAGAACATGTTATTGAATACACTTCTCATGGTCTAACCCTAAAATTAACATTGATAATTTCTTGGTTATCATTGCTGTTTATATAATGATTATTAAATTTCACAACCACCCAAATAAACTTCTGCAGTTTTGAAGGCTAGGCTGTATGTTCTTCCATGACCATAAACAAACGTTTCAGGCATATGCTGCCAAAATCAAGCATGAAAGGGTTGGGTTTTGGGAGACTTTGCTTGTTTACTTGGTTTTATGTGAATTATTCAAATTTGGGGCTATAGGAAAAACAACACAATGTGAAGTTGAAGTCAAATATTGCAGTATCTTCATCACAGGACAGATCAGAACAATTCAAAATGATTATGCTGCTTTCATATTTGAATTATGAGGTCTGTTATCTTCATTCAACTTTCTGTGGATATGCCAAAAATAAATATTGTGGTTTATTAACACCACATTTCACCTTAGCAACATCTTGTGCCTCTGTTGTACTATCCCAGTCATTTACAAAATCAATTTAAAAAAACAAGGTACAAGCAATTTTTTTTTTTTCAAGGTCTTTCTACAAGTAAAAGGAACAACATATGTTTGTTGGTAATGATTGTAGGTCAGACAGTAACATTTTGGCGGATTGTCTGAGGACTCTAATTTTATCCAGCTCTTTATGAGATATCCTCTTTGGTCTCACAAAGTGGTGAGGGATGCCCTGATGTTCAGAATACTTCAGACTTCCCTGAAACATAAAGGAAGTCAAGGGTAATCTCTAGGGGATTGCAATGTACAAATGCAGGGCTGAGTGCTCTGCAAGATCTGAGTACTGCTGCTATCTGCTATTAATAAATTCAAGTAGGATTCTATTTACAAACATGATGAACAATTGCTATTTTTTCTGGTTCAGTGACTTAAGGATGCAAAACTCAGAGGACTGATTCTCAAGTATTGACCACCTCTTTTTGAAGTTCTGGCATCTCACATAGCTAGCAGGATGCTGCAAATACTGCGGGGATAAAAAATTTCACCATACTCCAGAGCTGAGTATTTCAATGTGTGGAAGTTGGCTCTGTGCAGCAAACCCAGGACATTTCTTAAAGCATTTAGCTATAGAGTCTCACTTTGAATAAGGCTCAAGCAGCCACCGATGTTTTCTCCTTGATCAAGATCTTTGCTTTAAGAAACTGTCAAACAAAATCAAAAAGAAATTTTTTGCTGTGTGGAATCACCATATATTGTTCATCTTCTGCTTACAGTACTCCTTCAAAAAATAAACGGTACTGTGCCTGCTTCTTTCATTCTCTTGTTTAGTATCATTTTAACTCACGGCTGTGGTTCATTGTAATTCTTTCCCACCTATGTTATTATTGTGGCTGTATGAGTGTCTTCCATGTTAGGTTGGAAAAGATATACGTCTGTCTTTTTGTCAAAATAGACACATGATTCTGCAAACAAGGAGGAATATTCTACAGGGAGAGGAACTCTTCTCTCTTCCTGATTTTTTTTTTTTAATTCAAATTCTTTTTCCTCCCCTTCCTTTTATAGTAGAGTCTCTGTAAGCTCTTGGTTTGTTCTTCATGATTCGCTGAATACTCCTGAGTAGGTCTTCTGAGTTTAAGAATCACTGACGAACCTTGTAAAAAACAAAGAGTAAGAGCAGAATTCTCCCCAGTGAAGGCTTTTTCTACACATTCAGAAGACAGACCTCCCCAAATGGCTTCCAGCAGAATAGAACATTTTTCCCAGGAGTGCACGAGGCTTGCATGAGCCCAGAAAGACCCTTCTGAAGTGTGTGATAAGTGCTCCAAACCCGCACAAGGAATTAGATATCCTGTTTCTGACACACAGACTCAAACAATACCACGCAAAAGGCCTCCCATTTGCTGAAGAAACTGTATTGCTACAGCTGTATTTTTTTTCCTGTTGGGAATTTGCATCACTGTTTACTCTAATTAGAAAAAGGCAGCTTTAGTCTCAGTGGGCCTGATCTCTTACAGCCATCAACATATCCTGCAGTATTTTTGCCTACCTCCTTCTTTTCAAGATATAGTTTGATTAGTAATCATGTTTCTGGCCATCTACAGGGGAAAACAAAGCAAACAACCCAGATTACGCTTTTCAGCTCAATTTGTCATATTTTTGCTTCTGTTTCACATCCTACTCTTTGATGATGTCTCCTGGTGTTTGGAAAGAGAGAAAAGGAAAGGCAGATTGAAAAATGGTGTTTCCAAAACTGGGCAGCTTATTCAAAACAAGGGAAAAGAAAAAGGCGGCAGCATCGAAACATTTTAAGCTGTCTGAAAAAAAGAA
Source organism: Bucorvus abyssinicus (assembly GCA_009769605.1). Lineage (NCBI taxonomy): Eukaryota > Metazoa > Chordata > Aves > Bucerotiformes > Bucorvidae > Bucorvus > Bucorvus abyssinicus. Next base: position 35,791,408 of record CM020063.1, read on the forward strand.
CAGGAAGGATTGCTCCTAGGAGCAGGAGTACTGACTTGGAGAAGGATCCATCTTTTCTGGTTGTGATTTGGCAGTTTTCTCTCCTGTGCTAGCAACATGCCACTGATGCAGAAACCTCAAACAATGCTGATCCATTACGTCCTAGGACAAATAACGAACTAGGAGAGGCTTCTTGTAGTAGCCTTGTTCTTCCCTTGTCAGCTGTTCATGCAAAAGCTTAGAGATAAGGGCAAGGAATCCCCTGCAGAGATTTTGAAGTCCCCATAACCATATTAATCAGTACAGCTACCAAACAGGAAAAACTTTTTCCTGAGCCAGGTGCAAGTGGTCTTGCAGTGTGAAGGTCTCTTTTCTTATTGCACTCCTTGCACTACAAAGTTCTGTCTACATGGGAAATCCATTCAGCACACAAAGTGCAGCACATGTGATTTAAAAGTAGGCTCTAAAGAGTGCTTTCCAAACATGCACATAGCTCCAGCCAATAGTCCATGCCTATGACCAGAAGGAGCATTTTTGCAGCCAAAGTAAAGTATGCAGAAGGATGGCCTTAGAAAACTGACAGTACCACAAACATGAATGAAAGAGACCTCTCCTCAGAAACAAACAAACAAAAAAATACTGAATTAGAATTTTTTTGTATTTCTCACAGCCCAACCTTCCATTTTTGACTCTGAACTATCTAATATAATATACGTGGTGTTTGGCAAGGTGTTTGGGAAAGGTATTTGGGAACTATTAAAGATCTAAAATCCATGTCAATGTGGCATGGACAGAAGGTAATGGTCGGTGATTTTCTGAAGGAATGAAGATCAATTTGTATCCTCTGTCCCCATAAATTATTCAGTAGCACTAACTGTGCATTTACCATCCATTCATTGTTTTAGAACGTGCTCTCAGGATGGCCAGAAATGGCACTGATTATGCTCAGAAATTCATTTGACTGTGTTTTGCAGCCAAAATTTTGCCACTGATCCATGTTCTGGTTTGTGTATTTCATTTTCCTATTGCAAAATATCTCTGGTATTTCATGTAGCTGTAAGATGTCCAAAGCTGCAAGATGCATAGTGAGAATGCTTCTTCCCTGTATTTATGTCAGGTTCACTCTTTGGCATTACGTCTTTTTCAGATCCGCTATGCTGGTGTTGCCGACAGTTCAGTTCAGTTTATCTTCTATCAGCCTATCATTCACCGATGGAGGGAAACTGATTTTTTCCCTTGTTCAGCATCCTGTGGAGGAGGTAATGAATTACCACCGTATTGTATAAACAGCCATCTACACACAGCACCTGTCCCGGCTGCTGCACTGAGATTTGGACCCTTAAAAAGGTCACAATCTGAAAATGAAAGTGGTTACATCCAAATGAAGGAAGGGTTTTATATATATATATATATATATATGGTATACCAGACTCAGTATGTAAAGTATGTTTTGTTATCCACATGACTGCATTTAATGCTTTGGCTGTCAAAAGTAAAAGCTGATGTGATTTGAGCCTGCTTTTGAATTACAAGAAGTCTCCATTTGCCCTGTCCCCACCAGCAGCTTTACTGTCTGAACTGAAACTGAGTGTACAAGTCTTGGTGACCAAAAAAGCTTGGTCTTTGTTTTTTCTTTTTGCTCTAGGATTATGAATCTTTATTTGACCATACAGGTTATCTTCTGGTTCCTAGTACTTGTGATTTAAGTTCTTGTTTTCAGTCTGGTCTGTAAAACAGAAGCTGTTATGTTGGAAAATGCTGATATTTTCAGTTCACTTTTTACCAGACCAGGACTTAAATGCATTTCAGAGGCAGGAAAAACACCGCATCACATGTTATTTCTTCCATTGTCTATTGCAGGCTATCAGCTGACATCGGCTGAATGTTTTGATCTGAGAAGCAACCGGGTAGTAGCAGATCAATACTGTCACTATTACCCTGAAAATATCAAGCCAAAGCCAAAACTTCAAGAGTGTAATCAAGATCCTTGTCCTGCAAGGTAAGTAAGCCCTGATTTTAAAATTGACTGAGATCTAAAGGAGTGATATAAAGTATGAAAATATTCTGCCACTATTGTTTACAGCATCATTTAGCCTATATAATTCAACCTCTTTCGTATCCTGAGATTGTACTGTAGAGAAAAAGATTTCTGTTCAGCACCTCCACGTTGCACAAAGTGATTTGAAATGGTTACTTCTTCCCCACAGGCTGTGTTTTGCCTCATTAAAGGTCATAAAGTGTGAGAAAACAAATTGTCTGTGATACCATCCCATAATAATGTATCTCTTAAACATTAGTGAGATGGGAGAAGCTCCCTTAAGGTAAAAATGTTGAGGAAAATGGTTGTCATCACAATTAGAGGCATTACTTTTATGATTTTTTTACATTTTCTCCTTAATAAAAAACATACTTGTAGTCACAGCAGCTTCTTAAGAATGTAAAGCAGGAATTTGTTCTATCAATACCTTTTGGTCCTGAACAGTAGACTTCTTGTTGCTCCCCTGCCAAGCGTTCTTCCTCAGAAGAGTAATAGTAAAAATAGTAAGATCACAAGGTCAGATTTCCCGTGTATAAGAAAAGGAACAGAACCACAAAAAGGACCAGTACTTTGTTGCCCTGATTCCCCCGAACTTCAGTGGAAGTCAGTCTGCAGCTGCTCATAAGCCACAAGCATTTATTTGTGTAATCTAAACCTTTTGGTCCTCTTGTGTGGCTTTGCTAAAAGGTGATTAGTTAAGTGCAGCCCAGCAAGCATGTGTGCAAGGATGTCCTAAAGCCATCTCTTCAGCTGCTCCTTTCCCTCTAGACTAGTTTTGTGCGAGGTTTGATAAGTGAGTTCAAACAAGTGTCACCTAAAAAGTTGCCATGGCCCTTCAGATTGCTGTGTGTTGCCATAGAGAAAAACATGTCAGGAGAAGGATGCGTTAAGGACCTATGGGACTGTGCATCCACCCGACTGAGGATGATTTATTCCCAAACCATGTATACCAGCTTTAGACTATCTGGGCATTATCAGAGCAGAAGAAACCTCTCCAAGCCCAAGATATTTTTCACTTCCTAGGAAGTTTTCATTAAAGTTCAATGACTTTTCATAACTGAATTTAACACTCAGGTTTCTTCGTCACTGAAGTCACATTTATGCAGAAAGTATGGCAGTTTATATCCCTTTGTTCCAGCAAACACTTTTTTAATAGTAATTCTGTTAGTAAATAATTAAAAGCCAGAAATATTCTTATACAGTTTTAAATTTGAAGTTAAAATCTCTCAGAATTAAAAAGTGGAAATATCAAATCTCAAAATCCAACATTATCTCAGCTGTATTGCACATCCCTTAAGTTACATACTTTATCATGCATTCCATTGGATGTGTTAAGGATATAATATTAAGAATGCAGCTTCACTAGCGCTTTGTGAAAAGTATTTCCTGTTGAGCATGTACTCAGAAGTGATTTTTCCACTTAGACATTGCTTTCCGACAATGCAATGCAACAAGACTTTTTTTTTTCCTTTAACGATATTCTGTGAAGTTCAGTATCTGGCTTCTCTTGTCCTAATACTTTCCACGCAAAAATATATGCCAAATTTCTCAGGTTACCTTGCTATAATAAAGTTATCATAATTTTTCCTTAGTAATTTTCTCAGATCAAAACCTGTTTTTTGAATTCTTTAAATTGTTTGAGACAAATGTCAGTAGAGTAGAGGCCAGGTATGATCAAGTAAGAGACATGAAGATTAAGGCCTTAGAAAAAAGATTGCTGAAAGGTGTGGATTGATATGGAACCTGTCTTTGAGATACACGTCTCACTATACCAATGAGAAAGTAATTTTATGTAGCTGCTTTTTTTTTTTTTGCTTAAAGCCTAAGCTGCTGATTTTTAAAATAGAGTTCTGAGCAAAATACATGATTTGCCTCTAGAATTTGTACTATGGATGTTTTCCATATTTTTCCTGATAATTTTAAATGACATATTCTCAAATGGTAAAACAGATGACTGTTTGGTGCATAGGAGGAAAGAGAGAAAAAAGATAACAGCTGGGCAGACGTCATGAAGCAATTTTTGTTTTATGTAAGACATAACAGAGCAAAGCTGTTGATACAAAGAGCCTGAGGGGAGGGAAAGTCATTCAAAAGTACAGTTATGCTGTCTCAGGGTACAGGCAGTAACAGAGAGAAGTTGGATTTTTGGAAACATCCTCACGGAATGTCAAATTGCAAATTACTATCTTCAAAAGTGCCTTTGTAAAGAATTCAACAATCAACCACCCAGACGGAAAACCAGGGGAAATCTGTAGTAAATTCTGGAATCCTGATGATTTCTTATGGTCAGGAAGAGGCTAGGTGAAACAGAACAATGGGGTCAGGAACATGAGCGAGGAGAACATCTTGGCCCTGCAGTGCCTTTGCTGTTTGGGAGCTGCTCTGCTCTGCTGGTATAAAACAAAGATGTTAATTTTTCCTGGCAACCCAAGTTCCAGTGAAGCATAGCTGAATAGTGGTTGCTGACTGCTCCTATGGTGTGTCAATGAATGCCACAGAAAATAATAGTAGTGTCAAATAAAGAAACTGAGATGGGTTACTATAGGAGAGCTTACATTAAAATTTTCAGCAAAGGGCAGGCTGAAAGAAAAGTTTAAAGCAATACCAGCAGTGTTGTGCGGGCCTGCAATTAGTTGCCTCTTTAGACTTAGTGCATAGAAACATTTTACTTTATTATGCTTATTGTGGCAACAATTAGCAGTATTGTTTGCATCATGAGTACCAAAAAAAAAAAGCTTAGACTGGAAAAATGTGGAAAACGAACCAGCTTTTTTTCCTATTTCTCACATACTGAGAGGAGAAGCAGTGTGTGAAAGGTTATTCACCAAACATATATCATTTATACATATTCCTTTTCCCAGTTAAGTAAAGGTGGTCCATCCACCTAAGATCAGTAATTCGTGTTTTGCGGGACAGATGACAGGTCATGACACAGAGTCCCTTTTCGTCCCCACATACTGTGAATGCACTATCCAGCCTCTCTCACTGACCCTCTTTGGGATATAACTCCCTCCTGAGAAAGAGAGAAAGAAAAGCTCTGTTTGTTTTCAGACCTTTAAGACTTTTCAGCAGTCTGTACCTCAAAGGCAAATGTAAGTGTAATGTCTCCTGATGTAAATAACACTCAGTTCAATCTAGGACATTCCCTTTCTATGTAACAAAGTCCTCCATTAAGATTTCACATATTTAATTAATTGCAAATCTTTGAGCTATCTAAAATTTCAGACGGGAGGGTGTAGGGAAGGTTTCTCAGCTATCATCAGTATCGTCCTGTCTGGTGTCCTTGAATTAAAAGTGAAGAAATTTATTTCTGCTTTGAGAAAACTTCTGTTTAGTTTTTACTTAAATGGGTGTGCTAAACACTTAGAACACCTCTGAGATGCTTTAAGATGAAGACACCTGTCCTCTTTAACATCTTTATCAATGGTCTGGATGAGGGGATTGTGTGCACCCTCAGGAAGTTTGCAGAGGACACAAAGTTGGGAGGTACTGTTGATCTGCCTGAAGGTCGGGATGCTCTACAGAGGGATCTGGACAGGCTGGATTGATGGGCTGAGGCCAACTGTATGAAGTTCAATAAGGCCAAGTGACAGGTCCTGCACTTGGGCCACAACAAGCCCATACAACATTATAGGCTTGGGGAAGAGTGGCTGGAAAGCTGCGCAGCAGAAAAGGTCCTGGGGGTGCTGGTCAACAGCCAAGTGAATATGAGTCAGCAGTGTGCCCAGGTGGCCAAGAAGGCCAACGGCATCCGGCTTTTATCAGCAATAGTGTGGCCAGCAGGAGTAGGAAAGTGATTGTCCCCCTGTGCTGGGCACTGGTGAGGCCACACCTTAAGTACTGTGTCCAGTTTTGGGCCCCTCCCTTCAAGAAGGACACTGAGGTGCTGGAGTGGGTTCAGAGAAGGGCAACAAGGCTGGTGAAGGGTCTGGAGAGAAACTCTGATGAGGAGCGGCTGAAGGAACTGGGGTTGTTTAGCCTGGAGAAAAGGTGGCTGAGGGGAGACCTTATTGCTCTCTACAACTACCTGAAAGGAGGTTGTAGAGAGGTGGGATTTGGTCTCTCCTCCCATGTGACAAGTGATAGGAGGAGAGGAAACAGCCTTAAGTTGCGCCAGGGGAGATCTAGGTTAGATATCAGGAAAAACTTCTTTACAGAGAGGGTTGTGAAGCCTTGGAACAGGCTGCCCAGGGCAGTGGTGGAGTCCCCGTCCCTGGAGGTGTTGAAGAGACGTGTAGATGTGGTGCTGAGGGACGTGGTTTAGGGACCCTGGCAGCGCAGGGTGAACAGTTGGACTCGATGATCTTAAAGGTCTCTCCCAACCAGATGGTTCTATGATTCTATGACACCATTTCTTTCATAATTCAAAGGCATCCCTCCAAAAACCTATTTTTACAAATATGAGAGATGCTTTTACACTATACATCATTCACCTACTCACCAAGATACTATCATCTGGAGCAACATCAGTGCTGCTTCCAGATTTCATCTTCAGCTTTTAAGTGGCACTCCCAGCTGAAGTGTTCTGTATTTTTACCACTCTTTTCTGTTTTTCACCTATCTCTGCTACATGTTAATGTGACATTTTCTGAGTCACAAAATCTCTACTGGTTCTTTTACCAGGAGATTTCAACTGTGTATAAAAATTTCAAATAGCATTGTCAGCAAAGATTCTAACTTAATGCAGCAACTGTCTCAAAAAGTTTCACATTAACAAGCCTCTAACATGTGGGCTTCTTTTTATCAGTTTACCAATAACGCCAGTCTGACCAGCACAGGCAAAAATCCTGGAATCTGCCTTGAGCATTACCTGTAAGTCTGCCACCAGAAATAATATTAGTACCTGTGGAAAGTTTGGGGAAAAATCTCTAGTTCAAGCAAGACTTTCAACACTCAGAGACCTGAAGGGATTCTCAGATATCCACAGTTTATGGAGTCCTCCAGCAAAATTGCAAACTTCTCTTTCTACACATCAAAGTTTTTCTTTTGGCATTCTCGCTTAACTGTCCATACTGGCTGGTGGCAGAGACAGGCATCAGCAAAAAAGAAACTTAAATTTAAATAAAAATGTGGGGTTTAGTTGTTATTTTTTAGCTAATATAACAAGAGCAACGAACTACAAGTAAAAGCTCACAAAAGACTGCTAGGATATTATGGTCATTCAGAGTAACCCCAAGCAGTGAGAAGTAAAGAGAAGTCCCCAATATATTTGGTGATGTCTAAGTTTATACAGTTTCTTGGGCAACAGTGCAAGACATTTGCATGATAACTTTTATGTATTTCCTTCAAAAGAAAAGGGCGTAGTGCTGAGCACATATGCATGATTAAAAAGGCAACAGAAATTATCCTTTTAGTCAGCAATGGAGGCCTCCTCACTTCATTACAATTTAGTAGCTGAACGGGGAAATTGCCAAATACATACTTTTTTTGCATGTTATCAACTTCCCTGACAGTATTATATTAGATAGCAATTGTAAGCCAAGTATCACAACAGTGGTTTGTTCCCCATTTCACTTTCTTTCTGGAAGATCAACAAAACTGGAGTGCTGGTATGTTCTTGAAAAGATGGGCTGCAGTTTCTGATTTACGCAGTAGCAGCAATAGATCTGCAGTGATGAGAGGGGTCTGAAACACAATTACTCATTTAGTTATTGCCCTCAACTGGGACATATGATAGATTAACACTTAGCTTTGAATACTGTTTCACATAAAATATCCCATAGTTACCACAGATAATGGGCTTTTTGACAAAACCCCAGCTTTTTGCATGGATGCGGGCACTGGTCCTGACAAAGCCCTTTGCTGATCTCTGCCTCTGGCAAATGCTCATTTTTGGATTTGTAATTTTACTTAAGTTCTTAATTTGTTACAGAGGGGTTGAGAAAGCCTTTCTGCCTTGCAGTGCTCTCTGAAACCTGGTTGCCTTTGATTGCTGGGTGTTGTCTCAATTTCCACAGCCAATTATATGCATGTAAATGCTCCTAAACATAGCAAGAGACAACCACTCCAGGGGAAGATGAGACAGGAAGGTTTCAGCTGTCAAAGCAGAAGAGAGTACAGATATTTTCCACCAGCATGGTTGAAGATGCATATGCTGGAAAAGTGAGAAATTGTGGAAAGCTGGAAAAGTAGAAAGTATGCTGCTGCAAATGAGAGAGCGCAGTCAACAAACATCAGTCATTCCATCTGTGTGTTTACAGGAGGTGATTTTTGACCAGTTCAAAATTCACCAGGGAACTACCAAGGCTGATGGAGAAATTAGCTAAAGTGATGCATTATGCTTGAAAAAGTGAGAGGAGAAGTTTAGGCGGCTAAAAATAATTCAGAGCAGCAGGAAAGGAACCACTCAGTAAGTTTTCAGGAAGGCTGAATTGGAAATAGTATTACGTTCAAGTAGAAATGACAGTACTTATACCTCCAGATACAGGAGTTGTAGATGGAGAAGGAGCTGATAGCAGTGGCAATGGTCTTGTAGTCATAATAGGGGTCACCTGAGTAGGATAAAGACAAGCTGCATCTGCAGTACTGCAGGTAGGAAATCCCCAGGAAAAGAGACCACACAGCAGAAGTGAAGGCTTCTGTGTGGAGGTATGTGAGTGTCCTGCAGAGGCTGGGCACTGGCACGGCAGGCGGCCCTGCCTACCCCCAGCCTCAGCACATCATCTCCATGCAGGGTCACATCACCCTGAAGCATCTCAGGGGTAGATGCCCTTGTGTCTCTGCTGAATCTTCTTCCAGCTCTAGCCCTCTTGCTCCTGCTCAGCTCAGCAGGTGACCAACATGCTGTGAGCGTGTAGAAGAGGGAGGGCTGGCACCTCACTGGAGAGAGAGTCTTCAGGGAGCTACAGGAGAAAGGCATTCACATCTGTCATTTGTGCTAAGGGGATGGCTTAAGGAGGAAAAGGATCTACTGGGAAAGACAATTCCAAACATGATTTTTATGGAATGCGGCTGTTGTCACCTGTCCCAGGAGAGAGCCAAAGATTTGCAGAGATGGCAGAGTGGGGTGTGGCACACCCACACCGGGCATATGCAGCTCCTGCTCCAGCTGGACATGTTCTTTCGAAAAGCAACTGTTCTTGAGCTGCCAGCCCTCAGGAGAAAAATAAACCTTTCTGTGGAGCATGAGATTTCAGACATGTGAGATGCAAGAGCTCGTCAAAATAATTTGCTTTGTGCTCCTGCTCGTGCCAAAGCAGGTTTGCTGTAGGTGTTGTGTGAATGAGTCCTCTTAGCTACTCCCACATCAGCCAGAAATCACAGTGTAGTGCACAAATTATTATTATTTTCTTTGTTCATTTAGCATGCCATCCCCTTTGCATTGACTGAGTAATGTACAGTGAACAAACCCCACAAACTAGATGTCTTCCATCTATTTATAGGAGTATGATAGACCGATAGATTCATGAAATTTAAAACACTTTGTCCAGTCAAACTGTACAGAATTCACCAAAGTAATCTCTAAGATGTTTTTTAAATTGTTCACTTAAGCTGTTCACATACAAGAAACCCACACAAGACTAGCTAGAAAAGATGCAGTTGCCAAGCTGATGCCAGTGTCTATTATTGTGGAGGACTTTGTCCTCGCTCTGACCATGGGACTTACCTTGCTGGGGATCATTATCTTGCAGTAACAGAATGAGACCCTTTGGCAGCGCCTCACATATGCACAAGGGCAGTGGTCAGTAATTCTGTAAAGCTCTATACCATTTACAGAAGTGCAATTTATGTATGCAAAATTCTTTGAGAGTCAAACCTTTCCAATGACAATAATAAAATAGTGCTTTGTAAATGTTATTTAATCTTCAGAACAATGTTTGGATGTGGTATGGTTATTTTCATTGGAATGACCATGGATATTATGCATTCTAATACATGTAGACCTGAATTATGCATACAGATCATGTTTATTAAGTTGAAAACATTTCTCACTGCAATGAGTGAGAAATGTTTTGAAATCTGTTCCTTTCTTATGCAGTAGATGCTTTTATAGTATAAGTACTTCATATCTGAACTTGGTATATTATGCTTTTTTTCAACCGCTTCTCAGCAAGCTGATGAGCCTGAAAGTACAAAAGGCTTCAGAGTGGAACTTCAGCAGCAGTTGTAGAAGAGTCATGAAAACAGCAGAGATTCCCAGAAGCATGAACAAAAAACCTCAGAAAAAGTCCCCTTCCATCTTCTTAAACATAGTACACAATTTCTCAAGCTTCTCCTGGAATTTACCCATCAAGCAAAGTCTGAAAAGACTTGTTCATTGGCCATACTCTAAATGACTCATTTGTCTTTTCCAGAGTTTCCCAGTGCCAGAGCTGCCTCTCCTAGATTTTTAGATTTTTGTGGAGACAGGCAGCTCTCTCATGATGCAAATATGCAGAGTCACGCAAAAGGCTTCCATGACTGAAGAGGCTGCTAATCTTAGATAAAGCTGTCCAGTCTTAGATAAAGCTGTCCAGTTCCCATCACACACTCCCACAACTCCAGCTCCTTCCCCTGTTTTAGCTGGAAAGTTCCGGCACTCTGACCTGGCGCTGACTCCTCGCTGTGAAAACACAATGGAATCAATTCTCCTATCATGGACAAGCTCCACACATAAAAACCCTGTTGACTGAGAGGAGAATAAACCCCTTTAGCCTTAGCATGACAAGACTTCTTTCAATGCTTACAGCATTTTTCAGTAAACTGTGTTGAGGATGGAGAAAGCTTTCTCCCTTCCCTCTTCTTTGCTCTTTCCCCCTTGCAGAAATCTATACTAGCATACCCAGTACCTCCCATCTGTATAAAGTTCTCAAAACACACCTTCATTATTTTCAGCCATTTTCTTCTCTCCATAACTTGGGTAGGGACACACTTTTTATTTTATTTCAATTAGCATTCACTCTTTGATGGTTCTGCCCACGTGCCCCATCCAAGTCCTCTGTTGCTCAGTGGCTTTGATAAAACCAATTGATGAGGTACTCTGGAATCATCTGTTTGAAGTTAATAGATATACCTTAATAACTGGGCGACAACATGGGTAGAGTTACTCTGAGTCAGAATCTATAAAGAGTGTATACAAAAGATGAAATTGGAGACTAGCAGTTCAGTGAGACCCTGTAGTTGCCATCAAGTCAAGCGACATAAATAGCATTATAATGGTTCAGATAATTAGTAATTTTAATCTACACTGTTGCCTTCTATAACTTTGACATGTTATATTTTTTAGACATTATACCAGTAACATTACAACAAACCAAGCCAGCAGTCATGACAACAGCAAAACCAACCAACCAAAAAAACCGAACCTGATGTTACTCTTCACTGTAGCTCCTTCTTTCTTCCAGAAAAACACAAGGAAAGAGGCAGGTTCTGAAGCTGAATGAAATTGGAGTGATTTAAGGTGGAGAGATAAGAATAGCAGATCTGAATTCTTGTATTGGGGTTCCCTGAATTTCTAATCCTGACCCTGTAAAAGCAGATGTTTTATCCTAATGGCAGAAACAACTACATAATAGTTCAAAAATGAGTTTGATCTAGAGCTATGTGATGTAGATAGAAGTTCCCCTAACGTCTTCAGCAAATTTGGATCCAAGCACCAAGAAAGAATTAAACGTAGTCAATTATTTTTTTTAAAAATGACCGATAGTAACCTCATTAATTTAAACAATATTTGGACAACTCATTTGGATCATTTGTGGTAATGGATTGCTTCTTAGTCAAACAGTAATATTTTAATAGGAATAAAATAGTAATTGTTTAATCTGTGAATGACTCAGAAACAGTAGGATCATATGTTTTGTTTTAAATGTGATAACAACGTAGGTAAAATATTTGTTTGGGGTTTGGTTTTTTTTTAATATTGTGTAAAAAAAAAAAAGTTGTATAATCATTTAGTCTTTATTTTATTATGTGTACCTTCTACTCAGAGGGTTGGCATTATTGTTCCTAACAGTGATGGATACAAGCAGATCATGCCCTATGACCTCTACCATCCCCTTCCTCGGTACGTAAAACGGTCAACCAGATGCTAGGATTAACAAATACATTTGCTTCTTCTTTTCTCTTCTCTGTATTTCTGCATTGCCCTCAAATTAAGTTAACAGATGCTGCTTTTGTCTTGCTCTGAACTCCTGCAGATTAATGTAGAGTTGTTCAAGTGATAACTTGTTATAAATTCTGTTGATGCAGAACTGAATATTCTAGCTGAAGCAGCAATGCAGACTTATTAAGACTGTTAAGTTCCTTTCTTTGTCTCTTTCCTCATCTTCACACACCGACACCCCCCACCTCCCACCCCCCTTTTTTCTCACTCTTTTCCTTTTTTCTTCCCTTTAGTCATCTCTGAACAGGACTATAAACTCTAGCTTTGTAATGAACCATCAAACTTTCTCTCTCCAGCAGTACTGCTTCTTGCATGCTTATAAATGGTAAGATTTTGGATTTAGACAGTATTATGTTGTGTTCTGATCCTGAAAACCCATGCTAATGCCTTCCTCCGGGGCATTAATCTGTTGGCTTTTCTAAGAAATCAGACATCAGGAGCAGGAATAGGATAAAGGCCTGATTTGTATTATTAATTATCTCACAATTAAAATGTCTTTAATGTAAGACTTGAGATTCTTATGGAAAAAAATCACATGAGTAATTACTATTAAAGCAGTAAGACTGATGCTGATAAAAATGTTTGGTAGCTGACAGATAATAACGTTTTGGTTTTGAAATACTTCGTGGACATGCAGAAGTGTTGTGCTGTGTTTCCTTCTTCAGTAATTTATTGTGTCATGGTGTACGAAATCACAGAAAGAGCCCCCTAGCCAACTTGTTAGTCTCATCTTGGTGATGAAATTACCTCCATCAAACCATGGTGAGACCTAATGCAGAGAGCTTTCAGCTCCTGTGTGCCAGTGCAGTTCATTCACGTTCAACAGACCTTCCAGCCAAATTATGGACCCTCCCCAAACTGTGAGTGAGAAGACAAGGAGAAGTACATCTTACTTGCCAAGCATTGTGGCTGCCATTCATCTTGACACTCTTTATCAAGGATCTGTGTTATTTGGATTAGGCTTTTCTCTTCCTAGCTATGTGTTTAAGATTATGTACACACAGTCATTATCACCAAATATTCATGAGAAACACTTATAAAGTATATACCTGCATCTAATTCCTTTTTTTCTGGAAAACGCTTTTCTCTGTTCTTTATTTTTAGAAAAAAGCACATACATAACTCCTAACCTCAAAAAATAAACCTCTGTTTCTAAGAAATATGGAAGCTAGAATACTAATACAGGGTATAAGACTCTAGCTTTAAATAAAACATTTCAATTGTGTACAAAGGGCATATACATTGACAGATGGAGAACAATTTTGTATCAGAGGATGATTCAGCAGTGCTTAACATTGGAGGGACATTATTTAAGTAAGAAAGAACCTGAGCTGGCAGCTAGGAAGAGGCTTTTTCGCTGCTGAAGAAAATCAAGGTTCAAAATAAAGGACCAAAATGCTCTGAGGTATTTGGCTTTCAGTAACACTGAAAGCAAATGCAAAAAAAAAAAAAAAAAAAAAAAAAAAAAGAATCATTCCCTGAAAATGATCAAAAGGCTGAGAGTGTTTCTCAAGCCGTTCTGGGTTATGGTCTCAACCTGTAACAGTCCCTTTATATCCACTCTCTCAGCTGCACTATTCTCCTTTAACCCCTGCCATCGATTGCTCAGGCTGCAACTGCTGTCTGGGACCTCTCCACCACTTTTCCCCTCTGCTGTTTTACTGCTGCTTCCCCTCTTCTCCCTCTCCCCCACTCCCACGTGTGTTCCCATGAGCTCATGAACAGTGCTCAGGTCTTCCTCTCTCACTCCAAGAAGGAAGACACACAATTATGTCTATTCTCCAAACATCAGAGGCAGCAGAAACTGAACAGACTACAAGGCTGGCATGAGACAGGGCCAAGTCAGGAGGATAAAAAATGTCTTTCCCCTGAACCTGCAGAGTTTAGGCAAAAAAAACCAAAAAACAAACAAACAAACAAACCCAAACAAACCAAAAAAACCCCAACCAAACCAGAGAGGCCCTGGTTGCAATATCTGTCTGAGACTGGCACCTATTACCAGGGACAGAGGAGAGTGACAAACACTCCAGAACTGGAGGGCAAATCTGGGAAGACATTTTTGTGAGATTCCCTTACTGCAATTCTTCAGCTCCACATTTTATCATAAAGAGGGAAAAGTGTGGTTCAGCATATACAGTGGTTATTTTTAATACACCACCAATTCCTTTCAAAATTCGTGGTCAGTGTTGCACCCTTTGTACCTCGAAAGGAGCTGTGACACCTGCTTTAAGAGCCGTGAAACAGAAAAACTTCACTTTCCTATCTTACAGTCATACAAAACCTGGGGACCAAACTGCTAACCTAGATTTAAGCTGTTTGGTATTGCAGAGGTGGCATCTGGAAACTTGTCCCAAAGACTCCAGAGAGTTCTCTGGTGCCATCTCTTTTTATACCTGGGAAAAGCTGGCCCAGGCAGGCTGCAGCAGTTTCTGCTGTTGCAGAGTTTCAGTTTGAGGCCTCTTTATTTAGATTTGTGGTAGTGAGAAACCTTAACTGTATGCTGGGAAACGTGTTCAGCAGAGCCATGTTGATCAAACATAGCTAGAATTACCCGTTCATGACATATGTGGCTTATGCTGAGCACACGATGATGGATATGGCATGATATAAACATGATTTCACCGCTTCTTAGTGATAAGTCATAGAATTAATCAGTGGCTTTACCTTTCATAAACAGCTATTAACATAAGCCATTTCATATTGAGTTTTATGGCATTTTCAGCCAGTAGTGAAGTGTGGGTAGTGCTTACATGTAGTGAAGCTAATGAGAAAAAGATGGGTCAATATGATGACAAATCAGAGAGAAATATAAGCATTTTCCATATTGCTTAACAATCTTGGTGATCCTGTTATTGTTACTTATTAGAAATATTTGTTTTGTTTTAAGAGGGAGAAAAAGTCCTCACCGTTCATAGTCTTCCATTCTTGCCTGAAAGAGGAATTGGGTGGGTTTTTTTCCACAAAGTCGCATTTTTTTTAAGTCAAAAAATGAAAACTTCAGACTAAAACCATTGCTTCAAACATTATTTCGAATATCCTTAGACATTAGAAATATGTCCTTATCAAAAGAACGTTTGTCTTCAGGAAAAAAAAAAAAAAAGATTTTGTGTAATAAATGTTTCCAGGTAGATAAAACATGCACATTCTTATACCATCAGGCAAGCTCAGGATTATACAGGAATAGCCACACTGGATCATGACAACGGTCCCAGATCTCTGTGTGACAATGGCTTGAATATAAGAGAGGAAATATCAGACTATTTTATGTGGATAGATAACTACATATATAAAACAATACACACACTGTTGTATATGCATCACTATAGAAAAAAGGATTATTCCCATAAGTATGTGTATTTCATTTTCAGAACATACATATTGTTCTGTGGATTTGCCATTACATTCTCAAATGGCGCCTGTAGAGAAAAGATTGTTTCTCAGTTCCTCTTGCTGTCTCAGTTGTAAGGAAACAAGGCCCATATGTTTTATCCATTAGAGGCCATATATTCTATCAGTATAGTCACATCTTCTTTTTAGTAATTTCCTCTCATCTTTTTTTTTTCCTCAACTCAGTTCTTTCCCTGGAAAGGAACACCGCTGTTTCCCTGTATGTTCTTGCAAAAGGAGCATCAGTTTCAGAGCACACTGAGCTTCCATTGATTTGTCACAAAGACTCCTCAGAACACAACAAATTGTGAAGATGTGATAATACCAGAAATTAAATAAAAGAAATTAATTTAAAAGTATTTAGAGTTTCTGTGATAGTAGTCCTTGCGTTAGTGATAGAGAGGGATCACGTATTACCAACCTGTGACTTAAAGACAGCGGCCATGAGGGTGCATTGTTGTTGTGGCCATTTGTGAAAATAAATATATGATTAATTTTTACTGACACAAATCAGAAGAGAAAACCCTCCTGCAGACAGCAGTTTATGCATTTCGGGGGGTGCAGGTGGGGGTGGGAGCAGCAGGGGTTCCTTTTCCTGATGCCTCTCTCGTTTGGGGTTTTTTTTCCCCAGATGGGAAAGTACACCCTGGACTGCCTGTTCCTCATCCTGTGGAGGGGGCATTCAAAGCCGCAGCGTGTCATGTGTGGAAGAAGACATTCAGGGGCATATCAGCCCCGTGGAAGAATGGAAATGCATGTATACTCCAAAGATGCCTGTTGTGCAGCCTTGCAATATATTTGACTGCCCAAAGTGGCTTGCTCAGGAATGGTCTCCGGTAATCACTTTATCTTTGTTGGTTTTTTTATTTACTGCAATAGAAATATACCTTAAATTCTAGTTCAGTGAGCTTGTAGGAGTAGGAATATTCACTGCTTTCTTTCCTTATTACCACAAACTCTGTTTTAAATTCTGCTATTTGTCTAACTGCAAATAAAATACTCTGGAATAATGTATTAATAAGATTAACACAATTAAGGAGAGTGATGGAAAAATAAATCAGATCTCTAATGTACATTAGTGACCTTCTGCTAATAATAGACTGGGAACATAAATGAAATGCACAAACCAAACCAGTAAGCTTGTAATGCTATATCTTTATTACAACTTTTCAGCCGTAGATTGAATATCGTGACTTGCTGAGAAATTTCTGGAAATACTTAAAGCCATAAATGATGCAGCTCTTTGATGCTTGTAGTTGTCTGTTCCTGACTCACCTCTTTTTTATGAAACTAAATGTATTTGAACTGTCTTTCCACAAAAGTAGAAAAGTACTTTGATTTCGTACATAAAGACTTAATCCTGAGCGTAGTTTCTCACCAGCCCAGTCTCTCAACGAGTAAGGTGGGTTTTAGAAGCTAAGCTAGCTCACCCACAGCTGAGGTGTTCTTGACTGATTGTAAAGTGAGCCTGAGGGAAGAAAGCCCAGTTTCCCATTCTGTTTGGTGCCATGCTCCAAAATAGCTGAGGGTCACTCCTGATGACCCATAAGCCCCACTACTTTGTCCAAGCAAAGCAGAGTGGCTCCAGATGAAACTGACAGGGTGTTACTGAGCGTATCCAATATGGGACAGATGGCCACAAGCCAAGTAGCCAATGCTGAGAGAGTGACATTGCAAGAGAAATCCAGAGGCAAAATGTCCAAACCAATTAAATGTACAGAGCAAAGAGCCAAAAATTTCTGTCAATTTTACACCTCATCCATAACTCCCGAATATTATGAGTAATTTATGTTCAGGTTTGCATGTGTCTGTACCATGTTTTGCTCGCTGATGTACACACACTTCTATTGGCTATTCCCCTTCTATTTATCACTTCTGTGACATATCACACAGAGCTTTTTTTTGTCGTTTTTTTGTCTTTTTTTTTTTTTTTTTTTTTTGCCAGTGCACTGTGACCTGTGGACAAGGGCTCAGATACCGTGTGGTCCTTTGCATTGATCACAGGGGGATGCATACAGGAGGCTGTAGTCCGAAAACAAAGCCACACATAAAAGAAGAATGCATTGTACCCACTCCTTGCTACAAACCCAAAGGTAATGAGGCAGAAGGGTTCTCACAAATTTTTCAGGGCTCTTCCATGTTGAGCAGTTTTGGTTTATTGGTGGTAGCACTGCTTCCACCTGCACAGAGTTGTGAATTTCCACCTTTAAGGCCTGCCATTCCTATTCCAGTCTGCCTGCTACAAACTTGCAGTGAATGCTGGCTTCTTCCTCTTGCTGACACATTCTAGGGTTTTCAACATTAATTTGTGGTCCAGCAGACCAATCAATATAAATGTAAATTTGACTATAGTGCAACCAGGTTTGACCTCATTGGTTGCGTCTGGGCTAAATTTGTCCTGTAATTTAAAAGGAATTGAATATACAAATAACATTTATGGTAGATAAATGTAACCATAATTTTAAAGGTCCTCTTCATAACTTGGAGCTCGAAATAGGTCAGCAGTGAGCATTGTATATCTCATCATGATTTCTCTTACTAGCAAGTCTGCCAAACTTGGCAGACTGTTAGACTTGAAGCATCTTATAGCAAGGAGTACTCACAATTTGTATAGAAATGTTTCTTGACTGGGACCTCAAACAGAGGGTAATATTGGGGTAAAAGTCCCACATTTTGTTGAGAGAAGGAGAAAATATTTCTGCAGCTGTTTGGAGGTTCTTACAGGGTGGAAATGTTAGAAAAAGTCCTGGAGACTAGATTGGATTAATTGGCAGTGGCCACTGTGCAGCAGACACAGGTATTTGGCCGTTTTCACAGCTATATAAGTGTGCATGTGTTTGTGCACGTATACAGCATTATTCATACAACCTCCATGTCTGTATGTTGACTAACTTACAGAAACATCTGGGCTACAGCAATGCAAGTGAACTGAATTTCCCTAAACTGGAGACCTCGCCATAAGAAGTAATCAATTCCTTTTTAAAAATTGATTGCTATCCTGGTACATATTAAGAGCACTTATTATGAAGCCCTGTGAAATAAGAGTGACTCCTGACCTCGTGCTGATCCAAGATGGAACAGTGAAATTTGGAATTTTAATTTCTGCACTCAGTGGCCGATGGTGGGCGCACTGCCAAGTTTCAAGATTTCAGCCCCCAAAGTGGCAAACCCCAGACATAGGGCCTTTGGGGACCAATGAGTGTGTTTGCACGGTATTTTGCTGGCCAACATGAGCTCTCTCCATCCACATTCCAAGATGAAAAAAAAAAAAGACCCTGTGATTGTGTTGTCATGACTCTGAGTGTCATATGGAGATTCAGCAGGTTTGGGCTCAGTCATTCAGCTGCTTTTACAGGGCTGTACCTGTTCATGGTGTTCAGTGTTCAGGTAAAGCAAGATCCTGTCTACCTGCAGCATACCAAAAAATCGGGTGTTGCAAACACCCACAACTGACTTCTGTCAAGGGAACCTGAGAAAGGTGGAAGGCTAGCTAGGAAAGGTTGCTTGCCTGCATCTGTCAAAAAGTCTTCTCCAATGGGACTTGTCTGGGAACAAAATAAACTACTGTTTCCTGGAAGCCCATCCTTGCAGCAGAGTGGCTTCTTTACACTGGATAAACTCTTATGCTGCCCTTTGCAGTAAATACATGTGAATAGTTTCTGATTACAGGCAGTTACTTCTTTCTTCCATTTTTTCCCATGGGATGGAAACCCTACACAAAGCATACTTTTTTGTTTGGGTTCGATTTTACTCCTCATCTTGATTCTGCAACGCTCTCACTTCTCCCTCCATAATGCAAGCAGTAACATTTGAAGATCCATGTACCAGAAGGCTGATTCGTCCTTTCAGAAGAGAGTTAGACCAGATGATATCCAGAGGTCTCTTCCAAGCCAAATTATTCTATTTATGTCCTGGGAGTTTGTATTTCACAAATCTAGAATTATAAATTCAAAGCAGTAGGTGTAGCAAAGTACCTCTCCTCTGTTGAATGTTTTGATTTTATCCCATTTTTTCCTCCTGGAGCTTGATTAAAATAAAGCAGAAAAAAAAAATCTTCCTAGCTGACTGAAGCAACGAGACAAAATAAAAAGTGGAATTACTTCTTCTTTGAACACACAATGCTAAACAGAAACAGAATGTGAATAGTTCATGTAATTTATTTCGTTTTAGTTTATTCAAGCACTGAGGCATTTTACCTTGCACGGATAACTGCAAAAAATAGGATATCCTTGGATTAAGTAATGATATTCAGTTTTAATAGAGAAGCTGTATTCATTTATAATATAGGATTTAAATGTTTTAACTGGAACTGTTTTATAAAAAGAGAGATTTTATTTTAATCTCCAAAGGTAAAAATTCATCCTTAGCTTATGTAGAAGTACTTTTTATTAATTTTTTTGTCAAAGTGCACTGTACAACATCAATATTTCTAATCCTCTAAAAATTTGACAGTGTAGATGAAAATTAACTACACCTCTAAAAAAGTTATTTAAAAAGTCACATAAGAGGCAACAGCTTTTGCTTTTTATAAGCACTTGTATCCAAGCAAAAAAGCAGTGAGATCTGTTTTTCCAAAACTCATAAAACAAGGTGCAGAACATATAAATAGAAATATTTTCTACATATTTTGGATAATGAATGTGGTAAAGTATAGAATAAACTAAGAGCTGTGCTGGCAAACATTCATCCTTAAGTGGCACGAATAAATATGTTAGAGTAAATCTTGGCAAGTTATTTCTGAGAGAGCTGTAGTAACTCTATTACTCTCCCTTTTTTCCCCTCAGTTAGTAACTTACTCCAAGGAAATTTGCTTTGCTAAGGTTTCACTAGCTTTGAAATCAAGCTGTAAGTTCTTGTTCCTCTATGATACAACTGACAGGAAATTTCGTATGCATATGTGCGAACAGAGTCACAGAAAATACCTGAGTATTCTGAATTACACTAATCTGCTCCCCTTGGCGACTACAAACCATGAATTATATTAACCCAGAAGGCGTACGTGATTTGTGAATGGCAAATAGGTCCGGCCCTGGTTCTCCTCAGTGGTCTGAGTCTCACTCCCTTTTATTTGGTTTTTCCCTTCATCCTAGCCCAGAACATTTTGTTGAAATGCAGAGCTCCTTCTCAAATTATAGTGCCAAATTTGTTCTTGCTTTACACCCCTGTAGAGCTAAAACAGCTCCACCGCCTTCAGCTGTAATACTCCTCTTTAACACCGTACAAAAGGAGGGTTTGGCAGCACAGCCCTAAGTTCCCCAGAGCAGAACAGCTCATTATGCTGCATGCACATCCTGGAATGGGAAGAAAAGCAGCTCTACTGTTTTCCATCAGAAATTACAGAAAAAGTATCAAGCTCATTTTTTAAAATCCACATAGCTGATGAACTGATAAACACGAAGTTGAAAAGTATAGCTGGGTCATTTTATTACAGTTTTTCTGGTTTTCTGTGGTATCACTCCTCAAATCAGTGTTTTCTTCCTTTTTGTTATCTATGAAAAACAAGCTTAATGTGTGTTCTGAAGTTCTAAAATTTAAGGGTAGACACAGGGATTTTATACATTTTGCCATTGCAGTGTCAATGGAGGCCTGTAACACTTGCAAGGCTTCCTCCAACAAATACTTTTCAAAATGTCTACTTTTACAGCCCAGTTGTACAGTCTGAAAAGTGCCTTCATTTTCCTCTCTGGCTTTAAAACACCATAGCCCTTCTAGCTGCAACAGTGAGTTCAATTCTAGCCGCATAACCTTGTACCCATTATAGTTCAGGTGACAAAGGAGTTTCTCTCTCTCCTGCTCTCCTTTCTCTTTCTTTATTCTTTGTGCTCAGCTTCCAGGTGGGTGAAGGCACACGTGCATCACAGGCATGTTCAGCGAGAGAGACGAGGCTGGCACATGTAGTAGCGTTACCGCATGCTTCCTATTTTCACATGCTTCTGTTTACTTCATAGAGAAACTTCCTGTGGAAGCAAAGTTGCCATGGTATAAGCAGGCTCAAGAGCTGGAGGAAGGCGCAGTGGTGTCTGAAGAACCATCGTAAGTCTTAAAATTTGCTTACAACAGGTTCTCATGATGTGGGTATCTGGGGCATGCACTGAACTAACAGTCTCTTGAACATGTATTTAGCTATCATTAGAGTGCGAAGGCTGTGTCACATTCAAGTACGAAGAGACAGAGTTCAAGACATTTAATTTGAGCAAATATATACAAGTTTTATTTAAGGTCATTTACAATAATATTATAGTGAGAGTCTGTTTGCCTACATAGTTATGTGTTTCCCATTACCACTGTATCTCTGCAGCTCAGCATCTTTATTTATTTTCACAATACTCCTGTGAAGTAAGAGGTAAAATACTGGGCAGCCAGTGATGATTAGCCCTTGTCTCTCTCCCCAGGAAAAGTGTAGTAGCAGCAAATAAAATTAATTAACTTCAACGGAAAATTAACTGGAAACCTCAGCTCTGTGGTTGGACTCCCTTATCATTACTTTTTATCATTTTGAGGATTTTCTCTTCCCTGCTTTTCTAGCCGCTTCATGGTCTTTGCTGAGCCACCTTTGCAAGATGGATCTCAGTCAGCACCTTGTACCCTGTTAGTAGCTCTTTCTCCTGCTACAGATCCTCTTGGATGGCAGGCTGGCGTACGCATGTACACTGACAGACCCCTTGCATTAGGGCTGCCTGAAAAGATGGAAAATGTACATTTTCCTCCTAAATACAAAGAATTAACTCATCATGTCCCTTAACTGTAACCTTTTGTTTTTTTCTTTTCCTATTTGTTTGTCTTCTGATTTGTGAGAAAATCAGCGAGTTAGAAGGAGGTGAAGGGTGCAAAATAGTTACGGGTAACGCTGAAGGAAAAAATGTTACAACCTGGAAAAGAACAGTTCCACTTAGGGCTGATACCTGTCTTTTACATATAGCAGTAAGATAATCTGACTGTATGAATCTGACCTGGTGTAGCCAGGTTCTTGACACAGTGATAGTGAAAACACAGTTTAGCATTTCCTGCATGTGCTCCATTTCATTAATAGCGGGACTGCAGAAGAAGTTAGAAAAGTTAAGTGGTTTTAAAAAAGCCTCAGAATTTCATTCAGAATTGAGTTTTATTGTCATTTATAGATAATTAATCTTCCTTAGATCAACAAAATTGCAATGAAGAGGAAGCTGCAATAAAACTGAGGTACCATATAAACCTTCAGCAATGAGGCTAAGAAATTAAAAATACTGTTGTCATTCTTATGTTTTGGATTTTTTTGTTCTGGAACTGTGATATATGCATGCTATAAGTCTAACCTCTATATACAGCTTTAATCAGTTTCAAATTCCTCATGGCTGAGCACACAACATTTTTTATTGCAGCCGCAGCTATATATTAGACTGAAAATCGTTGTTTGTTATGCAATATAATTACAGTTTTTACATTGTTAATCTGAATTAAAGTAATTTGAAATGGGAACATTGAAATAGAACTAGGGACGTATATGATAAAACCTTCAAAATAAAAATTATTTTAATCCAGCTGCCATGCATACATAAATACAGAAATATGTACACATACATGTATACACACACACATTTATACACACACATACAAACTAACATATTCATATGTGTATATATATTGGTAGCATCTATCATATGTAATTTGAGATGTTTAACTGTTTCCAGAGTTTCACAGAATTTGTAGGTCGATTCATTCAGAGCTAAAGTCTAGAAAATTTAGTATTTGTGAACAAACTCATTTTTCATTTGTAAAGCGCAGTTTGTTTTCTTGTGACTTTTATTGTGACTATACTAAACCACTTAGCTAAATGTGCGTTTATCAAACTGTAAATAACCCCTGGAATGATATATTAAAAAAACATGTATTATCAGGAAGTTTATCAAAAAGAATCATACTGATATGTGCTCCTATCTAGAACAATTTGTTACACTAAGAAATTTTTAATAAATTTTACAAACAGTGTTGACAGTATTGTAGAAAAAAGAGTATAATTTTTTATATATATATGTATGATTATATATGGCTTTAAATATTAACAAGTGTAGAGAATAGGTGTAATTGGCAGGGAAACATGAAGAGGCTTTTGTGTCTCATGATGCGTATTTTAGTAAAATCTTCTGGAAAAACTTATGGTTAAGGAAAAACGTATTAAAGCAGACCTTAAGAGATATAAGGAGAAAGGGGGTTAAGAACTTTACAATGTTTTAAGTGCAGCTATGACACCTCCTTACTTTATAGTGCACTGCTCTGCTGCAATAAAGGCTCTGTTCTATAAAGGCATCGTAATCTTTTTAACCCATTTCATGCAATGTTTCAATGATAATTGTGGGATACTAACGCACCAGGACAGTGGGGTGCAGTTCCAACTAGGTTCATTCTGCCATGGAGTGACGTTTTGTACATTTATTTACAGCTGCAAAGCATAACTCTGGGAGCATGCATAATCTTTATCATAGGTTGAGGAGAAATCAAGAGGACATTAAATTAAATTCAAGTATAGATTTTTATATGTGTTGACTAAAGTGCACAAAGTCCGGATATTTATGCAAACTTTCCCAAAGCTCAGAGATATCCATGTCTTCTTTTAGTTTGGAATGATTTTTAGTGACCACGCATAAGATGGAAAGACCAAATAAAAGCTTAGAATACTTGTGCTGAAAGGGTCATCTCTGCAATCTTTCTCTGTAAACTGTAACAGCCATCTGCATATTGTTCCAGAATATCTATTCTGTTGACAGAGACCTTGAGTGGTAAATTTCCACATAAAATTTGTTTCAGTGCCTCACTATTAATAGTGTTTTTCATTAACGTCTAACTTTCAACAGTTACTTGTTTTAGGATGTAGATATCAGATTGAAAAACTGTATGTAATGACATAAAAAAGGAGAATTCACCAATCAACAACCAACTTTGATGCCAGTTTTATAGCATCAATTGTCCTCATTCAGCTGTGTAGAAATTTCAGGTACACCCACTGGTTGAAAAGCAAGATGTATTACACGATAATGCACCTTTCAGCCTGTATCTCTGTAGCTACAAAGAAACCCAATGTAATACTCCATGGCCTCCATGCTGACAGATGTCAGGCTATCAATCACCTACATGTTCTGGCTGATGAATGAAGATTCTGAAATGTAGGCGCATGCTAATTTGAGGGCTGGAACAGTTGAGACTTTTTAAATACTGAATCAAGCACTAGCTGGTGTAAGACAGCTTGTGATACGGCCAGCTGTTTTGCTGACTGTGAATTTGAGTAACTAGAACATGGCCATCAACTTCTTACTGCCTTAATCCTAAGCGTGTTCTGGTGTTACAGTGCTGGAAATATTTTCAGAAAACACACCAGGGGTTGTAAAAAAAGAAAAATGTTAATTGCTTTCTTCCCCTCCTCTGAGGAAGCCATTTGTTTCCTCTGATACAGTGGAGCAGAGCTGGCTGAGCAGGGTTGGCGGCTGGGAGTTGAGCTGGGCAGCCAGGATGGGCTTTATTTGAGACCCCACTCCTTTGCTCAGCATGGAGGAAACAACAGGCAGAGGAGATGCAGCGTGGAGGGGGAGGGGAGCAGCCGTTGGAACTGCAGAAGTCCTCCAGTGGCACAGTAAGCCAGATGCTGCAAAGGCAGCATTGTGTGTTCAGGGGCATTTTCTGAAGCTGGAGTAAAGGAAGTTTCTTTAGACAAGGTGTGCTTATGTGATTTTCCTATTCACTCCGTATGGGTGCAATAATTGCCGATTTCATGACAGCACTTAGGCCTTGTTCAGTAAGGACTCAATCTATTCCTGCACTTGATCTAAGGCTCTTCCCAAGCGTTCTTATGCCTCTAAGTCACTGCCTCCATTCCCACCTACAGACAGGGTCACTCTTTGTAGCCAGCAGACCACTCTTCCACTGTTACCGTTTCTTCCTTATCATTCTTCAGGCAAAGAAAGCAAACACCATCTATAAGCAACATAATTGTCCTTCTCAAAGTTCATTTTTGATTGGAAGTTTAAAAGCTAAAGCTGAAAATTTTCAACAGACTTCTTCTATGCATAGAGTTCTCGTATTTGTGAATCTCTGTATTGCTGGCTTGTGACTTTTGTGACTTCCTATTGAATACAATTTTTTGATGAAATTGCATATGAAATTGAGTTATAAAGGTGCATATTTTTTCACATTGTCCCTCCACCTGTAATTTGTGATCATTCTCTAATGTGGTGCAAGAGCAGCAGGCAGCTCATTATTATTCCAACTGCTTGTAGTGCCTTCCATTATTTATTTCTTGAGCAATTTCTAAAGGAAGGAAGCCTTACAGTTTAACTTTGTCTGTATATGTCTCTGTCAGTTGCCTTCCTATTACCTTGGTAATGTCTGAATTTATTACTATTAACTGAATTTGACAGAGGGGTAAAGTTATCACAAGGAATTTTACGCCTCTGTCACATTTGGATGATATTCACCAGGAAACTTAGTGGTAGTATTTTCTACATATTTCACTGAACTAAATGACTAGGTAGAAAACACACCCAACAATTCCTCAGTTGAAAGAAAGTTTTCTAAAGGACTTCAGTCATTGAGAGATACCAGAAAATCCACTTGGGCACTCAGCCTTCAAATAGAAATCTATGTTAAATCAGTTGTCTTTAGTTCTGCTGCTCAGAGGATTAATCATAAGCATTTCAGCCACTTGAAGGTTAGAGGGGATAGTTACGTTTCTCTTGTCTGACCTGCTGCACCCCTAGATGGGGTCAATTAAATATTAATTGCTGATAGAACTGTTATGAAATACTCTAGGTTGGTAAGAAAGTATTTGTCAGGACAAAGGTTTAAGGTGAGAAGTCCTTGCTGTCCTGTACTGTTGTACATATTGTTCCCCTATTGCTATCCATCTCTGAAAAGATCAGTCACCAGACCTTAGAAATATATCTTCTGGTGGAGAAGCCACAGTATCTTTCTGGTGTACACCTTTCGCTTGGAGCTCATTACACCAGCTCAGCATGATAGCCAGAGTCAGAAAGAGCAGCAGTGATGATTAAAAAATCATGGGTTTTTCTATGTATAATGAGGTTGGTTCCACGGGTGGTGGAGGGTTGTTTATAAGATTTCTGTATTTAACTCTTGAAAAAGGGTTCTTTTTGTATGTTCACGCCATACCCAGCTTTTAACATGGTTCCATAAATAACCCTGGCACTAGCCATAAAAAGAAAGGGAGAGGGGAGGGGGAGGAGAGTGGGAAGAGGGCAAACAATAATATCTGGATGCCAGATGGCACCATCATACTGATGGGGCTGGTGCAGTAAAAAACAAAAGGAAACTCCTGACATGCATCATTGAGTGGGACAAAGCCCTTGGGGAACTGGATATGGACAGAGAGGCCAGTGTGGCAGAGTCACCCGATATCCCTTTCTTACTTTTCAGTAGGTATTTATGTTTCCAAAGACACATAAGCTATTTTATTTTGGTTTTCCGTGTTAAATAGTTTCCATCAGAAACTGTTTGTACCTGATCCACAGGTTAATAAGTAATTTTAAAATTTCCTACAAATGTTTTACTCTAGAAATAAATCACATTATGATTATTGGATTGCTAAAAATGTAGTGAGGATACTATAAGCTGCTAGGTTGTTTCTTGTCTGCTTCAGTGTCATGCAGTGAAATGGAAGAAGGAAATTTAGGGAAACTTCTCTATATTAAGATCTAATGGCAAAAAAAATAACCTATATATGTGGTCAGTCACATGGAAGATCAGCAGTGGAGCAACCTAACATTAGGTAGTGATTTCTATCTGGTCATTCAAGGAGCCCCTTTAGACAGTCACCACTGCTTAGGATATATGAGTAACATCTATACAGGCCAGAAGCAGTTTCTTTTCCCTGGTGTCGCCGGTTGGCTGAGGCAAGCCAATCACGGGGACGAGTTCCCTCCGATCTCTAAACCCCTTTTTCCCCGACCGGGAGAGAAAGGGTTAAAAAGCAGAGATACGAAAAGGAAAAGAAAGATTTTGTGAGACCTCTGAACGTTTGGAAAACTGAAACAAACTTAAATAAAACTAGAACAAAATATACAATATGCAGGGAAAAACCAATGCAAAATCTGAGGGTTTGTACAGGATGGAAAGGCGAGGCTTAAACGCGAGTAAGAGAGAAAGGGGGACGGTGCCGCGTGGAGTCCGAAAATGGCATCACCACGTGTGCGCTTTCGTGGAGCGAACAAAGGGAAACCGCGGCTGTTACGAACACCGGGCTCCAACGTGCAAAGCGCTGTTCCTACCAGTTCTGGTTGTGCAGTTTGTAGAAGCGAAGCAGCAAGAAGTGGCAGCGCCGGCAGCAGAGAGGGTACGGCGTTACAGCAGCAGGCAAAGAGCAGCCTCCAGGCGTGGGTCTCCGGGCGGCGCGAGCAGTCTGTCCCAGGCGGCGCAGCGGGGGCTTCCCTGGCACACAGCTTCACTCCGCTCCGGCAGCGCGGGGGAGCCGTAGCCGCAAGTCTGGAGAAGCCTCTTCCCGGAGCGAAGCTGCAAGGTTTTGCAGCGCCTCTTGCAGCGCAGAGCCGGAAGTGTCTGGAGAGCGAAAAGACCCCAAAAGCCGAAAAGCCACAAAAGCCCGCGGCTCTTAAAGGCACAGTACGCTCGCGAGAAACTTTCTCAACCAATGAGATGTGCAATCGTAGCACGGAAGGGAATAGTCCAATTGGTCAGTTTAAAACAAAAGCTTTCAAGCAGTTTTTTTCCTCAAACTGCCACACCTGGGGAGAAAGGCAGCAGTGAATTTATAGAGAGCACGGACAGTATAGAATGATTTGATACAAAGCTGAAGGAAAGGATCATATTCAAATTAAACTGAAGAGAAACCATATACGGAGAGATTGTAATCGCTTAGATTGGAATTGGACCTGTGCAACTGGCCCTCGTGCCATTACTCTTACAGATGGAACCCTGAAATTTTATTGACAAATAGATTTATTGGTCATGACCTCTGTTTCACTTCTCTGAACAATAGCGCCAGCAGCTACCCAGTGCTGTGTGTGAGCATCCTGTGGTGTTATGCACAGCTCAAAACCTATGGAAAGGTAGCCTCTCCTGGAGAAAAAGGACAAATTTGCATTTCAGCTCAAGACAAGCATTCTGGAAGCCTGAGCTCAGCTCCTGATTCTACCTCAGAAAATTTCTAAACCTTTGAACAAGCCACTGAGCATTATATTTCACCAGTAGTATCTGATTTTAAATGTCTTAATAGGTGGATGTCTATACCTTCAAATACTCAGTCTTACTGGTATGTATAGTTTTCAGAATGTAAGACTTTATCTGAACCGTGGATTTACCTAAAGATGGATTTAAAAAAAAAAAAAGGACCATTAAGCAATTAAAAAATAAGGACAACATTTAATTAAGTAGCAGTGAAGGAAATAAGCTGTTTTTCTCCAGAGCTCAAAAGACATTAGTCTCTATACACACTTTCTTTTTCCTCATAACACACATTGTAGGAAACCAAGTCCTATACAGAAGAGCCTGTGGCTATGTACACCAAGTGTTCTGGAGATGTTCACTTGGCAGGGCCCTCCATGGCTCTCACTTTGAACCACTATGACCTGCTGTGGAAGGTCTCCCATTAATGAGCATGGACTCCATCTTTGTGTTTCTCTGCTGACTTCCCCAGTTACATGCATGTTGCTGTATGGAGGGGAATATACACCAGTCCTTCATAGCGCCCAGAGTTTGAAGGAAAAAATATCATTATCCCAAGACTAAGCACTCCCATTGTCATCATTGTTCTCCACTTAAATTTTGAAATCCCTTTTGTTGCCTTTATATGCAAGTGATCATTGCATAGCACATTTTAGTCTACAAAATCTGGATTTCCAAATATATTCCCTTTATATAAGCTAAAGAGAGGAAGTTCATTTTTAAAACACTAGACACTATCTTGTCAGAAAAGGGCATTCTTATGTGTGAATGTGAATAATAATATCTACGAATACAAGTAGTCCTTGTGGTACCACCCTTTGTTAATATGTGGATGAAACTCTAGACAACTGCAATTCACTTGAACTTGTAGGTCTGCTGGATGTGCAGCCTGAAGACTGGTCTGCTGTGCATTTCACATTTTAACCAGTATTATGTATTGAGGGCTTTACATACAAACATGGTAAATTGGTTTCACTGTCATATTAAAACTTACTTAAAATATATTTTCAGTGATATTACTATATTACAAAAGCAATGAGCTCATTGAATAACTCCTGCAGAATTCTATTGAAGTCAACAGCATTACATTTCTTTTCCTTCATTCCTAGAACACGTTACGCAGCCCAGCATAAGCTTATGTGCACATAACAAATGATGCAAGAATAGTCCCTTCAGCTGAACACAATATAGTGCAAATTGTGAAACTTCAACAAATAACAAAAACCGCTGAAAAATACAATGCCTCTTTTAAGTCCAGAAGTCACTATTTTGCAAAGGTTTTTGTCTAGTGGGAAAAGATTGCTGGACCATCATCACAGAAGTGCCCACAGGTCAAGTAAACAAGTATAGGCATTCGTGTACAAGCACCATCCATTTTCAACCCCCAATTATCTTTGGAACAATATGCAATGACAACTGAAACACCTCCATCATTTCCTGTTTTCTAAAAAACCTACTTCTCAGTAGATCTAGTCCACTTCTTTCGTTTTCAAAGAAGTTTCAAATGTCAGCATCCAGAAAAACACAGTGCTGTGCAGTGGAAGGTATGCTATATGCAGAATAACTTTAAACTCATGGAACTGACTGCTTATTATTCACATAATTTTGTGTTTTGTGCTTACCCTTTGAGAACACTTATCATTAATGACCACACAAATATATTTGAAAGCCTTTGTAATTACATGGTTTTAGGATGATGGAAAATTTAGAACCATTGTGTTTTTATATTATACATTCACATTACATGAAAGTTCAGTATATAACAAGTCCTATATGAAGATTTTGTTTGCAGGGTTTTCCTGGGTTTCTTGCACTTTTTTTCTGCTTTCAACTCTTTTTATTCTACTAATTCTCTCTTCAGCAGCCAACAGTTATTTTAGAGTTAAATTACACTTTCAAATGTATCACTTAAAATGCAGAAATCATGCCCAGAAAGTTGAATATAATACAATTTCCTGAAGGCACTCCAATATTTTCATTATGAGTTGCCAACTGTGGGAGATTTTAAGGAGCAGCAGGACTTGTTGCTGTCAGATTTGTAAACAAGGATGGACATGAACAGACAAGTACGGACATGATGAACGGTGGCTGAAGACAAGGCAGAGTGACTCGGCAGAAGAACTGGGTGAAGTTGGCTTGAACATCTACTAAATAATTAGGGATTGACAGGGTGGATTAAGTCAATAATTAAAACAGCCTTAGCATATGTTGGGATATTTTATGTATTCTTATTCGTATAGCGTGTTTTATGCAACATGTGCAGGAACTAGTGGACAGATCACTCAAAGCAGTGTTGGTTCTAAACAAAGAAGGGGGAGATGTGGGAACAGCTGGTGATCGATCATCGACAGAAAATCAAGACATAATCGCTTTGGTAAGCAAGAAGCCGTGGGATCCGTGAGCAGCTACAGAAGACACGGGAAGAAAGAAAACCACCAGTTAAAAAATAGCAGGCAAGCGCTGGGAAATACAGGGAGTAGAGGCTGAACTGATAAGATAATGGGAAGGTACTGCTTTAGTGGAAAATCACTGCTTGAGAGACAGAGGGTATATAAGGCTTGCTGTGGCACTAAATAAAATAAAAAAAGCACTAAATAAAGGTCTGCGTTATCACTTTCATAAAGTGCGTGCAGTCTGTCATTATCGTTCTCCGACAGCCGACTAGAGTAAAATAATGTGCAGAATTTAAAGATCAAGCCTCCTCTCAGAAAGGATACAGGCTTTTTTAACAGTGTTTTTACTTTCTGTTTGTGTCCTCTCTCTTTTGTTCCTGTGTTTGTATGTGTGATATATATGACGTGTAAATATACTGTGTATATGAAGTACATCTGTTTTTCTAAATGAGAAATTATAATAACTGGCAAAATATCACCCGTTTTGGTTCGGAATACAGCAACTTCAACAAAGCAAAGTTACTGAACAATTCACAATGTTAAAAAAATCTAAGAAAGACAGCTTCTGATGAAGACCAGTGCCCTTTTTTTTTTTTTTTTTATTGTAACCTCATTAGGATTTCTGCCTCTTAGTTTGTCAGGTCAAGAAGCTATACATTTAAACTAATCAAGATACCTATGATACAGTGGCTGGCATGAACTGTTTAATCTGTGACAGTAGATTTTCCACATCAAAATAGTACTATAGCAGTTGCTCAGTCAGAGAAAACAAGGTAAGTAAGTGGCCCATCTGTAGTGTTAAAGACTATAATACTTTCAAAATGAAGGTTATCATCTTTGAAACAAGACTAATCTTTTAAGGCAAAATATCTCAGTCAGAGTAGGGAAATGTAATCACTTTCTATCATTAGTTTCTCAAAGGCTTTGCTCCAGAAAGAAATTTTGCAGTCTTTTAGCATCATTAGAAACAGTTTCAAATGTTCTAATAATATATACAAGCCTTTTCTTTCTATTAATTCCTGTGTATAGTGCTAGCAGTGGATATCAGGTTTATAACAAGATGTTATAAACACTCACAAAAAGAAAGTAAAGAGATGCATGCTCTCTGCTCTAGGAGACTATGCTGTTGCAGTCAGGAATCCTGGTACATACACACCGAGGAGGGCACCAGGTTCCTTTCCTGGTTTGGGATTATTTTTTAAGCCTGGAGTGAAGGGAAAGTCCTTTTGTCAACTAGAGGAAGGCACTGAATGAAAAAGGGAAACACATAAAAATACTTTCATAGACACTGACCACAAAACTAAATTTCTTCGTTCTTCCTCTCAGACTGTTCATGGGATTCCTAATGTGAGAAATGAGGTTCCTATAGTCCTAAGTAGCCCTAGACCATAGAGGAGGCAGATGTGTGTATTGTCTTCAGCCATGGACAGAGCTGTACAATTCTGGTGTGATCTGTCTGAATAAAGACCAAAAGGACAGGAATACTGTCAGTGACAGCCATGTTGTAAATCAAAAATACATCCTGCAAACTCTGATTTATTTGATAAATTTAGCTCATGCATATGATTAGTTGCCAAAAGACCTAAATTTCTGTCCATCTGTTGACCCTATCACAAAAAAATACTTACGGTTCATTAGACAAGCACTCAAAAATATCAGTTAAAAAGACTTGCTGCGTTTGAGGGAGCTAACAGATCCCCCACACTTCCTGCTAGTAGGAGAGCGTTACCAACAGGGATTGTTCCTGGGAGGTTCCTAGGTATCAGTGCTAGATCCAGCTACTCGCTATTCCATGCTCTTCCATTCTAGCCCTTGAAGTATATTTACAACCACTACCTTAGAATTTGCCCATGCAGAAGGTTTTGCAGAATGGCCAACAGAGAAGACAAGACAAGTCAGACAAAGCTATCTGAATTACCCTGTAACCTGGATTCACTACTGCAGTGCTTTAATACCTCCAACATCAGCTATCTAAATGTAAGTAATGCTGGTCATGGAGTATCCTGGAACCATTGTTTCCAGAAAGATTTAGGAGTCATCATAGATCAACATGAGCACAGCAAAAACAAGGCGTGTTACATTTAACCAAGGTGGTAATGATGTGGTATGGAGTTGAACGTGACCCTTCTACTCAACATTACTTTGAGTAAAATGCTAGGACAATTTCCTGCACTGATTTTTTTTTTTTTAGATGTTGAAAAAGTGGTGACAACACATAAAAATTGAGAAATTATCCCATTGTTGAGGGAAAAAAAAAAAAATTCAGTCTGTTTTGCTTGCAAGGTTCTTTTATTAAAGTATGTATGGACTTTCAGAGGAAAAAAATCGGAGCATGTAAGGTTTTCTAATCAAGTGAGACAAGAGGAACAGCCAGAGAAATCCAGAATGGAAATAGAACACTGGTTTTTTAATGAGAAGGGAAGTCTAATGTGCTTTTTTTATATCTTCAAATTTAGGCTTAAAAATTATTACTGCAATAGAGGAACAATGACTGAAATTGTTTTCCCTTTTAGTACTGCAACTAGCTGATAATAGCAGCCTGTTCAATGCTTACTAGTGCCGTAATTGTGGTATCAACTAAAGTAAAGGTAACCTAGGTTGAACACTAGCAAAAAGTAGCTAGTGGGATCATGATGCACATTGGGAGATTGCAAGATGCCTTTCAGTTAGACATTTTAGGATCAAGGCAGGTGCTCTAAGCATGTCTCTTCCTAAGGAAACGCTCCTCATGAGTACTTGAGAGCCCTTCCACTGTTGCTATTGACTTGTCAACAATATGTCGTGGCTCTTAACGTGTATTTCATAATAGCCCCATGATGAGGTGAAGCAGTTGTTCCTGATTAAACAGAATCTGACCTGGACAGGACTATACAGCTTTTGCTTGTCCAGCTGTTTGTGGACGTAACTTGCCTTGTTCTCTTCCTCCCACAGGTTTATTCCTGAGGCTTGGTCCACTTGTAGTGTCACCTGTGGAGTGGGCAGCCAGGTGCGGCTTGTGAAATGTCAAGTGCTCCTCTCTTTCTCTCAGTCTGTGGCTGACTTGCCCATTGATGAATGTGAAGGTCCCAAACCTGTGTCTCAGAGATCCTGTTACAGTGGTCCCTGCATTGGGGAATCAACAGAATACACCCCAGAAGAAACTGAGCTGCTATATGGCAGCTTCCAGGAGTTTGATGAGCTTTACGACTGGGAATACGAGGGCTTTACTGAGTGTTCAGAGTCCTGTGGAGGAGGTAAGTGCAAAATGTTTCTGTGCTGGATTTGCTGCCCCTCTTCAAGAGTCTGCTTTGTGGTTAACAATCTGGACATGCTGCTTTGCTACAGCTGTTTAGAATCATAGAATCATTTAGGTTGGAAAAGACCTTTAAGATCATCAAGTCCAACCATATTTGAAAATGCACGGATGAAAACTGGGGAGGGAAAATGCACACAACATATTTTAGTGCAGGACTTTGAGGCTCCATGCTCAGATGGTCACCAAGAGTGATCAACGTATCGCATATTTCCGTTTCCTTGTATTGGCTGGTCACTCAAAAGGCACTCACGCAAAATAATCTGAATGTTAAAGTGGTCTGGTTATACAGGGTAAGAATCACTTGTCGGTTTTAGTTTTTATTTCTTGATCTGTGCAAGTATAAATATGTGAAAATAAATGGTCCTCCCATAGTTAGATGCATTAAATTATTGATACTCTACGGGCTCAGCTGGTGCCCTAACTTCTATTACTAAGTGACCTTAGCTCCAATTCCAGTGCAAAAGAAAATATGAGAAAAACACACTAATGGTGTAATAGTCTGAAGCTACCAGGCTTGGCGCTTGGAGTTTCTCAAAGTTAATCAAGGTCTCAGGTTCCACATGTTACAGACTATTGAAGCACAGTACTCTGATATCCCTTTTTATCCCATAATTTTGTCTAGCTAATTCTGAGAAATATGTCCACGTAAGTATTTTTTAAATTAAACCTGGACTTCTCCAGCTCCTGTCTTTTTACATTACAAGCTTCAGGCTATTTAAAAAAGTATAACTATAGAAAATACAGAATAGATGCTGTAGAACTGGAAACCACTCAGCGCTTTGTGAATGGTTGATAGTGTGATCTGTACAGAATCACCAGTAATCAGATACAAACTTAAAAAACACAATAGAAAATAACACAAAGGTTGTCTCTGCTTACTTATATCTTGCTGATTGTAGTCAGTGTTTAGAACAGTTCACAGAGAGCTGTCAGATCATTGCCACTATTTCTTTGTTTCCTACATAAAAAATATGACACTAGTGTATGCTAAGTGGTGACAAACACTGACTTTCCAGGAGTATCTGTCATACATCAAAGGCTATCACTGAGCAGTAACAGTTACTTACACTGTGAATACTGAAACCTGAATAGCTTCCAGAAATATCCTCTTCAAATGAAGTTGTTTCTTTGAATATGGTGACTATGTGTGTATTTTTCAAGTATAATTCACAGATACTGATATGATAGAGACATTTTTCTTCATAAATTTAATCTCTTTCAATTGTTAGCAAAAATTGTTAGCCAAAATTGTTAGCCAAGATTTCTTTTTGTCGATGTCAACTCCAAATTTTCCAAATTAGCAGGTGCGAAGTCAGATATTTTTGTAGCCATAGGTGCCTGACTGGTCAAACTAATTTGATTGGTTTTGGAGTCTCAAGAGAAGAAATTGGATAGACACAGAAGTAACCTTTCACCTCCCAGAAGCAGTAACCAGAAGGAATTATTTAGTCATTTAGTCTGCTGCTAGTGGCTGCATTTCCCAGAGCTGTCATCAAATATGATGTAACAACTATTCTCTTCTGGTAGTTATAAACACAGAAAATCTCATTTGATGGTATTTTGAAAGTGAACTTAAGCTCCCTAGATTCACATCCCACCCTTACACCCTTTTATACTGCGATTTTCTATTGAGAACTGATTTCTTTTTTTCAGGGAAAGCAATATTAAACAGGCAGATTTTTGTTCTGGTAATGTTGTGAAGTAAAAAATCTTTAGAATTCAGTTACTTGGCAAGTAAACTTCCTGAAGTTCAACTCCTCTCACACCCCCACCCCCACCCCCAATATCTTTGTACCGTGTAACTTCTGAGAGATCATCAAAGATCTTTATATTCTTTAAATGTTCAATTATCCATCCTCAATCTCAAGCTTATAACCATTTGCCACATTGACCTATCAAAACCAGAGACAGGTGTTCTCAGTATACTGAGACACACTCTGAGCAAGAAGAAAGGAAGAGCTAAACAAAGTGATTGAGAGCACATTGGTTTGCTGATGGAGCAAGCCAGAATTTTTTTTTTTTTTTAGTCACTGGCACAAGAGCCTGAAACTTCTGTCAATACACAGTCTAGCAACCACAGATGGTTAAATTCAGGCAGGAGTGTTTTTCTCCAATACCCATGCTGTCAGACAAGATTACTGATCCAACTGGTACCTTTAAAAGGTAGGAAGTTGTAAGAATGTCTGAAGGGAAATTATAATGAGCAGAGTAGAATACTGGTAGGATAGACTATAATTGTTAGAAATACAATGACTTAGGTGACAGGAATAAGCATGGGGAATGTACTCACCAGGAAGTTTGGGACAGGTTGAAATAGGAAAAGTGAAGAGCAGTAGTATCAGAATTTGACTATATGAATTTTATGAATCAAAACCAACAGCCTGAGAAATAGATAAAAGTCTGAATTCAAGACTTTGCAGTCAATCACTTTTGGATAGTCAGCACTGAAACAGACAATAGAAAAATTTTAAGGTAATTGCTAATCATTGGTCAAGATTCATGACACACTTCAGAGAGAAGAAATTAAAGCTGTGGAAGTACATTCAGTTTACAAAATTTTGCTCTGAAAAGAAAAACATCGAGCATATGCAGGTGGTGAGTGAGCTCTATGCCCAGCAAAGAGAATGATGACACCAGCATGTGGTAGGACTTGGTAGTTTCCTTCCACAGATTTAAAGAGTCCTTCCCCATTTCCATACCTCTGGATTAGCAGTCCTTCTCTCCTGGCTTCATCAGATTGATCTTGCTGCAGACCTGTTCAAGTGATTAATGCAAAGTAGAGACCACCAACTGGATCACAGTGCCATTTCCCATCAGGTAGAGAACCACATCTCTTCTACAGCCAGAAGCAGTTTGTCCTGGGGAATCCATATGCCTCTGTTTGCTTTGCACATGTGATAACATCTCAACAGAAAAATAATTGAGCTGGAAAGACACTGAACATAACAGGGTAGAGAACATACTGTTTATGTATAGAAAATTCATTGGCTTCCTTTCCTAGAAATAAATTGTTACTACTTATTTTGTTCTTTCAACAGCTATCCTTTTTAGAGTTTTTTAAGTCTGTGAAAGATCATTTGAATAGCAAAATGGCTTGAAAATACTGGGCCACCTTGTAAAGAAGGAACCCACAACAATTTCAATGTTGATATCCATGTCCAAAACTGTCAAATTTCTTTCTTCTCTTCAGAACCTTGAGTACAGTTGAGACACTGCCTATCCTTGAGTCATAGGCATGCCCTGAATACGAGTAAATTGCTCAACATGCCCATTTGCTGTGGGCCTCTCTTCAGGCTGTACTGAGAATAAGGGGAATGAATCCATGAATAATTTCAGTACAGGAACTACAATGAGCTGCAGCACTTTGGTTCTGTTAAATAATAGGACATCATTGTCAAAATGTCAATCAGGCAAAGCACTTGGATGTGGATAGCAAACACCTCAATGCTGTGCAGGAAACAGCCTCCTCCTTCTCTGCAGCCACGGTTGTGGCCCTTGAGCTCAGTCCTAGGTGTGAGGCTGTGGTTTCCCACACACATCAGCCCCAACGCAGCCCCACTGGCCCTGCTGGGCCCTTCTCT
Source organism: Bucorvus abyssinicus (assembly GCA_009769605.1). Classification (NCBI taxonomy): domain Eukaryota; kingdom Metazoa; phylum Chordata; class Aves; order Bucerotiformes; family Bucorvidae; genus Bucorvus; species Bucorvus abyssinicus. The sequence goes on from CM020063.1 coordinate 35,829,323, forward strand.
GCCCTCAGCTGATCCACTGGTAAGAAATTGCTGGCTGTGACCATGTGTTATTATATGCAGGTGTCCAGGAGGCTGTGGTGACCTGTCTGAACAAACAAACCAGGGAGACTGCAGATGAGACACTGTGTGTAACCAGCCGTCGTCCTCCACAGCTGCTGAAAGCCTGTAGCCTGGACCCCTGTCCTCCAAGGTAGGCTTCGTATATCTTATCACCAGGCATTTAAAAGGGATGTTATCACTGATGAAGTTGAGAAACTGATCTTCAAGCTCCCCATGAATCTGAGACGTTTGGGGACGGGGATGCTTGAATCTGGGCATTACTGAAATGACTCCTGAAGCACAGGAGTAAAACACCAGACAGGAGACTGAGATGGCTCCCCAGGTTGCAGTATCAACTATCTGGGCTCAGCATATCTGTATCACTCTGCCTGGGACTCATTTTAATTGAAATCAATTGAGCAGAGGTGATATAAGCGAGTAAAACTCTGCTGCTGAGTAAGGTAGCAAAGTGTTGCAGCCTAACTGGTGTTGTTTTCAGAGGTGAGGTGTTGTTTTACCCAGGCCAGGGCTCTTTGGTCTTGTCCAGACATCACTTAATGGATTTTGAATAATCCATGACAAAAGCAAAACAAATACACAATTGTATGGGGGTGATTGTAGTCCAGTATGTTGCCCAGAACCATTTAAACAACACTAGCAGTATGAAAAAAAAATTAAATAAGTTGAAACCCCATATTCAATGGCATTTCGGTCTGGAGGCACGGACTGCCTCACACATGCTTCTTCTCATACTGCAAGGGCTTACAGCCTCTTCACACCACAGTCATATTGACCAGGAAGTACAAAGAAGTGGTAAAACCAAAGGGCAAACTTCAGACTTCTTCCCTATTCAGGTTCAGCAGGGAGTTTATGGCTTGGCTGAACTTCAACCAGAGTTATGTCAAGTTTAGAGAGATTTCTCCAACCTCTCCTCTCACGAAATAGTTTGCAGACCTGTTCCCCACTGGCCTCAGGTATCTTTAACAATCTTGACCCTAAAAATAGCAGATCTTGTCTGCAGAAATTCACATCTGTACCCTCTGTGACAGAAAATAGTTGTCATGAGGTTCCTGTGGTTTATTTAAATAGATCTGGGCCTGTCAAGTCTTCAAGATGTACTGTATATGTATTGTCTTTATTTTCATCTGTACACAGGTGCATTTACTCTCTTCCAGAAGTGCGAAAGATTTTAAATACATTGATTTATCACTTTGGACTATTGAAAACACTCAGTGCTGTCCAGGTGGTAGATGTGCCTTAGAGTGTATGTTGGTAGGTGTATGTATGCTTTATATGACAGCGGGTTATGCAGAGATATATTGTTATGAATATCAGTAGATTTGGGGTACACAGAGAAGGTTCACATTAAAAATCAAATATGGCATCAAATATGGTCAGCATCCAAGAATGTTAAGGACAGAAATAACAGTCTGATTGAATGATCAGGATTTCGAGTCTGTGACAAGCAGAGCCAAATACGTTGACATGTTTCACTAAAGCATAAAGAAGAATTGCATATAAGGATATTGCAACCCTGACTTTGTTAAACTGTCTGTGTTGCTGGCAGTAATGTATATATATTATATTAATGCTTGAAAGGAACTTTGTAGGTGGCAATCTCTCTGTAATTGATAAGTAGCAGCATCATTGGAGCTGAGAGTGCATGGTAGGAGATTGATCAAACATTGGTTCTGATATGGAAAATAAATATTCACTCGTTAAGAAAAAATAATGCTTACTCATGTAGGGCAGTATTTGTGTGAGTTCTGTTACAAAAGTTGTCTGAGAAACTGGGTGAATACTTTTTGAATCGTTCTGTGTGTTAATACATACCATTGTAGTAACCTTGCTACCAGAACAGAGCTAGTTTGAAGCAACCTTGGGCATGCAGTTCACTGCATGGATTGCAAGATGATTGTACTGCAGGTGAGAATCAGGCCATGAAGCAGAGGTGAGAGGGGATTGAGGCGGCAGAGGGAGATAAGACGTTTTCAACCACTCCTAGGACTCCAACCGATAAAAGGGGAAATTACTCCCTTCCCTGTACATACATCTCCTCTCCCTCCAGCCCCCTCAGTCTGGAGGAAATTGCCTGTCTGCAGAGATTTAAGTGGCACAAGATGAAGAAAAGCATGTAATCTGCAAAATGGCTCCTCTGGTAAGAGCAAGGAGGCCTAAAACTCAAGGCTGCAGACAGCAGGCAACATGGCTAATGGAAAGAGAGGCAAGAAGAGAAGTCGGTATGTCTCCCAGGCAGGACAAATTCCTTGTTTCCTGTAAGCTTCTGAAGTGCTGCATCTACTCATGCCACTGTATTAAATACAATGGTATATTAATTAAACTGATAGTATCTAGTGTATAAAGAGTATTGCTTTATAATCATTAATTACAACAGTCTTAAGACTTCCAAAGAGGGTGGGGGGGTGGGGGGGCGCGGGAAGTAAAGACCAGGATTTTCTCTTTTTCAAGAAATCTTGATCCAGGAATCTGATGGAAATTTAGGCTAAAATGCTGTCCTTACTGAATGCTCATGAAGGCGTTGCTATTGACTGACAATTCTAAAACTTGTAATAGACTGTGGCTGTGAACTTAGATCCCTGTTACAGAAGTTCCCAAAATGCAGTCTGTAAACCATTGACACTTCCCAGAGCTTTCGTTGATGGCTTATAGAGAGAGCTGGCTGGTCTTGTAGTGTTGGCTCTCCTCTCTGTTTTCCAACTGCTAAAGTGCATTAACAGAAGTTAAAAATAATAATAAAAAAATATTTCCTAAAATGTCTTTGATATATAAGTGACTGTTGGAGCATGCACTTATTGTGGGTAGAGGAGACGGTCTGCTGAAAAGGCAACAGAGATGGTAGACAAATGTCTCAGTAGGCAAGGGGAAGTTGTCCACAGCGTGAAGAACAAGCTGAGGAGTCTTACCCAAGAGAACAAAAATTCCCTCGTAATATATTTAAAGAAATAATTCCAGTGATGTTCCTTGAACCAAAACAGCCCAGCATGCTTAGAAAGCATGGGTCTAGAATTTACACAGTTCAAGATCTTGTTTATCTTAAGAGAGAGACCATTTAAAAATTATAACTTCCAAGCTTAAAGTTGCTTCTGCTGCAGGCATTTCTGGTGTCATGTGGCATTGCTCCGTAGCCTCTCAAAGTGTTAGTTGTGTAAGCCTCCCCTGGTCAACAATTGGTTTAGCTGGTTTAATACATATTTAAAAAAGCATTGAACTGCAGAATCTAATCAGCCTTTCTGAAGGGTCAGAAGGCATTACACCTCAAGGTAGATACTGTAGGAGTAGTTGGTGAATCGTAATTTCATCTTGGTTTTGTTTCATCTTTTTTTGGACACTGAAGAGGAATGATGTTAAAGGGATCTTCACTGTGGCTGTTCTTTTTTCTCCCTTCTGAGAATAAATGTGGATGGACTAGAAGACTTCATTACTTCATTACTTGAAATTAGCCTGTGGTATCTTCCTTCACTTCACTTCCTAATTGCTCTGGTCTCTCCTAGAACAAAATATAGTAAAACTAGAATATATTGGCAATTCTTCAGATTTATGAAAACTCTGAAAGGTGGTGGTTCTTGTATAGCAGTTGAGAGAGCTTTATAATTTCCATTTAAATTCTGGCTTAATATCTTAGTGCATTTCCATTCTGAGTCCATTGAAGAGAGACAGAAAAACTAAACCACATAAATCTGTGTTCAAATATTCACAGCTGTATGGAGTCAGCAAAATCTCAATCTTAAAATTCTTACAGAAGAAAGAATGAGAACTAGGAAGAGTTGCACACAAAAAATGCAAGACTTCATCCATATTCAAATCCCAAAGCAGCATTTCCTGTGTTTTCAGACTTTTTTGAGAGTTTTTTCTTATTCCTTCAAGAACAATAGCAGAAAAACACCTCAGTCCTTTTTCTCCTGGAAGACACTATAACGAACATTCCCACTTTGCACTGAACAAAGAAGTAGTGTAATGATGTGGAGTGGATTGCTAAGATGGGAGCTGGTAACTGATTTTCAGCACAGTAGGTACAGAGTAAAATTTCATATCATTATGAATGGTAAGGTATGCCCTTGTCTGATATTTCTGTAAAAAGGCTTGTTGTGATGTACTGGGAGATACAGTATGCTTTCTCCAGGAAAGAGAGGAATGAAAACTATAGCCATTTTAATTCAGTCATTCTGTTACTTAATTTATGTCAATCAAACTATATCACTTCCAGAACTACATAGCAGTACTTGAGTGGAGCACAATCTTCCCAGAAGCAAATGCAGAATATCTGTTCAACGACTAGAATTTTCTTCTCCAGGCTCAAAAAATGAAAGGGCAGATCACTCAATTTTGCTAATTGCTGTATTTATATTCTAAATTACTCCAAAAACGATCAGAAAAACCCTGTTTCAATGTTTACTTTATTGTTTTAAACAACAAAATTACTCACATCCAAAATGCATCTTTTTCCTCAGCCTCCACAACCAAAAATACAGAGGCAGTCATCATCTAATCAGATACAATTGCTCTTGTTTATAACAGCAACAGCATCAGCACCTCATGGTGAGCCGAGAAACTCTACCAAAGGAGTGAAAGAGAATGTGGTAACTGTGCTATTAATTATAAATGCTCAATAGCTTAGTCAATGTGTGTTGAAAAGAGTTGGTAAACACGTATGGAGGAGTAGAGAGGAAAGCAAAACAATGAAAGCCAGATGGCTGAAAATGGAGGAAATTCCAGGCAATTTCTATAGCTTTGTTCTTGCATATTTTCAAAACTGAACTTTTGTTCTTGTACAACAATGAACAGCTGAAGGTTAGGAAAAAAAAAACGAAAATAAAAAGAAGAAAAAGCAGACAGTTCTAGGAAGAGCCATGCCATTTCACCCAAACTCTCTTCCTTTAGTCCCTCATGCCTCTCTTGTCAGTGACAAATGATAAGGAACCATCTGAGTGGTCCTGATACCTGACTGAAGGTTTGTTAGGGGTTGAGTTTCCGAGTAGAACTCAAGGTCCCTAATGCTCCTTAAATCCCTTATTGATATAGGGGAAAGGGAAACAAAACTCAAATCTCGGAATATATGGATGGGAAACTGAAACAAACTTTTAATAAAAATTCTAAAATACTATCATATCACACAACTACATATTAAATGCAAAACAGGAAAAAATACAGTAAGAGTTAAAACACTGCAAAGGGAGGAAAAGGGAAAAAAAACTACAATTATGGCCAATTGGCCACAGGCCAGGAGATGACGTCACGGCAGGATGGTGGCTCAGAAGATGGCGTCTATCCAAAATGGCGGCGGGCCAAGTGATTAAAAGTTTTTAACAGCTTAAAGAAGTATTTTAACGAGTTCGCAGGGAGACCTTTTTTCAATGTCTTCCTGCCAGAAGCGTCTTTAGATGCGGATAAAGGAGTAGCTCTCGCGGCCGGAACGCGAAGCGGGGGTGAGCTTCCCCCGTGTCCGAATCCAGTGGTAGATTCTCGCTGAGTGAAAAATATCTCTTCTCTTACCCGATACGAGAGAGATGCTGACTGAGTCCCACAACAATTCACAGCAGGGCTGGGCGCCGATAGACAGAAACAGTTCTGAGTTAGGCCCCGGGTGGGGGGGCAGGCCGCAGGCTTTCGGCCTGGGCGGTAGCCAGCCCTCTCGCTGTGGCTCTTTCTCCGAAGCTGCCCGGTGTCCAAAGAGGAGGAGACTCCTCCTGGCTGCAGGTTTTAAGGAGTATCTGTCAGAAGAAATCTTTTGACCTGCACTTTTAGCCAATGTGATGCCGGGTTTATGGAGCTTGTATGAAATAATCCCGATACTCTATTGGGCACATTTCCAAAACAAGGAAGTCTTGGCTCAAACTGGGACAAGGGTCAAGATAGCCTGAGTTAGGCTGGGATCTAGCTCATTGTGCAGTATCTTCTTTTTCTCCATTTTTTCCCCTGCATCTGCTTGTTTTGCATTTGTGCAATAAATGACCTGTTATTATTTTAATGTTTATTTGGTGAATGCAGTATTGTCCAACTTTTTTTCTCTATTTCATTTCCCAGATGAAGTCAAACTGTAAAGGAGAAAAAAATAATATGTTTTTCAGTGTGTTTGGAGACATGAGACATTAGGTTGCTGGGAGGTCAGACTTAGTGTAAGATATGCTCTCATCAACAATCTAAAATGAATACAATATGTGTGGAAGGGCCAGAGATTTCTCTAGTCCATTAAAGGTGACCTCTGTGTGTGTGGCAGTGTCAATGCAAATACGTTTTGCATTGCACAGGTGAAATATTAGAGCATTTCTGTCTAGTTCATGAAAAAGGTTAAAAGAGTTGCAAGTCATTATGACTACAGATACTGCAGTGTAGCCTTAATTGCAGGAGATAACAGTTCTTGTTTTATTGAAGTCTTTTCTCCAAGATGTAAGTTAGAAATAGCATTAATGAGGCCAATAATGGTGTTACTCTCTGTTTGAGCCACAGAAATATTTTCAAACCCCTCACAAAACCCTGATTTTTTTTTTTTTTTTTTTTTTTAGTTGCGTGTATTTAAGTCTATTTTGACTTGAAGTGCATTGAGAATATCTTGGCAGACTCTTAAGATGTAACCCATAGAACCTCCTGGGATGACAGGCCACAGCTTGAAAAATTGATGGAGTATTTTGGAAAACCAGATGTTAGAAGGAATATGCTGTAAGACAGGGTAGATTCACCTTTATTTGAAGCCTTTAGGTCAAGAAACAGGTTAAACAGGAGTCATGGGCTCAGTGAGAGAATTTCATTTTTTGTGTAGGGTTACTTTGTTAAAGATGGGTCTGTACAAAGACATCTAAACAGGCTGCTGTCCCTAGGTGCCTCTGTTATGCTGTACCTGCATTACCTACATGCCTACCCTGCACTGCTGTAATACTGCCCTGGCCTTAAAATGATTAATCTGTGACTTAAAACCAATTACGATTCTCTCCCCCATTTTATAATATAATCTCTCCCTTTGTATCCTCTTCAGTTGTTAAGAGATTGTCCAAGATACGTCTGACAGCCCACCTTCCCTTTTCTCACTGAAAGTGTTGCCTGTGGTGCTGAGTTGTTGGGGTATAGTTTATGGTGTGCAGCTACCCATTAGAAATGTGAGTAAACTGAGGCAGGCATTCTACAGAGTAACCAGCTGTTAGCAGATCTTAGTCATTCACAGACTTGCAAAATACTTTAACCACTCACAGAGAGTGAACAGCAATACATTTAATTAATATCCAATGGATCCACAGATCTGTATTGTTATAACTATATTGGATGGAGTTTTGGTGTTTGTTCATGTTCTTGTTTTTTAATTATAATGGTTACACTGTCATGGTTCCTTATCTGAACTAAGGTGTTTGGATGCTTCAGACAAGTTCATTCCCCTTCCCATGAGGAAGCAAACTGTACGGTCTAAGTACAGTTCTCCAAGATCTAAGAAACCAGTTTCTCACTCAGGAAAAGTTAGAGGAGAAGTGTATTAAGTCGCCATTCTGTAGTCTGTGGATTCTGCACACAAACCTGTATTGGTATAACTATTAGGATGGTGATATGAAGTGTTTTGGTACAAGTTTGCCTATATACATGATAACTTCTCTGACACCATCACTTCGAATATAACTTTTCTTTCCACACATTCTTTTGAGTCAGAATCAGAACTTCCTTGATAATTCCGTAAATCTGAATATTTTGGTAAGGTTGCTTTGGTTATTTAGGTGTGTAACATGAGTTTAGAGCCTCCTCATTCTCTGTCAGAAGCTCCTGCATATTTGGAACTCTGCATGTCAATGTGTGGAAAAATATCTTTTATTGCAGAATACTGAATGGCTTACTAAATAAGTTATCAGTCACAGTTTCAGGTTCTCAAACAGGAAAGTGAAAAGGAAATACTGGATCTGGATGTGCCCTTGGAACAAAATTCTTGTACTGCCTGACTAACATTGTATTGCAAGAAGGGCATTGAAGGGAACTCAAACATAAGCAGACATTGGGCATTTCCCAAGTTCAGTTACAGTTCTTCAACTGTTCTCCCCTCTCCCTACTAAAAAAATAGAGAAAAACCTTGTATGCCTCATTTTGAGAGACAGTCTGTTTGTACCTTCTGTGCTGGCGAAATAGTTCAGGAACAGTTCTTCCTAATGAAAATATTATCACTGTAATGCTGCTAACCAGGTCAGCAAGAAGTTCATGTTGTCAGCTGGTTTTGTGGCAGTACAGCTAATAAAACTTGGACTTGTTAGAGAATCACTTAAGCCCATTCAGTTATCTGAACACTGTCTCATTCATGAATCTGCTTTCTTTGTCCATTCAATCCAGTGATATCTCCTCCTTTCCTCTAGTCACCATTTCAGCAAAGGTATCCTTAGATTTTTAGAAGAGTCTTGTTACTAAATCACATGTCTATGAATATCGATCTTGCAGGTTGTGAAGTCAAGCTTCTTGTATATTTTTCTCTACACCATCTACATGCTTTTTTAACTATCTACTTTTTAAAATGCTTAATTTTACATGGTATTTTGGATTACAAATAGTCAATTCATTGCATATCTTTCTCACTTGCTGAACTTTTTCTTTCTTTGTGTTCTGGTGTCTGTAAGCTTGTTGATTTCTCCTTCAGGAACAGCTCTTTTTCAACATTTTCCACATGGAATAAAGTTAGGCCTAAGAAAAGCTGTTGGCTTATGATACAGCATAGCATGGAGAGCTCCATTCTGAAAAGAAACAGAGAGTTTTCAGCTTAAAGCCTATCTACCACTGGCAGCAGGGTGGTAAACTGAGCCTCTGCTTCTTTGCAGAAGAACCATATGAGAGTGCATCATAGACTAATGTGCACAATTTATTCCATAAATTAGTGCTTCTTGTGTTTTTGCATTACTTCAGGGTTTAGTGCAAGGGGTATTATCTTGCTTTGCTGTAGTTCCCAAATTGTGTGTTCCTCCCTCTACTACGCATTTAGTTTCTGCCACCTGCCATTACAAGTGCAATTCATTCAATTTCTGTCCTATTCCTCACACCTCTGTATATTACTCCTTACCCAGCTTTCCACTTTTACTCTGTTCCTCAACTGTTTCCTATCTTCATTTTTGAAATAGACTGCTGAAGACCTAGTTTTGTTTTATCTCACATAAAATAATGAAGTCCTTGTAAGAAGTTACTGCTTTAAGCATGGGCTCAAAGCTAAACTTGAGACAAAAACTGGTACTCATTTGTCTACCAAGCCTAATCTGATCTGTATAGCTATATCAAAGACAGCTACTGCTATCATTTATCTCAATGCTGCCGTTATCATACAGAGAAAGAGTCTTTTGTGAGATACTTTTCGGTAGCCAGTATGACTGCTAATCTCTCAAACCTACTCTGTACTATACCAGTTCATTTACCTGAAGTTGTCTTTTTTTTTTTTTCCTCTGTGGTTCATGAATTCTGAAGCTGCAGTAGTCCCCTGAAAGGCCCACTAGACAACCTCCCACTGTTCAAAGCACCAGGAGAAAAAAAAACAAACCTTCTTTTCTGACCTGCTCTAATTGTTGAAGCTCTCTGCCTTCAACTCAAGCAAGACTTTTTTAACTGTAAGAAACCTTATCTATATTGCTTTAAGCATGTCAGAAGCTTACTCCAGCAAACAAAATTGCCATTTGTAGAGTCGTCGTACACTCCATTTGCCCTCTGTTCTTCTCTGACTTTTGAGTTTCTCCTCCTCTCTTTGGCTCTGTTATATAAATATTGGCTCCCTGCCAGGTTCAGCTATAATGAGCTGCAATATTAATTGATTCTTGTAAGTCTACAGAGTAAATAATGCAGGCCACTCCTGTCAGCTCCCTGAGCACTCTCACTGAGTCTTTGATCAGCTTGCACGTGTTGGTTGCACAGGCACCTCTTCAATGGATTCCCTTCATTTGCAAAAGAGATGCTTTTTCAAGAAAAACACCTCACTCGCCCTTGTGCACAGCAATCCCCTGAAACCTTCCCTGCCTGTTCAGCTCCCTTGTCACACTGGTGATACTGAGCAAAAGATTTTGTCAGGCTGGCACTGAACACCAGCTAAGCGTGAATTATTTTACTGTTGCTGCTAATTTAATAGTACTCTGTCTTTTCCTTTATGTTTTTTAATTATTAACTTTTTCAAAGCTTAGTTCAATATCAATTTTCCTCCTAGGTGTGTATATACCATAGGTATATTTGTAATGTTGTCTCTAACACAAACTGAACCACAGCAGTAGGGAGATCTCTGCCTGGAGAGTCAGATTCGTGTTTGACCACCTAGGTGGAGGTCCTGGGTTTCACGCTTCATTTCAAAGGAACAGTCTGAAATTACTGTGGGTGGTTTAATAGCTGAATGAGAAATTAGTGGTATGCAAATTCTTACTTTTTGTGAGTCTTTCTTTAAGACTAGTTTGATTATAAAGCCAGGAACTGACCTGTGAGTCTTCATCTCAATGCTGTAGCTTCACTGCAGGAAGTATGCTACCCAAACAGGATTGACAGCAACTCTCTCTGCTGTCCTAAGTTTAAGCTTACATTCTGGATGGTATTTAAGACCTGACGCTGAGAATACTGACTCAATGCAAGATAAATCTGCTAATGGAGCCTCAAGAAAGACCTTCACACCAATGGAACAGGAAGATTTGCCACTATAACAGCTTCAGATCAGTAATGGAAAAGGAAGGGAGGAGGTGTATGAGCTCTGAGTAGACTTCTCAGTCTGCAGGATGCAATGGAGGATGCAGAGGTTGACAGAGGATGAGAGGAAGCCAGTATTGACATATCATGTGATTTACTAAGTCTGTTGCATGTGCATATACACAGCTGTCCCCAGCCATTGTGCACTGAGGAATGTCTCTATGCAGACAGGTGTCAGATGTTGAGTAAGATGCTTCCAGGCAAACTACTCTCCACATGATGAATGTTTATTTTAGAAATAAGAAGAGTTCTTTTGTATCACTTTCATATGGTTTAACCACATAAAAATGAAAAGAATCTCATTTTTTCAAAAAACTAGTTTGGGAGGTCTTTGTGTAGAAGAGTGTTTACTTTTCCTGTGCTGTGTTCAATTTTCTTGGCAGTGCTTGAAGGGATTCTGTCAGGATGAAATAATATATATCTCTAGAAAATATTCTTCACTTGTAACACCTAGCTGCTTAGAATGCTTTTGGGTTTTAACATATGTACTGTGCATATAGGGACAGATCCAAAGCTGTTGGCTCCAAAGTGCTTTGGCTTAAGACTAAACATTTTCCAAGTTCTAACTACATCATTTACTTTTTCAAGACTGACCATTGGGGTGCAAGAGTGTTTTGTTCTGAAGGCTTGTGTCTTCACTGGGTCAATATTTCTAATTCTAGCAGCTTCTCCTGCCATGAGTAGCTGCTTACTAGCTGGTGCCACTTTCTGGTCTACTGAGCTAGCAGAATTATTATGTGAGCTCCAGTTCTTGTAGCAATGAGAGGGACATTTCAGAACTGAGGCAACAGTGCATTGTTGTCCCTGTTGTTATTCATAACCTGTTAATGCCTAGAGGCTCCTGTCAAGCTGAGAGTCCCATTCTGCTAGACAGTAAGTCATCATCATCATCATCATGGCTTGGCTTCGTGGACGAAGATTTGGGAAGGGCTTTGCCCACGCTTATTGCAAGCGCGTTGATGGCTGAAAAGGCCAATGCGGGATAGGCAAGACCGGTTGCAACGAGCACACCAGAGGGTCTCCTTGGGTGGTATAGTTGAGGCACGGTTCTTTCTGCGCTGTCTTTTCTCCTCGAGCTTGATTCTACGCGTGCTCTCAAAGGAGACAGCAGCGTTATGTATGGTGTGTCTCCAAATCTCCCGATTGGAGGCCAGGGTGGACCACTGATGGTGGTCAATATGGCCTAGGCTGAGGTGTTGTTTCAGGGAGTCCTTATATCTCCTCTTTGGAGCTCTTCTCTTGTGGCAGCCGGTGGCAAGTTCACCATAGAACACGATCTTAGGGAGGCGGTGATCCGCCATGCTGGAGACGTGCCCTGCCCAACGCAGCTGCGTTTTCAGCAACATGGCCTCAATACTGGTGACGTCTGCCTGTTCAAGGACAGCAACGTTAGTCACGTAGTCAGTCCAGTGAATGTTTAGGATTGTGCGGAGGCAGCGCTGAAGGAAGCGTTCGAGGAGTCGCAGATGGTGGCCGTAGATGACCCATGATTCAGACCCGTACAGAAGAGTAGACAGTACCACGGCTCTGTAGACACTGATCTTTGTCCTTTTCTTCAGGTGTTTATTGCACCAGACTCTTTTATGGAGTTTTCCGAAAGCTCTGTTTGCCTTTGCTATTCTGTTGTCTATCTCTTTGTCAATCGTGGCATCTGAGGAGATGATGCTACCCAGATAGCTGAATTGCTGGACTGACTGAAGCTCTGACTCGCCAATGGTGATGTGGGGATGATGGTAATCATCTTGTGGTGCTGGTTGGTAGAGAACTACTGTCTTCTTCAAGCTGACTTCCAGCCCAAAAAGCTCAGCTGCCTCTGCAAAGCAGGATGTTAAGCGCTGCAGAGCTGCTTCTGTGTGGGCAACAAGGGCGGCATCGTCAGCAAAAAGCAGCTCGCGGACAAGGTGATTCAGGGTCTTGGTGTGGGCCTTCAGTCGCCTTAGGTTGAAAAGGCTCCCATCGGTACGATATCGGATATAAATGCCATCTTGTTCGTCGAGGTCTGCCGTGGCCCTTTGGAGCATCATGCTGAAGAAAACTGTGAATAAAGTTGGTGCGAGAACGCAACCTTGTTTCACACCATTGGCTATTGGGAAGGGCTCAGAGAGTGCATCGCCATATCTGACTTGGCCGCGCTGCCCCTCATGTAACAGGATAATCATTTTAAGGAACTTGGGGGGACATCCTAATCGTTCCAAGATCTGCCACAGACCTTTTCTGCTCACAGTGTCAAAGGCTTTGGTGAGATCAACGAAAGTTACATAGAGACCCTTGTTCTGTTCCCTACACTTCTCTTGCAGTTGTCTAAGAACGAATACCACGTCTGTGGTACTTCTGTTGGCTCTGAAACCACACTGACTTTCAGGTAGAAGTTCTTCTGCGATAGCGGGTACCAATCTGTTCAATAGTATTCTTGCGAGAATTTTTCCAGCAATGGAGAGCAGAGTTATGCCTCAGTAGTTTGAGTAGTCTGACTTTACTCCTTTTTTCTTGTACAGGGTGATGATGATTGCATCACGGAGATCTGGTGGTAGTTCGCTTTGTTCCCAACAGCGCACAACTAGCTCGTGAAATTTAGCATGGAGCGTTTGGCCTCCATGTTTCCAGATTTCAGGCGGGATTCCGTCGACCCCAGCTGCCTTGCCGGTTTTCATCTGCTGTATGGCCTTAAGGGTCTCTCCCATAGTAGGGGCTATATCCAATTCATTTTTCACCGTTTGTTTTGGGATGAGCTGGATTCCTGAGTCTTGGACTACACGGTTGGCACTGAAGAGAGTTTGAAAGTGTTCAGACCATCGATTCAGGATGGAGGTTTTATCTGTGAGAAGCGTTTGGCCATCTGCGCTGAGTAGGGGGCTTTGAACTTGGTGTGTGGGTCCATACACTGCTTTCAGAGCCTCATAGAATCCTCTGTGGTCACCCAAATCTGCGCATAGTTGAGTCTTTTTTGCTAGGTTGAGCCACCACTTGTTCTGGATGTCTCGAAGTTTCTGCTGGAGTTTACTGCATGTAAGACGAAAGGCTGCTTTTCTTACATGGCAAGATGGCTGAGCGAGGTGTGCTTGGTGAGCAGATCTCTTCTTTGCCAGCAATTCCTGGATCTCTGGATTGTTTTCATCAAACCAGTCTTTGTTCTTCTTTGAGGAGAACCCTAAGGATTCTTTGGAGGACTGCAGGATGCTATTTTTAATATGTTGCCAAAGCGCTTCAGGAGAAGAGTCTATGGGACGGTCTTCAAGCCTAGTTTGAAGGTTTGCCTGGAAGCTGTCTCTCACTGCAGCTGTTTGAAGATTGTTAACTTGGAGCCTCCTCCTCAGAATGCTGCCCCTCTTAGGTTTGGGCTTAAAATGGAGGTTAAGTTTGCAGCGCACAAGGCGGTGGTCTGTTTGACATTCTGCACTAGGCATCACTCGGGTGTGACAGACATCGCGAACATTTCTCTGGCGCACTAAGATAGAGTCAATGAGGTGCCAGTGTTTAGATCGAGGATGCATCCAGGTTGTCTTCAGGCTGTCTTTCTGCTGGAAGATCGTGTTGGTGATGGTAAGCTGCTGCTCAGCACAAAACTCTAGCAAGAGGCGACCGTTGTCATTGCAGTTTCCAACTCCATGCTTGCCTAGTACTCCTTTCCAGGCTGCAGAGTTCTTACCTACTCCGGCGTTGAAGTCGCAAAGGATTATGATCTTATCATCCGCAGGAACCTTTCGAGTAAGGCGGCGCAGATCGGTGTAGAATTTGTCTTTTTCTGTAGGGTCAGCTTGGAGAGTTGGGGCATATATGCTGAAGAGAGCAACATGTTGCTTGTTGTGTAGCGGGAGGCGTAAGGAGATAATGCGATCGGAATGACCTGTTGGCAAATTTTCAAGTTTAGAGGCGATGGAGTTTTTAATCATGAAGCCAACTCCGGAATGATGACTTTCGGTTTTGGGTTTGCCTGACCAATACAGTGTGTAGCCGGCACCATGTTCTTGAAGGCTGCCTTCCTCATGAAGGCGAACTTCACTGAGAGCAGCAATGTCGATGTTGAGTCGTGACAGTTCGTGAGCAATTATAGCAGAACGGCGTTCAGGACGCCCACTGTCTGCTGTATCGAGCATGGTTCTGATGTTCCAACATGCGAGTGTCAATCTGGACACACCTTTGGAGGCAGGTGTATGCCTTTGTCTCTTTGTCTTTGGTTGACCGCAGAGGAAGATGTCCGTTGGCCGCGGCTAGCCAACCGGATTGGAAGGGGAGATGAGCTTTGGTTAGGCCACCTTTTCTAGGCCCCTCTCCATGTGGAGCAAGCAGTGCTCTCCTTGAAAAAGGCTGCTTGGTCATTCAGGATGCTGCCGAACGAGACTGTCATCTCCTGGGTCAGTCTCAAGCGACCAATGTCCTGAACCGCCTGCATGCAGGGTTGGGTCTGCGGCTTCCAGTGACGTCTTTCCACCTGCCGTTTCGTCCCTTGCCTGTCGCTACAGGGCTTTGCAAACGTGAGTACACCCTTCAAGCCTGCGCGGTGGATTTTTTAGGTGAGGCGCAGCGTGCGCGAGACTGGCCCCACCCTTTACACCTGAGGTTCATCTGCCAGGGCCTAGCGAGCTTGGACGGTGACAGCGAAGTCCTCAGGTCGTAGGTTTGGTTAGAGTATCCTTCCCTTAGATGGATGGCCTTACAGGGCTAAACGAGCTCCATCTGCCCGGGTTTGGAGTTAGAGTTGTCCTTCTCCTAGGATGGTTGCCCGAAGGCTAGTGAGCCCATCCTGCCCGTGGACACACTTTGTCTGACCCTTCCGTTGAGACCTGTCAGGCTTGGGAGACCCTACCGGAGGCATATGCCCCCACCAGCATAGCTCTCAACTTCGCAAGGGCACGCAAGCTCTTTCCCCACGGCAAGGGGGTGCCCGTGAAAGAGTAGACAGTAAGTAAAGGCAGATTAAGAGATCATCCCTGCTGTAGGACCACAACCTCAGCGGTCAACATGGATAAAGCTCAGGAGAAAAAAAAAAAAAGTATTGTTATGATTTTGCAAATGCGAAGTTGACACGTGTGGGAAATGAGTATGATCCAGCACAGCACTTGAGTTTTCCCATTGCACTCAAAGGGTATACTCACATGCTCACAGGCTAACCCATGTTTCGGCAGTTCTGGTCTCAGTCACCTGTGGAGTTCAGTAACACCCAAGAACAAGGTCCTGCTCACTCGATCCTTCAGTTCTTCTTTCACTTGAACTTCTTGAGCATGATATGACATTGAAACTTCTTGTTCTGTCGCAAGAAAGAGGGAAAGTTAGTTTCTGATTAAAATAAAATTAATAGAAGTATTTAGGAGTTCATGCTCAAGTTATGTGTTAGAAGCGGTTTTTTCTGATCTTTTTAAACAACTTGATCACAAAACTCCAGGCTATATTCTAGCTGACTATATGGTGCTTCACAAAACTTGAAACTCATGAAACTATAACATGATGAAGTTTAATTTAAGATTCACAAGCAAGTTTTTGGTTAACTACATTAACATAATTTCCGTTATTAGAAATAGCATATTTTTTGAGAGCACCTCTAACATTTTTAGATTTTTTTTTTTTTTTCCCTTTTTTTGGCAACTGGAACTTCACAATCGTTCACTTTTTTTTTTTTTCCCTTTTTTTGGCAACTGGAACTTCACAATCGTTCACTTTCTTTTATTCAAGGGACCTGCAAATATTCACATCTTAAAACATACTGACGATGATTAATTGTGGAAATGGCTTGTTTAGATGTTCTCTTGACAAAGAACTACTTTGTCAAGCCTAATTTATTTAATGAGAATGTTCCAGAAAATTACATTTTCTCATTGCCTGTTTAGAATTTTAATTCCTTACATTAATAGTATATTACAGATTATTAGTCAATTTCATAATATGAACTGACTGATGGATTTCCTAACTGGTGGTTTTCTGTCTGTTACTAATTCACTTTGTTATTTTATAGTTCCTGGAAGTACAAGAAATTTAGTGTTCCAGTTGGTTGGGCTTTTCATGAATTTATGTACAGTTTTCAGACCACATCCTTAGCATCATGTATAAGAAAACCTAAAGAAAAACCTTTGCCTTGAGGAGTCAGATCAGGTTCACAACTTAGTTTGCCTATCTTCATGTGCATTACACATTTTCACATATTTCTCCAAACCTAAAAGTCTACTAAGGCATCACTCCAGTTTGCTGGAAGCAGGAGATAATTCATTTGGAAAGTGAAAAGGTTCTGTGATTGGTTTTGTATGTTGAAACTGTAATGATACTTGAAATAAGCTGTAATTTGGGACCACCCTCCACTCCCTATACATTTCCAGTGGAAACTTGTTTTCATTTATGTTCATTTGAAAATCCTGGATATATGCATATTCTGATACATATATCACTAATATATCCATATCCATTTGAACACATACAGCCCTATGATTTGCCTTTTTCTTGTTACATTCCTCTTTGTTAGCCATGTCTAAATGTTTCTGTGGTTTTGTATTTAATATAGTTTTACTTCAATCAGCTCAAATATTCAATACATTTTCTGTATGTCAGCCTCTGTGGAAGATGAAAACTTTTTGATTTCTGTTTTTTATGAGGTACAGCAGTTGAAATATTTTAAAAGTCTAGTTTGTGCTTAAATACATAACCACTACTTAGGTATTTAGGAGATGGAGACAGCCAGCTGATGAACTGATAGACCTAGAGCTAGGACAAGCCAGGGTTTTAGGGGCATGGATGTGTCAAAGTCCTGCTGTAAAAATGACTAAAAAGATCTTGTTTCTCTGTTGCTACATATTAGTATAGCTTTGGGCTCTAGTGGAGGAGAAAGAAGGAGGGATGAAAAGAATGTTTTGGACCAAAACCATGCAACCTCTTCACCAGGCTCTGGGAAGAAATATAGGAAGTACCAAACCAATCACTTTCAGCTGAGCTATAAAATACCAAGCATGCAGATATTTCCTTAAAGACTGTACCTTAATCACAACTACAAAGGTGCCCGTTCCACTTGCCTGAAGCTCCCTTTAGCTTCACCCTGTAACTACTGTGTTCACCTTTTTTAAATACAGGATTATTTCCTACTTGAATTTTATTTCTGGTATTGTCAGATGCATGCAGAACTTGATCACATTATTCTTTTTGTGTGCCGTACACACTGGAAGAGTCAGTTCAGTATGGCCAAAACACCCAAAACAAAATGAGACAGAGAAACGCACAGATAAGGACCATATTAAATAAGACAGGAATTATTTCACTTAGCATCACATAATGCTCTACAGTAAGGCTAAAACTGTGTTACTACAGAAAAGCAAGGTTGTTTGGTTTTTTTTTAAAAAAAAAAATTATTATCTCCAAGAGTACAAGTAGTTTAAAAACTGAACTGTAAATTTAGTAGGATAATATTAGTTTGAAGTGTTGCAAGCACCTTTAGCTGTTATAAAATAATTCTATAGCCCTATGATTTTATTCTAAAAGATTGTCACTGATCTCTGTGTTTTTTAGAATTTAGAAATTGTGCCAATCATATGTATCGTTTATGGTTTTGCTTACTTGCACATCCCTAATCCACTTTGCACATCTCTGCTCTATTCTACATTCTCTACTCTGTATCTGTGAAAGACCATAAAAGTCCTGGGAACTATGAAAGTACAAGGGTAAGGGAGAATTTGACCTCCTATTTCCTGAGCACCTCTAAGGAGTCTCCTGTTTAAAGCAACTAGAAAGAATTGTGAACAAACAAATGTTATGGGTAAGGCAACAGATGCAATCTGCAGGAAATTTCAAACACTGGAAAAACAAATCCTTTCTCTTTACTGAAACACAGCATTTCTTTCTGGAAGAAGAAACAGACACCCTCTTCTGCAGAAACCAAGATGTCCTAAGAGTTTATGTGGCCTGATAACCACCAAGATGTGAACTGCCAACAGAAACATTGTGCACTTATACCAATAACAAACAATGAGTCGCTGGAAGCAACTGCTATTACCATCACTTGAATAAAAGAAACTCTGGCAACTAGCCATGTATCAAAATAGATTCTGAAATAAGAAAATGCCTTCTTTTCAACACCTACTCAAATATCTTATTTTAGATTATGCCGAAACTGAAGGTTGGCTGATATCCACATTAATTCTGACTGACAATTTTATGGGAAAATCTGGGAAGAACTCTCTTCCAAGATCATTCATATGGAGAACATATTCCACATTAGCTTAACTGGCTACCAGATGTCACTCCTATTCCACTGCTAAACAGCTCCTGGTGCACGTACCAGGCTTTAATCTTCTTTGGTGTATTATGGCTTAGAAAGTGACCACAGCACCTTCTAACTCAGTAAGCAAGTTGTATTCATTGTTAGGAAGGGTGAAACAGATTTTTGTCATAGTTACTAGCAGAACCAAGGCTGTTGTCTAAAAGCTAAATACAATGTCATTAGTGCTTACAGTGATGCTCAGGATATATCCTGTCCTATTATAAAATCAGGGAATGTCAACAGCAGATGGAGCATAGAAAGGGAGCAATGGGGCTTTTGGGTCCATCAGCATTATTACGTAGGGACGAAAAATTAATTCTTACCTACTAGCTGTTTCAATTTGTTATGGGTGTTACTGAGAGGGAGAGGAAAAGTCCTCAAAACAACTTCATAAAATAATTAGAGAAGTTAGAATTCTCCTGTGATTGTAGGATGGCACGACCTTGAATAATTATTTCCATAATGTGTTTACTAATATGATGCATTTTAAGCATGCTGAGCAGTTTCAGTTGACTGCTGATCTCACACTGTCAGAGCATTTTTCTTCTGCTTCTTCCACAAATTCAGCTTCATGCTGCTGACATGTTTCATAACTTTCCTTCATTGTCTGCCTCCATCCTGCTTGGAGCCTGAGGGTGTCTTTCTTCATAATCTGTCTCTTTAGTTTCTGCCTGGCTTTGCTTTCTTAAAGGGCAGGTTCTCTGAGCCTTCCTTGTCCTGAATGTTTAATTTGTTACTCCAGCAATCAGTTTCAATAACATCATGCAGGGAAAGAAAACCATTTCTTATATTCTTATTCTGAATATTATATTCTCATTCTTATATTCTCATTTCGGTCACATCAACCCCCTGCACCAGGTGAGGTTTAGGTTGGATATTGGGAAAAATTTCTTTACAGAAAGAGTTGTGAAGCATAGGAACAGACTGCCAGGGGAGGTCGTGCAGTCCCCATCCCTGGAGGTATTTAAAAGATATGTAGAGGAGGTGCTTAGGGACATGGTTTAGTGGTGAACTGGCAGTGCAGGGTGAACGGTTGGAGTTGATGATCTCAAAGGTCTTTTCCAACCAAAACAATTCTGTAAGTCTTCGAATATAGGCCTTCTTTGTGTACACATTTCTCCATATCTCTGAAGTGCCTTCCAGTAGATTCCAAGAATAGAAGACCTAACATTTTAAGCAATTTTCTATGTATGGCTGACAAAATTGTTGTATTCAGTACAGTTCAGACAGCAGAAATCTTGTTTTAATAGGATGATCACTGAAATTCAGTCACCAACAATTCTGGTGATGCAGCATTTACACACTAATGCAGAGAAGAGCTGGGGCTCAGTGACAGGTGTTCACCCATGGGTTGATGATCTCCCTGCTTTCCTGTTGCAGTCCTCAAGGCCTTAGCACTCCCTACCTCCCCAAGGAAAAGTCAGTCAGGAACACCAGAACTCGACCTTCTGGAAGAAACTCCTACCTGGCAAATCACTGATACATTCTTTTGATAAATTTTGATAATCTCTTTTGGTTTTGATTTTGGGTTTTCGGTTTGGTCTTTTTGTTGTCGTCGTTAAAGACAGAAAAAACCTCAGCTAATTAAATCCATTCAGTCTTGAAATGCATTGGCCAGGCTCCTGCATACCAAAAAGGTTTTACTTAGGAAACAAAACTGTTCCTGTGGTATTGCAGGAGTCCCAAAGACTTGAAGTCCAAGAGCTTTTGACAAGAACTGAAAGTGTAGAGGAACAGTAAATATTCCCCTTAGCTTCAACCTGCAGCTACAAGAAGGGTGTCAGTGGTCAGAGAAGGAGAATTCCCTTTAATTTACTGCTTCTTCCCTCCATTTGTCATTATACAAAGAGAAAAAAATTAAGGTAATATTATTCTGTGCTTAAGGTTTTCTCTCCTGACCCTTTCACAGATGGGAGATTGGGAAATGGAGCACCTGCAGTCTTACCTGCGGGGTTGGATTGCAGACACGAGATGTCTTCTGCTCTCATCTATCATCAGGAGAGACTAACGAGACCGTGATTTTGGCAGATGAATTGTGCTATAAACCTAAGCCACCCCTTGTGCAAGCCTGTAATCGCTTTGATTGCCCACCCTCCTGGTATCCTACAGAATGGCAAGAGGTAAGAATATATGTGTAGTCTTATTTTATAACTGCTAACACATGCGTTATCAATGCATTATTTTGCTCTAGCTCAACAAGAGAATTCATTAATCATTTCAACAGGCCATTAAAATACAAAAAATTGTGCCATTTTGCTCTTTGAAAAAAATGTGTCATCATTTTCAGAGGTAAATAATGACGTAGCTACTTGTTATGCAAAGTTACTGGAAACTCTTAACAGCTGGCTATAGATTCCAGATAAAAATATCTGGAATATGATGATCAACTAAAGGGAGTGGATTTGGGTTAGCCAACACCAAGGTTTCTGGGAATTCAAAAGGTCAAGGAGGAGAGAATCTCTAAAATGCATTGGGTATTCCATATATTCTCAAAGAATGACTTAGTTTAGAACATGAAACACTTCTTATCTGTCAGTGTCACAAATAACTGTTAGGTACTTCCCTTTGGAAGATGGATGCCTTATTACGGTAACAGTGAAAATTGCTATCTACACAATGGATCTGCACAAGGCTTTCCATTTTTGGAAAACAACTTGAAATTTCAAGTTTATTTTCTGCTATCTGGTTGCAAATGAAAATAATTGTGCGATTCAAAAGACTGAAAGATATTTCTGTTGGATATAATTCTGCATAGGAAGAAAGGATCCTGCACCATTATCAAGAGTAAAGGAAAAATTTGCTGTGAGGAAGTGCAAGCAAAAGGCCTGTTTAAATCTTGACTTCTGCTGGGTGCAAGGATTCTTTCCATCCTATGAGAAAACTATGAGAATTTGACATGGTGCTTATATGCTCACCCAGTCTCCATCTACAAAATCTGCTCTTTACTTAACAGTCAGGGAGATGTTAATGTACTCACCTAATGAAGCTGGTAAGTCTGCAAAGCTGTATTTCATGGTAGAACTCTGATTTTGGGAAGCCATCCCAATAATAATAATTTATGCCAGCCTGATGTTCTGTTAAAATTAGATAACTAGCCTGTGACATTAGTCTGTGTTTAAAATAATTCAGTGATAATTTGTGCTTTAATTTGTTTACTGATAGTCACATACACATATTTGCTTAGTTGTACTTATTAGGCTACTTTTTCTAGGCTATAGTCATACATTAATGCTGTATTTTTAAATAGAAAATACTATTCTATTAGTATAAAAGGTAATAAATTCAAGTCTTTCAAAGTTAGGATAGGCTAGAAGGAGTGCCTATGCTCCTTAAAATCCTATAATTGGCCACAGTTCTTACAGAAAGCAATTTTCTGTAAGGTTATTTGAACCATCAGAAGAGACATACATTACAGCTGGCTAAAAAATTGGCTTTCTATTATCAATGACCATTAGCCATAGGCCACCCTAGAATGGTTCCAAAATAGTTTCCACTAGAGCAATTTCCAAACAGATTTTTTTCAAGATTTGAATATCTTCCTCAACAGTGTGAACATGCACAATTCTGCATGTCTAAATATTTTAACCATTTTTGTATCTGCTCAGGGGCTCTCAAATTGAAAGCTGTAGCAGATCTTAGGAAGGAGGAAAGTCAGTTAAGTATAGAGGCTTTAACAAGCATATTCATCAGGAATTAAAGCAAATTGCTCAGGTTTTGTGTTAGCTGCTGCCTCCTCTGGGCTGGGGATAGAGAGAGAACCTGTGCTGCGATTGATTGCTGCAGCCTAACGAAGGTGATGCTATAGCATTTCTGCACTTACTTCCACAGGCTTTGCAGTCTGACCAGCTGTCTACATAGCTCCTCACTACATGGACACTGAGTATTTCCTATGCTTGCTTTTCACCAGAAAAAAAAAACACAAAAAATGTACTTCTCTATCCACTGTCTACTGCCTCTGTTTAGATTAGTATAGTGCAAGGAAAAAAAAAAACATAATCCAACAAAACTTATTTCCATTCTCTCATTTTTTAAAGACAGCTGTCTTCCTTCTTTTCACCACCAACTTCTGTACAGTTATTTCCACTCTGTAGGAAAGCCAGGCCTAGCAGTTCAGGCTCACGCAAGTTTCCCACGGATAACCTCCATGTGAAAACCTACACCATCAGGCCAATGTGTTGCATTTAGGGATTATTACACGTATTGGCTCCTGGAATGTGTGAGGGAAAAGAACATTCAGACAGCATGTGAGTGGCTAAGACTTCTCCTGGAAGTGAGCAGCAGAGCTGTCGTGGAGCCCTTCAGCAGAAAAAATTCTGCAGGATTTCTTTCCTTGCATTAAGGGACCCACAACACCTCGAGTCCCCTCATAAGGTTACCCACACATGGGGAGACAGATGACCCTGTGGGAAGTTGCCTTCCTCACGCTAAGGGAGGACCTTTAAAGTTTCACCACCCTTAGAGGGTAACATCTGTTTTCCACACAGCCTGGTTTGAAGCCATTTCTTTGGTCTCATCTGTGCAGTTCATCACACTTTTCAGAGCATTCCCTCACAATAGCTTCAAGCAAGCAAGCAAGCAAACAAAAGATTTAAAGTGCAATGAGCAAGGTTTTCTTTTCCAAGGCCTTTTATGCTTGTTAAGGAAGGGTTGTCTAAATTAAACGCTGTAAGAAGCCCCAGTGTTTCTGGCAGATAAACACAAGAGAGTTGTAAGTGTTGTAACATTCCAAGCGATTTTTTAAATATCTCTTTACAGATTCAAGACTATTTATTTTTAAATAGTACTGTTTCTTAGCTAAATCCATTAGAATGTTTATCTTGTTTTCAGTCATGTGCATCTGGAGGAAGGTGGATGTGAGCTTTCATTTTTACAAGGCCCTATAATTATCTACTCTGCAGACCTCAGATGGGAAACATCCATTAGTAATTATTCACCCTCCTTTGTTGTAGTACTGAATAAGCACCATGGTCTCAGTCCCAGTATTCTTTGCTATCCTTGCTCCAAAGATAATTAGAACAATGGCTAGACAACAGAGTCAGCATGGAAATACTGGTAGCATTTTCAGATTATTTTCCTAGTTATTTTTTCTCTGTATTGTAAAATGTCCTTTTTAAATCTTCAAGTGTTCAGGCCTTAGAAAGCAACTGAAAGACCTGCTGAGAGAAAAAGGTTTACTTCCTTTGCAGAAGCTTTATCTTACTGGAGAGTCATAATGCATGAGAATTCATTTTTGAGAGTAAGGCCAAAACTTGTACTGCTGTAGTCCCGCCACCTTGAGCAGAGGACAGTGCAAAATTGAATCACCTGGCAGACCTGAGGGTTAGGACAACTCCTTCCTCAACCGTCCCTGTAAGCAGTACTGACTGTAAAATAAGATCCTTTCAAACATTCAGCTACTGCCCCAAACCAGTAAGAGTTATAATGTTGAGCGACTGCTGCCTAGTCTTTTGTCTTTCATTAATAACTGCCCTTTTTTACCACAAATTTCAGAAGTGACCAGCTTTACTGCCTCTCAAACAATGAAAATGGTGGCTTTGCCTGAATCCTGTGCACTGTGTGCATGTGCGTAGATGCTTGTAGTCAAGTGCTGAGACACAGGGACAGCCCACTTGCCCTGTCTGCTTTCAACGGTGACCAGCAATACTTTGTGTTAATTATCATTTACAGATTGTTGTATAAGGGGAGCAGGTACCAAAGCAAAGAGTGCTATGAGAGAGGCCAAGGCCACTGTTCCACCAGCAGTTTAGGATGACATCTGCCAGCACTTCTACCAAAGGAGAAGATAGCTGCTGTGGAGATCTCTTTCTTGCCTGTAGAGCACCCACTCCCTTATATCTCCATAAGTGCAGTGTAATCACACAATGGTCCTGGTTAAAGCTAGCCAGAAATCTAATTAACTTTAGCCTAGATTAATTTTCTGCTCTGGTTACCTATACAGCCAAACTAATGATTATGCCAGCATATGGGAAAAGGCAGCACAAACCCAGGAATGACTAGCTGGCAGAACTGGATGTATAGGACGTCTTCTTTGGTGTCAGCCTTGCCTTATGTTTGCTTAAGCTAATTGACGGGCAGGAACGTGGGAGATGCCACTCTGGAACTTGGTACCCTGGCAAAGTCGCAGATGCCCTGTAAAGGAATGTCAGGTGATATTGGACTTAGCTCTGCTCAGAAGCAATGCAGAGCAGGAATATCAGGAGACAAATTCAAACAACCATGCTTTACCTACTTAGGTGGGTGAGGTGCAAACCACACTGTGATACAAGCACCTTTCTCTGTTGCAATGGTGCTGTGAGATTTTTGTGAACAGCAGAGAGAGAGCGCATTATTCAATTGGGTTATGTCTGAATGGGGATCCTCTAAAAAACTACTTTTTCATATTGTCTTTAAATACAAGCATATGTTGCTGTCATTGATTACCCCCTTTCTTGGAAAAATATGAGGGCTGGAAGCTTCTACTAGAGAAAAAGCAGCAAAACCCCAGGGTAGTGAAGGCTCCAGAGATGAAACACAGGTACAGGCATAGCTCCAGTGCAGTAATCCAGGACTGTCCTAGAAGAGCATTCCTGTGGACAAGAGGAAATCTCATTACTGCATTTGGTCTGGCACTTAGCAATAGAGTTTGGTGTTGAGTAGCCAGTTATTCTTAATGGAACAAAGCTATGTAAGTGACTAAAGAGCAAGAAGAAAGAAAAGATCTTACTCTTTTATCTGGTAGTGATGGAAGAGCAGGGAAGTCTAACTTCCTGGGAAGTCTAACCCGTTTTGGCTCTGGTATATGATGACAGTCCTTAGGCAGGCTTGAAATAATACTTTTAATCATATTTTTCTTGATTTACTCTTTCCTTAGGAATGAATTGTCCTCCAATGAAAGGTTGAGAAATGTTTTCTTTTTTTGAAAACGGAAGTATTGTTTTACTTGTTTAATTTTTTGGAAGCCTTTGAGCTTTGTAGCATTCTAAGTAAGTAGGACAAAAGCTATTTTTACTATTCAGAGAGCAAATCAAACTAAATATGAACATGTCTTTCTGTACTTCCTTTTTGTCTTTCAAGGAAAATGTGTACCCCAAATAACCAGGCTAGCATTAAAGTTTATGCAACTCTCTCTATCAAGAGAGATGGACCTTTCATGAGTGCAAGATGTTCTAAAACAGTCCCTTTTTAAATGCATGAATATAGGTTTTCATATTTCTTCATATAGTTTTCTGCTTCTCAGGAATAACTTCCATGTTGCAAACTATAAGCAACTCCTGGTCATGTCAGTGTAGTGCAAGTTCTCCTCTTCTTTGCTAGGAGAAGGGAGACAAGGAGCTGAGCTGGCTGGTCTGAGCAGAGGAACTGGGAGCCTGTTACCACCTTCAGGAAAGAGATCCTCAGGGAAAAAAGGCTGAGCAATGAATTTTTCAAAATAAAGATTCAGGAAAGCTATTAAATCCTCACATTCAAAATTTCCTGCCGTGCTTGGGTAGACAATGGATACAAAGAGGGATATTTTTGTTAAACAGAGAGGGAAGGTGGGTTCTCTGCATATTAAACATTCCAATTTACTCTGCCTCAAATAAACCTTCCTCCTCACCTTTTGGAAAGAGGATATCATGACAGCCAAAAATATAAAAGGACTGCATGGATATTTAATAGTTTTTTTACATTAACCTTATAAACTAACTAATGAGACTAACAGCAGATTGCAGCTGATATGTAGCTTTCGCAAGAACTAAAAATCAGAGAAATGTCGTAACACAAGAAGTCTTCAAGGACAGGAATTCTAGGCTGGACAGTTAAGTTTTGACCTGCACTAGCAATAGACCTCATGTAGGTCAGAAATCAGAAAATTACAAAAGGAAGAAAAAGCGAAGTGATAAACTAGGGGGATTTTTGGTTATCATACATTCAATTTTCCATTTGTTTTTCTTGCTCATACAAACCTTTTCTTAACAAGCTAAATTTGAGTATTTAGTTCAAGCTAACTATTTAGTTCCTAGCCTCTGTTTCCTAATATGCATAATCAAGTCCTAGAAATTAATGTCTTGAATCATCTACTGCTGGAGAAGATTTTTCCATTCTCTCTGGAACTGTCAATAGCACAGTCAGAGCTCAGGCAGAGACATTAAGATGTAGAACCTGCACATCACATGCAAGTGTTTCATTTTCCAGTTGGTGGTTACGGGAAATTTTCCACCTCCATGCTGCAATTCTGATCCATTTTTTCCACATCTTTTGTACAAATGTGTGAAAAAAGAACATTTCAGAAATACTGAAGCAGTATTTCTAAATATTAGCAAAATAAACTCCTTCCACTTTCCAAAATATTTTTGACATTTTTAGAAGAAGTCTGCTTTGATGTCACTGAATTATTTTTTTTTTTTAATATTTTCTATTTGGCCAAAATTGTGTGTTGATTTCTACCCAAATTCACAAGTAATTTTTGCAGCAAGTTGCCATGGTGCAAGTGTGATGTAAAGTGGCTGACTCTCACCTCCTGCAGTGTTCACAGACATGTGGCAGTGGTATCCAGAAGCGAGATACACTTTGTAAGCAGCGCCTGGCAGATGGGAGCTTGTTAGAGCTGCCAGAAACCTTCTGCTCCACACCAAGGCCAGTTACCCAACAAGCCTGCAAAAATGAAGATTGTCCCAACGAGTGGCTTCTCTCTGACTGGACGAAGGTATGGTATTTGTATGCATGAGCATTGTGCTGTTCTTGGCAATGAAGTTCCTCGGTCACTTGGGATAGAGAAGCTGAATGAGCTCAGACTGCACGAAGCACGTTATGTCCAATTTTGTCCTTATCATCCTGGTAGAGAATGTGATCACTAGGTCAATGTTCATTTTCAGAGATTGTCTCCATAGATGTGGTTTATCCATCCAGCCAAACCATTAAGACCTCCCTTCTTGTGTAAACACAAGCCATGCTCAAAATAAAAATCCCTGCCTCTGTGTATGTCCGTGCTTATGCTCATCCAAGGAATCAACAAAGAGTAGTCTTTACTCCCCCAAGCTAAATACTTTTTCCTCCCAACACCTCACTGTTCTGATGTCAATGGTCTTTTCCTCTTGGGGCCACTCCAACCTTTCCCTATAACATGGAGAATGCAGAATTCCTGCAGTCTGCAATAGGCACACCATTACAGGCACCCAGCATCTTTCATTCTAGGACAGTGCTTTTGCAGTGTTAGCTAGCTAGCTACTGCCTTCCCTCAATTTAGGGATTGCAAAACAAACCCATTCTACTGAAGTCTCTTGCAGTTCCTGAGGCTCCATTTCTGGCTCCACGTGACTGAAGAAAAATGCCCCTTATGTTTAAGACAGTACAACTAAAAATATAATTTGACCTTTTCACACCAGTAAGCATGAAAATCGTTCCCATTTTGCAATCTCTGCCACCATTCTTCCAGTTCTCTTTCATGGAAGGAGGTGGAAATTTTCTTAATTGTGAAAGAAACACTAGTCACTTCATGGAGCTGTCCCACCTGAACCCTTCACATGTTGATCTGTCCTGACATTTTACTCAAATAAGTGAGTGTTCTCATGAAGTCTGCTGCCAGGAGACACAGTCATTCTGATAGCGAAGATGGTTAATTCTATTCCTAATCTGTCCTCCCTCACAAGGAGTTGGTACACGGTTTGTGTTGACATCCGTACAACTCACATTTCTCTATATTGACACTTAAAAAAATCAAATCTGACTTCACACTCTCCTCCCAACTCACTTGAAGGCTGACAGACTTTTGCTCTTCTTACCCTTAGCGTGTTTTCTGCCTCTTACTCCATCTCTGATTCTCATGACATGTGTCCATCTACACGTAGCAGAAGCACAGGTGTATGTCTGTGCTACCGACTTTACAGCACTCAACCCACTTTCCAGCACCTTTACAGACTGCTGCCTGGGTCACTGTGCAATGGCACTGCCTGTATTCTGACTCCTGTGATGCTGTATATATAAGCATGAAATAAAATTGGCATGCCAAATTCCGCCAAGCAGTGCCCACCTGTGCATTGAGCACCACAGTCTGTATTAAAGGGTTTATACTCTTTTGTGTAAGCAATGTGTGGTAGGCAGCAGCCTGAGGTAACTCGTTATTTGAAACACTCATCCACTTATTATTTCTAATAGAACCACAACAGTAAAGCTCAAATACAACCTTAGAACATATTTTAACAGAACATGATGTATCTGTGAAGTACAACTCAATGTGGTGTGCTCTTGGCTATGAGCAGAAGTTTTTCCCAGCTAGCAGAGAGATACAGAAACAAAAAGCAAAGATAAGCTTTGTACTGTAGCTCAGTAAAACAAGAGACATCATCTGAGAGAAAAAAGTGCTAAAGGGACCATGAGAATGTTCAAAGCCTCAAAGGGCAGAAAATACCTGATATATCATCTCCCTACTGTACCTTCACTGTTTGTAACTGAATGGCTAGGTGCTGCTCTGCTTTATTCCACTGCAATATTTTGAAAGCTGTAACTGATCTTTACCATGGTATGATTATGCAATGTGGATATGGGAGGTAAGGGGGTTTGTGTGACAAGGAGCACCCTTTTGCTTTTAATACACTTTCTTCCTAATGTTTTTTATTCTGTTCCTAGTGTTCGGTGAGCTGTGGAGAGGGCACCCAGAGTCGAAATGCTATTTGCAGAAAGATGATGGAAAACAGGGATTTTGTCATCGTTAATTCCTCACTGTGCCCACCTTTGCCATTCTCATCCTTGGTCAGGCCCTGTGCACTAGGCATATGTGCAAGTAAGTGGAAAAAATGCTTGGAATTGTCTGTGGAAAGGGGTCTTAGATGTCTATTACTAAGAAATCCATATTGTCACCTGCACCATAACCTTCTCTTGAACTACTGTTATAGAGTCTTGCAGACTGGCTGCTGCTGAGTTTTTCTGTGAACAAGTATGTTTTGTTGTGCAAAAAGGCAAGTCAGTAGATGAGAGCTATAAATTTTACTGTTGGAGCTGGTTCTGAACTAATGTCCTGGAAGGGAGCTATGAATTTCTGGAAGAACTGGCTCAAAATTCTGACTCAAATCTAGATCTAAATTTCACAGTTGGAGTGTACAGGCTCAGAGACAGAGCACAGCAGACTCAGGGCAGGTGCAAATAAACTCCCTGCTAGAACAACTGCAAAGAAAATGGTTGGTAAAAGATGTTGTTGAAGGTCATTTAAAAACATATTATTTCATTGTGTCACTCAGCACCCTCTATGACCTGGGATTTCTAATGAACCATGCAATGTAATTTAGATGTATGTTATGATATTTCATGCATTTATTGTTGCACTTCACCAGAGCAGTAGTGTCCTTGTATGCTCTTCCCTGGCTTGCAGTAAGACAACTGGATATGTGAAAGTTGAAAGACCCCCTAGCTTCAGCTTAAAGCTGACTATGAAATCTGAAACTACTAAATGTGGGGTATGGCAGAGAGAAAAGAAGATCTGACATCACAACCAAAACTGGCATCAAATGTTGCGTGGTATTAACAAATAACATACATATGCTGCTTTATTTAGTTCTGCATTTAAAACTTCATTTAAATACTTCTAACAAGAACTACATTTCCACTCAATTTTTCTCCCTCCCATAAAGCTTTTGTCTCTGGTTCCTTGGCTTCTGCGTGTACCTTGGGTGGAACTACTTTTGCATTACTGAAGTATGCCTTGTAATTCCTCTTATTTTGATTGCTTCAACTTAACGTTCAGCAGCTAGTAGCTGGTTTCTCCCATTAGTGTCTAATGGGTTGAATGCTGCCAGCACCAACGTAAACTGCTTGTTCTGTTTAATGGTGTCACATACTAATAGTATTAATGATATTCCAGGACACAACAGGCCAGCTCATAAACAAAGCCCCCATATTATGGCCGTAAAGAAAGTTTACATCCAGACAAGGAAGCAGAAGAAGTTACACTTTATTGTGGGTGGGTATGCCTACCTGCTGCCCAAAACCCCTGTTATTCTCCGATGCCCCACAAGGAGGTTCCGGAAATCAATGATTACTTGGGAGAAGGATGACAAAAGGCTTGCCAGCTCAGCCCATATCACAATTGCACCCTACGGGTACATGAAAATCCATCGTTTGAAGCCTTCAGACACTGGGACTTACACCTGCACAGCAGGTTCAGCCCGGGAGAATTTTGTAATTAAGCTAATTGGAAGCAACAAGAAGATCATTGCTGGGCAGCCAACTGGTAATAGGGAGGAAGAGGCCATGAGAAAGGCCAGCTTAAATGAAGCCTTCAGAACTGAGGAGAAACGTATCAATGGGATTCTCTTCAATGGGAGCAAGGTTGAAAAACGAGTGCCTCTTGCTGACCCCAGCACGTGGTATGACTATATTGTCTCAAGGCTGCTACAGCACAGGGGCTGGCCAAGGGAAAATGTGGAGTCCTGGGAAGCCCAGGAGTCCACAGAGAGAAATGCATCCTCAGAGGAGGACCGGAGCCAGGAGTATAGCCTGCCATTTACTATGGTAACGGAGCAGAAATGCTTGGATGATATCATAAGGAATTTGTCTCAACAGCCTGAGGAGCTTAAAGACAGCTACACTGAGCAGCTTGTTGTGCAGCTGGCTCGTGAGGTTTTCAAGAGCCACTTAGCACATCAGGACTCTCTCCTCAAAGCATCGAAGCGAAGAGAAGATTCGATCTCAGTGGATTACCCTCTCCACAGACACGTTTCTGGATTTACCAGTTCTCTGAGGACATCATCTGCTGAAACATTTCTTCCCACTTCTGTAGACCTGGCAAATGGCTTGCACAGACCTCATCAAAAGCCTGCCATCCTCCGAAAGATTTCAGCAGCACAACAGCTTTCTGCTTCCGAGGTTGTTACACATCTGGGACAGACGGTGGTCCTAGCCAGTGGCACACTGAGCGTGCTGCTTCACTGCGAAGCGGTGGGAAACCCAAAGCCAACTATCAGCTGGGCTAAGAATGGAGAAGAGGTGAAATACAGTGATAGGTAAAACTTATTATTTAACTTAGAAGAAAATAATGGATATTTTGACTCTCGGTTTCCATGTTGTACTGCCTGACAGTCACATGGGAAAAAAAAAGTATTTTGCTATAGTCTGATTTCATAGCAGAAAGAAGGGCTAACACATGTGAAGTGATAAACAGGGCACTGTAACTTTTCAGCAAGGTCTGGATGCTGGGTCAGTCTGCTGTGGCAAACAGTTTTCCTTCTGTTTCAGTAAGAAGAGTACTAAAGTAGGTAAGTGCCTAATGCCGTCAACAGAGCACTCCATGTCTAGAGGCTGGGAGCCTTATTATATTTTCCCATCTGAAGGTGGAAGTTTCTGCTATGAAGATTGCTTTTGAGGTGTAAAAATTGATTATTGATTATTACTATTATTATTATTAATATTATTATTATTATTATCCTCTGTTGGAGATATGAATTGCATTTCTCACAGTGCACCAGCAGGGTTTGTCTGACAATGTTGTCATAGCAAATGATGGAGAAAGTGAGGCATCTGCCTTCCACGTTTATCTGTATGTGAAACTGCCCCAGGACAGGCCTCAGGGGCTATTCCCTGTGTATGTTCTGATAGAGGCTGGAAACTGTGGAACTACACTTCATGGCTATTTGCAGTTATGCTGTCATCTCTCTACAGCAACTTCTAAGCATTAGTCTTCTCATGTGAGTTGGTGCGTCCTCATCTGTTCAAACTCCAGTGTGCTGGCCCCATGTGTAGCCCAAGAACTTGAGTAACAAAATGCTTTTATCAGTGTACCACAGAAGTGAGCCGGTTTCTCCTTCAGGTAGCCTTTACCTGCTTATCGCACCGCATTACTGACTTTTGTGCAAAAGCACACAAAAAGAGACTATTTTCAGTGCTAGCTATATGCTTAACTGTTTATAACATACATTTTTCTCACATGCATACTTGAGATTTTATACTTTGGTTCTGTTCTGTGAGAAAGTGATATATAAGGATAGGGAGAGAGTGTGAGAGTCAGCTACATTAACCAACATGGTACAAAAAAGCAATCCAGGGATCTGCTAGCAGCTCTTTCAGCACAAGCTACTGACCTCAGTTAAGACATCTGAATTTAGTCATAAGGTCAGCTTGGGTAATGACAAAAGATGGAGTCAAGGCAAAAACTGATTTCCACTGTGGTACCTGTGAACAATCTGCTAAATTCTTGATTTAGGTACAATTGCTCCTTCTGCATAATTTTACAATTAGTTTAGTAGCTCCTTTCTGATTTTGGCAACTGAATGACTCCAAAATCCTTGTTTTCTCTAATGTACTGAATTTCCTGGTTCTTGTCTCTTTTTCTGTGTCTGAAGGCTAGTAAGTATATTAGGTTTCATTTCTAAATCCTAATTTTCACAGGGGGAAGGGACACTAAGAGCAAGAATGTATCCCTTGTGGTAATCACATGCAGTCTTAAGGCTTGGGACTCTAATATCTCTTTATTTGGCCATATTCTTCTGCAAATACCTTCAAGATCCCCCAAAACTTTCATATATAGATTTTCATTGCCACTGTTTACATCCTGCTGGAACTGTGCCATTAAGGGATGTTTATTTTCTCTACTTAAAAATGACTGTGATTTCTGTGGTGTGCTTGAAAGGGAATGGAGATTACATGAAGTCCATGTGTGGTTAATGCTGAACACTACTCTCATGAGAAAATTACAAGTTCATCTCACACCATATAAGCAGCCATGGTGTAGCAAAAGACAGATTCTTTTAGCTGACAATAAAACAGTCTTAGATTTCCAGAATTTTAGTATGGATTTTTTAAATTTTACAATGCCTTTCAACATTCTTTTTTTCCCATTCAGTTTAGCTGAAATAGCATTAAATGCTGTGTTGTGTTTTTGAACTATCAGGCAACTGTGTTCAAAATTTCTATCAGAAAGACTCAGGGAAGTACAGTTTATTTGCCAGTTAGTAGCATTTTTCATTGACAACTCTTCTTCAAACGTTGAGGCAAATTCCACTTTATGAACTTCTTTCTGTAATTGTCACTTATGGTTCCTCCAGGTTGGTGAGTGAGGGAGGAAATGATCAGTGCTCTGTGCTTCAGAGATACTCAGCATCTGTAACTTTGAAGTTAATTGAAGTTTAGAAACCATGGTGCATATAAAAATCCAGTTGTGGATGTTTTGCTGGCTTCTTAACATGGTGCCAGTTCTGATTTTGGCTCAGAATGCTCTTGCTGGCTGCCAATCAGCTGTGTAAATGAAAGCCACAGTTTAAGCAGTCTCACGGTGTACTGCTGTAAACTGCAAGGACATCTGCATGTGGTGGTGTTTGGTATGCTTGAGACGTCTTTCAGCTCTGTAACTTGTCTTCTTCATGCCTTGCCAGTCCCTGAATGGAGAAAACAAACCAGTTTTCCAGCCCACCTCTGTCCAAATGGGAATAAGAAAATCAATATATATGGGCCTTCCTGTAACAATATCAAAGCCAGATACTTTTAGTGAGGAAGGTCAGAAAGTTGCATTGAAGTTGCTCAGCTTAAGCCCTGAGTATACTGAGATTCTGGTGGTATCTGATTTGTATTGAGATTTTTAGACAGTAGGCTGCTGGTTTTAGGTTGGGTGATAGCTATCTGTATTGTGTATTACCAAATACTGAGATAAAGGCACTCACTTTCATGCACTGTGGCTGTGGATTTTGTGTGGACCAGTGATGTTGCAGCTAATGACTCTATTTCCATTGCTTCCATCCATGAGTTGTTCCATCCATCTAAAAGTATTTAAGACTTCTACTACACAGCTCCTCTTGCAAAAATTAGTTTCTTCAGCTTTAGTCTAGATAATGTCACAAAAAGATATAAAACAGGCCCCAAAAATTGTTGATTTTCAGTTACTCAATAGAATGAAAACATATAACACAAAAAGCTGCAACAGTTGGGAATATCTGTGTTGTTCCAGTAAAAGATCCTTGACTTGAGTCTGAATATTCAGCCTGAGTACATATTTAACATGAGTGTCCATACTCTCTCCTAATGTTAACGTGTCAGGTTAACATCAGCATGGGTTCTGAGTTCAGTTTTAGAGCCTGCTAGTCTGTATACCAAAGCCTGGAGACTTCAGTAAACTATCAAAAATGTTTTATTTCGAAAAGAAAATTTGTATCCTTAGGAATCAATTTTAAAAGTGAAAAATCATCAAGGAAATTTATGCATTATTTAGTAAGCCTTCCAAGTGTGCTGTAATTTCCAACACTGGCAACCTGTTGGTACCTGATAATTCAATTGTTCTAAAACAGAAATGTATTTTATAAATGGACATGAAGCAGAATGTAAAGAGTAAGTCATACAGAGTTAGGTGTTTGTGAAGTGTCGTCTGAATTAGTCACTGGTATATGTCCTGCAAAATACATTTTTATCTTGGAGACAATGCAGTGTGGAGCAACTGACATGGACTGATTAAACATTAAGCTGTACTTTTTTAAGCCTATAAACAAGATTACGAAGACACGCTGCTGACAGGAAGAATTGCTACAGCTGGTATTTTTTTCACCACTAACAAGCAACTCAATACCTAACAAAAATAGCAATCTATGAGCAAATAGGGAATTGGGCCAAAGTCATTCTATACAAAGAGGGGTAATAAAAGATCTACTTTCAAGAAAAGCAGCTATGCCAAATTGTGAATAACAGAAAAAAATATTGAAAAGAACATTAGTCTTGTTTCTAAAGAAGGACATTAAAACTTGGGTTTAAAAGACAAGAGGATTGAGCTGTGTTGGAGTTTATTTTTTTTAAAGACAGGTACCTTACCTGGCCTATTTCTGTTTCTAAAAGTTTTTCTGCTGGATCTTGAGGTGACCCAAACTGACAACGGGAGATTTACATCAGCAGAGTTCATTAACAACAAACAAATTATGATCCCTTGTGTTTTACAGGGTGCAATATTAAGCAAGCTCTTTCCTTAACCTGAAGGTGACAGAAATCTTTCTAAAAACTTTTTAAGGGGTTGTAGGTATTAGTTTGATGTAGGATTGTCTGATCAGCATACATACTATATTTGCACACATGCAGAATCACAGAATCATTTTGGTTTGAAGAGACCTTTAAGATTATCGAGTCCAACCATTAACCCAGCACTGTCAGGTCACCACTAAACCATGTCGCTAAGCACCACGTCTACATGTCTTTTAAATTCATCCAGGGATGGTGACACCACCACTTCCACTGGCAGCCTGTTCCAATGCTTCACAAACCTTCCTGTAAAGAAATTTTTCCCAATATCCAACCTAAATCTCCCCTGGTTCAATTTGAGGCCATTTCCTCATGTCCTACCACTTGTTACTTGTGAGAAGACATTAACCCCCACCTCACTACAACCTCCTTTCAGGTAGTTGTAGAAAGTGATGAGGTCACCCCTCAGCCTCCTTTTCTCCAGTTCCCCCAGCTGCCCCTTATAGGACTTGTTCTCTAGACCTTTCACCAGCTTTGTTGTTCTCTGGACACACTCCAGCACCTCGATGTCCTCATTGTAGTGAGAGACCCAAAACTGGACACAGTATTCGAGGTGTGGCCTCACCAGTGCTGAGTACGGGGGGACAATCACTTCCCTACTCCTGCTGGCCACGCTATTGCTGATACAAGCCAGGATGCCATTGGCCTTCTTGGCCACCTGGGCACACTGCTGGCTCATATTCAATCAGCTGTCAACCAGCACCCCCAGGTCCTTTTCTGCTGGGCAGCTTTCCAGCCACTCTTCCCCAAGCCTGTAATGTTGCAGGGGGTTGTTGTGACCCAAGTGCAGGACCTGGCACTTGGTCTTGTTGAACCTCATACCATTGGCCTCGGCCCTTCAATCCGTCTTGTCCAGATCCCTCTAGGGAAGGGAGGGGAGGGGAGGACAGCCTCCATACCCTCCAAGAGATCAACACTCCTGCTGAACTTGAACTCAGTCACCTCATCCAGATCATTGAAAAAAATGTTAAAGAGAACAGGACCCAATACTGATCCCTGGGTAACACCACTTGCGACTGGTCACCAACTGGATTCAACTCCATTCACCACCACTCTTTGGGCCTGGCCATCCAGCCTGGTTTTTATCCAGTGAAGCATCCACCCATCCAAACCATGAGCAGCCAGCTTCTCTGGGTGAATGGCGTGGGAATCAGTGTCAAAGGCTTTACTAAAGTCCAGGTAGACAATGTCCACAACCCTTCCCTCATCCGCTAAGTGGATTACCTTGTCATAGGAGATCAGGTTAGTCAAGTAGGACCTGCTTTTCATAAACCCAGGCTGACTGGGCCTGATTACCTGGTTGTCCTGTATGTGCCGCATGATGACACTCAAGATGATCTGCTCCATAACCTTCCCTGGCACCAAAGTCAGACTGACAGGCCTGTTGTTCCCCAAGTCTTCCTTACGGCCCTTCTTGTAGACAGGCATCACATTTGCTAACCTCCAGTCAACTGGGAGCTCCCCGTTAGCCAGCAATGCTGATAAATGATAGAAAATGGCTTGGTGAGCACTTCCACCGGCTCCCTCAGTACCCTTGGGTTGATTCCATCTGGTCCCATATACTTGTGCATGTCTAAGTAGTGCAATAGTCACTGACCATTTCCTCTCGGATTATGGGGGCTTCATTCCACTCCCCATCTCTGTCTTCCAGCTTAAGGGGCTACACGCTCAGAGAACAACTGGATTTACTGTTAAAGACTGAGGCAAAGGCAGCATTTGGTACCTCAGCCTTTTCCTCATCCTGGGTCACTGTGTTTCCCGCCCCCACATCCAATAAAGGATAGAGATTCTCCTTAGCCCTCCTTTTGCTGTTGATGTATTTATAGAAACATTTTTTTATTGTCTTTTATGGTGGTGGCCGGACTAAGTCCTACCTGGACTTTGGCCTTTCTAATTTTCTCCCTGCACACCCTTGCAGAATTCTTGTAGTCTTCCTGATTGGCCTGCCCCTTCTTCCATACACCATAGCCTTTCCTTTTCTTCCTGAGTTCCAGCCAAAGCTCTCTGTTTAGCCAGGCTGGACTTCTACACTGCTGGCTTTTCCTACGGCATGCCAGGATGGCTTGTTCTTGTGCCTTAAATATTTCCTTCTTGAAGAATGTCCAGCCTTCCTAGACTCCTTTGCCCTTCAGGACTGCCTCCCAAGGGATTCTGTCAACCAGACTCCTAAACAGGCTGAAGTCTGCCCTCCAGAAGTCCAAGATTGCAGTTCCACTGACCTTCTTCCTTACTTCCTCAAGAACTGATCGCTATGTCCAAGACGGCCTCTAGCCTTCACACCACCCACAAATCCTTCTGTTTGTGAACAGCAGGTCTAGCAGGGAACCTTTCCTAGTTGGCTGCTTCATCAGCTGTGTCAGGAAGTTGTCTTCCACAGACATCAGGAACCTCTTGGACTGTTTTCTCTCTGCTGCATTGTATTTTCAGCAGACATCTGGTAAGCTGAAGTCCCCCATGAGAACAAGTGGTCATGGTTGTGGGACTTCTCCCAGCTGCTTATAGAATATTTCACCTACCTCTTGATTCTGGCTGGTCGGTCTATAAGAGTCTCCCACCACAATATCTGCCTTGCTGGCCTTCCCCCTGATTCTTACCCATAAACACTCAACCCTATCATCACTATCATATGCTCAAGACAATCAAAACATTTCCTAACATACAGGGCCACTCCCCCACTTCTCCTTCCTGGCCTATCCCTTTGGAAGAGTTTGTAACCCTTCAATGCAGCACTCCAGT
Organism: Bucorvus abyssinicus; assembly: GCA_009769605.1. Taxonomy (NCBI): domain Eukaryota; kingdom Metazoa; phylum Chordata; class Aves; order Bucerotiformes; family Bucorvidae; genus Bucorvus; species Bucorvus abyssinicus. Next base: position 35,867,946 of record CM020063.1, read on the forward strand.
TGTGTGAATCATCCCACTATGTCTCCATGATCATGACTATATCATAGTTTTCCCACTGCATAATGGCTTCCAGCTCCTCCTGTTTATTTCCCATGTTCCATGCATTGGTATAGATGCACTTTAGTTGGGCTATTCATCCCAACAACTTTTTTTTTGGGGGGGAAGGCCTAATTCCTACCTGACTGTTCCCAAGCCCTACCGTGATTCTTAGCTCATCAGTATCCCTTGTGTTTTTGCTATCACTTGGCACTCTGTCCCCTACCTCCACTGATGTGGCAGAGCTAAGGTTCTCATTAGCATGCTGTCCTGCATTGATGTGCCGCTCTCAAATTTATTTCCAGCAAGCCTGGTTTTATTCCTTTCCCCATTCAAATCTAGTTTAATTTCTTTTAATGAGCCCCACCAACTCCTGAGCAAGGATCCTCTTCCCCCTTTGAGACAGGAGTACCCTGTCTGTCGGCAGCAGGCCTGGTGTCGTGTAAACTGACTAATGCATGATCAAAAAACCCAAAGTCTTGCCACTGACTCCAGGCTCGGAGCCAGGTATTTGATGGGTCTTCCTGATACTTTCCACATTAAGTCCTGCAACTAGAGGGATAGAGGAGAGCACCACTTGTGCTCCTGATCCCTTAACCTGTCGCCCCAGGGCCCTGAATGTCTTTGGACTTCTTGTTGCAAGTTCGTTGCTGCCTACCTGAGCAGTCAATAACGGATAATAGCCTGACACCGTAACAGGGTAGGAAGTTTTCTCACCAAATCCTTAACCCAGGCCCCAGCTAGGCAGCAGATTTCCCTAAGGACTGAGACAGGTTTGCATATCGGGCCTACTGTTCCCTTCAGAAGGGAGTCACCTATGAAAATGACCCATCTATTTTCATTTGTGGAAGTAGTTTTGATGCAGTGCTTAGGCCGACCTAACCTTGGTGACTTGTAAGCTACACAAGTTTTCCTCATTAATAGTAGGTTCCACTTGCAGGGCTTCCTACCTGTTGTAGAAGGGCACCTGGAAGGTGGGGGTGTTGATAAGAGGACACATGTGCTGCGTTGGGCAGGAATTTGTCACCATTGCCCCCTGTCCTTCTGGTCACTATGTTCAGTCACATGGAGAGGGTACAGGGAGTCCTCCGTGTTATGTGTCTTGTGTACCTGCTGGGCCTGTCCCGGGGACGGCAGGACGGGGTCCCAGTGGTCAATCTCTCCCTCACACTCCCTGATACTCCTCAACCTGCTCACCTCCTCCCGGAGCTCTGTCACTAAGCAGAGGAGTTCCTCCACCTGGGCTCACTCCCACAGGGCTGCTCACGGCTGCCATCCTGCACCGGTGCCACAGCGGGGCACACCTGCAGCCCAACGCATGGGTGGCTGCGTGTCTCCACTGGAGCTCAGTCTATGCAGCTACATCAGTCATGGCGGGTGCAGCACTCCCTAAGGACTCCTTTTATAGGCGTGGTTGCCATTGCCCTGGCAATGCCCGAGCCTCGTCAGTGGCTCCTGCAAGAGCTGCCAGCTCCCTGCAGATCACACCACTCTCGTGAGGTTTCCCTAGCAAAGGAAAACCTCAGGAAAACCCCAGTACATCAAGACCTACCACTCCACTCAGGCTGGGCAGGCTCTGGACCAGCTCCTCTCAGCAAATGGCTGAACATACGCAACTTTTAACTGTTATATGATAGTATAATTTGGGACAAATAGTGAAGCTCTAAGGAATTCCATTCAGAGGCTGAACTAGTCAGTGTTCAACTAAAAAATTTACATAAGAAATACTGATGCATGCTAACACCAGTTTTGTAAGTAAAGAAATTTGTTAGTTGCTGGCACTGTTAGCAGTGGCTAACTAGAATTTTGCCCTATTTATGACTAAGTGGTAAGAAAGAAAAGATCCTTGAAAGCAGAAGTGAGGCGGTAGAATTCTTTCAACCGTGGGCATTTTGTTGCTGTGCAAGCAAAGATGCAATTTAAAAATTATTGCTATTTGTTTTGCAAATGTACATTTTTCTAATCACTTGCAAAACCTGGCTGACAAAAGGCAGCTTTTTCCTTTTATTAATTATTATTATTACTCAAAAAAGGTTAAAAAAAAAAAAAAATTTAACTCTTTATTTTTCCTGTAATAGATTTTTTTGATGGGTGGCACTAATATGGTTTGGTTTAGAAATCTACCATCCACAGTGTTATGCAAGGTCAAGTATCTGCTGGTTTTTTGTCCATGAGACAACAGTTTTAATTGGGGGAGTTGCAGGAGGGAAAGAAACTCATCAGTTCCAGAAACTGTGGTCAGACTTTTATTGCATGTGTTTTACAGGCATACCGCTTCCCCACTTTCACCCTTGTCCCTGTCAACCACAACCTAAACTAGGAGTTTATGAACAACAGCTGCTGAAATTTGCTGATGAGAAAAGTAAATTATCATTGGGTTTTATCAACAGTTTCAGCTAAAAAATTCAGAGAAAGGAACAATAATCATGTAACACACTCTGCTGAAAATAAGTATGGACTGAACTCTTGATTAAACAGGTATACTCAGGACCTGATGGAGTTATACCACTGCAAAAACAGACTGTGAAAAGAAGCGGTTCCTAAAAGCTCTAAGGCCATATTCAACCCATTTAACCATGGGCAATACACTGAGATCATGGTAGGCTCCTCTTACTTGCAGAGGAAAGAAAGTTGGTTCAGCCCAAGGAGTAGCTGAATATTCCTCTCTGTCTTCACTGACTATTAGGGCAGATAAGTTTGTTTAAACTGCCCAGCAATCTATGAATTTGGAGCCTATTTCAGGCTTTGACACTGAACCTGTGGTTCACTTCTTTTTTCTAGCTTCAGCTTCAGCAGGTTTCCTACTTTTCCTTTGCAATAATTTGGTTTTTTCTTTACTGTTGGTACACCTGCTTTGCAGAACTGGGAGACAGGGAGGCTAGGCAACTTATTCAACATCATACAGGAAGTGACGCAGCAGAGGAGGAGGTTTCACAAACCTTGGGCAGAGGTCTAAAGTACTCAGCAATCTTTCTCTAGTACACGTCAGCAGTAGAAGAACTGGGAATGAGATTAAAATTTCATTTAAGTAAATCACATCTTGCACTCTCAGTGTAAGACTTTAAATTTCATAATAGATTTTTAATTATAACCTAAAGACCTGAACTGTAGAAAAATTTCATAAACCTGAAAAAATCCCAGTAAATGTATTCATGCTTACACAAATTAAGAGACTACATCTTTCTTTCTGCTTTACTCCAGAATGCTGCTTCAGCCTGATGACTCCTTGCAGATTCTAGCACCTGTGGAAGCTGATGTGGGTTTCTACGCTTGCAATGCATCCAATGCCCTGGGATCTGACTCTGTCTCCATTGCTGTAACTCTAGCAGGTAACAGTTCACTCTGTGATTGCAGGATTGTCCCTGCCACTTGTGCAATTCTGGACAGAAATATCTGGGGGGGAACACATGGCTGTGAATGCTGGGTGGGCATTGTGGGTCAACAGAAGCACACTGGTGAAAACAGTGAACTCTGGAAGACCCTGAGGTATAGTCCAACTTTCACAGAGTTTGGAGAGTTGTGGATTTCTGCAAAAGATCAATGCTTTTTTCCCACTTGCTCCATCTGACATGCAATCTCAAGACAGTGCTTGTCCTGGTTATCCCCATCCTATACGGGCAGTGGAGTCCAAGTCTCCCAATTTGTATGCTTCATTTTAAACCTATTGATGATCTCCCCAAGTTCTTACAGAGTGATTGAAGGCCTTATTCAGATGTATGTTAGGCAAGCCTGAAAAATACCAGGGCTGAAAAGATAGCCCCTTGCAGGTTCGAGCCCTGTATTATGTTTGATCCAGTGTGGCACAAGCATGACTGACACTGTTTCAGCTGCTGGTAAATAGAGGTTCACAAAAAATTAACTTCTATGTTTATATTTCTCTACTAATGGTTGAATTCTAAAGCAGACTAAATATTCTTTGTTAGTTTAGATTTCAGAAAATTAACCCAAATAAAATTCAAGAGAAACATGAATGCTGCTTCCTCAAGGTCCATTGGTAGGTAGAGTCATCAGGCTTACAACCACACCAGGACTAGTAGAAGGACAGACCAGTAAACGTGAATGAGAAGCTGTTGAGTAAGGTGAAGGGACAGAACAGCCAACTAAGGACTGTGAAATGCAGAGAGGTCTTAGAAAAGGAGGATCCTATTTATCACAAAGGCAAAAGATAATACATTAAGAAGACTAGAAAGCTTATAAATTTTTCAGACGTCTCCATTTTGGTGCTCCAGAATGTTGGAAGGATTTGGAGACCTCCAATGTGCAGGAAGTGACCATCAGCTGCCAATGTATCCACGTATGATTAGAGGAAGGAATAGCTGTGGATGAGCTTGAGTTTTTTACACCAAACACAGAGAAAATTTCAGGTAAGAGGAGCATAAAGAAAATCGAAGAATGCAGCAATGACCAGCAGTGAAGCTCTGATCATCAGTAAACCAACAAGAAAGAGGCATTGCCTGTTCCTTCAAAGCAAAACAGCTGGATCCCCTAGAGTGGAAAAGGAAGATCTGCATCAGAGCTACGTATTACACATAGGCAAAACCAGAGGCTTACCCTTCATATACTACTGCAGATCAGGAATATCTCTGCTGAATTCTTGGCAGCAGGACAGTGGTGCTGCTGCTAAGATAGTATAGTGTTTTAAGAGGAGCAACTCCCCAGTAAACCTCTTGTGTTGCACCAGCAGGAAGCTGAGTATAAGGTTAAAAAATCTTCAGTCAAAACTGCTATTTTGTCCATATTGTTCCAGTGAGTTTAAAAGCTATATTCTTCATACAACGTAATCTGTGGAGAGAATTTTTGTGAAGATATAGAAAAATAAACTGAGCATTAGGTATGCGTGTGGCTCAGGAAGACTAGTATCTTTTTGATTAAAATTAATTGTCAAGGCTGTAGTTCAACCTTTTTAGATGAATTAACATTCATGCATCCCAGATTCAAGCTAAACTCTCCTTAGGAACTGGTATACATTTCCATTTCACATCCAAGACAAAGAGCTGAACATCTTATAAAATGAGGCAATAGCATCAAAATGAGATACCGAGCAGTTTTTGGACCAGAGCAACAACATTTCTGGCATAATGGAAGTACTTTCTTCAAAAAACCTGGAAAGCTGAGACTGTCTTTAGATGGATCAGGAGTGGGGCTGAAATATTAATTCATTGAAGAATTTTCTGATTAGTTTAACACATGCGTGGGAAAAAATGACAGCAGAATATGCTTCCATTTTTCTCAATGGTTTGCTACTCATTTTGGGGTCGAAGAGCTAACAGATTTTTAGTCTTTTGATGAGATTGTGGAAACTAGTCAGGAAAGTAAAAAGCTGATGGATAGCTAAAGCATTTTTCTTTCATTTCTTTAGGTTTTTCCACAAAACATCAAAACTTCCAGAGATATTTCACCAATAAAATGTAATATTTTCCTTTACTACTCTGAGGCATTAAAAGCACCAAAAGAGAAATTTTAAAAATAAATAAATGTTTTAAAAAACGCCAAACTGATACAACAGGAATTCCAGATGAAAGGCATCTTTTAAAAGCCCTGGAAATATAGCTATATGGAACAATTTATAGTTAGGGCTGAATTGAATTTTCAGGACTCTTCATGAGCTCAATGAAACCAAATTCTTTTTCTCCCTTCCATCTTTTCTTTCTTTGTCACCTCCAGATTAACTCACAAATAAAGCCAGGGGTAGACATTAGCCTAAAACTGCAACTTCTGGAGGCAAGTGATATCTGAACTTGGATTGCATCTCACCATTTATTTAAAGAGCAAAAACATATGTTTATAGATTTTTTGGGATAAAAATTAGTTTGAAAATACTCACTGAGTCAAAAGCACCCAAGTTACAAACCATTTAAAGTGATGTTGTCATGTTCTGTCCCCCTTGCCAACATCCATCCTGCAGAGCATTTTGGCTTAGACAAGGGGCTGCCTTAACCCAACTCTGTCAGCTCTGCCGCTTCACTCCCTCTCTCAGAGCTAAGCCCAAGTATCTCTGAACTGTTTCATGGCATGCCTTTACAGTGCCCCTACAAAGGAGATGCAGAAGGCTCCTCAAGTCCCACATGGTGGATAACTCCACAGCTAATCCCACATAGGCACACCAGCGTGAATGCCTCGACACTCTTGTTGTCACCCATGTTGGAAGCAAACTGAAAACAATTTGAAAACTTTGTTGCAGACAAAGCAGGTATCTTTGTTAGAGGTAAACAATCTTAATGTGTAACACTGTCGATACAGCCTTTCGATAAAACAAAACACATTATCTGACAAAGGAGCTTGTTTATGTACCTCATCTCTCACTAGCCAGTATGAGAAAACTTCCTGGTCATAGTCTGGTCTTCCCAATCCCAGTGTTTCCACTGTAGATTAAAGAAAAACAAGACTGATGTGTAGAACAGCTTGCACGTTGCTCTAAACCTCCTGCACTATTAATGTGCCTGTAGCCATCACTCAGGCCTTTGGCAAAGGGTGGTATTTTGGTTGCAGTACCAGGCAAACATCTTGCTGCAGCTCCAGTTGTACTGGTGTGTATTGATTCTCAGCTGATTCTCATGTGTGTCCGTCCATATGGCTTTAATGCTATTCTGCCTCTGCTCTAAGTATGCTTTTTGTTTTTCTAAGACAGCTTTTCCCACGGGATTTGGTGACACTGTAATATTATAAAGATCAGGTGGACTCATAGTCCAGCATTTCCCCTTATCCACCTCTCCTGTGTAGGTACTTTCACACAGAGCGTCCCAGGCTGTCTGTCCCATGCAAGTCCAGTGTGCTTCATCTGATAAATTCTAATGGTTCTTTTATACAGGAAAGCCACTGATAAAGGCATCAAGAGCTACTGTGGTCAACACTGAATCACCTGCTGTCACTGTTGATATTGGAAGCACATTGAAAACAATCCAGAAAGCTAATGTTACCATTAGCTGTCAAGTTGCAGGTGAGAAATTACTTGGTCTCCCATGGTAGTGCCTTTGACTATAAATTTGTGTGGGGTTCTTTGCTAAATTGGTATCTTTAGGTGCAGGTGCATGAAACTGAAAAGTTTTCCTAGGACTCAGCCAAACGTCCTTGCTCCCATTAATTCTTAGCACAGAAATGCTCCTCCTTCTAGCAGTACCAACAAGAAAAGTGTAGTGGCTTAAGAAAATTGGTCTGGGACAATACAACAAGCATCTTTGTCAGAGATACGTAGTGTGGCATGGATAAAACAAAACTGAGACACATTCCTACCTGTTGGGGTATTTGATGAGAATATACGAGAGTGGATGGACTGACTCATTTCCTCATTGATGAGCTTTTCAAAGTTCAGTCTTGTTAGCTCTTTCTTTTCCTGCCAAACTCTGCTTTTTCAAATTAAGGGCATGTTAGCACACTCTTTTTCTGATTTTTCTTTTTGAAAAATAGCTCGGTAAATAGTAGGCTGGGATCCCAATTTATTAATTACTTTCAGTGGGATTACTGAAAGAAAAATACAGTATCATTTCTCCCAGCGGTTCATGAAGGAGTAAATACAGTAATTCTGTTGCCTTCTCAATATAAACACTAGACACTCAACACTCTCTTGCAATCAGACTGATGTCTAATGTCTTTCAAGGAAGAAGGAGCTGAAAGCTGTGCTTTTTTTTTCCCCAGGCCCCTGCATGGTCACCTGCACTCGCAGTTTGTGAAAGAGACTGTGTATTATATGAATATAAATTATTTGATATTTCTCTCTCTGGGTTCTCTCAGCTTCAGACAGGGAAGCCCCACAGATGTAGACAGTGATTGCTGATTTAGAAGTGCAGCCATTTCCCCTCAGTATAAAGACATCATGAAAAGAACAAGACGTGGCTTAGCAAAGTTGCCACAGTTCTTATGGCATCAGAAAACTACAGGAGGGGAGCACAGCATAGTCAGGAGCACAGATTCAGTGTATTTTCTGAGAGAAAAAATCATATCTAGCAATTTTATGGCGCCTACCTACTATGACAATATATGTCCACAATGGAAAAATGTTGCAGTGTCACAGCAGAATCACTGTCTTCTGTCCCAGGAGAAGGCTTTTTCCTATCTAGTGTTTCTCTCTGTGTTCTGAGCTGAAATCTGTAAATATTAGCTGTAAGACAAGGGAAAACAAATTCATTCTGGATGTATCAGAGTTTAATTGGCCTCTGATATGAATTATGTCAGGAGGAAACTCTATTTTATTTATACCACGAAGATGGTGTTGTGGTTTTGTTCAAGCTTGAAAATCAGCCTTATTTCACTTGACGTAACTTTACCACTTTTTCTACAGAGGTGAAAGAATATATTTTAAACATAGTTAGGTGATTGTGGTCAATCCCAGACTTCTCCACAACTAATCCTAAGAGAACTCCCACCTAAAAATCACTCAGGAGTCTTGAAGATGCCTGTGACTTCCAGTTGGATGATTTTCTCCAAGTTTCAAAGAGCCAGCAGCATTTCTGGTGTGTGCAATAAGTCCGTAAGACTTCTGACAGATGCACCTGTCTGCAAAGTGTCATGTACCATTAGTCACTGTTTAGTCAAAACATGTTTGGAAGAGTGAATTACACTGTAAAGTTTATTACCATCCTCTCCTGTATATCCTTCTCTCACTGATATTTCAGCTCCTGGCTCTTTCAACTCTCCTAAACATTTCTTTCCTCTATTTCATTTGTACGTTGGAGGTTCTATTTTTCTAGTTCTTACCTTGCTTTATGACCCATATTTGTTCATCAGCTATACCAGATTCTCACATGCAAGTCACTATTTCAACAATACCATGGCACTGGAAACAAGTCGTCATTGCTAGATCCTGTATTGCTATGCTTCCTTCCCCCAAAAGCTCCTGTTACAGCAAAATTGTCTTGACCAACATTCACAGTTCTTCTTGCTTCGTATCCCAGGCTGCCTTTTTGTGCTGGATACATGCACAGTGATGGAGGGGAAAGCTGAGGAATAATAGACTTGGGTAACTATTCACTACCTAAAGTCATGCCTGCCCAGCAAAGTGAGTTTTATTTCCAGCTGGCACCTCTTAGACTTTCTGTGACTGTTTCTGCAAGGCAAAAACACTCAACCCTCTGTCATTCACTGTTACCCAACAAAACTGGCTGAAATGCTCTTGCTACCCTTTGTGGCAATGCCGCACAATGATGTATTTGCTCATCGCTGTGCTGTCTGGCTGCCTCCTATTTCTGTCTTGAGGCTCATATGTGTCCCTAAAGTGGAAGCACAGGAAAATGAAGCTGATGCTCACTGGCATACTGATTATCTTCCCTAAGTTAAATCGTAGGAACAGCTGTACAGGTTAGTGTCAATTAATATCCTGTTAGAGTGCAAACTTCACATTGAAAACAGAGGAAGAACACACTTTGTAGATTAGCAGTCAGAAGAAGGTTTTTGTAGAGCTGCTGGACATTTTGTAGGTACAGTGCACCTTTCCTAGACTCAACAGTAGGGGGTCTTTATCCCCTTGTTGCTTCTGCTAGTTAAGTGTATACAAGAGGGATCTGCCTTTCTGGACTAAGACTGAGCAAATGCCTGGAAGAAACAGATTAATTTTCTCTGTCTCCCTGCATTTATTTTATTTATTTTATTTGAGGCCCTGTTTTTCAGGCCTGTGGTCATGAAATCCTCAATGTCCCGTTCTCCTCTTTTTTACCCTTCTCAGCACTCCTCATCCCTTCCTCTTCTCCCACTATTTGTGCTTATCCTATGTTCTCCAGAAAAACCTGAAAGCTCTACCCAATTTTATTCTTCAAAACAAAGAAAGAAGATGAGCCCTGGCTGGAATTGGAGAAAGCTTTATGATTTTATAATCTTGTGATTGTTTATTTCTTAGGCACATTTCTCCATACTTCCATGTCTAGGTTAGACAATAGCCATAATGTGAAAACCTGTGCACTGTCAGTAGCTTAGACTTCAGGAGAGAGTGGATCATCCTTTCACCAGGGCGGCATTGGGAGGACAAGTGCTGAGATGTGAGTGTTTTTCCATCTCAGAGACTGCAAAACTGGAAGAGTGTTCGTTTTCTTTCCTTTGCTGCCCAGAGCTCACCTCTCAAACTTCCTTTCCACACAATGGAAACACAACAAACATAGGTTCAGCTTCCAGCAGTTGCCTGAACTCTCCTGAGGACTCTGCCTCAATGCTTTGGAAAATGTCAGAGACAGGTTTTAAGTAGTGGTCAGCACACCCATGCCAACTAGATGGAGAGCTATGTGCTGGTCCTATCCCAGCAAGGTGTCAGAAACAGGCCAACAGCCTGTCCTTTTTAAAAAGCTGAGTTGTAGCAACATGAACAAGGCTAAGCCTTTGGAAAAAAGTGTTATAGACAAGAATGATTAGTTTTCTGGGTATGCCATGAATGGTCCATTTTAGCATATGCTCTTTACGCTCAGGCAAAGGTGAGAAAAACTCTCCAGTCTTTTACCGCCTGCTTCCTGCTAGTTTCTGATTGTGGATGAGACCCTCTTCACTGACAGAGCTTCAGCTTTCCTTTCTGGCTGCCAAGTTCAGTCATACTCATTCCAGATGTCTTGGCCCAGTTACCAGGTGACTCTGGGAGAGGTGGAAAAAAGGCCACAATGCTTTGGTGTGGAAAAATAAGGAAAATCTCCCTTTTTCCAGAATCACAGGATTGACAAGAGTGATTTGATTTTTGCTGTGGAGGCACAATCAGAAAAGTACTTGCAATGGGCAGAGGAACATGTCACTGTGACATAGGGCAGGGAAAGATTTAGGTGTGTAGCACATACTTAAGAATAGCTACTTGAACACATGCCCTTAATCTACAGTAGACACAAGGAAACTGCGTGTTATGCGAAAGAGATCAACTGCCTCCCACAGACAGAGCGTACCACAAATGCATGAGTATGCACTCCAGCAGTTACCAGGATTAGTGATGTGCTACTACTTAGAGCCAAGAGTCCACACAGTAGACCTCCTAGGCACAGCTCCATAGGTTTATCCCATCTATTGAGACTCCTAAACAATTGTTAAAAACAATTAAAACAATTGTTTAGTAGTCAGTGACACTAAATTACCTGACCTGGTATGCAGTTAAATCAAGGCAGAAATCTCTATGTCAAGGAAATACAATCTACTGCAAGCATTTGCCAGCTATACCTCAGAACACATTCCTACAAGAAGGTACCCAGCAGAGATAGCTGGACCTCCGATCCAAGCACACAAAAGAAGAAAATTCTTCCTATAGTGGGTTACGAATCTGTAACAATCTGTTGTCTAAAGTCTCCCAGTGAGACTGCTTTTCTGAAGATGTCAATACTAATTGTTTGCATAATTTCAAAAAGGACGATTGAATGAATTAATGTCCATAGAGGACTCCTAACTGCACAGAAACTACTTCTGGCTCGGAAAGTTCCTGAGCTGGAACTAGTGGGAGGCTGGGAGAGGCACCAGGTCATGTCTTGTTCCAGAGTCAAGGATACTAGGCTAGGTTAACGTTTGTTCTGATCCAATAAAGCCTTGCTTTTAAGAGTGATGAGTTCAAAGTTTACTTGTACAGGTCTGGGACACTGAAAGGGAATACTTTAGTTTTAACTCTCCTGCTCTGTCTCAGATCTAAGAAACATAAAGGCAGATAATGTGAAAAAGTTGACTAAACATTTCAGAACTGCAAATAATGTCACCTGGAAGTGATACTAAAATCTTCTTTTATTTGTTCCGTCTTAACAATTTTGTCTGTAGCAACCACAACACTGTTTAGCAACCACTATATTTTACTCGTGTGATGTTTTGTCAATGTTTTTGCAGGTGTTCCTGAAGCAGAAGTTACTTGGTTTAAGAACAAGGTCAAGCTATCCTCTGCTCACCAGCTGCATGATGGGTTGCTGTTAATTGCAAATGTCTCTCTGTCAGATCAGGGGTTGTACTCCTGCAAGGCAGCCAATCGTCGTGGGGAGGTAACTGAAAGCTCCCAACTGTTGATTCTTGGTAAGACCAGGGTATTTTGCTCTTAGAGCAATAGTAATGTGGCTGCTGGCACATGTAGCATGAACTAGAACTAACTAGAACTAATCAGAGGATGAGGAAAGAGGGAATGGCATACAAGGAGTACGGTTCTAAGAAAATCAGTCTGCATTCGTTCTCTGGGCAGCATCACCTGAAACAAGGTGGTGGTAAAAGGAAGATGGATAAGGAGAAAGTGTCTAAGGACAGACTGTACCTCCCAGTCCTGAGATACTCAGTTTCACTCTTTCAGACTTACTAGCTAAGAAAAGCACTTATTAACCTTTCCTAAAATGTCTCTCTTGAAATGAGAGTGATGCCACTTTTTCCCCGTGAAGTCCTCTGCCTCTGCTGAAAAGCCTTTCCATACACGGCTGTTTGATACTGACCCGTTTCACATGGTGAATAACAGGCACATAAACCCAGTGAGTTTTTAAAAACTGCTTTCCAAGTTCAATGAAAGGCTATGTTTGGGTTTGGTTTTTTTTCCTTGGGTTCCTAAACAGCACAGAAAGCCCAGCTGGGTGATTTGAAAAGACAATGTCAGCTGCGAAGTATGAGTGGAAGTGTTACCTGGTGGTAATTGGATTTGTGGGAAAGGGGTTTCCTTTCCTAGTGACTCATTGTCTATCATTTCTCCATGCCTGCCAGAAGAATGATCCAATGAGACTTTGTACGTGCTTACGTACACTTGATAGTGAAGTGTCAAATTTTGAAACTTAGTCCCCGTTGCTGGTGCAACACCATTAAAGCTCTCATCTTTCATGACTACAGTGAAAACAGATCCCATGGAAGATGCATCTTCCAGAGGAAGTTTTAAAGCGAGCTTTCTCAGTTTCACAGACAACACTGAAACCACTTTATAAATGTTCACACAACTTCCCTGTGAATCCAAACTGGCTCTAGAAACTCAGTCTAAAAAAATCTGGGAAAAAAAACCTGCTGGGTTTTAGCCTATAAATAAAAATTCCCCCATAATATTTAAATCCTTTTCTGATAGTTATAAATGGTTTATTTTTTAAAGAAGCAAAGTTACTGTGAGTTATGCAAGCCGTTTTTATTTGTAGGCAAATTACATTTTTAGTTCCTTGAAAGAAACAGTTCAAGCATCCATGACTCATACTTCTGGTGCTGAATGTCATCAACAGTAGAAACCTTACTTAGTGTGTGCCACAATCTAATTGAAAGGGGATGAAGACACTGCTCACTTAAATCAAATATCCCATCATTTCCGTGACAGACAGAATTGGGAATGATAGCCACACAATCGACGTTTGAAATAGCAATATGTTTGGTAAAGAATCAAATCCTGCAGTTCTTGGCATAGATTGATTCTCTTGCGTGCTGAAATCTAAGTCCTTTGGAATCCCTGCCAAGGATACAGCACAGTTATAACCTTATTTAATCAGGGCTTGATCCAGGTTGTAGCAAACATTGAAAAGTTTTCCGCTGATTGCCATGGATATTCGATTCCACTTCTCTGCTCTATGAATTTGCTGTTTCATCCAAGCTGATATTATATGCCGTCGTCACATATGAAGGGGATCAACCAGAATGCCATGGTAGCCTTCAGACAGATTTTTTTTCTTTTTTTGTGGTCGTACTGACCACATGTTACTTTAACAATTTCTCTAACGCCTTACCTATCATGAGGCAAAGTACACCTTTAGTAGTTGCTCCAAGCTGTTTAGCCTGTACCTCTGAAATGGTAATATTGCAACACGACAAATAATACAGCAATTGCTGGTGATGATTTTTTGATGTTTTCTGCTATGGTGTTGTTCATCACTTCAGTCTCCCAATCTGTTAACAGAGCCTCCACGACCTCTTCCTTACCTAGAAGAGTTGACAGCAGTGCTTTCCAGTGCTGGGACCAGCACTTGTTCAGTGCTGACCTCTCCTTCCGGAACACAAATGACTGTCAGTCCAGGGAGCTCTGCATTCATAGGTAAGCAAACTACTTTAAGAATTTTTTTAGAGTTTAGATTACAGTTACTCATCCAGTTATCCATTATAAGTAAGCACCCTGTTTTGCAGCCATGGAGGACTGGGGCAAAAGATATGAAATCAACAGCACATAATCACTGCCAAATTGTTCTCAAAACTCAGAAACTCATTTTAAAAAAGGACTTCCTCTTATGAGTGAAATGCCCCAAAGCTGCATGCAGAATAAGGGCTCCATTGTGCCACCCTTTATAATACCCTGTAAGAAACAGTCCTTGCTTTCAGGGGCTGGCAATCTCATTCAACGCACAATGTGGCAAACTAGTGTGTAGTTGGTCTGAAGGAAGAAAAGCTTATGGTTCTGTTTTTCTTCTGCATTTGGGTACTAGTCTTTCCATATGTCTGCTATTCATATTGTATATCTTTCTTCTTCAGAGCCTTTTCTAGAATTTTGCCTATCCCTCTAAACTTGTTTTTCTTTTGCAAGCTCTCGGTTTCAATCTGTTAAATTTATTCCTCTTTGTCATATCACACAAGCAATGTCTGCACCAAGCCGTATAAGGAAATAATCCCAAATGAAATGCTTTTCTTCTTTCCATCCTTTACTTCCTTCCATATAGTTTTCTCCTCTTTACACTGCAAGTTCAGTTATATGCTGTAAAATCCTTTCAGAGCTGTGGACATCATTTGTTTGAAAACAGAATCTCATCCTCTCTGAAGTTCAGGGTATGTTTATTTAAAAATTTCATTTTTCATGCTGATATTAAGCCTCTACTGATGGTCAGGGCCGGATAGGCAAACAGCATCTCTAATGGCCTTGTTACTGCGTACAGTGAAATCTTACCAAGTCCTGAAGTTTCAGAACAATCTTTTGTCTTTTAGAGGTAGTGATATGCAACTTCTAGCGCAGATCATATAGATAGACTGATGCCATGGCCAGGACCAAACTTTTTTTCACCAGAGCCAGAGAATTTAGTACTGCAATTGCTTGCTACGCAGCTTGCTTTTGAGCCGTAACATCTGTAAACATAGCACTGATACCTGTTCAAAATCAGTGTGAAAAACAATAAATGATCCAGATAAACAAAATGATCTCACCAGTATAAATTTCTTGCGATGTTTGGGGACATTCTGAAGAGATAGATAGATTATATCTTACTGAGACATAATACATTTTCCTTTACTCCCTTTCACCTTTCCCCTCTCTACCATAAGCCCCTTTGAAATTTTCCTAGGTTTTGGGAATTACCACTGCATTAAAATTGGAAGCAGAAATGCAAAATACAAAATAATTTACAATTTGCACAGAGTCAGCAAAGATAAAACTCATGGTTAAACCAATGTCTATGCTCCCCTAAGGAAAAAAAACAGCCACAGAAGTTGTGCAGTAGAAGTCAGATAAATTATGAGTATCTGAGAGATTATTTTGCACAACAACATTGTTTTTCTCCTCACTCTCTGTAATAAACTTGCCATCATGTTTGAAAAGTAGTTCTAATTCTAAGGAATGTTTTTTTAGCAACTTCATGCTAAACTAATAATACTTCCACCATGATAACGATAAAGCACTTGGTACATTCATGGGATAATCTGTCCTGTTAATTGTGGTTTCTATTCCCTCCCATTTTTGTCTTGGTGAAAATTCTGCCTTCTCACACTATTTTCAAGAATTCCCAGATATTTCTATAAAGATGAGAGTTAAAATTAATATCACAAGTATGCCATTATCATTGCAATTAATTCCCCAATAAGATTCTATAACATTGATTACATTCTAGAGTATTGTATAAAGTTTATGCAGTTTCTTCCGCTACATCAGACTACACCATAGCATTACATTGAAATGTATGGCTTTTCATTTGTGTAAGAATACTCTGTGCAATTCTGTGTGTACAGTACTCACGACACCTCACTTGGTCAAACATTTTGACCATACCAGTACAGAGTTTGTTTTTCAGGCAATCAAACACTAGTCCTGCCACCATCAAGCTCTGAATGCAATCAAAAGAGCAAGATCCTCTAGGCAATCTGCTACCTTTGACTTTTTCCTGCCTGTTGTTTGGCACTATGAATGAGCTGATCTGAGAACCACTGATCTACAGCAGTGGTCCAGAATGCTGCCACAGGAAAAAATATCACTGCCCTCTGGGGCATCATCTGTTTATTTTTGGGTAAGAGTTGCAGCCCTTGAACTTGTGTCTCTAAGCTTTTCCAGGATCACTGACCTACGTTATGTTCTAACGGAGATGTAAATGATGCAGAGCTCCACTGAGGCAAGTTCTGGTGAAAAACTTGAGCTATCAGGCTTGCCACAGGTATCCGAGTCTGGAGACTTGTCATTCTGCCAGCTCCTTCACATAAAAGATCTTTTAGCCTATTGCACAACTTAAGCTTTGCTCTAGAGTAAGTGTTAGGGGAGTTTTCAAGCACTCCAGGGTTTCTGACCTGTAGACTAAAGGACTTACCCATTCTATCTCCCCTCCATGTTGAGTCTGAAAACATCTCCCAAACAGCTGAAGCAGTTTGTTAATAGGACAGAAGTTACAGACTCTCCGGAGCAAGCAGTGTTACTTTCCTGCACCTATCTGTCCTCCATTCCATGTTTTGGGTTTGTTATTTCCCTTGCACCACAGGAAGTTTCCTGTGCTGCTGATGTCTCAGGTTGTAGCAAATTAATATCACCTTAAGAAACACAGAAAGAATTCTACAGCAGCACTGACCTTCGCAACTTGAGCTGGTAATGGTAAGCACTAGCTCTTGTTCTGTCTTTTGTTGAAATCCTTGTCCTGTACTGTTGTTCAGTACTTGCTGCACTTGCCCTTTCAAGTTTTATTTTTCTCCCATAAAGGTGCTTGTTCAGTTAACCTGGAGCTGTAACAATGGTGGGCAGAAGTTTATACTGAAGGGTAATCCTTTTCCATTTTTGTCATGCACTGAGTTAACCCATCAGAGTCAGCTCAGTTTCAGCATGCTGTATCCATTCTCATAGGCTTTGGTTTCATGATTTGCCATTGGTGATTGTTTTCATCCCGATCCTGATTAATACAAGATTTTCAGTGTATAGGATTCCTGCTGTCAGAGCCATTTTTATAAAACAGTATTACTACCAGAGCTTGAAAATTCTCTCGTTTTTTTAATGGGCCCACCATGTGGCTGTATATTTGAGAACATTTTTTACAGCCTCTGTGGGGGAGTAGACCTAACTCAAATATTATTGAATATGGTGTAAATTCACAATAGTATGATACTATATAATACTATATATATAAAATGTATATATTTTATATGTGTATGTATATATAATATATATACATATATATTATATATACTATGTAATATAATACTATATAATATAATACTATAAATGATATCTAATAACCACAACAATATGTGTGGCATTGGGTAACAGGTTTAGTGTTTTGAGAACTGCTTAAAAATCATGTCATATGTTTAATATAGTAAATGTCCACTGCTACTTTGCAGCCATAAATACTTATTTAAAATACTTTCTTTTTAAAAAATGCTACCATCATCAGCTGAATTGGCCTATTTCAAAAATTCCTAAATATGTGGCTTTCCTTGTGTAGCATAAATCCAAGTTCATTTTAACTCCTTTAAACTATTAAAAATAAAGGTTATTCTTACATTAACATTATTTCTTTCTTTTGAGGATTTTCAGGATCACATTACCCTTTATACATTTTATTTCATTCAGTGTATGAAAGTACTGAGAAGTAATTTGAGCCTGAATTAAATGTCTGTTTAAATTTACACTTTGTCATGGCTTGGCTTCGCGGACGAAGATTTGGGAAGGGCTTTGCCCACGCTTATTGCAAGCGCGTTGATGGCTGAAAAGGCCAATGCGGGATAGGCAAGACCGGTTGCAAAGAGCACACCGGAGGGTCTCCTTGGGTGGTATAGTCGAGGCACGGTTCTTTCTGCGCTGTCTTTTCTCCTCGAGCTTGATTCTACGCGTGCTCTCAAAGGAGACAGCAGCGTTATGTATGGTGTGTCTCCAAATCTCCCGATTGGAGGCCAGGGTGGACCACTGATGGTGGTCAATATGGCCTAGGCTGAGGTGTTGTTTCAGGGAGTCCTTCTATCTCCTCTTTGGAGCTCTTCTCTTGCGGCAGCCGGTGGCAAGTTCACCATAGAACACGATCTTAGGGAGGCGGTGATCCGCCATGCTGGAGACGTGCCCTGCCCAACGCAGCTGCGTTTTCAGCAACATGGCCTCAATACTGGTGACGTCTGCCTGTTCAAGGACAGCAACATTAGTCACGTAGTCAGTCCAGTGGATGTTTAGGATTGTGCGGAGGCAGCGCTGATGGAAGCGTTCGAGGAGTCGCAGATGGTGGCGGTAGATGACCCATGATTCAGACCCGTACAGAAGAGTAGGCAGTACCACGGCTCTGTAGACACTGATCTTTGTCCTTTTCTTCAGGTGTTTATTGCACCAGACTCTTTTATGGAGTTTTCCGAAAGCTCTGTTTGCCTTTGCTATTCTGTTGTCTATCTCTTTGTCGATCGTGGCATCTGAGGAGATGATGCTACCCAGATAGCTGAACTGCTGGACTGGCTGAAGCTCTGACTCGCCAATGGTGATGTGGGGATGATGGTAATCATCTTGTGGTGCTGGTTGGTAGAGAACTACTGTCTTCTTCAAGCTGACTTCCAGCCCAAAAAGCTCAGCCGCCTCTGCAAAGCAGGATGTTAAGCGCTGCAGAGCTGCTTCTGTGTGGGCAACAAGGGCGGCATCGTCAGCAAAAAGCAGCTCGCGGACAAGGTGATTCAGGGTCTTGGTGTGGGCCTTCAGTCGCCTTAGGTTGAAAAGGCTCCCATCGGTACGATATCGGATATAAATGCCATCTTGTTCGTCGAGGTCTGCCGTGGCCCTTTGGAGCATCATGCTGAAGAAAACTGTGAATAAAGTTGGTGCGAGAACGCAACCTTGTTTCACACCATTGGCTATTGGGAAGGGCTCAGAGAGTGCATCGCCATATCTGACTTGGCCGCGCTGCCCCTCATGTAACAGGATTATCATTTTGAGGAACTTGGGGGGACATCCTAATCGTTCCAAGATCTGCCACAGATCTTTTCTGCTCACAGTGTCAAAGGCTTTGGTGAGATCAACGAAAGTTACATAGAGACCCTTGTTCTGTTCCCTACACTTCTCTTGCAGTTGTCTAAGAACGAATACCATGTCTGTGGTACTTCTGTTGGCTCTGAAACCACACTGACTTTCAGGTAGAAGTTCTTCTGCGATAGCGGGTACCAATCTGTTCAATAGTATTCTTGCGAGAATTTTTCCAGCAATGGAGAGCAGAGTTATGCCTCGGTAGTTTGAGCAGTCTGACTTTACTCCTTTTTTCTTGTACAGGGTGATGATGATTGCATCACGGAGATCTGGTGGTAGTTCGCTTTGTTCCCAACAGTGCACAACTAGCTCGTGAAATTTAGCATGGAGCGTTTACACCTGAGGTTCATCTGCCAGGGCCTAGCGAGCTTGGACGGTGACAGCGAAGTCCTCAGGTCGTAGGTTTGGTTAGAGTATCCTTCCCTTAGATGGATGGCCTTACAGGGCTAAACGAGCTCCATCTGCCCGGGTTTGGAGTTAGAGTTGCCCTTCTCCTAGGATGGTTGCCCGAAGGCTAGTGAGCCCATCCTGCCCGTGGACACACTTTGTCTGACCCTTCAGTTGAGACCTGTCAGGCTTGGGAGACCCTACCGGAGGCATATGCCACCACCAGCATAGCTCTCAACTTCGCAAGGGCACGCAAGCTCTTTCCCCACGGCAAGGGGGTGCCCATGAAAGAGTTACACTTTGTACTGTATTGAAAAATCCCCATAAAACTGTAAAGACTTGTCTCTTAGTTTTGCCACTTCAGCAAAATCAGTTTTACATACATATGACTTTCAGACATGATCTTACCTACCTTAATTTGGTTTGATAACATTTTTAAAAGTTTAATACATCCTGTCAAATTTTCTTCTTCATGTTAGATAGAGGACGAAATTAAATTTAACTCTGTTAGGTTTAACATGCATTTCTCATTTCAGTCACCTAAGGAGGAAATCAGGTATGACAGGAAATTGTGGAAGTATTTCTCCGCACCACTCTGATCTCACTTACTCAGTGTAAACACAGTAGGACAGTGTGAACTACAACACAGCAGTTCAGCACCAACCTGTGTCTGTTCAGGTTGATCTGTGGCTTCTCTACATTTTGTTTCAAACATTTTGTCCTTCATTTCATACTTAATCTTGCTTCTATTTTGAAAGTATACTTCAGCTCTTTGAATGTGATTAGAGTGGAAATACTGTCAGGTTTCAAATCCTGTAACTGCACTATAGTTATCGCTTTAACACAGTGTATCGTAGTCTACCGCACTTTTCTGCCAAAGTTCAGTAATATATATACAGAATTACAGAATTCTTAGCTTGCTTTATTTTGGTTTAAATATAACTAGTAATTCTGCTGCCAAATCCCTTCTCTACTCCCTTGCCAGGCATTTCAGATAGTAGTCGGCAATTATCTTTCATCACCCAATTTTATGTTTGGAGAGGTACATCTGTGACTTGCAGATGCAGGGGCATAGGCCTTCTGGTTTGTAAGTCTAGCTGAAATATTCTGCAAACTTTATGTGCTACATTTATTGTTCTTTGTGATGCACTGAAACATGCAGTCCCTAACCAATTGGGATGTTTACTTTTTTTCAAATTCAGCCCTTTTTTTTTTGTTATTGATTTAAGGTATTTTGAACTAATGCAGCATAATCATTGCCTATCTTGCAAGGAGTAATCACCTATGAATAGCAAGGGTGTAAAACTGAACTTTGAGGTACAAGCATGTAGCTGAACATTATTAGTACCAATGGATCCAAACTGCATATCACAGTGTAGGTTTAATATCCAGACTATGCTACCCAGGCCTGTATCTTGAATAGGAAATAATTTCCAAAGATGAAAGTGTTGGCCTGAGACTAAGAAGGCAAGAGTTTGATTTCCAGTTCCATGTTGGCATGTGGCTTGACCTCAGGTAAAACATCATGCACCTCCATGTGCCTTGGTCAGCTGCCTCAAGAATAGAAAAGGTGATCTTAGGTCCCATGGCAGAGCAGCTTCAGGGGTGCAGCTGGAAAGCTAAGCAGTTTGATAAGCTCAGGCTGTAGGACTATTTTGTTTAAAGAAATTTCAAAGAAACTGCCTTAACTTGTCATGAAGTCTTTGCTCCTATTCCATCTTTAACAAATATTGGAAATGCTGCCCAGTATTAATCAGCAGGTCAGTAGTAAATTACAGAGCTACTTGTTAGACAAATATGAATGCATGGAAATAATCTATATTTTAAGAATAGATATCTTTTTTAAAGACAATGATGTAATTTTTTTTTTATTTTTATTCCTAACTATATTTAGTACGTGCAAAATTTCTTTAATGTTTTCACCACTGCTTTCCATATAGTTCTGCTGATTTAAGGTACCAGGCTTCTAAAAAAAAGGAATCCTAAAATGAATAGCCCTTGCACTTGTTTTTTTCTGTCATTCAAGTCTGCAAGTGAAAGAGCAATGCACACTTCATATCTGGTTCTCTTAGCATTAGCAGAGTAGCACAGAGTCTTTCTGAAGCTATGGTCATACAAAAAGAGTTGCAGAAGTATAAGGGAGAGCTGAATTTAGCCTGCACTGTGCATTTATCCTTTCCTTTCAAGAAATTATCAGCATTGTTTTGAAATACTGGTCTTCCCTTTCCAAATACCACCCCAATCACCCCACCCCCGTTATACTTGAAATATTAACATTCTCCCTACCCACCTAATTTGTATTAGATTTTTGTTTGTATCTCCAGCTTTTACACACTCATGACTCATCCTGGCTTTGAATGAATACAGAGTAACAGTAGACTTTGGAAGGGATGCTGAAGGCAGCGTTTTCTTTCTCTACTTAAGAAGAACTGAAGAAGAGGGGCCCTCTCATGCCAGAGCTTTCACTGCTCAGAAACTGTCCCCAAAAAATGCTCTCTCCCTGCTTTCTCAAGGGTTTTGATGCATTAAAGCTCTGCAATAGCTCTGCCATCTGAATATGAAGCCAGTTTTTCCTTCTCAGGTGTTACAGGGACAGGTGTTGAGCTATGGAAAGACAAAGCAGACTATATCCACAGGGATGGGAGGAAACAGAGAATAGATGTTGGTAATCTGCATTAAATAGTATTAAAATTATTCCTGGGAGATGAGAAGGGGATGTTAATGGAAAACGTTTTTCCATTGTTCTCTAGTTCTCACTTAATATGCATAAAACATTATCCCACAGCTTATGCAGCTATACGCGTGGGTAATGTATAGGTTATGTCATTTATGAATGTGAACGATGCTTGTTCTGCACACACAAATGAGAAGTATCTATTACATATGAGTCTCATAGGTGTTAGTAAAGTTTTATTGATAAATGTTTTAAAAAGTAATAATTATTCACTGACAGAATGTATCAAGGGAATAGTGTTTGAGGTTGTTCCCCAATATTGCTGAATTACTGCCTATTACTGTAGCTAATATTTTACATATACATTTGGAAGAAGGAACAATATGTAAAGCAAGTAGAAGAGTCAGTACTAGGAAAACTATATTGTTTTGCCTGACAATAAAATTTTTAAAGAAAAATAGGCATAGGCTAGGACCATTTTCATACAGGAGGCAATTTCATCTACTCTGTTTAACATCGAACTGTCCTTTCTGCTTGCTTTCTTTATCCTGTGCACATTGTTTGCAAATGCAAACAGTAAAACAAGGTCACAGCATGTGTTTGTCTGTAGTTATGACTATATGCTGACCTGTGGAAATCCCTTACAATTATCTTAAAAGACAGGCAAACTATAAAAAATAGAATACTGTAGGCAGAAGTCATACGGCCACTTCCTGTTAAGTTTGTCCATTTCCTGTGTATTCCTTTGTTTTCTATTAGTTTTAATGCAGACGGTCTTAAACCTGTGAGGCTGAAATCTTTCACATCAGTCATTAACTTGAGAATGAGTATCATGGAAATTGGATGAGTTGTGTTTCAGCACAAGAGTAGGAAAATGCCTCAGTACTCAGGACAAAAGGAATAATGTAAAATGAAGTGTAGCAGGAGTAAAGAAAGAGCTTACAGAAAAAGGAAGAAGGACTGAGCAGTCAAGAAAGCTGTGTTTTTGTGCTTAGGACATAAGTGTCAGGGAGAGAACTGCCAAGGAAACTCCTGCCAAGGAAAGTGAAACAAATAGCTAAGACCCTTATAAATAAAAGTGGAAAAGGGGTAGAGGGAAGATCACTGTGAGCAGTGTGCACTCTCTCATTCTGCCCTTTTCTTCCCTTTTTCTTTCTTTTTTAATATTTAGCTGCATTGACTAGTTCTTTGACAGTGACACATTCTCATTGCAGCTGCAGAGCCTGCTGTGAGTGTCACTCGCCTTCCATGGCGAGCCCTTGCTCTCTGTAATACCTGTATCACACAAATTGAACCAGCCCTGAAGGGCAGCTTTATCTAGCCCACACCCTTCCCACCATGGCTGCAGGCAGGGTTTGCCAGCAACATGGGACACAGCAAAGACCCATATAGCCACTGCACCAGCAACAGGCCCAGTCTTTGTCTCCTCAAGGAGCAAGTGGGGTCTCTCCAGTGCCTGGACCTACTTTTCAGCATGAAAATGGCTGAGGTGTGCCACGGGTCACCACTGACTTTTTCCATCTTGCGTGAGTCCTTCTGCTTAGTAGGAGTAACAAAGCTTCAATTCTCCTGGGCAAGGCAGCATCTTCTGCCATAAGAATATTGTAATTGGACATATGATTAGTGGTAAAAACAGACAAGTAAAGACTACAGCAGCCCAGCCCCTAGTGTTTCTTTAGGGGTGTGACCAAAGTCAAAAGAAGGGTATCAAGGGTTCCTAAACAAAGTAATGTGCTTTTCAAGTCTCAAGGATTTGGTCTTGATGATGGTTGGATATGAAACTGTTCAGCCTTCCTGATTAGACTAATGACAATGGTATTTTTAATCCTGCAGTGATAGGCACCTCAGTAAGTTCTTAAGCAAAAACGTAAATCTAAACAAAATCTTGATTGCAGCAACTGTGAATCATCCTGCCCCTCTTGTAGGAACGGTACTTGTTCAGTGTATGTTAGTCAATGAATTCTTCAGGTGGACAGACAAGAATGAAAGGAAGTACCAAAGATGTAATATTGCAGCATCTGTCCATTGTGTAATTCAGCTACAAAAGCATCATATTCACATCCTTATTTGTCTCAGTGAATAATAAATAATAATCAAATGACATGGAGATGACAATGCAGAAATATTGGCTAATGGAATTATTCCTTAATCTTAGAACAGTCTTTCATCTTTTAATATTTTAAATGTGTAGTTTTTCTTTTTTTTATCCTATTCCTTCTGAACAGCGCTAGCGCGAATGTTCATCTATATATATTATGTTTTTTATATAGAACACTTCTTTCAGAAGGAGTTTTGTATACAGTGAAGTTATTCATTACACATATATACTAATATAAACAAAGCAGTGTAAACCTGCAGCATAACAAACTAACAATCAATATAGATTGCATTCACAGAAATTCAGGCAGATCTTTCACATATCAGTGACATGCACAGAAGTGCAGGTCTAGCCTAAGCCACAAGCAGTCCAAGTAATATATGCCATCCCTTGTCCATGGCTTTTCTGGCTCACCACCCCCGCTGTTGGTGTGGATGGGTTGCACCATGGAAATTGCCTAGTTCGTTCTTTTTCCCCAGGAAATATATAAGGCAACTAAGCTATCTATGCAAGTCTCACAATTCTTCTGCAATTCATCCTGAAACCGGCAAAACATGCAGCTGTTATGAGGAGCACATGAAATAGTTATCTTACAGATAGTGTCCCTCAGCTCAGCAGGCAAAGAACTCACTGTGAACACAAACCTCATCAGCAGTGCTGATGATCCATAGGTATACCCGTACAATGCTTCAGAACAGCAAGGTATTTTCAGTTGCTGGTTTTGGTTGGTTTTTGCTTGGAGAATTGCCCATTGCTCTGACAAAAAACCTCTGAAGGCTCAATTTTATCTCTTTGTTTTTTCAGCAGTTTTTTCTGTAGCAAGAATTTAATGCAAAGTTTTGTGTAACAAAAACTTCTGACTTTTAATATAAAAAACAGGAGAGGAAAGCAGCCTTGTGGTTTAAATAGGAGGTTTGGAGACCAAGTTCTGCTTGTATTGCTTGTTCAAGCGTGCTCCTTGAGCTTATGTGTGTGACCTCCCTCTCCCACTTTCCTCAATACTAAAATGAGGATGATCCAAAATAATGAGCATCTTAGAAGGCTTGATATAAATATTTCCAAGCTGATATGAGATTTGCATACGGGTGATTAACTGGCTTTTGGATAATTTTTTTTCAGCTGATGAGAGGTTATTCATTACCACAGTATTCCTATTTTTCATTATGAGAAAATGGGATAGAATTTACTTTTTCCCCTAATTTTGGACCACTTCGAAGTATGTAATTTTGAAGCAACTTAAGTACTCAGCAGGTTTCTTTCACGTCCCTGTTTTTTAGGTTGTGCTGTGGATGGTCATCCAACCCCAAACATCACCTGGCTTAACTCTGGCAAGCCTCTCAGTTTGCAGCACCGTCTCCTGGCAGCAGGACAGATTCTTCACATACTCAACATCAGTGATGCTTCTGATGGTGAATTCAGCTGCCTTGCTCAGAATGAGGCTGGATCACTTACACAAAAAACATTCCTGGCTATACAAGGTAACTTTCCCATTTCAGTCCTGATACTTTGTGAAGCTCTTGGCATGGACTTGCCTGCAGTGCCTTTCTCATCCTGAATTTCTCCTCCCAAAAGCCATGACTGTCATGTGTAGCAGGAAATAGATATTTTGATGTTTTACCACCATGCATATAGATTTGCAGGACTACCAGATACCTTAGAGTGTCTTAGGTTTTACTTTACCAAAACGACACCTAGTACTTCTGTCCTGCTGAGCATAAAACACCTTACTGATTCAAGATATACATATGCTTGTTGAGTCTTGGTAATTTTTGTGTCCAAAAATTCAAGACAGATGTGTCACAGTCTGAGCCCCTAAAATTAGAAGCCTCTCTGTTAATCTGCTGAAGTCAGTGTTTCACAGTCTTTACTTGTAAAAATGTGGCAACTATTAGATTTGCCCTAGAAATAAGCTGAAGGTGATAAAGGCACGAAACAGAGCACTGCCGATGGGTTGGAACAGAATATGCAGCTTTCATTGCCCCAATTGTCAGGGATGGAATGGAGCAGAATTTAACTTTTCCTTAAATTTTGCTGTATAATTTTAAGTGCATTGCAACTGCCCCATTCATCTTCACAACAGATGATCTGTATGATCTACTTGGTGAGAAACACACTCTTGTAAGATTAAAGAATCATAGATAGTGCTGGTAACTGCAGTTAACTGCATCTTCACTAAATCAGCCCCCTTTAAAAATAGAGATGCAATGTCCTGCATCACTGTTCACTTAACTGCTTTAGCACGGCCTCCACTTTCTGTGCCTGATAGATACTAAGCACCAAAAACTGGGTTTGTTATACCAAAGACATTCAGCGGCTTACATCAGCTGGAATCCTGTTCCTTCTTTTTTCACTGCGTGGTGTCTTGTAGGACTAGGTAGCTCCCTTCACATGAGACACCAAGTCCAACTACTTCAATCCGAAGAAAATCTCTGGATCTTTCTTTTCTAAGGATCTCCTGCTGGCAGTTATCAAGTGTTAATTTCTCTCTCCCACACTTATTGGCAGAATACCGGTGGTCAGTGGACAAGCTGATGGCTTGTTCAGCTTCCTGCGGCCACAGAGGGGTGCAGCTGCCCCAGCTGAGGTGCTTACTGGATGGGGCCGAAGTGAACATATCCCACTGCAAAGAGAAGCCCAAACCAGCCTTGCAGCCCGTTGCATGCAACAGGAGAGACTGTCCTTCACGGTTTGTCTGCCTCGTGTTAAAATGTCATACATGCTTTTAAGAAGTATTCTTTGCACTGGACACCATGCCATTGAAGCCTCTGTGGTGCCTGTCTGGAGACAGGTCATGGCTAAAAGGGAATTTATGACTGCTTAACCTAAACAATTGGGAATTTGTAGCAGACTTGTAGAAAACATTGACAGTACATGGTAGAAATATACTTTACTCATTCAGTAATTGGGTTAGAAAATAATAGACAGGCTATTGCCTACTCTTTATTAGAAAACTTCACAGCTTGAGTTTTCTTGGATGATTCCAGCCTCACCCTGCACTGGATGTAAATATCATGCCTATTCTGAGTTCTGTATATATGCGAGTTTCATCACCCAAGTACCGTAGAGTCATATCTTTTTTGTGTTCCACATAACTTCGAACCAGTTATCCCGACAATATAACAGATAAGAAGCTAAGTTTAGCAGCTGCCTTGAGGTTTTATTCTGAGTTCCTGTGTTGCCCAAACATCAATACACACAGGACTGTAGCTGCAGCTGCAAAGATTTCCCTTAGCAGAATGGAAATCTCTTTTGTAAAATGGGCACATTCCATCAGATCTAGTGGGCATGAAGGGGATTCAGACTGACTTCTGCCTTCTTTTGGAGATTGTTAGCTTGTGGTTTCTTTAGGATTGTAACTCTCCGCCCCGTCTCCCCGTTTTTTGGTTACTGTTAAAACACAATGGAGCCAGGACAGCTTGAAATACTTCTGACTACAATTAGGTCTTCCTCTGCTGCTGCGTCCCCACGCAAAACACTTCCCTTCTTTGACACTCTTTGCTGCAAACAAGCATACACACCGAGTGCCTATCCAGAGAGGCCCTGTAGTGTTATAATCCCTCCATGTTACAAACGTCCCATTTCTGCAATTCAGTAACCTGGTAGCTGAGATGTGTAAATGTGCTTTTCTATATTTTTCTGGGTTTTTACCCCCGCCTCCCCCTTATTTCCACTGTGGACATGGTGTGTTTTAATATACAAGCACTTTAAAAGTAGTCAGGATCACGAGAGAATTTTAGTAAAACTTCTCTCATTCAACAGATATTTGGGACTTACATTTCAAAAGAGAGTCTAAGATGAGGCAAGGAGAGGTGCTAAGCAACCTGATGAGAAGTAAGCAGCCAGATTTACCACTCTTGCTGTGTCATGCATATATGGCAAGGTTCTCTTTAACTACCTTTTAAAATACATTCCTACCCCTCTCTGCAGGCAAGTGTTTTCCGAGTTGCCAGCTGAGTCATAAGAAGGAAACCAAAAGAGATTTTATGAAATAAGAAACATGCTCATTAGCAGCAGTTTTCCTTGGTGATGGCAGTAAATTCTCTGGGAATAGTTTATGCCTTTTTATACCTCCCTGAACCATAATGCAACCCACAATCCTACCTTGGTTTCTGAGAAACTGCTGAGATAGATGTAAGCTTGGAAATAAAAATTGATCAAAATGCAGAGCAGAGCTTTACAGTGTGTGTGTAAACTTCTGATTCAATCTCACCAAACTGCTTGAAAAAGAGTAGCAGAGTTTTTGTTTTCCATTTTGGAAATGTGTTTGTTTATGTACTTGTTTCTCTTATCACGGGAGGTAATAACCGACAGAAGACTGATGAGTAGCAATGGTTGCCTCTCCATGGGACTGGCGAACACGTATTGCCTATTTTGTAAAGTAATCATAAACACTGCTGATGAGGGACATGATAGACCCTATTTTCCTCCCAATAACACACAAATCCTGCCAAGTATCCTGAAACATAATGAAACAAACTTCTGACTTGACCATAATACTCCAGGAAACTACTAACAAGTTGCATCCTTCCTATTCCTACCTACCTCTTTCCCAAACTGACAGCATGCACGTTTCACTTAATAATCCTTAGAAAGACAAAATGTGTTCTCCATCTCGGTAAGAGTTTGGACCTGGACTATCGTTTTCTGTTGTTACAGGCTTTTTACTAGTTAGACTGGATTTTTTAAACCCCAGCACACAGGCATTCAGATCCTTAGCCTCAGCTGGTGAATGAATGCTCTGAGCTCGAGAGGAAAGGAGAAAAGTGCCCTTTGTCCCTGGGCTGTCTATGCACCAGCCCCATCCCTGAGCAACCTTCAGGCTTTTTTGGATTATCCCAGCTGTCAGGGGCATAACAGAGCAGGCAGACACCAGCAGGACCCAGCAGGCTTTTGGCTATTTGGTCAGCAGCAGGTTCAAAGTGGTTTGTGAGCTATTCCAGCAGCTTTACAGAAATAGTTTTCCCTATTAAGCGGTGTAAAAAGGCTAGTCATTGCTGGCATTGTGACTGTAACCTATGATGAGGCCTCTGCGGCATAGTGGTGTGAGGGCAGCCATGCCCAGCCCCTTGCCTGGGCTAAAAGTATTTCCTAAGCCTTTAAAAACAATCTTAAGGGCTAGAAAATTAATTCTGGGCCCAATGAGCCTTGAGAAATACAATTCAAAAATTTTAAAAATGTGCTCTTTTCTCAGCTTTCATCCTCCAAGCAGTTTTCAGTGACTGCTGTGGGAGGCTGAGGCACTCAGCACCTTCCAGGATAGCAACCCAAATAAACCAAGCCATTGTTGCCTTTCTTTTTTCAGATACATAAAGACCAGTTGATACCAATGATCCTGCAGATGGTGACACGTATCTGCTCCCTGACCTTTTGGTTTGCCTTTCTCTCACAGATGGATGGTAACATCATGGTCTCCTTGCACACGGAGCTGTGGTGGAGGCATCCAGATGCGGCGAGTGACGTGTCAGCGCCTGACAGTGAAAGGCAACTCTGTTCCCATGTCAAATGAGGCTTGTGCCCAGGTGTCCAAGCGCCCTGTGGACACACAGAATTGTAACAGGCAGCCCTGTGTTGAGTGGGTGGTCTCTTCCTGGGGCCAGGTAAGGAACAAGCCAGCAGTCTAAAGACTGCCTGACAGTGTGGCCTAGAAAAAAGTGACAGAAAATGAGAGAAGTGATTTTGCACCCTCGTATCTTTAGGTTACGATCTGCAGGCTTTTGCGAAGGCAACAAATTTTCTCAGCTCTTTCAACTCCATATTTGCTGCAATGCATGCTTAGTTTTCTGTAGCTTCCTACAATCCCTAGAAGTGCTGCTTGTGAACGGGACTTTTACTGCAGACCTCTGTATCATCCCCAGTGGAAAGGTCTGCAGCTCCTTTTTATAGTGACAGGTGACGCATCTGAGAAATAGCTTTCTCCAAGTGTTAATTTCCCTTACAACACATTAAGTGTGTTTCAGGTTTGGTTGGCAGGAGTCAGGACTGATGATTGTGATAGGTTTGGGGCAGGACAGTTGGGCAATAACCCAGTTTTACAAAGCGGCTGATGTTGCCTAAGAACGCCAAAAAGTGGGAGCTTCTTGATTTGCTTCATGGTGAAAAGCAGAATGGAGGCCTAAAAATATTTTCAGACTACTTCATGCTGTTTTACAGATCTTCAAATTGTTTCCTTGCAGCTTCTTAAAATGATCAGAAGTTAAAAAGCTACATTCAACAAATATCAAATCATCCAAGTATTTAGAGTTAAATCAATTTATTGTGGGAATCCACAGAAGAGTTTTGTCTTTGTCTCTTTGTGAGCTATGAGAT
This sequence comes from Bucorvus abyssinicus, assembly GCA_009769605.1. Classification (NCBI taxonomy): domain Eukaryota; kingdom Metazoa; phylum Chordata; class Aves; order Bucerotiformes; family Bucorvidae; genus Bucorvus; species Bucorvus abyssinicus. Next base: position 35,898,483 of record CM020063.1, read on the forward strand.
TTCCTGAACATATACTTGTCCATGTGTAGTCAGTTATAACGTAGGACCAGTCATTACTATGTGCCTTCCTCTCTTTTCTCTCCACTCCAGTTTGACTGAGCCATATGTGACTGTTGATAAGTCTGCTACAGTTCCGACTTAGAAACACAGATTTTAGCCCAAAGATCTCCAGAGTGGTGATTCACATGAGGATGTAGCATTCCAGGGTGAATGAGAGACACAGTTCAAACAACAGAAGCCAATTTTGCTATAGGATAAAGCCAGATACCAATAATACTTTAACATAACTTTTGGTGAAATAAATATTTTCAAAGGGAAAAAGAAAAATCAGTTTGGCAAAACCAAAGTAGTCAGACATCTAATTGGAATGATGAGTCAGGTAAAGGTATAGAAGCAAGGCTTCTCACTGTGCAAGAGGCTAAGAAAATAATTACCCAGAGTAATAACTATCAGTCTTGACATTGCACTGCATCAGGGTGGTTTTATGATGTTGGTAGTAAAAAGTGTCTTCAGCTACCAGAACTTGTTATTGTTTATTACTTGAAAACAACTTTATTTAACTCTTGCCTGTGTATTTTAGAAACTTCTCTCATGAAAGGCGATTGAGTTATTGTATTACATTTATGAGTATAGCTTGGAATTAACCCTTTATATGAAAGAAGCAAGTTTTCACTCCCTGTGGAATTCCAGGTAAGGACTGGATTATCCTCGCAAAAAGCCAGTTACCTCATCCCTATTTTGTAGATCATTTTTCTCCCATGACATCATACTTAGCTGAGACAATCAAAGAGTCTGAATTAATTTGTTAGCTCTAAACTCTGTGCATTATAATGCAATATTGCTTCCACCTAGCTTAAAAAAAGAATCAAGTCCCACGTGATTCTATACAGTTCAGTTTCAAAGCCAGAAGACTGTTACCTAATTAGAGTTAGGAACATATCACAGGCTCAGTGGCTCAATGCGTCAATGACCTTTTTGGTAGTATCATGAGGTATCAGATACCTGTTGCCCAGGCCTAGAGACCAGCTTTCCCAACTCACAGAGACAGTAAGAAATATCAGCGGGAAGGGAGTATTATGTGAGCACGGCATGGTAGCATGAAATAGGGCTCCTACTGATGGCAGGGTGGAGGAGGCAGAGGGATCAGTCTGCAGCCCTTCCCTGGCAAAAATTAATTCCTCACATTAAGGTCCCTTTCTTCAACCCTCATTCTGTTCTTGCATATAATTTCCAGATACTAAGTAAACCAAACTGTTTCCTTGCATTTGATATAATTTGAAAAATATATGCTTCATTGCTATAGCTAATTATGATTTAATCAAAGGAGAAAGGTTAAACAGTAAGGATGTGATTGATAAGCTTGAATAGGGTGGGATAACATTAGTATTGGAACAAGCTTGCAGATCTGCCACGTTCATCATGGTTGGTCCTTTTGTTCATTGTCCTGCAATCCTTTTAAATTATAAAATGGAGTGGAATATGTTCTTGGTTCAACACATTCTTGATTATTAACTATTTGCCCATAAATTGTGATAGTACAAGCTACAAAATGCCTAATAAAAGGAATATATTGAGATTTCCTATATAGATCATAGGCTCTTGGCTAATGACACAAAAGCATTTTATTTGCCCTAACAGATGTATTTAAGATTTAACTGTTGAAGAGGAGAGGTAATGAATTTACAGAGCAGATACAGAAATGCAGTTTTATTGCTGCTGGAGGAGAGTCAGGCAGGGCAGAAGATCACTGCTCGATCAGCCTTCAAAGCCTGCAGAGCTCAAAAGCTCAACAGTCACTGCATGGCAGTATGCACTTTATGTCACCAACAGTCCTATGAAAGAGGAGCTTGACATGTCTTTTATCCCCCTTAAGTGATTTTTCTGTGTTCACAGTGTAATGGCCCTTGCGTTGGACCACGACTGGCTGTACAGCACAGACGGGTATTTTGCCAGACCAAAGATGGGACTTCTGTGTCATCTGAACAATGCAGTGCCTTACCAAGGTAGCGCAGGAATCTTTTATGTCTGAAACCATCACCCTTTGCAGAGGTGTTGAATGGACTACTGACTTAACTGACAACTTTTGGGTTTCCCCTATGCAACATAGAGTTCATGCTGCAACCCATAGAGTTACGTGGTACAAATCTCAAAAGGCTTAAGCCCAGGCTGCAGTATTTGCTCCTGTGAGCCCCAGAAAAGAAAACACTAGTTGGCCAACAACTGGAAAGTCTTCTAGGCATGCCAAATTCTGACCGAAAGGCTGTGCTATTTGCTCTTAAGCTGCCAGTCTCCTTCTTTAAACAAAAGCTCTGTTTGAGGAGGGGAAAGGGACTCCATAGCTTTTGTTTTTCTGCAGATAAACTCCACTGTCAACATTGTAAAAACATGGTAAAGACCCCTGCTGGATCTTACTGGTTGCCACTTCATCCATTACATCTTTTCAGTCAACCTGCAGTCTTTCACTTCATGGAGAAGACATGTCAGCCAAATCTTCAAATAGTTCAAAAGGTCATTTAGCTCTAATAGAGAAATGGCAGTGTGTGCCCACTGAGGGTCTGGTCCTTGAGTGCAGTTACAAACTGCCTTTCACTGCACTGGAGTTACTTTCACTTGCACCCGTTGAAGACCTGACCCATGCACAGCTCTGAGTGATTATGTCTGTGATATGCAAGGCTTGCTGTCCCCAGAGCTTGCATGACACCTGAAGTTGCAGGCGCATGCTCCCTGGGCAGTGTGGTGACAGGTCACCCCTCCTACTTTCCCTCTTGCCATAGGCCACTGAGCACCCAGAACTGCTGGACCGATGTCTGCAGCGTGTACTGGAGGGTCAGCCTGTGGACCGTCTGCACGGCTACATGTGGAAACTACGGCTTCCAGTCCCGGCGCGTGGACTGCATGCACATCCGCACCAACAAGCCCGTGCTGGAGCATCACTGCTCCTGGAGGCCACGGCCAACGAACTGGCAGCGCTGCAACATCATGCCCTGTGAAAACGGTACTTTGTTGAGAGGAGGGGAGGCAGTGCCATGCAAGGGGAGGCAAGAAAGCAAAGCCATCTCTCAGAAATGCAGCACCAGACCTTGCTGCTGGGCATCCTGAGAAACCTCCAGCCTAAACATATGCAAAATGCATTGCCCAAAACTCAGTGCTCCAGCAGGGAATGGTGCCCATTGTGGTTTGCTGCCAACAGTGTTAGCGCTGGGACTGCGTTCCATTGCTAATTGCATGTGAAATGGCTGATGCAGTCTTAACTTTCCATTAATGGTATAGACAGAAAGAAAACCACGAATTACAAACAGACTGCTAGCTATAGTTAAAATACAATAAGTCTAAATCCAGGGGGTAGGTTGATGATGGGAATTCCTGGAGTGGAAGCTGCTTGCTTGCAAATGATAAGCAACTAACTGGGCCTGCCAAACAGCTAGAAAAGTTACAAATATTTTTTAAAAAAACAGATTATGTGCCTCTTTGGCAATGATGCCCAACTATGGCAATGTCCACTTGCGAAACACCAGGCAGCACAAGTCTAAATCACTGTCTTTTCATTTGCCCTGACTCCCACCTCATGTGCTGCTTTTGATGGGCAGATCACATTCTCTAGCATGCCAGCCAGTTGCTGTGATATGGTCGCAGAAGCAGCAGCAGAACCCACCTGTATTTGCCTATGGCTGTGCCAGCTCTGATGAACCCTCTCAGTAGAGGCAAAGTGTGAGCTGAGTTTGGGGTGCCCTAATGGAAGTGGAAGGATTGAGGGAGCTTAAAGTTACCAAGCAAGACCTTTGCTGTCACTCAGCCTCTTCCTGCTCTGTAGAAGTGTCCCACATCTAGACAACAGTGACATCTATTCAACACAGACATTGCTGGAGAGAGCTGTACAACAGCCCTGTGATGATGTCCCCCTTTCCAGCCTTAGTATGGGAAGTGGGACTCCCTCAGGTGATAATGCACCAAAGGTCTTGCATGGATACTGGACAGTTTACCAGTCTGGAGCTCAAAAGCAGGAGGCTGTGGGCCTCAAAAACTGTCCAAATGACACCAGGACCTAAGTCCTAGAGGAGTTCAAAAACTATCTTAACATCTTCACCTCTGACTGTGTTCTGAAACACATGTATGAAAAACACAACATCCAGTCAAGCTGGGGTGACACTTCCGCACATTGTCTTTTCAAATGCAAAGGGTTGTCCAAAGTGCCTTTGAGCTGCTCTGTTAAAATGAGTTTCCAGTTTTATTTACCACTTCATTTTTGGTTTAACAACTGTTATGAAATTCCTATAGCCTCCCTAAAATGCTGGTAGATGACAAACTGACAGATTGTTGGAGCCCTCAAAAGTCCTCTCCCCAGCCTCTGAAAGCAAAGGCTCCCACCTCATTCTCTTTGAGCCTGTGGCTCCTTGAAGTCTCTGTTCAGTCTTTGCAGGAAGTCAAGCTCGTCCTCATAGTGAGACCACCCAACACAAAGCTGTCTTGGTCCCCTTCTCAGCCACCCTGCAAAATGTTCTCAGAAATTGCTTCATCACCATCTCTTCTTTTTGTTTCCTCTTTGGCAGTGGAGTGCAGAGACACCACAAGGTACTGTGAGAAAGTGAAGCAGCTCAAACTCTGCCAGCTCACCCAGTTCAAGTCACGGTGCTGTGGGACTTGTGGAAAAGCTTGAAGACAAAAGCAACGAAAACGGAGGAACACGGGGATCACAGCCTTTGCTTCACTGAGGCAAGGACTTTTACAGAAAATATAAATGGGATGGAATTCTTTTTTTCTTTTTTATTTATTTATTTCCCTTAAAAAAAAATCAAAAAACACAAAATCTTTTACCAAGTCATTTTAAAAGGACGTGAAAAGTTTTCCCTTCTATGAATCTGGGAAACATAATGCAGCAAAACACTGTCATGAGGGTAGACCATAAAGAGTAGGTGAGACCCATGCCACAAGCAATGGGCCTGAGAAGAGTGGGGCTGCCCCATAATCCCCTATCCACATGCCTGGGGATACAACAACCAACAGATGTGGAAGTAGATCTGAGTAACAACCTAGCATTGTATGGGACCACCACAACATGAAACAAATAATCAAACAGCTTGACAGGTAATGGGGTAATGAAAGAAAAAAAAAAACTGAACTGAAAAAAAACTAAACTAAAAGACTAAACTAAAAAAAAAAAAAAACCTAAAAATAATAAACTAAACATTTAGCTATGCAGTATACAGATACTTCATCTATCTTAGGCTACTCTGAGAATGTAAGTGAATTATTTCGCTTTATAAGACTATTTGATACATTCAGGATTGGATTCCTTTTTTTTTCTTTCTAAAGCCCTCTCTCCTCATGCCAGACCTCCAAATTATTTCAATGAGAGAACCTTGTGATCCTTGAAGATCTGGTGTATGGGAAAGTTGGTCAATGGTATATAAGGTGAGACTAAAACACACCTGAAAATATTCCCAGGTGGTGCTTATGCAGGAGGATTGGTATAGGGGGGTTGCCCTCAGCATAGAGGTGAGGTGATTATATTAATTATTATCCAAGAGAAGGAAAGAAAGTATGATCTGCTATTGACAGATTGTAGTACAATCCTGCAAATGCTGTCCTGTAGCAAGCACAGACAGGAAAGAGAGAAATTCTCTGTGGTAACAGAAGCTACTTCACATACTGCATCCTATAAACGCTTATTTGAAAAAGAGAAGAGTACCAGTTCCCAGAGTTCAGCTGCTTTCACAACTGAGGCTTTGGAAAGGAACTTAAGGAAGTGGGTTTTCCTATCCTGCTAACACGTAATTTCTCTCTCCTGGCAGCCAAAAGGTTTGGACCAGCAGTAGAAAGGAACCATATTCTGATTTCTTGCGGTTATTCCTAGTCAGTAGACAGAATGGATTCAGCATCAGCCCCAGAGGATTAATGCCAATATTTTTTAACAAACTCGCTCTTCTCCAGCTGCCTCCCACAATAAAACAGGTGCTATAAAGCAGCACATTTTTCAGCCCATGTTTAAAGCTCTTAAGATGCAATCTAAAAAGTGAGGCTCAAACATCACACCCACAGCATGACTTTACATGCTGTCTTTCACCCTAGCCAGCTGCACAGGTTATTCAGCCAGTGAAGTGCTTCATCTGTTTAGTTACTGGGCACTCTCTGCTCTGCTTAGAACAGGGCCCTAAAATTAGAGGAAATCTGCGAAGTAGGGGTTTTGAGCATCGTGAAATTTTAAAGGAGACCATCTCTAAATTAAAGGCTTGGCTGTGCCTCTCATGTTGCCCCCAGTGGGGCTCATGTCTTGTGGTATGTTAATGAAACACTGTTCAAATACTGCTGTGTTACAGCTACCATGACACATGGATATTTCAGCAAAGCTGGGGGTCCACTTTTGAGGTCAGTGCCAGGTTCACGACATTAAACTGTCTCAAGCTGGTTTGCTTTAAAACACAGCTAGCAGTGAATGCTCTTACTACAAATGGGTCTTCAAGAAATAGTGTTGCTAAGCATCAGTGTAACTTTTTATTTAAAAAAAAAAAGAATGTCTTTCTATGTATGTAAATGTATATCTTTTCTGTATATTTATTAGGATTTCTTGTATAAAAAGTGCAATATTAATAATTGTACATTATTTTGTCCAGATAAAACTATTTGGGGCGGTTTTTTTTCTAAATCTCCCCAGAACTTTTTTCCTCTAAAATCAACAGTAATAGTGTATTTTTCTTAATTAATAGCACTTGCATTTAATAGGGATCTGCTTCACTGTGCACAGAATGCCTTATAAACTATGACATGAGGAAAGGATGATATTTTTTAAGTTGTAAAATTATAGTTATGCATGGGATGAAGGACAATTCCTTACTACTAATAATAATAACAACAATGATGATGATGACAATGTGGTGGATATTTCTAGTAGAGTAGTTACGCAAAAGCAGTATGGGGAAGTATTTTCATTTGTTTAGCAGTAAAAGATATTCAGCTGATCACATGTTGAATAGTATCTGTGTAACTGTGCACAGGATAAACATGAAGGATCAGATCTGGAGTGACCTCTGTGTTGTCTCTGCACAGTGTGGATTTAATTTCACATGTCTGTTCTCTGAATTGTGACTTGGCAGCGTTTCACTAAGATAAGGATTTGTGGATATCTTATGAAAGGATGCTTTCCTTCTCTAAAAAGAAAACAAAACAGCAAACTTGTATTTACATAAATTTTTGTACCAGTAATGCAGGTTACTTATTCAACTACTGCTGTCTAACGTGTGTTTATAAAACTTAAAAGCCAAACAAGGTGGCAAAGCTGTTGGAGTACTTTGTCCTTACTCTGTATTATAATAGCAGCACACAGCTGTTACACAAAGTACACATGATCTATCTACCTACCTTGGGGAAAGAGGATGTCTTAACTTCTTTTTAAAAGCCTCCAGGCAGTAAGAATCTGCACCCTTGGAGACCTGTTTTAACTTTTCCTTTGCCTTTATTTATTTTTTTGCTATTGTCTTGCCTCTGTTGCTCTTGCAGAAGTATAAAGCCATCACTGCTGGTCCTAGGATCATGGAAATCAGTAAAAGTATATTCCTTTTTTCTGTGCAGCAATGCTTAAAAACATCTTGTAACTCTCCTCGGCAACCTATGGCATGACGCAACCCCTGTTACTTCAGGCTTTTCTTACAGGTTGGTGCTGCCTTCAGCAATGGAGCTTCCAACTCCTTGAAGCATCAAGTGTATACATAGGAGGAACCCTGGTAATGGTTAGGATTACAAGGGGGAAGGGAAAGAAGAAAAGAATTAATAAAGTAAAAGCATTTTATCTTAACAAAATCAAATTTTGAGAATTAAGCTGGTTCTGCTGTTGCCCTTCTCAAACAAATGATACAATGCCTCTTCTAAAAGCGAGGAGTGATTTTGCTCTGATTTACTGGCAATTTTCCTGGTATGATGTTCCTGCATTTGCTTTTTAGACACAGGTAACTAACAACTCACACATACATAAATACAGACATTGATGCAAGGCAAAGACAGGACTGAGACTTCCAAGCAACGGTAATGAAGATAATGGGAGTAAAACAAGTACAGAAGCTGGTTTGGATGCAAAATGAACAGCAGGCCAGCTTAGGTTCTCAAGAGAATAATTATTCTTTTTTCATGCATATGGGTCTAGTTACCAGCCAAGTCAAAAAACCTTCAAAACCTCCAAAGCAAGCTTCCAGTTTTGCTCTCCCTACTAACTTTCTTCCCCAAGGAAGAAAAACAGTTCTGCAACAAGCAGAAAAATGCAGTGCTGAAAGGTTCCCCACGGCAGACCTGCTCCCACCTTGTAAGTGGGGCAAGGTAAGCACACCTAAACTACTCCAGGCATGTACATCTGCATACATGCTCTTAAAGCCATAGAAGCCCTAGGCAGAGTTTTCCAAAGTAACCTTTGACTGGAATTTTTTTCCTACTACCTGGCTGCAGTCATATGGAATGCAGTTGAAGCTTTTTTTCTTTTCAAGTAACGATCCTCTTTGTGAATGCTAATTTGCTAATGATCACCTTATTATCTATTTGGTGCCCAAACACTGATTCATAAGTAAATTTGATTATGCTGTATCAGCATAAGCTGACACCTCTATTTGTAGAAAAAGGTGCACCAAAAGCTTACTCCCTTCCAGATTTTCAAGACTACAGAAGTCATCATAAGTTAATGGCAGCTGACTGTGAGTCATAGATCGTTTCAGCTAGTAGTTGAATGAATTAACTTCATTCATTCAATTATCTAATTTTTAACACAGAAGATTTCAAACTTTTTTGAATGTCAGATTTTCTCACAGAATACCAGTGCGTACTGATGAAAAGCTCAGAACTGCTAATGCTAACTATGGCTCTGCATATTAGCTGCAGACCATAGCTTGGGAGTCATCGATTTATCCTCTTGTTTAAAGGTATATGTATATTTATCAATAATGTTATGCATTAACTGTCACACTGAGCTTTTGTTTGTGAAAACTAAATCAAAGAAGATGTCAAATACTTTAGTTTGCACAAAATAGAGGGAGACGACAATGAGATATCCTTTTTCTCCTGGTCTTACATATTTCTCACACTAAAAGCATACTGGTTAATCGTCATTTTCACCTACATTGTTTTTTATCATCTCCACTCAACATCTCCCTTCCAGTCAACCAGAATTTTAATAAAATTTTAATATAACTTTATATTTTTTTAAATAAAATTTTAATATAAAGTTGTCACTAAGGGATTTCAATAATATGCAAACCAACACGTTATTTATCCAGATGTATAAGGGGAAAAGCCATGTCTCAGCATCTTCTCTTTGGATTACAGTAATTGTTTCAATCCTCCCCTGTCTTTTCACTGAGATACAATGCTTGCTCCCATTCTTAACTTCAAATGTGAAGACATGGACACAACAATACATTTTAATCTCCATCTGTCTCTCTGAGAAGCAAATACAGTATGCAGCCTTATCTTTCCTTCAGTGATCACCAATGAAGACTGAGAGTAGAAAGCCCATGAAATCAGAGACTCCAGTCCTTTTGTGCCAGAATGGTTACAAAACCTGGAACAGCCTCTACTGAGCCATCCAATGGATTTGGGTGTCTGACACAGCAAGACTGAGAGTACTCAAGTGCCTTTACATTAGAGAAGTATCACAGCAGGGTCCTTCTGGAAGAGTTTTTTTAAATGAGAAAAAGAAACTGACAAAACAGAGCACAAAGTAGCTCATGAAATCTATTTAAAACAGGATCATCAGCAGTGGCTCCTCACTGATCTGACTTTGTATACCAGCTCATGCTCACATAACGAAGGCTTTACAAAGGAAGGAACAAGGTTAGCACCGCAAAAAATGGCTCTGACCAACAAAAAAAAAATTTGACCCAAAAAAACCCCCAAAATGAGATTAAACAAAACAGGTTTTTAAGGACTATTGCTAGAGATACTGAGGGCAAAGAATATACCATCACTGACATGGGATGTAGCTGACAGCAAAAAGTAATAAATGAAAGTCTGAAAGTTGAAACATTTGCTGCCAATATCAGTAGCTATAACCACAATCAGATGTGATTCGTTCTCATGAGAATCTTGCCAGTGCTTTTGGTTTTGCTTTTAATGCAGGAAGCCCAATGGACGCACTTTGCTCTTTGCGCATACCAGCTTTACACTGATGCCTGCCTTTGGCACTGTCACTGATGACCGCAGTGTGCTGGGAGACCTGCCATACTTACTTCATGCAGAAACAGGGGATTGTGCAGGAATGCCTTTAATGCCCTTCTCTGAGTCTACATCAGTCTGGGCTATGTGCGAGTCATACTGCCTCAGGCTGCTCTGAATTGCACACCTTTATTGTCCATGGAGTGTGGCAGATGGAAAGGAGAGATGCAGCATTGCATCAGCCATCACACCCCCATTTCTCCTCAGCTATGCCAGCGACGAGAGCCACTCCTTCTCCCACCCTCACTTTCTTGCACAGCTCCAAAATATCTGCAGGTCTTTGACAGCTGATTTAATTACTAGATTTCATTACAAAACATTACTTCTTCCCAAGGAAAAACTCCATCCAACCATGCTGCTTCCACACTCCCTGCAAAACAACATCTTCTGTCAACAAAAGCAACGGCTTTTGAGGAATATGGGCACCATGTTTTTAAAGGCCAGATTCCCGTGCACAGCATGTTTGTGAAGCTACTGCAGCATCATCACTAAGCTGACAGAACAAAAGCAACCCTGATATCACAAAACGCTCATCCTTCACCAGAGGCATCATTCTTTTCTCCATGATGCCTCCAAACTTGTCTAGAGTCAGAAATTTCCCAGGTACCAGCTGAAGGACCAGGCATTTGGCTAAGCCCCTGAGGTTGTAGGAGAGCTGCGGCACAGCAGGCAGGACTGCACAAGCTGAGGCACCACCTGAACAGAGCCCAGGCAGGAGACTCCTCTCTGCAGGTGGAGTAAGGGCTTTGCAACCAGGAAGGACCACAGAGGCACTTCAGCTGACTTGAGCAAGGTATAAGGTCTATGAAACTCTGATAACTACGGCCTTTAAGTCAAAATGATGAACAGTGTGCTGCTTGTTTGCGTTGCACACACCTTCCTGCCAACACACTCCTTACTTCTTATGAGAGGAAAAAAAAGGGAAAACCAAGAGCATAGCCTAAGCTTTTAACCCTGTCGCAAAGAAAAGCTTTATATTTGTGTAGCTATAAACAAAAGTATGCAGTTTTATGTGGCTGAAAAGGAAGGGGACACCAGAGGGTTGTGCTCTGGCTACATACAAATATTGTTTGTTTAAGCAGTAGCAGGATGTGAACAATTGCATACTAAGCATAGAGTTATCCACATATACCTAGAATGACATGGGCATGGGAAACCACTCCCTACTACTACCCCCTTTAATACTAGTCTGCCACTTCTAGGTCTCACATAAGGTCTGAGCCTACATAATTTACAAACTCCCTAGGGCCAGTGGCAAAGCACAATAATAAAACTTGAATCAGAAAGATCACACTAGACAGGCCGTGAACAGCTTGCTCTCCAAGTGAGAAGCAGGAGAGGTTCCTTTTCTCTTAAGAAAGTGCTTAATGGTTGGGCTAAGAAGTGATTTGGTTTGGGCTCTATGGAGACTTCCCCTCATGCTTTACAACAGGCTACCTTTTTTTTTTTTTTTAAAGCATAAATTACTGGTTTAAATAATTAGCCTACAAAGTTGGTTGATGCTAGTTAAAACACTTCACCTACTGAAACACTGGTGGAGTCGTTTTTCAACTAATAGCATACAACCTAGTGATTTCTCACTGTTAACGCACTACATGCAAATCACAGCAAATCAAACCCAGCTGTGCAGGGAGGATCCCACAGGCACTTTTTTGTTTTAACAGAGAGCAAAGCAGAGCAGGAGCCTGTTTGCCCAGCAAACCAGCACCCTTGAGCCCATGTGACAGCACTTGGCAGTGCCACACAAGCCCTCTCACCTGTGTAGAGACAGTTCACACCAGCAAGCACAGCACTAGTGAGCTGGTGGAAACACGGAATAGAGAGCCAAACACACCGTTGCCTCTTTAAGAGTTACCCCATTCCTTCCCTGCTGAATGCAGTCTAAAACATGTGTGGGACAGACATGCAGCCAGATAAAGAAATGAAAATCAGGTTGCCCTGAAGCAGTATTTCGCCACAAAAACAAGGAGAGGCACAAATCATCAAACTACTGCATCCAACGTGGGGAAAAAGGCAGAGAGAGGCACTAGTACAGTGAGGGGAAGAGAGATTTGTAACGGAATCAGTCAAAAGCAAACTCTGCTCAGAAAATTTGTTATGGAAGATTCCCATCCTAGCGAACCCAGACCTCAGTTCTCCAGTGAAATACTTCTTTCCAACTGAGGTGACATGGCTTCCTCAGGGAGATCCTGACCATGCCCCAGAAAAGTCCTTTTTTTGTCTTGCAAAGAATAGGTCTGTACATTAAGTTCAGCTGCCTCTTGCCTCCAGGCTACCATGCCCATTATCAATATTGCATCCCTCAGTCCTTTCTTTGCAACACTTTCCTCTTTCAACACTTTCTTTGCAGGTCTGAGACACTTGAGGTGCTGACAATTTGCTCTCTCTAGCAATCTATAGCAGTGGGTGAAGCCCTTTTTAGAGATTGTAGTGATAAACTTTTCACAAGTTTATTGCCTGTTCACGTTTCTAGACCATAAGTATAAAACTTACTGATTTTTTTGGCCTCTCACCCATTGCTGACTGCAAATCTCCAGATGGACTAACTGTCTCCTGCAGATATGAGGTGCTGGGGTTTGTAGTCCTTGCAGGCACAGGTGGCTAAAAGGCTGATATCACACAAGTCAAAATTGAACTGATGATAAATTATCTCCCCCATTATTCTAGATAGCTTGGTTTCTTTTGGGGTTATTTTATTTCGTTTCCTGCTGAGAGCAGGGCAAATAAGTATTTTTGCTCAGACTTTTCACAGTCAGAAACCGCAGTCCTGCCTACCTCCTGGCCGAGCAAACATTTGAGACCTTCCAGGAAGCTGTTACCCTTCTCAAAATTTAGTTTGGACGTGTCTCCTTAAGTCAGCTTTCATGCTTAATACTTGTCTAACAGATTGTGCTTTGCCCTGGAGATCAGGAGTGCTGGCAAGTTCTCCTATGTTTTCAGGGCTGCCGGAAGAAGCTATTCCTCCAAACATGTGCTGCAGTGTACGTACAGGGACTGTTCCTGTGCACAGATGATGTCTATTGGCAAATGATTTCACTAATTGAGACAAGGGTAGTAACCTGCTCTGTCAGTGACAGTTTTCATCTATTATTGCTTAGCAGAGTCCTCTTCATCCTTTTTTGCATGCTTCACTGTACAACTCCTCTGGATGCCTTTCTCAGCTCTGCCAAGGACAAAGACCCTTGCTCTCATCCTTGCATTTTGGCTTTTGAAACACTTTTTGAAAGTAGCCTTTGTACTTGGGCCAGTATTTAGGTATTCATGCCAGTATCCATTCTTCAAAAGCACAAATGTATGAAATAGGAGGTTGAATGCAGCTGACTCCCCTCTTCCCACCCATTTGTTCACTGAATGAGAAGTGTTGTCTTTTGCTGCATCATGAATGCAAGTTTCATGAGCTCCTCAAGGCTGCTTCCAACACTGGAAGCTGGGCCAAAAGCTAGTATTCTGTTTTTTCACTCCTTATTGTCCTACAAAACAGGTAAGATCACTGTAGAGCATCTGCGAGATTTCTAAACAAAGGCTAATTCATCTATCACTAGCGTCTAACATCTAGTTCCGCCATGCACACTGGTTTCATTTTCCTCCTCCACCTGTACATGACTTCAAAAACAAAAACCTGTGGTGCAGTTCAGTGACCTTTTAAGCTCTTTTTCAGGGCATCTAACTTGTACTGTGTCAAGGGTGAGAGGACATACTTGTACTCCCTTCTTTCTGAGATTGTGACCACTCTAAAAAAAAAGTTATATTTAATTGGCACAAACATAAGATAAAATTAACTTCTGCTCATCTTTATCCATAAATTAATTCTACATGAAAATAATAACCAAATCCTGTGTACTGCAGAGCAGCCCGTTTTTATTCCCTGTGTTAAACACCTCAATTTTCCCCCAAATAATAATTTTCTCTTATGCTGATTTTTTAATAACACTGCCCATTTTAATCAAAATTAAACTGCAGGCTGGGAAGGTGTTGTCTGACTGCATTACCAAACAAAGGGAGGACTGCTGCCTGCACAGAGGCCGGAAGAAGCAGAAGCACAGCCCTGTCCATGCAGTGGCCAGACTCACCTTGTGATCAGTGCTCCACTTGAGAGAATAAGAGGAGGATCACAGAGGCAGGATTAAACAAGCCCTTCCTCCAAGGGAGGTCGAGACAGCACACAAATGCTTTGCTTCAGGGCAACACCAAATCAGAAGGCATTGAACAATTTGTTTGGGAAGAGCGGAGCTTGCACAGCAGTTCCAGGCAAGACAAGCCTGGGCTGTCCAAGACACATGTTTCTTTCTGCACTGACCTTCCTGCACCTAAGCTGGCAACTGTGCAACAGTGTGGTTCATTGGTTCAGGGAAATTAAGTAAATGGGTCTTAACCTTACTAAAACACTGATTTGCTGTCAGCCAGGTCAGTCTCCTGATCTAGCCCATCATTCAGTCAGACTGCGCTAATATTGTTACTAGAAGAAAGACATTGGGGGAAACATGCAGCTGAGGTGGAAAGAAAAGTGAGACTGCACCAGCCCAAGCTTTAATCAGCTTTAATTTCTGTGGAACAACACCTTTAGTCCTATTCAAGTGAGCTCGTGTTGTTCCTTAGTGTTATTATTCAGTGGTTTTAATGTTTTTTATATGTACAAGTCAGGAAAAAAAATCTGTGTCTCGTGCTGTGAAAGTACTGGAATTAAACCAGTCATGTCTGCTTGATGCTGCTGTAAGGTGGCCCACCATTTGCAAAATCAAGACTCCTCTTGTTGATGTTCAAAATCCAGCAAGTACTAATGCTAAGCAGCTTAGTACATTGCTATCCATTTTGATAAGACTAACTTCCACTCAGCAAAAAACCCCACAAAGTTGTAATAAAGATAGATTCATACATTAGAATCTTCTCGCTCTGCATTCACTGCCAGTTTCACATCAAAGAACTGAAAGAACAGTCAGGGAGTTTTCCTGCATAAAAGAACAATCTCATCTGCAGCCACAACCTCCAGTTGTTTCTTTCATATAAACTCAGTTTCAGAACTGACAGAATTACAGGCTGATAAACAAAATTAGAAAAGTAAGTGAATAAAAAGAGACAGGTAAGAAAAAGTATTTTCCTGTCAAAGCTCAACATTAAAGACACAAAGGTTCAAGAAAGTTAGTAAGACAGACAGCAGGAGTAGAAAAAAATGCCAAACATACTCTAGGTCTATACCTCACTATATTTTAGTGAGGTGTTTTACAGATTACTGAATTTCTGAAGGTTGTGTGGAGTCATCAAAGACTACCTAGCTTGGCCCTTTTGTATAGTGTAATCTGTAGAAATTTGCCTTGTTGTTCCTGCTGCATAATTTTTCATTGAGCTACAGCACAAGTTTAGAAAGGCTTCTAAGACTGATAAAAGGACTTCAAGTGATGCAGAACCACTTCACCTCTAGGGTGATTTTTCAAGTGGCTTCCCACCCTCAGGGTTAAGCATTCACATTTTTAGATGGCATGTGTCTGGCTTTAGCTTGCAAGCAATTATGGAAGACTTCTATCCCAATGAGTTTCAAAGCTTTTCAAAAGTTTTAAAATACATTTATACAGAAAATAGTCTTCCACTTCCTCTTTAAATGCAGGCACTTTGACGGTGGGACACAAGCCCTTCCTCAGCATCCAACAGCTGTACCTAGCACGTAAGCAAAAAACTCAGGAAACAGCCATAGCCGCCAGGAGTAAGGGAGAGAAGGATTTGGGAAAGTAGAATATTCTTAAGAAGCCAGTAAGTTTCATAGTGAAAATGTAACACTCGTAAGCCTGCAGAAAAGCATCTTGGACAGAGAAGTGAACAGTTCTGTCAGGAGCTTAATATTGGCCTTATGCCAAAGATACTACAACTCCAGCTGCTGGCTGAACTGTAGCAACACATGACAATGTCAACTCTTTGATGTTTCTGGTACCCTCGTTGCTCCCAGCAGCGAAGAGCTTTTACAGTAAAGATTTACTTCCAAGTTGTCAGCCTAGGATGGCATCTTTGGCATGACAACCTCACATCTGATAGTCTAGCTCTGGGCAGCTCAGTGACATAATTAATGAAGGCGCAATCTTCAATAATATTTATCCAGTAATTGTACCTTTTGTATGTGTCTTTTACAAGACTGACTGATAAGGAGAGATCTCAGACTGTTATCCAGCCATGACTTTTGAGTGCAACTTCACAGCATATAATTCATCTTAAGAGACCGTTCTACTGCTGTCATTATGGATGCAGCTGAAACCCTGTTACACTAATAATAATGTATATTACTACAAGATCCCTCTTGTAGTGTCTCAGGAGGAGGATATAGCTCTCAATTAAAGAGCAGGAGTTAGCTGGGGAAAGTTAAAAAATACAGAGAAACAAGGATCAACATGTCTCTTCCCTGGATTTTATGTTTTTCATTTGTGCAAACGATCCAGAAGAAGCCAATGTCTGGGAATTAAGTTTATTTTAAGAGCTCTCCAAATGCGAAATCAGTGAGAGAAGGTTACAAACAAATTCAAGCTGTCATTTGTAGCTCACTGAGGTTCTGCTCCTTGCATCCGTTTCTAAGAAGGTTGCATCCACTCTTTTTCCTTCAGTGTCCACCTTGCAGACATTCAGTCTTGGAAGCAGGTAGATAGATATGGTGACCATCAGCATCAGTTCCAGTAAATATGTAACCAGGTGGGTCTTTGTAAGAGGCCAAGCATCTGACAATGCCCTTTGGTGTGTAGCTGGTAGCATAGATTGTTTTAGCATCTAGCAAAGTGTGGTGCTTTGGACCTGACCAGCCAGGTTTACAGCTCTTCATAACTGTGATTGGATGAGGCACATAATAGGTCTGAGAGGTAGTCAAGCAATCCATTGGCTTTACTGGGATAGTCATCTCCAGAGCATGAATAATCGGCTTTTGTCTCTTGCACAGCCAAGGCTTATAGTCTTCCTTCATTATAGAAGAGCTATTGAATGGCTTGTTACTTTCTTTAGGCTGGACCAAAGATCGGCACATCTTGGCTGGCTTGCCATTTGGGTGCTTGTAATATATCTGAGTGGTGGTGTGAAGGTCCATTTTCTCCAGGGGAGGAAGATAGATATTAGGCGTTTTGGTGAATACAGGAGGCCGTGGCCAAGGTAGGTATTTTTCCTGAAACTCAGTTGTGGAGGAAAATGGAAGATCATTAAGAAGCTTCAGCTGGTATGGTTTTGCAAACTTAGCTGGCTGGCCAGCCAGCCCCTTGTAAGAAACTTTGTGGGTAGTGAGGCCATCAAATGGGACTTCATTGACCTTGTATTTCTCATTTTTATGGACATAAGATTTCTGCAGAGGATACGGCACATAATTTACTCTGTAGTTGGTTATATTCTCAAAGGGAGCCTTGGTTTTCTGGACCAGACTAGGAGGTTTGCAGCCTTGAGTAGCAACTGGCCCCCTGTAGCGATAGTAATCCTGGACAATGGTTCTGTGGTCAAATTTTTCTTCTGATGGGTGAAACCTGTTGTTTGGTCTGATCAGCTGTGTCTTTGTTTCATTCCATGGCACATAGTCATCTGAAACATAGGAGGAATCCTCTCTAAGCGCTCAACTGAAGTTCTTTGGTGAGTTTAGGCGCATATTATTTTTTTATTATTACATTTTCTACTGTAATAAATCTTTGTTTATGTTGTAATGATTGACAAATCCTATTAAAAGAGCTGCTGCAGAACACATTATACACTAGCATGCTAATCCCTGGAAATGCTTAGCATCTACACAGAAATGGAATGTAATAGTCCTGTACCCACTCATACCTACAGAGATGGTGAAATATTAAATTACATTCTCAGTCTTCCAGACACATTTCCCGCAGATGACTGAGTCGGTGCTGTCCTCGTGCTCAGTCAACCAGAAATCATGAAAGTGGAGTATCATGGCACTGGCTCCACCCCGCTTCATTTACCTTCCTGCAGCTCTTTTGTGGCTGGGTCAGAGCACAGGCAGAGTATGCCTATGTTTGCAGAAGGCTGTTCAGGTGTGTCTCTGGTGCAAGAATAACCATATATTGACCATGCCACTCTAAAGGCCAAGTTTCAAAGCTACCCTTCTCTTTGTATCTTCTTACTTGGGGATGATCTGACTTCCCAACTGTACATATATGATGCTGTCTACTTTTTGCTGAGTTCGAGGTTCTGCAGCTTATCTCAGTGTCAGCAAGCTGTGTGGCATCTCCTCAGTCTTGGCTTTACTCTTTGTGGTAACCCTGCTGTCAGTAAAAGCAGGAACCAAGAAGGAGTTTGTAACTCTCTCTCCAATTCTTCCTTATTGGAAAAACTGTGCTGGAAATTGCAGACCAAGCCTACACTGATCTGAAGCATTGAATTATACCTCAGAGGTGGTCCATACTCAAGAAAACTTGCTATCTAAATTCATGGCTAAGAAAATGTTTTAGGCAGCATTTTAAGAGACATTCATATCTTCTTTCTTTGGCTGGATACCAGGTAAAGATATGAGGCACTGAGACTTAAAAAGGTTTTCACTCAGTCACACTAGAAATCTACTGAAAGCTGCTTAACTCTCTGACCAGTGCTGCAGCCACAAGACCACCATTTTTTCCCTTCCTAGCAATCTTGTGTGACTTCCCCTAGAGACCATTATGGTTTCTGGTAGGAAGCTGAGAAGGAATACTCTTGGAGCTAACCCAAGTCTTTTTTTTTTTTTTTAATTTCCCTTCTTTCAAACCACACTGAAAATCATGAGGCAAATAAGCTTCCAGATGATTTTGCACAGGAAGGAAGTATAGATTTCAAAGTACTAGAAAATGATGCAATTAGGTATCAGGATATTTAAACTCTCCAATCCAAACTGTTATTCCTGTTGAATGACAGTGGCTATCGTGCCTTACAAACACAATTACACAAAAGATGTGTTCATTACAACGTAAAGTTGACAAAAAAAAAAAAAAGTAACCTTTTGCCCCACTTAGGTGCCATTTAAAGTTATTCTGAGTCAAATCTAGTTGCTCTGCCCTGGCACAAGAAAGGATGCAGCAACCACAGGCGCTGTGCTGCTCCCAGCAAGCACCCTGGCCCGTGGGTATTACAGGGCTGCCCTCATGCTGCTAATTAGTGCAGCTAATTGAGAACATGGGCCTGCCTGTGTGCACTGGTGTAGACATTCATTCGCCACTGAAGCCCAGTGCCACGCTTGCTAATGCCAGGGGTGTTTAAGTGTCTCAGGTGATCCTGTATCTCTGGGTAATAGGAGACGTCCAGGCACAACCGCACTTCTGACCATGCCTAGGGTACGTCATTGGAGAGATTGGCCAGCAGGGTGGACCACGAGCATATACAGACGTGTCATTACAGGGTATGCATTAATAAAGTGTTAAAAGGTGAGAAGCTAACGAGATTCAGCCCACTTTTAAGCAAGGGGTGTTCAGAGATCTGACATATCAGATGCCAACAAAGAGTTACCAAAAAACTTTCTAGGTTCTCCCACCATCTTTGCAGGATAATAGTCTGTGCATTTTGGGCATAACCACAGCTTTTGCAAAATATTCAAAATATGACAAACAAGTCCATCCATCTTCAATTTTAAAAATTTACAAGCTTCATGCATTTGGAGACCTCATAGACATTATGAATTTATTTTACTTAGTGTAATCCGGCAGTGCTACTATTCCCTCAAAATACTTATATGTTATGATTTTATTGTTACTCTAACTCTTCTCCCGTAGATATTAATAGTTTCCTATGTAGCACAATCTTGAAAACATTAGGGGGTACAGGAAAGAATGGAGGATACAAGCCAAATGTTATTGGAGGGTTAGGCACATCTTACCATAACCAAACAAGACAAAACTAAAATTAGATTACGTACCTGCATATGGATAGAAACAGCTACCTGTGTAGCTTGGTGGAGATGAGAATTTTGAAACCTTAAGTAAATCCATCTGACATTAATTGTGATATGCAATAGCATCACCTTAAACCTATAGCGTCATTTGGGACATGGTGTGTTTAGCGGGAAGGAGCATGACAATACAGTAGGAAAGGTAATTTAATACCAATGCAGCACTGGTTTATATGCTGCTTACCTATTTGAATTATGATTCTTAATTCAATAGCATGTTTCTAAATTTCACACTTGAATAGTGATCAGCAATACCTAGCAATGTTTAGAGAACAGCACAATGAAAACTTCTGTATTTTGTGAACCTGGGCCCTTATGAAGGAGCTCATTCAGCATGCAACTTGATCTTTGAGGTGGTTTGAAGGAAGATTTCCATTTGCAGTGTTTTGAAAAAATACTGCAAATTATAACCAAATGTGGCTGTGATACATTTTATCAGAGCTCTGAAGTAACAGTTAAGGTGCTGACCTAAACACTGATAAAAGACAAAGATATACATCTGGTTCATATACAGAGAAGTTAAGGATTTCTAAGCATCTAAACACAGAAGGAAAGATCTTCTGCTTGTGCAAAGCAGCCTTTTTTTATTGGCTTCACTGAAGATATTCTAATGAATACCATCTGGTGACATTGCCTATGCAAAACAAATTGTTCAAAATTGTGTAAACATGGGTATTTTGCACCTGTAGGTCACAGTCTTCATGACTCAAGTCATTCTGAATGGACAGTATTTCCTGTGTGCTTAATGTAAAAATTCCAGTTTACGCCATTGTAAACATGCAGCTGCACTAAAGTCTGACTTTCAGTCATTTCAGCTGGGTACTCTTTAACACTGCATTCACATACCTTTTATTTCCTTATGTCCTTTACCATTTTGAGTTTTAAGACAAAAAAGTTGTTTCTGTACTTTGGGACAAATCTCAACGCCAGCACCAATCATAACCTTTTATATTTGCACAGCATAATAAAAATACATTAAAATAATTTAAAAAAAAATTTAAGAAATACACTCATGCTAGCTGTCTGCCTAGCAATGTTAGCTATCTGGAAAGTGTGCAGAGAGGAAGCAAAATCCTCTGACTTTCTACTTTTGACTTACTACCCAAAGTAGCACAGGTGCTATACCTATGTAACTGAAAGTCTTCTCCCAGTGCACAAAGAAGAGAATTTATGGAAAGGAAGGAACAAAGGCCCCACAAAGACAAACCACCTACTCCAAGATACTGCTGCTGAGAAAGAAAGGCAGAGTTAGATGCACAGTTCACCTTTTTTACCAGGAGTAGAGCTTGAATGCCTTGGATATTTTTGTGGAACTTTTGTGTGCCCATAATTCCAACATACATCTTTTTCACATCCACAGATTAACTCTGCCACACACACACAAAAGGTCCCACGCTTCATGACCTGCTCAGACCTAGCAAATTTTACATATTTTATATGCATCTGACCCACTAAATATGTGGACCACCTCTGCAGTATACCAAGGGTATGTTCACAATATCCTAAAGATGCTGCTGCTGGACCCACCTGCAGGAGTTTACATGGCCCTGCTTCTACCCAGGATTCCTGTAGGCCTGTCAGACATGCAAAGGAGGTGAATTCAGAGAGATCCCGATGAGGGAATTCAGAATTCAGAGAGACCCAGTTAATGCACAGCTGTATTCCCAGCAATTTGTGTCTGTGTCTGTGTGTTTCCTGCACAGCCTGTAGGGATTCATAGGTAGAAGGAATAACAACTGCGCATTGTTTTGATCTGTCTTCTTCAAAAATGAATCTACTGGTGAAATCCTGAAAGAAGCTGTAAGGGCACATACCTTTGTAAGTGGTTCTTATATCCATCTTGGCACTGGGGATGTGTCTCGTCACATAGGGGAGGCATGGAGGTACTTGAGAGGTAGGGTAAGAGTAATAATCTTGTTTATAAGTGGAGGTCAAATCCATACTCTCATCAGTCTTGATGTGCTTTTCAGGTGGCTTAAATTTCTGTGGCAACACTTCATAAGTTATGTAATCTCTCCTGTGAAGAATAATTTCATTATGTCTTTTCTCTTAAGGAAAAAATTATGTTCCTATTTATGTCACAAAAAGAAATTATTACTCCCCCTTATCTCCACAGCCTAAGAAAGTCTGGATAGGATACAAGCAGTTAATGAAACACACAAGCCTTTCACATTTGGAAACCTGGACTATAAAAAAGGAACAGAGGCAGCTTGGACAACCTCAGGCAGGCCAGGTTTCCCCTTCTTTCCACCCACTGAGGTTAAAGGCCTTACACAAAGCTATCTCTGTTCTACAGTGGAGTTACACCAGAAGACGTAACTTTAAAAAAAGCCCAATAATTATAGCAGGCTGTCTAGTACATGTGGGAAACATATGAGAGAGGCAACAATAGCATTTCCAGACAATACATTGTACACCGGTTCAGCCCAGGATGGGGAGATAACAACAAAACAGTTTTACAGCAAAGCACCAGTTGAAGAAAGAAACATCAGCATGGTCAGACAGTCAGCTTTTTCTCAGGTACCACTGTAAAAGAGCTATTTTAAGATACTAGAGTAGTGTTACTTAACTCCAACAAGACATTACCAAAAAAAAGATGGAAAAGAAAATAACACCACCATCTGACATTCACTGACATTCACCATCTGACAGTGAACCTGTTTCAATGTCCACATCCTTTGGTACAGGGCAGAGATGTCTGGCACCAACAAATTCAGTCTCTAATGTCAGAGTACTTTTCCACTGATACACAGATCTGTTCACACCATTGGCAGCCAGGCGGGAGACACAGTCAGTACAGGAGCTATTCTAATATTAATATTGCACTTTGCATCTGAAGTGATGCTGGGTGGGCAAGAGCCTGAGCTCTGAGAATATACTGTATTAGTAACACATTTTAGCAAATAAACAAGGTTCTCAAAAGTCTGTGTGGAGCAGAAGGGAAGAGAATTCACATTGCAAAGTGTTAGCTGTGTTAATGGTTGGACTTGATGATTTCAAAGGTCTCTTCCAACCAAAACAATTCTGTGATTTTGTGATTCTGTGATTAGGTATAGGGGTAAAATCTGAAATGCTGAAGTAAAATAAAATCTAAGAGCATCAAGGGGTACTTATGTAGATGTCATACATGCTGTAGCCTCTTGGCATACTTTTGTCATCAATTTAAGCCAATGTGGTTTTTAAGAAGGACCAAGAAAAGCCAAGCAGGAGTACTACAGTCATGCAGCATCCTCAGTGGCAAGGTGGGCTCAGTAACAGAGAGGGGTTTTCCCAAGCCACTCACAATAGAATGCACAATCCCATATCTGAAATGGCTGAGCCTGTACCAGAGGCAAGTAACTGATCACAGGCAAGTAATTCTTCACCAGTGTGATCAAAGTTTTTCTGGCAGTGGGAGTACCTGATCCCACTCCGACTATGGCAATACAGCAGAACCTGCAGTGGGGATTACAGAGGAGAAATTGATCTGCTGATAAATCAATGGCAACCTGCATCCAAGATGGCAGAGAAAATGGAACTGCCTGCAACTCCCAGACTTTATCAAGGGGCCTTGCTGTTGCAATATGACACCTAACACTCAGCAAAGTATTTTTAGAGAAGACTGGTTACAACTCAGTCTTAGCTCGCCTCACAGTCCCTGGAGTTACTCTTATACACTCCATCAATTCAGTCTCTCCTTAGCCATACAAACCCAAAGCTTTTAGCAGCACTCAAACAGGCGGTGGCACTTTTCCACTAGGCCTTGGTACTTTCATGCTGGGTTTATTTTTTAATCAGTGGTACCCAGAAGACAGCAAGACTTGCAATCCGATAGCTAACTGTTCAGTCTCTGTTTTCTCCTCTTACAAGGGTAACCAAGTTTTATGTATTTAGTAGCGTGCATGCTCTGAAGAAGCAAATATGAGTAGTTTCTGCACTTTCTTAGCAGTCTGCTTTTCAGAAGTTGTACTGAACTCCAGGAGTAACAGTTACTGTGGAAATCACTGGCCTTATCTGAGCAAGAATAGCTTAGCTGATTGAACAGAAAGTTTCTAAGGACTCCTTAACAGATCCCACATGGTAGCTGCTCCTCCCCATCTGCCTTAAGAGGACACCAATGAGCCCAGGATTTAGCTATAGGCAGACACAAAGATATATATCTGCTTCAGCTCATGGTGGAGATGGAAGGCATGTCTGCTCTTTGAAACCCTGTCAGAAAGAGCCTCAGAAGTTACTTCCATCGGGGAAATGGGCATAGTGCAAGTGTGAGGACTTCTGCTGAACACCAACACTAAGTAACAATATAGCTGAGAAGCAGAAACAACCTAGCATTCCATGGGGATTACCTTGAGGAAAACACTCACAACCCCTTTCCAATTATCAAGCTCTATTGTATTCCGATGTCCTTGGAAACCAGTCACTCATGTTACAGCATACAGTGCCACACAAAATACGTGACAAAAGAAAAAACTCTTGCAATATCCATATTTTCCCAAATAACATTTCTGCTGGTTTCCCCCAAACCTTCCCAAAACAGAAACTGAGGAAAAGCCAAGACCCTGACCGTACTTCTGCAGCCCATGTTTTCTCTGCTCAGATCACACCTCAATTTCCATGAAGTGCCAGAAAAATAGCTGCTTGCCTCCACTACAACTGGCCTTAGACAGGCCTTCATCCCTCCTTCAGAGAGCCCTCATGAGTATTTGTACAACTGCAAAATTGGTTTTTTCAGGTTCCTCTTGTGAAAACCTATCATTTTTCTTTTCTCCATGACCCATCTCTCACACACACTTTAAATCTCAGTCCTCACTCTCTTTCACTGTTTGTCATACTTTGTAGTCGAGATGCCTTCCATGGGTATCTGCACCATCTTGTATGCTTCCTTTGGCTTAAATGAGCCTCCAGGAACAGTGATGGAGTGAAGGGGGTATTGCTCCATGTACTCTGACAACATGCATGGCTTCTCACTGTCCTCACAGAGCCTGGTGGGCAGATGTGGACAACGGTGTTGTCTGCAAGGGAAAAAACCAGCACAGGGGTTAGTGACTCACCGGTAGCTGATTAATAATATCTCATTGTATGAGTCAACTCCAGACCGCAACTACAAAATAGTGGATAAGACAGCATTGCAATGACTGCTACAGCCTTGATTATTTTAAATGCAAAAGCACAACCTGCACAAAGAAAGGGTTATTTCTGTCTGTTACTATAGCCTGCACTCAAAAGAGTCCATGAAGCCAACAAAAGCAAGTTCACCTAATTGAGGTAAAAAGCAAGTTAATCTGAGATACAGCCACGTGCGTCATATTGTGCTGGAATAGAAACTCTATTTAATGTCCCTTTTGCTCCGTTTCTCATAAATTTATTATCCTACTTTGCCCACATATTGAGTTCACTTGCATAGAGTGAGAGACTTGGGAGTATTTATTTAGTCAGGCTTGGGCAGCGTTGCTCTGCCCATCTCTCTTTCTGAAAGCAGTTCAGTCTGGGTACGGTAAGACCTCTCCATAATGGGCACCAAACAAGGACAGTGAGAACAAACTGATTTTCTGAGGAAGCTCCCTCCTGACTGAAACTAAAACACCACCATGGATCATCCATCATTGGTGACCTCCTTCCTTCCATATTGGGACCAGGCCAGAGCAGGGTGGCCAGACTCATCCTGTCAAAAAGAGGTTTGAGATTCCACTCTCAGATTTCTTTCCAGAGACATAACAGTTTGTGTCCCTCTGATTTGACTCAAACCCACTAGACTAAATGCAAAGGTTGCTGATTAAGGACTTCAGGAACCAGCCCAAGAGGAATTACAGTGAGAAGAGTAGGCCTCTGGTTTTATGTCTCCTACATCGTTCCTGTCAAAGTTAATGTTCCCTACTGGACGTAATGTTTTCCAGTGCTACATCCAGTTCAGAGATTAATTACTCTCTTGAAAGGGTTTCTATACTTAACAAAGTCCCCATTAAATTAAATGTTGTGCAATCTAGGATCAGTTGATGTCTGATTGCTTAAATTTATACAGATAACCTCTGCTCTACATTCAGGGTACACCTTCATATAATAAATCATTTTCCAAAATAGCACAAGAAGGGAAGAAGGGCTCAGAGGGCTCAAATAAAATTTACCATGTTTCTGACAAGCCAGTTTCTCACTCAGATTACAAATCCTTCTGTGAAATCATAAATCAGGAAGAGTCCTAGTAGATTCATTTTTGCCTTAAAGAAATTTTGAGTGTGGACCCAAAGCGAGTCCTTAGAGGGAGTAAGGCAGACTATAAAGGGAAGGGAAGGGAAGGGAAGGGAAGGGAAGGGAAGGGAAGGGAAGGGAAGGGAAGGGAAGGGAAGGGAAGGGAAGGGAAGGGAAGGGAAGGGAAGGGAAGGGAAGGGAAGGGAAGGGAAGGGAAGGGAAGGGAAGGGAAGGGAAGGGAAGGGAAGGGAAGGGAAGGGAAGGGAAGGGAAGGGAAGGGAAGGGAAGGGAAGGGAAGGGAAGGGAAGGGAAGGGAAGGGAAGGGAAGGGAAGGGAAGGGAAGGGAAGGGAAGGGAAGGGAAGGGAAGGGAAGGGAAGGGAAGGGAAGGGAAGGGAAGGGAAGGGAAGGGAAGGGAAGGGAAGGGAAGGGAAGGGAAGGGAAGGGAAGGGAAGGGAAGGGAAGGGATGCCTCACTCCTTATAAAATTCCAGCTTTCATGTAACTGGAGTACATACAAACAGGAAAATGAAAAAAAAGATTAATATTCTCACTCTTGCTTGTCCATGTGACCTTGCTGGAATGGATTTTGTGACCAAAACCTTCCAACACAGGCTGCACTGACACTTTCTGGCCTCACTAATGGTCTTCTAGTGTTCCTAGGAATTCTTCCTCATTCTCCAAGGGAAAATGATCTATTATTTCTGCTTCAAATATGCTGGCTTTACGTTACCCCTAAGCACACTTTCGTCCCCCTATTCTCTTAAAGTCTATGATGCAGAAAGCTAGTCTTCAGCTTGGCTTTGGAGTGTGTTGATGAGGCCCTTATGTCAGCTTTCTGTGGTAAAACTGCTCTCTGACTGAAGTGGGGGAAATAGCTATACTACCTAGTTAATCATGGCCCTGCATATGGTGCGAACACTGGCCAGGAGTAACATTTTGCATATAAGGAAAGGCTGATCAGGAGCAAATCAATGACACTTCACTAATACCATCAGTTAGCATCCCATTACAGCTCAGCTGCATGCACAGGGTTTGGAGGGACTGCTTGCAACACTGGATTTCCCAAATGGTGCAGAGCAGAGGCTT
Source organism: Bucorvus abyssinicus (assembly GCA_009769605.1). Lineage (NCBI taxonomy): Eukaryota > Metazoa > Chordata > Aves > Bucerotiformes > Bucorvidae > Bucorvus > Bucorvus abyssinicus. The sequence continues at coordinate 35,925,787 of CM020063.1, forward strand.
CGTGCAGTCCCCTGCCCATACCAGGCAGGGTCTCCACTGCAGGCACATTATCCCACATCCTGATGGACATTTGCAAGGCAGAGTCCTGCACATGCTGGGGAAAGACTCCAGTCCTGCACATGCTGGGGAAGGACTCCAGTCCTGCACTGGGGAAGATGAGGGGTCCTGCAGATCAGCAGGACAAGGGTGGGTAATGCAAGTACCCCTCCAAAGACTCCACAGGAGCAGGCAGGGAACAACTGCTTGTGAAACCTATGTTTCTCCCCTTGCAAACATTGCTGGTGGCACGAATGCTGGAGGACTTCTCAACCACCCAGGATGGGAAAAAGGCCAGAATCTCCTGCAGATAGCAGCAGCCCCCAGCTGCCAAGCTCTTCGCTCTAGGGTGAAGTTAAGTCTTCAGTGTGGTCTGGCATCACAGGCAACTTTACACCTCAGTATTCACCCACCCTTCATGTATACAATTCTGCTTGCTTTGTTGAACTTCAGAGCACACAACAACAGAATGATATATTTCAGAGTTAGATCTTGGGAAAAGCACTTTGCCACAAAGTGCCCTTGCGGGGTAGAGAAGTAAACCTGAATGTTTTTTCTTCTATTATTTTGCATTAAATTGTGATGTGTGCCCACAGATTTTACAGTAACAGTTACTGTATTACAGACTACAAGCAGAAAATCATCACGAGTGATAATTCACCAGCAATACATGATTCTATAAAAGCTTTGCTTCTGCATCCAGAGAGATAGTCCTGAAAACACTTTTTTACCCAAGACTAATATAGATAACAGAGCAAAAATCTGAACAGCAAGGAGTGGAACAATGCTAGACTTCAAGGTTTGCAACACTTTCCTACTCCTCCTGTATTTATTAAAAAACTATGATTCTTTAGTTCTGAAGTCATTGCTATGTGACTGCAACATGTCAGCCTGCTAATGACAGAACTAAACAGTTAAAATTACTAAACATTACTTCTAAGCTCACTTTTTTCCCCCTACTCTCTTAAAGTCTATGATGCAGAAAGCTAGTGAGAGCTAAACAGTTAAATTATTAAATGTTTTGATACTGCAGTTATCGAACTGTAACCTATTTTCTAGAAACTGACAAGACCTTAAATTCTGACATTTGCTATGCTTGCTTGCTTAGACATTTGGGGTGGGGGTGGGGGGTGGGGTGGGGGGGGCTGTGGTTTGGTTAATTCTAATCTGTTTTTCACTTGTGAAAATTATGCTTTACTTGATTGAGGTCTTTCAAGTTAGCCTGGCCCATATTAGTAATAAAACGTAACAACAAGGAAGCACATATGGGGGTTTTGTTTACTAAGAATTATGGAAGAATAGGGGACACTTTGAAGGTAAAAAGAATACAAGTCCCCTGCCTTGAAAGGAGTTAGGCTCAGCTAAACAAAACCTGAGATAAAACATGAACAATTTATCAGCTTACATCAAATATTTGTTTAAACCAGGAAAGACAACCCGTAACCATGGCTTGGGACAAGAATTCAGAATGTTTGAACTCAATATCTGCATTCACCACAGTCTCCCTGACCAGCACAGCTCTTTGCCCACTAAAGATAAATTATAGCCTTCTCCAGAGGAGAAAGAGGAGAAATCCTGTAAGATTCATTAATTACTCAAGATAAGCCTCTTAGACTTATGTGGTTTTTAAATGCTTATGATTAATAATAAAAGATTATCACAGTGGGCTTAAAATGCAAGTGGAATAGTAAGCAAGTTGTACTATTAAAATCCTAATTTATCCCAGTTATTTGGTTTACTACTGGTAGCTTCTGTCCACAGAGGTCATGGATACCATGGTATTACTCTTTGAGAGAAAAAACATGGGGCTCAGAAATAGCTGAACTGTCATTCAGGAGAATTTAGTTTTCCATTGTAAAATACACCGGTCCTCAGACCAACCCTCACAGGAAAAAAGCAACACCTCCTTGATGACATATTCTACTTCTTGTACCATCTCTAATTTTCATTTGTAGATGTACAGTGCCCATCAGTGCCAAAAGAATGAAATATACAATTGCTTTGGCTTCCAAATTCACCCTCATCAGAATGCCACCACTGGAAATCTGGGGCAGCTGGAAGAAGGACAGTGCCCTGGAACCGAAAAAATCCTTGGTTCACTAGTACATTTCAATACAGTTATGTCCCATTCAAAAGCTGCAAAAAGTCATCATGGTCAGCTTTTTTTAGGGACCTAGTGAATTCTAAGGAAGACTCTGCATTAAGCTCACTATAATCCTCATGGCCACTCTTGCCTTTATTCACTTTTTAATCTTGCTTTCTACATGTGCAATGAAGAAAATACAATCTTTGATGTAATCTTCCTACTAATCTCATCTCAAATAGCCCTCAAGGAACAATAATTTCACTGTTTCTTCGCATTGTCATTAATATGATTTTAGGTACTACTGATACAGTTCAGAGGGCTTTTTTGACTTATCTGTACTTCAGTACCTGCAGGTTCACAAGACATAATATGAAGAAATACTATCTTCCTACCTCTTTCATACATGTCCTCTTTGAAGTAATGTAAGCAAAGGTTAATACTGACTCATTTGAAACGGGAAGTATAGCAAGTAGAGTGGAGGTCTTAAAAGATTCTGACTGTCATTAACCCAAACCACAACTGCGCAAAACCATGCAAACATGCAGATTGAGAAACTCTTTTATATTGTCAGAGTTCACTTGTCCCAGCTAAATGCAGCAAACAATGGAGAAAATGCTGCCAAAACTCCTTCAGAGGTCCCAGTCATAGTGAGAACACACACTAGACATTTGTGGCTGCATTAGTTTTGGTAGCTGACCCAAGGCATTAGTAAAAGGAAGGTCCAAACAGACTGCTAACTTTAGTAAATTCTTTGTGGAAAAAGTATCCTTTGAAACTGGAATATGCTCTTGACAGGAAACAGGTAGATATCTATGTTCAGGGATACTAAATTTGGTTGGTAATGGGTTTAACTTTCACAGAATGAATACAGCAATTTATCTGTGCCTTCCAACTTGAACAAAGTTTCATACCCCTCTGCCCCAAGAGAGCAGTCAAAGTATAATTAGACCTGTCATGAAGTGCTATAATGCCATCCTCACTGGAAGCATGAGAGCTCTCATATTTCAGCACATTAACACAATCACTGCAGATCACATCTTACACAAACTCATGATGATGGATTTTTTAACTTACTAATGCAAGATGTAGTGAGGTTTGTCCCTGTGCATGCATACCCACTGTATCTAACTGGCAATGATGGAGCAAATACCAATTTCTTTTACATCTTAGCTTGTACAGCACTAACACACATCAACTAGAGGTGCACATTTGATATTTACCTGAGATGAGACAGAAAGCTAGAAAAGTATTTCAGATAACTAAAAAATTAAGAGATTTACGTATCAGTCCTTGGAGAGTTCATCTCTAAGCCACAAAGATCAACCAGTTTGAGCGGACAATGACGATTCTCTACATGAAATGAGATGTTTGAATGTTCAGTCAATAATGCTACTGCAGATAGATGCTAACGAGCTCTGTCTGTGCTTAGGATGCAGACGAGGTGAGTAAACCCTGACTGGGATAAATGGGGCAGAGACAACACAGTGACTACTTAAGCACACTAATGCTGAAGTGCTTAACCACATTAAAGGCTTGCATGGCTTTTATGGACTAGAAAACACCACCTTTAAAAGGATGATCACTCCATAGGGAGGCATCGAATGAAGGCAACATCCCTTCTAGACTGATGACTATCATTGTACAGATGACAGGCATCATTAGATGTTATGTTTTCTGCTTGCACATTCGCACTACACAGCAACAAACTTCATGCAAATAACTGCATTAAAAACTCGGAGAGATTCAGAAAAACATGTTGATTTAGATACCGCCTAGGTTGTAAGGCTGGTGGCCAAAAGAAAGACTGCAATCAAAGGCATTAGAGAAAGGAATGGGGGGATAAAGAGAAAGGAATGAGGGAATGAATGAGTACTGAAGGCAGCAAGATATGGCTGGTGTAACTGCTGAAATACTAGGGAATGGATTGTATAGATTAATCATGCCATCCTTCCTCACTGAAATCATCATCATCATGGCTTGGCTTCGCGGACGAAGATTTGGGAAGGGCTTTGCCCACGCTTATTGCAAGCGCGTTGATGGCTGAAAAGGCCAATGCGGGATAGGCAAGACCGGTTGCAAAGAGCACACCGGAGGGTCTCCTTGGGTGGTATAGTCGAGGCACGGTTCTTTCTGCGCTGTCTTTTCTCCTCGAGCCTGATTCTACGCGTGCTCTCAAAGGAGACAGCAGCGTTATGTATGGTGTGTCTCCAAATCTCCCGATTGGAGGCCAGGGTGGACCACTGATGGTGGTCAATATGGCCTAGGCCGAGGTGTTGTTTCAGGGAGTCCTTCTATCTCCTCTTTGGAGCTCTTCTCTTGCGGCAGCCGGTGGCAAGTTCACCATAGAACACGATCTTAGGGAGGCGGTGATCCGCCATGCTGGAGACGTGCCCTGCCCAACGCAGCTGCGTTTTCAGCAACATGGCTCAATACTGGTGACGTCTGCCTGTTCAAGGACAGCAACGTTAGTCACGTAGTCAGTCCAGTGAATGTTTAGGATTGTGCGGAGGCAGCGCTGATGGAAGCGTTCGAGGAGTCGCAGATGGTGGCGGTAGATGACCCATGATTCAGACCCGTACAGAAGAGTAGGCAGTACCACGGCTCTGTAGACACTGATCTTTGTCCTTTTCTTCAGGTGTTTATTGCACCAGACTCTTTTATGGAGTTTTCCGAAAGCTCTGTTTGCCTTTGCTATTCTGTTATCTATCTCTTTGTCGATGGTGGCATCTGAGGAGATGATGCTACCCAGAGAGCTGAACTGCTGGACTGACTGAAGCTCTGACTCGCCAATGGTGATGTGGGGATGATGGTAATCATCTTGTGGTGCTGGTTGGTAGAGAACTACCGTCTTCTTCAAGCTGACTTCCAGCCCAAAAAGCTCAGCCGCCTCTGCAAAGCAGGATGTTAAGCGCTGCAGAGCTGCTTCTGTGTGGGCAACAAGGGCGGCATCGTCAGCAAAAAGCAGCTCGCGGACAAGGTGATTCAGGGTCTTGGTGTGGGCCTTCAGTCGCCTTAGGTTGAAAAGGCTCCCATCGGTACGATATCGGATATAAATGCCGTCTTGTTCGTCGAGGTCTGCCGTGGCCCTTTGGAGCATCATGCTGAAGAAAACTGTGAATAAAGTTGGTGCGAGAACGCAACCTTGTTTCACACCATTGGCTATTGGGAAGGGCTCAGAGAGTGCATCGCCATATCTGACTTGGCCGCACTGCCCCTCATGTAACAGGATAATCCTTTTGAGGAACTTGGGGGGACATCCTAATCGTTCCAAGATCTGCCACAGACCTTTTCTGCTCACAGTGTCAAAGGCTTTGGTGAGATCAACGAAAGTTACATAGAGACCCTTGTTCTGGATGTCTCGAAGTTTCTGTTGGAGTTTACTGCATGCAAGACGAAAGGCTGCTTTTCTTACATGGCAAGATGGTTGAGCGAGGTGTGCTTGGTGAGCAGATCTCTTCTTTGCCAGCAATTCCTGGATCTCTGGATTGTTTTCATCAAACCAGTCTTTGTTCTTCTTTGTGGAGAACCCTAAGGATTCTTCGGAGGACTGCAGGATGCTATTTTTAATATGTTGCCAAAGCGCTTCAGGAGAAGAGTCTATGGGACAGTCTTCAAGCCTAGTTTGAAGGTTTGCCTGGAAGCTGTCTCTCACTGCAGCTGTTTGAAGATTGTTAACTTGGAGCCTCCTCCTCAGAATGCCGCCCCTCTTAGGTTTGGGCTTAAAATGGAGGTTAAGTTTGCAGCGCACAAGGCGGTGGTCTGTTTGACATTCTGCACTAGGCATCACTCGGGTGTGACAGACATCGCGAACATTTCTCTGGCGCACTAAGATAGAGTCAATGAGGTGCCAGTGTTTAGATCGAGGATGCATCCAGGTTGTCTTCAGGCTGTCTTTCTGCTGGAAGATCGTGTTGGTGATGGTAAGCTGCTGCTCAGCACAAAACTCTAGCAAGAGGCGACCGTTGTCATTGCAGTTTCCAACTCCATGCTTGCCTAGTACTCCTTTCCAGGCTGCAGAGTTCTTACCTACTCGGGCGTTGAAGTCACCAAGGATTATGATCTTATCATCCGCAGGAACCTTTTGAGTAAGGCGGCGCAGATTGGTGTAGAATTTGTCTTTTTCTGTAGGGTCAGCTTGGAGAGTTGGGGCATATATGCTGAAGAGAGCAACATGTTGCTTGTTGTGTAGCGGGAGGCGTAAGGAGATAATGCGATCGGAATGACCTGTTGGCAAATTTTCAAGTTTAGAGGTGATGGAGTTTTTAATCATGAAGCCAACTCCGGAATGATGACTTTCGGTTTTGGGTTTGCCTGACCAATACAGTGTGTAGCCGGCACCATGTTCTTGAAGGCTGCCTTCCTCATGAAGGCGAACTTCACTGAGAGCAGCAATGTCGATGTTGAGTCGTGACAGTTCGTGAGCAATTATAGCAGAACGGCGTTCAGGACGCCCACTGTCTGCTGTGTCGAGCATGGTTCTGATGTTCCAACATGCGAGTGTCAATCTGGACACACCTTTGGAGGCAGGTGTATGCCTTTGTCTCTTTGTCTTTGGTTGACCGCAACAGAAGATGCCTGTTGGCCGCGGCTAGCCAACCGGATTGGAAGGGGAGATGAGCTTTGGTTAGGCCACCTTTTCTAGGCCCCTCTCCATGTGGAGCAAGCAGTGCTCTCCTTGAAAAAGGCTGCTTGGTCATTCCGGATGCTGCCGAACGAGACTGTCATCTCCCGGGTCAGTCTCAAGCGACCAATGTCCTGAACCGCCTGCATGCAGGGTTGGGTCTGCGGCTTCCAGTGACATCTTTCCACCTGCCGTTTCGTCCCTTGCCTGTCGCTACAGGGCTTTGCAAACGTGAGTACACCCTTCAAGCCTGCGCGGTGGATTTTTTAGGTGAGGCGCAGCGTGCGCGAGACTGGCCCCACCCTTTACACCTGAGGTTCATCTGCCAGGGCCTAGCGAGCTTGGACGGTGACAGCGAAGTCCTCAGGTCGTAGGTTTGGTTAGAGTATCATTCTCTTAGATGGATGGCCTTACAGGGCTAAACGAGCTCCATCTGCCCGGGTTTGGAGTTAGAGTTGTCCTTCTCCTAGGATGGTTGCCCGAAGGCTAGTGAGCCCATCCTGCCCGTGGACACACTTTGTCTGACCCTTCAGTTGAGACCTGTCAGGCTTGGGAGACCCTACCGGAGGCATATGCCACCACCAGCATAGCTCTCAACTTCGCAAGGGCACGCAAGCTCTTTCCCCACGGCAAGGGGGTGCCCATGAAAGAGTCACTGAAATATACTGATGATATAATACCTCAGGTATCAATAATACAGTACTTCTAGAGTGAAGAATGATTTAGTGTAGAACAATCACCAGGTTCTTCTGAACAGATGGCTACCAGTCCTTGCAGAGAGGATGGGGGGTTAGAAAAATAAAGCACACCCACACATGTTGAGGTCAGGAATGGCCAAGAGTTACATACATCTGAGTGAATTAATTGCAGACAGGAAACAAAGACAGGCACCCATTCCCCTCCCTGTGCTGCCCATTCCTTCTTTGTTCAAAAGCCCAGCAAGCCGCCTGAGGCATGACGGCAGCATAGAAACTATCATAAACTAGATGTAAATTAGTCCAACTCTTATTAAAGAAAATGGTGAAATAGATATACAAGTACTCAGGAAAACAGACAGAGAAGGGTTTGACAATAAAATTGATTGCTTAAATAATAAGCTTTTTAATAAATCCTGAGATGTGAATTCATCAATTTACAATGTAAAAGGTTTCCTCTGGTTTTGTGCTAAAGGGACAGCTGTTGCCTTTACCTCCGCTGAGATAGAACATGCTGGAAAACAAGAACAGGTGTTACTCAGAGCTTCAATGGTATGCCTCCCATTTATCTTGAGAAGCTCCTGTGTATCTAGTCAAGCTGCTCAACAAGGAAACTTTTATGGAAAAAGATGAAAATACTGTATCTCTTCTCGCAGGATTTCTACCAATGAATCTCATTTAACTTACACCACCACCCCCCACCCCATCCCACCCCACCTATCTCCACCCCCCCCAAAAAAAAAAAGAAGAATTAGCATTGTCTTATTTATACCAGCGGAGGCAAAAACAAGACTAAATGACTCCTCAGAGGCTGCCAAAGGAGACTGTATTCAACCCAGTGGCTGCTGAATTCTGGCTCCATTGGTACCTGGGCCATGTACCCTGCAGGCTGCACTTCCTGCACAAGCACTACACCAGAAGAGCACAGCAATACGAACTTTTTACCAACAACTGAGTACAGAAAGAGGGACCCAAAAGAATGAGCCAAGCTCAGTTACTGTTTTTTCAGTAGGCAAAGGTCACTGGTGTGAATGGCAGCAAGCTAATGTTGTCTTAGCCTCTGCTGCCAAACTGGCTAAAGAAGTGCTCTGCTCTCCCTCCTATCAGGAGCTTCTTCATAAGAATGATGTGGCCATTGCTACTTGAAAGACACACAAGGCTAAATGAGAAATCATGCTGTAAAACCATGCTTTAATGGCAGGTATCTCCCTCAAAGGTTAGAGCCAGAAAGAGATCTGGGGGTTTGGATTGATGGCAAGTTGAATATCAGTTAACAGTGTGCCCTGGAAGCCAAAAGGGCCAACCACAATCCTCAGGTTCATCAAGCACAGCATCGCTAGGTGGTTGAGAGATGTGACTGTCCCACTCTACACTGCACTGGTGTAGCCCCACCATGAGTATCGTGTGCAGTTTTGGGCACCTCAATACAAGGACATCAAACTATTAAGAGTGTGTCCAGTGGAGAGCAGCCAAGATGGTGAAAGGCCTCGAAGGCAATACAAGAAGCAGCTGAGATCACTTGGCTTGTTGTGCTTGGAGAAGAGAAGGCTGAGGGGTGACCTCATTGCAGTCTACAACTTCCTCAAGGGTGCAGTGGAGGGGGAAGTCCTGATCTCCTCTCTCTGGTGACGAGCAGTAAGACACAAGGGTATGGAAAGAAGCTGCATCAGGGGAAGTTCAGATTGGACATTAGGAAAAGGTTCGTCACTGAGAGGGTAGTCAGTCACTGCAACAGGCTCCCCAGGGAAGTGGTCACGGCCCCAAGCCTGTCAGAGTTCAAAGAGTGACTGGACAACACTCTTAGTCATATGGTTTAGTTTTAGATGGTCCTGTGAGGAGCAGGGATTTGGACTCAATGATCCTCATGCATCCCTTCCAACTTGAGATAGCCTATGAACCTATGATTCCATGGAGTTCCTCTACCTCGTGGCGGTAGCCTGAGTCCCTTCCCTCTGCTTACCCACTCTACTTTTTCCACTCTCACAGCAACATTCTTCTTTAGCAAGGAGACATTTTCTGTCCATCAATCTCTGATTCCTCCCAGAATCTCACCCGTCCATCTCCATAAACCCGGCCTGGAGCCAGTGGAAATCCCTAAGGCAGCTGGAGTGGAGGACCAACCCCACAGTTTACTGCTTCAGCTTGTCAGGTAAGCCTCACGTGACACAGCAGTGGAATGCTGTGCAATCTGTAAACATATGACCATTCTCCACTATCCTCAAATTCAAGACTTAGAACACTTATTTTTTGGTAAAATAACTCCATCAATTAATTACTCTATTATAAAAAATGGGAACTGTTTTTACTTGATTTTAGGACAAAACAGTAATTTTGTTTAAGAGACAGATGAAGAGGACTTTAAAAACTGCTATAGATTCAGAGGAACTGGAGCAAGGAACAATGCTTTCTACAGGCAATTTCATTTTTACATCAGTGAAATAAGGAGCTGATCCTCTGCAGTCAGTAGATTTAAACTGGTGTACACAGGAGTACTTGAGAAGGAAAGAAGGTCCTGTATTCTTTTAACAGGACCTGAGCCTGGTGCTGTAGTAAATATGAAGGCTCCTGCAAAACAATTTCCAAAGTCATGTTTTCACCAACTGCTCCAGCTTTCAGGAAGCATAAGATGAGTGCTGATAAAATTTTGCCACAAAGTCTCCAACATCTGCTTGTGATCTATGTAATTTCGAATACAGTCCGCGTAACACAAGCCAAGAAAGGAAAGGGGGGAAAGGAAAGGCAGTTTTCAACTACTTCTACTTTTGTATTAAATTTATAACCTGAAGTGCTACGGAAAAGTCTGGTTAGTAACATGGCAATACAGTCAGACAATATAAACAGCATATAAAGATCATAAGCTGCTCTAGGAGTCCATCTAGCTTAGAGAATTGCAGGCAAATTTTGGCCAACTGTTAAAAGAGACAGTCACCTTGCTTTTCCAAGATGGAAGCTCTTAAGCCATAAAAATCTTTTTGATGGGAAAGAAGTCAAATGGAGTAAGTTATACATCAGGAAAAATTTAAGTTTCCTGGTGAACTATTCCCTGTATAAAAGAACTCCAGCCATGAGGAAGCTGTCAGAAATCCTAAGAATTCTTAACAGCTTTCCATTTCTGGAAATGGAGAAGAGCCTGGAGAAGAGAAGGCTGAGAGGGTATCTTATCTTACCAATGCTTATCAATATCTAAAGGGCAGGTATCAAGAGGATGGGCCAGACTCTTTTCAGAGGTGCTCAGCGACAGGACAAGGGATAACAGGCACAAACTGGACCACAGGAAGTTCCATTTGAACATAGGGAAAACCTTCTACACTTTGAGGGTGATAGAGCACTGGAACAGGCTGCCCAGAGAGGCTGTGGAGTCTCCTTCTCTGGAGACTTTCAAAACCTGCCTGGACATGCTCCTGTACAATAATCTAGGTGATCATTTCAGTTCCTTTTCACAATCTGGGTGAACCTGTTTTAGCAGGGGGGTTGGACTAGTTGATCTCCAGAGGTCCCTTCCAACCTTTACCATTTTGTGATTCTGTGAAATGGAAAAATGGACAGTTAGATTTCACTGCTGATAGGTGGTGGGCTTTCATACTTCCAGAGTTATAAAATAAGAACACAATCAGCCCTTTTGTGGAGAGATTAATTTCTTAGTCCATTCTTCCCCGTAGTAAAATGCCTTTCGTATTTTCATCTCTGTCTTATCATACTTTCAACATTTATAAGTTCGAACTGGATCCTGAATTATCAACAGTTTGTCTTGGTCCACATTGTCTCATCCCAAGAAAAGAGTAACTAGCAATTACTACCATGTCTATACCTCTGATGGGTTCTGTTGACCTATCTGTTAAAAAACACACATCTCTGGTAAAAACTTGGAGAAGTCTTACTTTCTCCAAACAGACACACATACTTGACATGAAAATGGACCTATTAATAGGGGGTTCATCATAGGGCCCTCTAAGCAACAACCAAAAGATGTTGTAGCTACCATCTCCTTTTTCTTTTTTCATTGACTTGATTTTTTGTAAAAGTGTGACAATGGCAAGAGAAAAAAAATTGAGACATATAAACCTTGTGTATATAACTTATCCAATGTTTACATTCGATATCTGTATTACTGTAGCATGTGGCTATTTTTGCTCTAACGCTAAAGGCACATGTAATGGTTGACAGTCACTCTTACTATGCTCTTTATCATTAACATTTCTATAAATCCCTCTGAGATCTCTTTTTAAATAATCAACTATCAAAATGTTTCATGAGACACAATGAACAGCCAGAACCTCAGAAATTCTTTGCATGTATCTCATCAAACAAATATGAAGATGGATCTGGAATTTAAGAAAAATTATTTATTTTGGTAAGATATTTAGCTAGCGCACAAGCTATCATTTTATCCCTTCTTAGAAGTGGAGGACAGCAAGTGTAGAACTCACAAAATACATTAAGGGTATGAGTTCTCCTTGAGTTTTCTTCAATTACAAACCATTACTTTTAACACGGGTACTGCACGAAAGTCAATGTATTATGAAAGAGGCCGCATTAGGTAATCACGTGTCCTAAAGGATGCGGATACCTATCTTCCCTTTGAAATCTGTTACCACATTATTTGCCTTCAGTACTTAGAAGCTTTTCAAAAAGACAGTGTATTCCTTGGAGACATGCCAATGCACTAGCAAATAGTTTACAACCACTCTCTCACAAGGGACACCAGCTTCCAGAGTATGCGCCCTTTGCTTTACTTCAGTACTAGCAATACTATTGGTATTGTATACTATTGTTGCACAGCCAACATGCACCAGGCGGCAGCATGTTAAACTAATGAGTCATGAAGCCGTTGTTTAAACATCTAAATAAAGAGTAGTAAGAAACATGGATCAGTGACATGCCACATGTAAAATCTGCCTGAAATACCTTCTCCTGTAGCCAAAGTTTTATTAAAGGGCCATTTACTTAATTAAAAGTTTCTGGTTCTGCCTTTGGACAAGTATGTCTGGGCGTAGTGTGATGCCTAAATTTTGCCAACCTGGGTGCTAGAATTTATTAAGGTCTTTTGCTCATCTTGCTTTCCTAAAAACTTTGGAGAAACCTAAGCCGCTTTCAGATTATGCAACTTCTAATGAGGGTTAATTTGCACAGAATGAATTTCAGATACTTATCAACAGCCATCTGCAACAATCTGAATACTAGAGCCCTTTTGGCAGAAAAAAAAAAATGAGGCCTTCAAAGTTTGTAAACTAGGAGTCTGTAAGAATAAAAATTAGAATTCAACTCTCATCAGCTTTAGGTATGTTTTTAAATACCAGTTTTTACAACAATCAGATAAACTAAATCTGCAAGCACAGTTAAGTTTTAAAGGGGAAAATGTGTTATTTTAATTAAACCTGTCATAATAGTTTCTGGGGTTTCTTTTCAGAAACCTGCAACTTGTGACCTTCTTACGAAGCATTAACTTGTGAAGCTTTTTCTTTAGGAAAATACGTACGCATAAGCACAATATGGCTAGGACAGAAGATGAATCACCCAAGGCAGAGCACCTGACACCAAGTGTCTATAGTCAAATCAGCCAGCATCAGCCACCATCACCCATCACAGAGCGCTGCCTTCAGTTTTAGCCAGAACAGTTAGCAAAACACCCCTCTTCAGAGAAAGTTGAAAACAGATGCAGCAGCACCACCTATGAGCATACTACAGCTATTGGTGACTTGTGATTACCCATAGCCACTGGCAGCACAACGGACAATCCTATACAGAACGCAACACACGATGAAGAGAACCCCTTGAGTGGTTAAACATCACATCCACGGATGTCCCGTGCTGTGCACAAGGCCACCATCCAGCGTTTAACTTCATCAAGCAGCATGAGAGTCCTCTGCCCTGAGGTCTGTGCTGTCATTCTGCATCGGACTACAGAAGCTGGGTTTTTTGGCTGCAGTACTAAGCATGCCTGTGTCAGGCAAGAGGAATCTCAGAAATCAGTATCCACCTGCTATGCCTATCCCGCACAGTAAAAAAGGTCTAGATTATACGTCATTGAGCAATGAAGTTCTCTGCTGGCAGCTAACCCACTCCATTCTCCCATGACAGTTGCCTTTACCTAAAATTGCCTATGTTTTTTACTTAAAAGTGGTGGGTCAGGTGGATTGAGCCTACCCAGGTGAAGCCACATTCACCACCCTTTCATTTTCTCTTGACAGCCAGATTGACTGGCTTTCTGAAACGCATGAGATCATGTCAAAATGGTCATACAGTTTTGTGTACTTTCTTGTTTCTATGTGCATCTGTCAATTGGGGGCATACCCTACTGCTGGGAATTTTAATTGCTCCATTTTCCTTCTCCCTAATCCAAACAATTGCTTCCCATGGGGTCATATCTATGCAGAAAAATGCAAATTATCCTGGAAATTTAAATGCAGGAAGTCTTATATAATCACTGATGGCTTAGTGCAGTTTATACACATTCCTGATCAAACCCCTAGGCTGCCTCCAGACTGTAGCATACTACCTTTTCGGTGACCCAAGGCTTCATACACAGTGCTGGTAATGACTGTAATTGACAAAGCACACTGATATTCTCAAAGCAGTTTCTGGAAATGCTAGGAAACGTGAGGGGATTTTCTCCAGGATTTTTCATTTTTGAAGTAGGCTGATTTGTGAGCACAGTAAGGACCTCCTCCAGCCCTTTTGACAGCCAGATAGGATCTCAGCAGCCACACTTTGTTCATTCATGTTGAAAACACAGTTCTTGCAGGTTTGCCATCAGAAATGTCTCCTACAGGAGGCAGTATGTGGAGGAAAAAAGCTGCAAGCTGAGAGAAGATGCTCTCAATTGTATAAAAAGATGTGAGAAAAATGCAGGGGGCTGGAAGCAGCAAAGAGGAACACCTGAAACTAGAAGGAACAAATGCACTTAGAGCGAGGCCGGGGAGAAACCACGCAGGAAGGCAATAAAGGAACTGTCTGACCTTAGACAGGAGAACTGACAGCGTAGAGGGATATCGACAGACTGGAGGGAATTATGGAAAGCTCTCAGAAGTAAAAGGATACCCAGGCCTTAAGTGGGAAGGAAGAAGCATGGGAGAAGGGAGAAGTGGTGTCAAAGTGCAAGGAAGAATGGACACTTTGGAAATCTGGATTTCGCTTTTAGTGATCAATTTAGTTATATAACTAGGCAACTTGCACCAGCTGTAGAATAACCTAGCAAAATACATGCAGTGTGTCTGGCACGTTAAAGCTCCCTCTACTACTGCATTAACTTGTGGGTACCTGAACTCGTGATAGCTCTCTAGCCAAAGTTACCCAGTCACTTTAAAACCCAAATATTACAGATAGCAAGTACATCTGTGTGCAGCCTTTTAATTCTACATTGTGTGCATAATAAGATTTCTAATAAAAATATACATGAATATTTGAAATCTGACATCCTTCCTTTATGGCTTTTGGCTTGTGCAAAGCTCGTCATCCAACAGACTTGAAAGTCCCACCACTGGTATTTAGTGGGAATGCAAGCACAAATCATAAGCTAACCAATGTCACAAATGAATGAACTGCCATCTTGTGTATTGAAAGAACTATTTTGATAACAACATTATGATTGCTTTTTAATAAAGATGTCTGGGAAGGCTGCTCTCAAATTATGGAATTTGATGTTTTCTGATGTAATACTTCTCTTAAGCACTACACATAATACTTAGATGTTATAACAGTTAATGGATTCAAAGGTGCAAAATGAAGCACTCAAAAGCAAGTAAACACTGGAATTGTTGCTGCCTGTAGCACATCAGTCCAGTCCTGTTGTCAATGTGGAATATGATATGGTTTAACTTACACAATCAAACACCAAATTTTCCACCGGTAAAGACTCAGAGAGAGCCACAGTTTCAAAGAATTTGAATTTTACATCTTTTTGTTTAATTTGGAACTGTTAGCAAGTTTTGCTGTAAACAGGTCACTAGAAACAGCTGTGGGCACATCACTGTTACGGATGTGGATTAGGAATCAGCATGTGGGAATAAGTGGCAACAGCATGCAGTATTTAGACTGAGACATCTTGACTCAGTCTGTAGTTTGTCTGTTAGCTGACAAGGGGGTCTGGGCAAGCCCAGGTGACCTTAGGCCAGGTAAGCTCTTCTTATGTATCTGCCCATAGTAAGCACTTTAAAGGAACTCAGGCTCAGGCACATAGGGAAATTCAGAGTTTTGGCATTAAGTTTTATCAAGCCATGGCACAATGAATCACACTGGCTGGATTTGGTGTTTTACATCGCATCTAAGAAAATCAGCTGTATTTTCCTTTCCTTACATTCTTCAGAAGGAGGTTTTAGCCAATGGTGAAGTTATTCTGCAATATTTGAATGCACTGAAAATAGAAAATTTTTAAATGTATCTATCTGACATTTTGGGATTGTTAACATGCTAAATATTTACTATGTGAAGATTAATTGATGGCTACAGGGTAAAAAACACCTTTGTTTCTCTGGCTAACATAGTTTATTTTCCATTAAAGATACCACAAAACATCTGCAAGAGCTGCTGAATTCCACATTTTATTATCAATATTTATATAGGCTTTTCACTGAAAATTAATTCTTTCTACATCGTGCAGTATCAGTTCCAGTCCTTTCTCTGCTTTAGCTTGTCTCTGTCACAGAAAATATGCATTTAAATTTAACTGAAGTTTATTGCCAGGAAAATTAATTATAGGAACGTTTTCCTGAACTGAAAGGCAATACGCCACAAATACAAACTTCTTTAAGGAATAGCTCTACCTGCCTTGATTTTTTTCATCCAAAATAAATGCTCTTGAAAGACTGCCAAATGAAAGCACATCACTGCACTATGGACTTGCAGAGGACTTGAAGGCCAGCAGCCAGCCAGACCTACAAACCCACAAAACTGTTCGACTTGCAGTGCTTTGCAATACCCAGTTTCTCACGTTGAGCTATGGTAAACTATTCAGTTCAAAGTATCTTCTCATCTACCCAACAGCAAGCAGCAGAAATATTCATGACTAACATCAACCTGCTGCCATCTTCTGGTGAAAAGTTCAGGAAATTAAACAACCACAAATACAATCAATTCTTGCTTGCTCCCATTATCTTGGGCTTTTATGTCACAGTAAGGTAATGTGATAGTACTTGTGCATTAATATTACTTAGAGAAAAACAAGAAGGTTAGTGATCTCACAGGAAGTAAGGATCCTTTTCACAAATCCCCTTTCACCGACCCTTTACCATACCTGCAATAATCTGGATAGTGACTGTCAAAGGAACAAAGTGGTTTCAGCTTCTATTAGCACATATTATTTTACTTGGAAAAATAATCCAGCAACAATACTTCAAAAGCCACCTAATTGCATGTGCTGTAAATAGGAGAGACAAAATACAAGTCAACTCACGACAGCTGGCATTTGGTACTAAATAGGCATAGCAAGGTCACGTTTACCAAGCCAGAGGTGCAAGGGTATGAACAAATGCCACTTCACTCACTTCCACCAATTAGTCTTGACTCTTGCCTGTTCTTTGCACTAAGCATGTGCAGCTGGGCAATGTTCCTCACAGAGTGACATGTTCTGGGACATGAGAAACCAGCACATGCTATCTCCAAGAGGAGATACAGAATTCGCATGCCCAAGTCACTTCTTCCCATATTCGCACTGAAGAGCAGCAAATTCTTCACCAAGACATATCCAAACTAATGATGAAGATCATGAAGACAGATGAGAAAATTATCTTCAGTGTACTGTGGTATTAGTTTTGATGCTTAGAATACCCAGCAGATAGATCACCATTTGCAATCCCTTAGCCCATTTAATCCAATGATAACTAGCTTTTGATGAACTGAGGCTGACTCACACAAAAAATTATTACTGAGAGAGCCATTATTTCAAACATTTAGATGAACATGCTCACAGTAAGATTACTCAGAAGGCAGTGCTGCCATAATCCAACTGAGCATCAAACATTGCTAGGGGTACAAGTTGCACGTCTGCAAATTACTCTGGCAGACCAAGCAACAGAAAGTCAAATGCAAAATTCGCAGAAGGCTGAAAAAAATATGTACTCATATGGAGTACAGTCATTCCTTTCCTTAGAGAACAGGGAATACCGACCTCCTGGTGCAATTAAATATAAGTTTTCACTGTAGTCTGAAAATCAAAGACTCTAGGAAGTAAACTGAAAACAGATTGAAGGTCACAAGTTCTCATCTGACATCAGAAACCCAACTTCTACACCAGTACCTGTCTTCAAAACCCTCACTTACCTATGCCATTGTAACTTCGACCCAAGCTACGATAGAAAGAAACAGTAATTTTTGACAGTTGTTTTCCATTAGAAGGTACTGATGAAAATAACCCACAAAAATAAGTTGATTTTTAGGCAACTTAATGAAACTAGTTTTGTTTGATTTTAAAAACAGGTGTGCCTTCCTGTTAATCAGTCTTCAAATTTTCCCTTTCTAATAGTTTAAGGTTTTAATGTTTTATTTCATTTTCCAGCATTTTATGATCCTACAATGCCACGTCGATGCCTCTGGAAGAATTTACATCAGAACATCCGATACCATAAAAACTATCTTCTCAACATACCTGCATTACAATTCAGTAAATAGAAATTTTGAAATAACTTGTAAAAAAAATTAGTTTTGCACTCCTACCTATGCAATAAGGGAAGAAAATATTGGCAAAGCATTAAACTGTCCTTGATAAAGTCAAGATTTTCTAACCATTAGCACTCCCCACTATTTGAGAAACAATGTTTGCAAGAAATATTAACTGATGATAAACACTGATTTCCAAATCTAAAGCTCTTAAACAGCAGTGAGAGGCCTTAGCAACAAATGTTGAGTAAAGCTTAGTCTCCTGAGCAGCATTACCACAGAAATTGTTCTTCCTATTGCAGAAAATCTGCCTGAAAAGAAAGCCAGCACAGCTGGTCAAGTCCCAGGAAATTATTCTTGATTCATACGAATGGTTTGCATCTTTCTTCAAGATCAATAGCTTTGATTTGCAAGAACAGTCTGTTCACTCTCCCTAAGAGCCTAATTATATTGAACAGTGAGGTCGTGACCTCCAAATCTCAGTCTCAGCCCTGGCCTTTACTTGTATGACCAGCTTTCAGCAAACTCAGGTCCTTGAGATCAGTTAGAAAGTCTGGGACAAGGAAGTCTTAACTTTGGTGGAGGAGGAGCAGGTTAGGAAACAAATAAATGGCATATTTGGGTCCATGGAGCGAGCACCCACAAGCACAAAGAGATTTGGCCCATGTCACTTTGAGGCCACTCTTTATTTTTGAAAGGTTGTGACAATTGGGGGAGGTTCCTTAGGGCTGGGAGAAAGTAGATGTCACTATTGTCTTCAAGAAAAGCAAGGAGGAGGATCTGGGGATCTACAGGCCAGTCATTTGCAATCCCTGGAAGATGACGGAGTAAATAATCCTGGAAAACTAACTCTAGACACTGGCTGTCAAAAAAACTGTAGGTCATTTGAAGTGGTCAGCATGGGTTTATGAAGGGGAGATCATGCTTAAACCAAAGCATAAGCCTTCTACACTGAGAAGACTGGCTTGGTAGATGTGGGGAGGTAGTAGATTTTGCTTATCTTGACTTTGGTAAGGCTTTTGACACTGTATCCCGTAACATCCTCATCGACAAACTGATGGAAGCATGGGCTAGATACGTAAACAGTGAGGTGGACTAAATAATGCCTGAGCTGCTGGACTCAAAGGGTTGTGATCAACGGCACAAAGTCCAGTCAGAAGCCAGTCACCAGCTGTGTGTTCTAGGGCTGGATAATGCGATAAATACTATTAAATATCTAGATGAATGACCTGGATATGGCAACAATCAGCAGGATTGCAAATTATACAAAACTGGAGAACTGACTGATAGACCTACTGTGTTGCCATTCAGAGGGACCATATGAAGAAATAGGTCAACAGGAGTGTAATGAAATTCAACAGGCAAATGCAAACTCCTGCATTTGGAGATGAATATTCCCAGGCAGCAGGACAGTCTGATGTCCAACCAGCTGAAGAGTAGTGTGTCAGAAAAGGCCACAGTGGTCCTGGAAGACAAGATGGCCAGGAGCCGTCAACATGCCCTGGTGGCAAAGGCCAGCAGCACTCTGAATTGCATTGAACAGAGCATTGCCAAACCATCCAGGGAAGTAATCCCTCCTCCGTACAGCACTGAGGAATAGGAACCTGTGCTCAGGTCTGGACTCCATAGTATGAGATGGGACATACTGAAGCCAGGGGCCACAAGGATGTTGAAGGACTGGAAGAGTAACAGAGACCGTTTCTCCCATTACTTGCAGAAATCCACTGACAGGACTGTATTTCCATTTTTCAATGCTTAGGGAACTAGTGACAGTCAATTACATGCTTTTTTAGCTTTAGTTTTCAATAAAAATACGTATGTTCAGTACAGACAGAATATATACAGGACAGACTGCAAACAGTTACCTGTTACCCTGCAAAAGTTATAGCAATTTATGTTTTGTTATAGCTGCACGTTATTTTATACATAATATCTATCTATCTACATATATATATAATATATATATAATATATTATACATAATCTTCTGAAGTAAAAAAGAAACCAAGGAGTATACATAAACCTGTCCTTTTGAAACTGACCTGATAAGGATGGGCAAACCTAAACTGCAAAGTACTGACTGCTTTGAAGTGCTGCACTAAATTTTGACGAACTTTTCTCTGGAGAGGAAGGCAAGGTCTTTGCACTGCGTACTTCATGTATGGTAATCCAGTGTACCTAACTTCAGAAGTCCAAATTCCTTATTCTTAGAAAGTTAAACGGAAGAGTCTTCTGATTAGGAAGTTAATGAGAAAATTAATTTCCCAGGCTTAACAGGGAAGCACTTCTGAAGGGGTTTTCAGGATAGGTATCTTAGACACCTAACACTGTACGTTATGAATACTTTATTCCTTTTCAGCAAATACCCAGTTTTTAAAAAGTCACAGAAATATATTCAAAGTTGTATTTGTAGCTGCTGGTAATATCATGCTCTTCTCCCAACTCCCCCTCACTAATCAGTAAATCACTGCTCTACAAGAGAAGGCTTATATCCTGAAGTTCAACATAATTACAAAGGACTTCTAATATAAGCCTAAGCCAAATTTCCTAACTATCTGCCACAAACCAGTGGACAGGTGAGCTACTACTTACAACACAGTATTGCGCTTACCTGCAAGCAGTAAAGATCCCTAATGTGCACAGGTATATTATTTCCACTTTTAAATATACACTACTTGGAATCTGAGGCCAGGTCTTCACAGCAAACTCAAAATTCTCAGATGTCACTTCTTAATCCAGAATTATCAATGTAGTTTAATTGATTAAACTAAAGTAGATTAAAACCCAGTTTAATTTCTCTTAAGACAGGCCTTGATCAAGGTGTTATCCACATCCTTACATTTAGCTACCCAACCAGCTCACCTAGCACCCGAAAGATTACTGCAAGCCTCAAAAACAGACCTATAGTTCAGTACATTACTCGTTAAGAACCAGAGCATCCTTCTCTGCCCAGACCTCAGTGGTACATGTTTAGGTCCTTTATGGCAGCACAGGCCTCTTAACACAAATGAAATCACTGTAACATCTCTGTGGAACACGTTTCCCAAAGTCAAACATAAATACTGATTTGAAGGAAAAAAAAAAAAGGAATCAGACACAGAGAAAGAGGAATAGAGGAAGTAGATGCACTTGCACCTTACAAATAAGAGTTTAACAGAAATGTTTAAAAATAGGTTATAATCTTCTTGGTATCAAAATTTCTATTGATTTTCTTCCTGGAGGTGATGTGCTTGTTACTACAATAATGAATAAAAACAATGCATACCAGCCTGATATAAACTCTGGGTGGCAATTTTGTACTTTTAAATTTTCTTCATAATTATTTAGTAGCTGTAAAACAAACTAAGGCATATAACCTGAATGAGTCAGAAAGGGGCAGGGGGGAAATCTAATGATTAACTTGAAAATATAGCAGAATGGACGTTATTTCAAAGGGCCTAAAGCTAATCACTGCTTTCAGGAAAAGAGCTCGTGTACATTCACAAGACTGACACTTAGAAAACTTCTAATGAATCCTGGTATTTTCAGTTGTATCTTCCACTGGTAAAGCTCTACCCTTGCATGTTTTCTAGAATTCACATGTTGACAAGTATCACTTTGTATTACATTAAAACACAGACTCAAAGCCAGTAACACCCATCTGAAAGCAAGTTTTTGATCAAAAAGTGGAAAGCTCTCCGTAGGTGTAATCCACCTATGTAAGAAAAGTGGGAAACAACCCTGCCATTTGTTTACTCCTATGACAAAAACAAGAACCACGTGGTTGAATAGGCAGAATGGGGGAAAAAATACTTCATCTTTTAAAGCTTTAAAAATGCTTATTTACATTTTTTCATTTGCAACCTATAAGCAGTGAATAACAGTGCCGGTCTAAAAGCAGTGCAGCCTGCCAGCCAAGTAACCGCTACATCGAGCGCCTTCTCCCACACTCTTTTACATACCTGCAGGAGCACAGCTGACAAATGCACTTCTTCAAGGATGGCACTTCATGCAAAAGCACAGATGATACAGGAGACATGTTTGCTAAGAAAAACAGTTCTGATTCAGTCCTTTTCCAGCAAATGCTCTATGGAAGATCAAAAAAAAAAAAAAAAACCCCATCAAAAAATCCCCACAGAAAACTCCACTCTTCAGCGAGAGACCCTAGAGACAATGTCGTCAGAAGGATCCTCCAGAACCAGGGACAGAGCACATGACACTGGTACAGACTGCACTACACACCCCAGCTGACCAGCTCCTTCCCTTGTGGCATCTCAGTCAGAGCTCTGCAGTGCTGCTGCTTTCAAAACTCTTCTGACCACAGCATGAAGGCCTTGACAGTCACCTGGGGAACATTTGTGACATCACCAGCACTAAGCTCTAGCGGCCAGGCCTGCAAGGATTGTGGGCTTGTTCCAGATAGCTAAGACCAGTCATTCCAATTCTCTAGCTGTTTTGACCATGATTAGATCAACATGCAAAGGGCCTATTAAGAAGCACTTCCCTCTGAGTTGTTAACGTGTTAGCAGCTACATTATAGCTTTTACAACAAACCACATATAAAGGTTCTCAAATTCTGTCTTACAAGGAACATGACAAATACAAGTGGAGATTCCTCTTAAAACCTATTTGCAAGTGTTTTGGAAGAAAGATACACCAGAAGAGAAAAACAACTTTACTTAGCAATGCTTCAAAACTGTAAACACATCAGGTTAGGGGTCAGTACTTCTACAACAAGTTTATCAACTGGATATTGAATTTCTTTTATCTACTGGAATTGCATTTAGTTTATCTACCGGACATTGAATTCTCCAAACAAGAAGCCTGAGGGCAATCAAAAAAGATTTCAGGGCCCTCGGGCGACTGGTCAAGGGATTAGGAGCACGAGTGGTGTTCTCCTCTATCCCTCTAGTTTCAGGGAATGTTGAGGGAAGAAACAGAAAGACCCACCAGGTCAATACCCAGCTCCTGAATATCTGCTGGATATTCAATAGAGCAGTGAGGAAACAGTCCAGGAGGTTCCTAGAGTGTGTGGAAGACAACTTCCTCGCCCAGTTGGTGAGGGAACCAACCAGGGAAGACTCCCTGATGGATCTGTCGTTCACCACCAGAGAAGGACTTGTGGGTGATGTGAAGGTTACAGGCTCTCTTGGACACAGTGATCGTGAGATAATACAGTTTTCAGTTCTAGAAGCAATAGGGAGGAGGGTCAGTAGAACTGCTGCCTTGGACTTCTGGAGGGCAGACTTTAACCTTCTTAGGAGATTGGTTGGCAGGGTCCCTTGGGAGACCATCCTGAAGGACAGAGGGGTCCAGGAAGCCTGGACAATTCTCAAGAAGGAAATCTTCAAAGCCCAGGAGCTGACTGTCCCAGTGAGCTACAATATGGGCCGGAGGGGCAGAAAACCAGCCTGGCTGAACAGAGAGCTCTGGCTAGAGCTTAAGAAGAAGAAGAAAATACATGGCCCATGGAAGAAGGGTCAGGCCACTCACAAAAGCTACAAGGATTTTGCGAGACGATGCAGGGAGAAGATTAGAAAGACAAAAACCCAGCTAGAACTTCATCTGGCCACTGCCATAAAGGATAATTTTAAAAGTTTCTCTAAAAACATTAACAGCAAAAAGGGGGTTAAGGAGACTCTCCATCCTTTGCTGGATGCAATGGGAAAGATAGTGACCAAAGATGAGGAAAAGGCTGAGGTGCTGAATGCCGCCTTTGCCTCAGTCTTTAATGGTCAGACCAACCCACTGGGTGCTTGGCCTCTAGAACCAGATGGCAAAGATGGAGAGCATTATCAAGGTCCCATAATCCAAGAGGAAACAGTAAGTGAACTGCTGCACAGCTTAGATGTGCAGAAGTCTATGGGGCCAGATGAGATTCACCCAAGAATTCTGAGGGAGCTGGCGGAAGTGATCACCAAGCCACTTTCCATCATTTACCAACAGTCCTGGCTAACAGGGGAAGTCCTATTTGACTGGAGGTTGGCAAATGTGACGCCGATCTATAGGAAAGGCCAGAAGGAGGACCCAGGGAACTACAGGCCTGTCAATCTGACCTCAGTGCCAGGGAAAGCCATGGAGCAGATCATCCTGAGTGTCATCATGCAGCATGTCCCGGATAGTCAGGTGATCGGGCCCACTCAGCACGGATTTATGAAGGGCAGGTCCTGTTTGACCAACCTGATCTTCTATGACAAGGTGATCCACTTAGTGGATGAGGGAAGAGCTGTGGATGTTGTTTACCTGGACTTTAGTAAGGCCTTTGACACCGTTTCTCATCACACTCTTCTGCAGAAACTGGCTGCCTATGGCCTGGATGGGTGTACACTCCACTGGATAAAAAGCTGGCTGGATGGCCGGGCCCAGAGAGTGGTGGTGAGTGGAGTTCAATCCAGCTGGTGGCCAGCCACTGGTGGTGTTCCTCAGGGCTCAGTATCGGGGCCTGTCCTCTTCAATATCTTTATCAATGGTCTGGATGAGGGGATTGAGTGCACCCTCAGGAAGCTTGCAGATGACACTAAGTTGGGAGGTAGCGTTGATCTGCTTGAAGGTCAGGAGGCTCTACAGAGGGATTTGGACAGGCTGGATTGATGGGCTGAGGCCAACTGTATGAAGTTCAACAAGACCAAGTGCCAGGTCCTGCACTTGAGCCACAACAACCCCCTGCAACATTACAGGCTTGGGGAAGAGTGGCTGGAAAGCTGCACAGCAGAAAAGGACCTGGGGGGGTTGGTTGATGGCTGATTGAATATGAGCCAGCAGTGTGCCCAGGCGGCCAAGAAGGCCAATGGCATCCTGGCTTGTATCAGCAATAGTGTGGCCAGCAGGAGGGAAGTGATTGTTTCCCTGTACTCGGCGCTCATGAGGCCACACCCTGAGTACTGTGTCCAGTTTTGGGCCCCTCACTAGAAGGACATGATGGTGCTGGAGTGGGTACAGAGAAGGGCAATGAAACTAGTGAAGGGTTTACAGAACTTATGAGGAGCAGCTGAGGGAACTGGGATTGTTTAGTCTGGAGAAGAGGAAGGTCAAGGGAGACCTTACTGCTCTGTACAACTACCTGAAAGGAGGTTGTAGGGAGGTGGGGGTCAGTCTCCCATGTTACGAATGACAGGACAAGAGGAAATGGCCTGAAGTTTTGTCAGGGGAAATTTAGGTTCGATATCCGGAAAACTTTCTTTACACAGAGGGTCATTAAGGATTGGAACAGGTTGCCCAGGGAGGTGGTGGAGTCCCCAGCCCTGGAAGTGTTCAAAAGATGTGTAGATGTGGTGCAGAGGGACATGGTTTAGGGACCCTGGCAGTGCAGGATGAATGGTTGCACTCGCTGATCTTAAAGGTCTCTTCCAACCAGGTGATTCTGTGGAACCTCAACTTTTAGATTACCACTGCAGCACAAGGTGTTTTATCAGTTACTTACATCATAATGTCATCTATTTATATCAACTCTTTGAAAATAAAGCGGCATTACCATTACCACAAGTCATAAATGTTTACAACTTTTGTGTAAAATGTTTATTCAGTAATACACTTCAGTGCAAGTTTATAAAAAGAGAGCAGACTCTATCAACAGGTAGAACTGATGGTAATATTAACCAGAAATATCAATAAGAGAGAGAAATTGAACGCATTCAGAGCACAAAGTAAAATTTGGGCAGTTTTGTTGTTTGGTTGGTTGTTTTCTGGGGGGACGGGTGTGGATTTGGGGGCAAGATAGACACCCCAAAGATTTCAGTTTCTTGTCCGAAACTTTGTTTTCCCATTTTCTAGGGCTATGCCACCTACTCAACATCTGCTATTTTTAAAAATACGCTTACAAAGGAAGATGTAGTTCTGCACATAAATGATGGGCTGTACACAGAATGCTACTATGGATGACATGAAATTGGAAGAATCAGAGCAGGCAAATGACACTCTTAAACAAGCAGACTGGAATGCAATCTCCACAAAAAATAGAAGGGAGGGCAACTTCTCCATCTAGACTGTGCTTGGAGAAGGTGCTACACGCTCAAGTAAACCATAATTGTGCTACTATGGTTATGTTTCTGCTTTACAAATTCTGTTCTGATGATGGCTCCTTCGTGCCCAGCTTCTCATCCAACTGCTCTTTATCTGGAAGAAAAAGTGTGTTAGTTAACACTCTCTAATGTTCAATAAAGTGACAGAAATACTATTCCAAAAGTGTCTGGCATATATTAAAACAAATATATATGAATGGCACTTCCAATTTTGAGAACTGTTCCAAGTAAGGTAAAATCACCTGCTATCAGTAGAGCCACAATTTTAAACAAGCTTAACTGCAGCAAGCCTTGAATAAGTATGAATCTCACTATTCCTTGAGAAAATCTTGTTGTGCTAAATTCTTGGTACTCCGTGAAATACCATTTGTTTCAGTAAAAGTCTTCTGGCTCATTTTCATTAATGCATTTCAAATATTGACCTCACATGTTACTGAACATTGCACTACTGGTTAAACAAAGTTGACACCTTCTGTTGGGAATGGGGTGAGGGGACAGGCAGGCTGGAATGAAGGATGTTTCGTAATAAAAAGTATATTGATAAAGTATTACAGACTACAAACACCTGACTAAACTCACACGTTTGGCTTTTATGTATCATCTTCTATAAGGAATAAGCATATGAGTAATCCATCTCCCTACACTTCCACAGCAGGGTTCAGCTATTTAGAGGAGGTTATCTCTGCCAGTGGGTGTACTACCATAATGGACAAAACCTTGTTGCTAAAGTACATGACACTTACCCTTCCATTTATGTATTAAGTCTAGTGGGATTTCGTGTACCATTGATGCCATCTCCTCCAGATGTTGACAGGATACCAGCACAGATGACAGGGAATATTTTCTTTCATTATCAGATTTTGGTGATGGTGTCTTGGTAAATTCCTCATCCAAGCAGAAGAGTTCTAGAGGATCGTAAAATTCATCTCTTTCTCTTTTTTCTGGTGTAAGACTTAAATCCAATCTACAACTTACAGATTCATCTCCATCACGTGTTTGATGCAGCTCCTCTTCACTTCTAGATGCAGTCTTTTTGTTTAACAGGGACTGTAGGTCTAGCTTTGATGTTTGAATATCCCCCTCATTTTTTGACCCACCTGTTACATATGTGCTGTCTGTTACATGAGTCTCTGAGCTTGCAGATTTGTTGGGATCTATATTATCAAGTTCTTCTGGAAGTGTCTCATCCAATATCCCCAAGCAGCCAGCTTCACGACTGATAGAACTGAATGGAGATGCATTCCAGTGCAGCATCCCATCCATTAAGGAATGCCAAGAGTGGTCTGAAGGTAGAACATTTGTTCTACTATTGTTTTCTGAACAAATACCTGGAGTATACAGGTTCTTATTTACATATTGAAAAGTCTGTTCTTCGGGATCTTCTACACAACTTTCGTTCAAAACAATATATGTTAATTCCTGTCCCTCAGTTCTCTCACTCTCTCGCGTACCAGATGTTTCCAAAACTGCAGATTCAACGATATGACTTATCCTTATCTGCTCTTGAAGTCTCAGTGCTGTAGAACTTAATTGGGACTTCCTTTCTGACAAGGGAGGATCAACATCAGGTTCAGGGGACGTGAATCCAGAGTCTGCCACCTTCTGCACTATAGGTCTACCATCCACTGGAGCTTCTTCTATCATTACTTCAGTTGAGCCCAGCTCTATGCCCGATGAGCCCTCAGTCTCAATAGCTTTTCTCCATGAGCTTCTAATTTCAGAAACTAAATGGAAGAAATGAAGGGAAAATTTTAGTACTTTCATACTCTCAATCAACCTGTTTTTCTTCTGTCCCTTCAGTAACATAAGCAATCCAATAAGAAAGATGTATAGCCACTTTATATTGTTTTTGCTTAGTTTTCTGTTTCAACACAAAGGAGATTCTACACAGGGGAGGAAAAAAAAAAATATATTCAGTCAAATTCACAGTATTCACATCTTACTAGGCTTAGAATGCTGTGTTACAGAGTGAGCCATTAGGGTTATCCTAATGAAGGTGCAAATAACTTGCAGCTTCACTGTAATAACAGTATATTTCCTCTTGTGTGATGTGTACAATGTCAATGAACTGATCACATTTTTAATCAATGACTATTATAAAAACAGAGTTTTAGACTTACGCAGATTTTCCGGAGTTCGGGGAATCTGATTCCTTGTTAAAAATGGGTTAAAAGCCAGTGAGCTAATGAGATCTTCTAATGCCATTCCTTTTCCTTCACTACTCTGAGGCGACTCAGACATCACTGTTTTTGCAACCTGTGGGATGTTAGAGAAAGGAAAATCCTGAGAAAGCAAAATTATAACCTCTTTATTTCTGTCAGTTAAGGCTTGAAATAAATCTCATTCTCCAAACGATCTGAAGAGTTTGGTATCTCCCAACTCTTATTCTGAGTCAGAATCAGAATTCAATACTAATTCAGTACTAAGTTCCCTCATCATCTATGAATCCATCTTTAAAATAAGAAAATGTTCTTATATAGAATATATTTAAGACACTAGTCAAGAACTGAATCAGCATGAAGACTAAAGCTATATTTACATAAAGTAAAGCATTCTAGTAGATGAAAAATAATTCTACCTTATCAGTGAAAGACACAATTTACTTTCCAAATCAAGCTGCGGCACATTTTACAGTAACTCTTGCAAAGAAATTCCTCAGTTAAATCCTAAATAAAGCACCTAAAAGATGAAATACTTAGATTCCTGCTTAAAATTCCCATGCCCCTGTTAAATATTTAATTTGCATGACATCAGAAACAAAAAGGACTGTTTAATTCTTAATATATGCAATGGTTCAGAGATTGAAGTATGAAAGGTGATAAAAATCATACCATAATCCTACTGAAAGCGCTATTCACTTTACCATGTGTATAACTATGATTAACTGCACAAGCTCCATGCTTTCAGGGTGTACTTAACTGCGCAGTCACCCCTAAAACTTAGTGACACTGACTAGTATCTAGCAGAGAAAAAAAAAAAAACTTTTTATGTATGCAGATTATAAGAGGCATTTAATGATAAAATTAGTAATTTGTTCTCTGAACTTAATGACCACTTAATTAAAAAGACCAAACAACAAATTTAAAAATAACTTTTCCTAACCTCTTCTGCCAGTTCATCTCTGGCTTTCTGAAGAGCGTCTTTTTTTTTGACAGGAGACTTTGTCTTGATAACGTGATCACCTGCATTCTGATATGCTTCCGAAATGGCAGACTCATCCTTTCCATTTTTTAAGATCTTTGGAGGCACAGGGGTTCCTTCTCCCTTGCAAGTTCCAATATGCAAGCTCTAGAGGAATAAACAGGAATTATTAGATATTTTACAGTCAAGCGTCAGAAAATTAGCATGAAAAAATAGCTATACAAATTCTGAACAGCAACAACCTTAGTGTTTAGTCAATAAAAATTTCAGTTTTAAATTCTAACTAAACCAAAAATATTTTTACAATAAAGTATAACATACATAGCGCCTAGGACAGAGTGCTGCACAGAACATGGGTGACTCATCTGCAACTGCTTTGAACACACTAAAGTGAACAGTTGTGCAGTGGACAGCGGTACACCCAAGTTGCTTTTAGGCTACATCGTATCTTTAAGTTCAAACACAACTTAAAGAAAACATCAAAGTCTGACCACTGCTTGCACCAAAAAGAGTGTTTCAGCAAGCAGGGAATCAGTGACACACTGTATGTTGTGCTGGAAGTCAGGTGCAAGTGCACCTACTTCTTTCCGTCCTTTCCTAAAGCTTAACAAAGTCCCTGAGAGTTAGCATTTACAGTTCTGACAGTTCATTTACAGGGCTGACCTAGATGTGCAAAAACACAAAAAAAAAAAAGCCAAACAAAAACCCATAACTCGTCCCCCAAAACACCAAGTCTAGGCTTCAATCAACGTAAAAAGCAATTGTCATAACTTTAACCTCTTTGACAGGTAGGAAATTACTGAAGAATAACCTTTTCAATTAGCACGTCTCTGTTTTCAGGTGTCTTTGACAACTCCAAAGGCACTGAAGAGATCCTTAGGGTTGAAGGGGGAAGAGAAAAAGAAATATTTTAGAGACAAATTAAACATATGGCATGACAGTTAGTAGAAGGCCATTACACATTGTGTGCCCCGTATCTGTCCGTTACGATTTTCCTCAATTCGTCCCGGTCATCAGAAGGCGATTTTACTATAGGGAGAACCTGTGACAATTAGAGCAGATTTAGCCCTAGCTGTGTATCAGCCTCCCAAAATTAACAAATTATGAAACTTTTCCCTTTATTACCATACAGAAAAAGAAGGGATTTTGTTACCATGGATATTCCTCCTCTGAATCGCCCCGGCATCCATAGGTCTGCTCCTGTATGAACTTACTGTTATTTAACAATCACCTGGCTACTAAAAACATCAGTCTTACCACTTCTGATTAGCGTAGTGCTAATTGCATATCTCTCTAAAATGTAAGGTACATTCCTCACTTGTTAGGAAGAACATATCTTAAAACATTAATATTTGCTGTTATCTGTCCTTAGTCAGAAGCAGACAAAAATCCATGCTGTATGAAGTCACTTGAGAGAAATCCAGGCTTCAGTTAGTAACTACTTGGACAATCTTTGAGACCTACATGCAACTACATCTAGTCATTTCTACGGTACAGCTTTCCTTTGCTAACTCACTTTGTCTCCTAGTAGGCAACTTTGAAGTATCTGTAGGAGTCATATTATGAAATACAGTGTTATTCAAAAGGTCATGAAATCTTTCTTTTACTTTACCAAGTAAATGACAAATAGGCCAAAACTTTCTAGAATACCATTGTTTTGTGTTCTATCCTTTGCGAAAGCTGTAGTAAGAGAAGTTATAGAACAAAGTGATCTTAGAATATTCAGGAGAAAAGCCTTGTTGTGAAGGTTTAGCACAGTAATTCTGCTTTAGAATCAGGAGGTTTTGTTTCGGTTCAGTTTTAGTTGTGGGGTATATTTTTGTTTTTTGGGGTTTTTTTTTTGAGCACAAAAGAAGGGCTCCTGTGAATGTCTGCACCTTTATTCTCAGGCTATACTGAATATACATACCTACCTCATCTCAGCCCGAGAAACAGAATTTGTTGCTTTCTCCAACCACCTCTTAAAGCTTGAAAGAACATAGTTGAAAAGTGAGATAAAAACCTTGCAATTTGGTTGTTGCTCATCCTACTCAGCAGCAACCAGTTGATCAATTGGTCACCAGATGGAGAAAGCAGCAATTACTTTAGGAATACCTTGCTAAATCAGGTAATTGTGACATGGGAGTACTGAAATATTCCTCTAAGGATCAAAAGATGCACTATATTCAACTCCAACGAGTAAATTTTTACTTTTTCCAGTACTTTTATCAATTTCTTGCTAATATCATACCGTGGTGGTGTTGACTTATCCATCATAGTTTCCAATGCTCCATCATCTTTCTCATAACATACTTCATGAATAGAGTCACAAAGATCTAGAAAAGCAAGTCAAGAGTTTTGTTATTGCTTCAACTTTTTTGCTCAGGCTTCCCAGGTGACACAAATGACTTGGACCACTTCTGCAAACTAATCACAGGATAGACATTATGAACACTTCAAGAAAAATAAATACATAGGGAGGACAGTGGAATCAATCCTTTTGCTGAGGTACCACCTGCAGCCACATATGACACCAGCAGCCAGCACCTATTTGTGTTATTCCTGAAAACCTGTTCAGAGAGGCATGACTGTATCTGCTGCCCTGCACATGCAAACATACATACATTTTCCTCCAAAGTACAATCCCAGCCACGTCATCATTATCCCCTCCTCTCCACATACGCATCAATAGTGACACATCAATTGCACAAAGCAAAATTCCACCCATGTTTTCCCCACTATCTTCGCCAGCATTTATCAATAAATATCTCTGTGGACATATTCATCCCTCTATCAACACTGCCTCAGTCCAAGCAAGCAAAGGCACACTATACAGAAATGTTCTGCATATTATCAGAGGTACATGTACCTCAAATCAGGACTCTCTAGAACAGTATCAATTTTGACACATCGTTTGTATAAACAGCTGAAGTTTAACCTCAGTAGTTCTCTACCAACCCTAAATTTCAGCTTCTGCTCACAGCATTTATTGCACAGTGCTTTAATCTTCGAAATTTTTAAGCAAACAACCTTCCATTTGCAATTCTGTAGCCTTTCATTTGCAGCCTCTAGCCTTATACCAACCCACCCTTAGATTGCTGGAGCACTACTTTACCTTTGTAACCAAAAGGATCTTCTCCTTATTGCTTCGCATCTTAAAATTCCAACATGCCTGCTAAGCCGTTTTTCCTAAAAGGGACTGCAAATGACATACTACCAAAGCTCTCTTCCTCCTCCTTTTCCACCCTTGCTTTGCAACCTCTAATTTATAACTTTATACTAGAGACAGTCAACACTTGGTCAATAAGAACTATCCATTAAATTACAATCAGCTTATCAGCCAACTAAGCATGTGCAACATCCACATCTGATCAAAGTGAGCTCTGATCAGCACTGTTAACCTCATGACTGAAAGCAACCAACACAGAGATCAAGTAAGGTCCTGATCAAATGGCACAGTTCATGTGGAATAAGTATGTCAGAATGCACTAGGGGAAGATAATTACCTGGGAGGACACATTCAATTTCTTTTCCCAGCTGGCCAGTGGGAAGAGTTTTATCTTCTTTCTCTCTTCCTTATCACTCCTCCAACCTGAATTGACTGTTACTGATGGAGTGAATATATTCTCTAGAACCTACGAATAAACCTTTGTACACGGAAATCTGCCGATGAGCTCCAGCGTTGTTTTTTTGATGTATCAAAAGCTTCAGAGAATCTCTGAGATACAACGAGCTTAAGAAATGTAAGGCAATTGTGGCAAGGAGTCTCTGAGAATCAGATTATTAGAGACTATCACAGGTATTTGCAAATGCAGGCAGGGAGTCTTTTTTTACTCCAAGAAACTTCTAACAATTGTGGCAACTCTCCTGTTCACCCACCTGAAACTGATGCTGGACCATGACAAATGATCGTATCCTCATCATCTTCTTCTGCAAGATTACAAGAATGGGTTGACAAAACTCTTTTTTATTCCAAGAAACTTTTAACAATTGTGGCA
Organism: Bucorvus abyssinicus; assembly: GCA_009769605.1. Lineage (NCBI taxonomy): Eukaryota > Metazoa > Chordata > Aves > Bucerotiformes > Bucorvidae > Bucorvus > Bucorvus abyssinicus. Next base: position 35,958,929 of record CM020063.1, read on the forward strand.
ACTCTCCTGTTCACCCACCTGAAACTGATGCTGGACCTTGACAAATGATCGTATCCTCCTCATCTTCTTCTGCAAGATTACAAGAATGTGGTGACGAAACTCTTAAGAAATCAAGTCCCTTTCAAAAGAAAAAGAAAGTTACACAAGCAGGCTGAAAAAAAATCTGCACATCAACAGCAATTAACAGAGTTATTCACAATAGCTCTTCTGCAAACCAGCTGTCAGACTCAACATGAAACTTTCCGTCTTTCTGCTGGGTAGTAGCTAGGCAAAGGTATAACCTCAGATCCCTGTATCAGTGTGTGTCAGAATGGAAATTACCATTCATTCATCAAGTAGATGACTTTAAAAGGGGAAAAATAGAACTCAGCAGATGTTCAGACTGATAGCACAAGAAAATTTTCATAGTGGGATGGATATGGACAAAACCAAAATCAATCAGCTCGTTCTTATGCTGATCTACTGTCTTGACAAGATGTTCCATTCCGCATGTCAAACGAAGATACCACCTGTCACTAAGTCAAACGTATCTTTCTTTAAGAAAACTACTTCATAAAGCAATTTCTGCTATATTGTGCTGATTCCCTAACCTTACATATAAAGCTTAAGTGTTGCAATAGAACACACCAGCTTAGATGTACATCCTCTCTCACCTTCACCCTTTCTATTCCCCAGAATCAGATATATTGAACACCACTTACTGTATCCTGATAGAAGATTAAATTAAAAGGACACAGGTCAAGAAAGCTTTTCCATGTCACTTCCCACTCTTCCTGATTTCTAGAAATAGATCCACTTGTTGACACACAATGCTGTTGCTCTATTTCTAGCCTGTAACATATAAGTATGGAAAATGAACATAACACATCTGTTGGTGGAGATAACAACTCTGCATAAAGACTATTATCTATTTCCCTTAACCTGCAACATCTTTTATATGTATCTATTTATTAATTCATTTAGGCATGCACTAAGAACCAACTGAAATTCACAACCTAAAGAGCAGCTGCTAGGTAGTCCTCATGTTTCTTACAGTAAATTGGAAGAACTATACTAAAATACAGACATGATGAGATACACATTTAAACTTTCCCTAAGCCATTTTCAGATAAAGTTTTAAACTCCCAGAACTGACTAATGTAACAAGAAAAAAAAAAACAAACACCCAGATCTGCTGGCATACAAGTTGCCCAGGAACAAAGCCTAGAATTTTAATGAAGCAAAACACTGCAGTTACCTAGGGAAGAATCTCAAGAATCTGTTAAAAGTTATATAGATAATAAAGAAAAATGTGTATTTCCTAAAGGAAAAACATTAAACAACACATTCTCACTATAGAAGGTATTATTTTAGAAGAGACTCCAAGAGGTAGGAAGCCATGATCCTTAGCCTAAAGAACAAGGAACCAGAGAAAATGTCCAGACAATTACCTCTTTGCTTTCAAATCTTGCAGTAGTTTATTGCAGACTGTAATCCTACTCTCAGTGACCTGAAGCTGTTGTTTTAATTGAGATGGACCACATTCCTCTCTCAATGCCCTCAGGGCTTCATTTAATAACTGAATGACTGTTAAGAAACTCAGTTTTTCGCCTTCATATACATTTCCTGTACAAAGCTTGAAGTACAGCAAGCAAGAAAAAAAAAAAATTAGTGAACAGCGTAAATATCAGAAAGTGATGCCTTCTGTAGTCAGAGCAGGGATACAAAGTTCCACGTTGCATTTTAATTCAGTTACTGATTGTTTTATTTCTTGAAAATACCCACTCCAAATAAACCTCAGGTTAGTTTTATAGAATCAGCTGCTTGAAAGCAGTCTATAAGGCAATACAAACTAAGAAAACTTTAGCTAATGAGGTATTCTGTTTAACCACTGCCCCAAAAGGTGTGGCAGACCTAAAGAGCACCATGTACTACACACTGGAAACAAAAGCCCATTTGTTAAACTGGTCAACCATCAAAAAAAATATCAAGTACTAACCAGGCAGACTTACCAATGCCATTATTGAACTTAAGAAGTTAATGGTTGAAACATAACTAATACAAAACAGCAGCATAACTGTAACTTTTACATTCTAACTAAACATATTTCCTCCACCTTTGTGCAATCACCTCTGATTTGTAAAGTACTTTTTCTTTTTAAGGTACCTAATGACGTACCTGTGGATGAAAAAAATTATAAAAAATACAGTCTAGCAAGAAGGACAAAAATTACTTACTTGGTGTATGTCACTTTCAACTCTGTGAGCCAACAGCTGTGGAATACGGAAAGCAACATCAGTTCCATCCAAAATGCACTGACCAACACAACCTTGAAGCATATCAAGTACAGAATCCACAACTTCCTTTTCCTTTTTCAGAGATGTAAGCGTTTCCATTACAAGTGTCCACATACTGCGGACCTTAAGAGGCAAGAACAACAAAAATGCTATGTTAAAATGTTTGCCATAATACCTATAATGACAGAGCATCAAAACAGCAAAAAGCCAGATGAAAGGGCTAGCATAATCACAGGTAGACAGTATCTGAAAGTAAGTATTGTAGAAATGTAAGAAATACAGTACACAGCCACGGCAGAAAAAATATGCTCACCTTTTGAATTCTCTCAGCTGTGTCATTTTTGGTTTGGTCATTTTGTTTCATCCTATATGCACATGCAAAACAAAAGTTCAAGTGGACTACAGCGAAATTATAGCCCATATTTCATTAAACTGCGTTAAGAAATCAATTTTATATATGCTAACTTAGTTAGAAGGAAAAACACTTACTTGCAAGACTGTATCTCCAGGGCTGCATATTCAGACTTTATACGCTTTATTTCTTTAATTAAAAGCCTAAGAAAAAACATAAGAGTTACCGCAGACTTTTAAAAAATTCAAGCGTCTACTCTGCTGTTCTCAGGAATTCCTTACAATCACTTACCACTCATGATCATTCTTTCCAAATGCACACTGAGGCAGTTTTGGAACAATGTAACAAAAAAACAAAAACAACTTATCCATGACTTCCTCATCATGACTTTGTGCAGAGAGACAGCCAGAAAAGCCACCAAGCTATTTGCAAATTAAGCCATCAAGCTGTTGCTTATTCCATTGCAATGAATGGCTTAGACCCAAGAACAATAATGAAGTTACTAGGAATGTACATTATCAATATAAACCTCCATACAAATTCACAAATCCTGCAGTTTCAAAACAGCTAGAGAACAGAATATTGCAGTACAAGCAGCTGGACCACCGAAGTTCTTTTGTTAAACTCAAAGTGCTTTTATCAAACTTTCAAGCATGTAAAAACATAGTGGCCCAATTTTCAGCAACGCTGAATTCTAAAGTATCTTCAGAGTTCTGATGCTTTCTTGAGAATGAAAAATACTATAAAGAATTACATTTTTTAAGAGTACCACTCACAATATAAGCTAAGGCACTAACCCTTCACAAGCAGAATGAGAGGAGATGCAGACTTATAGAAATCAGTGAAGTTTAGGAGATTGTGACCTCTGGAAATTATATTGTTAAGCCTTCCACTGAAAGCAGATCTTTCAATTATGTTACTTATGGTCCTGTCAAGCCAAGACTTAAATGTTTTCAGCAAGGGAGACTCTAACACTTTTCTGGGCAACCTATTCCAGTGTTTAACTGTTTGTACATTAGATTTTTTTTTCTTTAAATCCAGATGGAGTTTTCCCTTAAGCACCCTGAGCCTGTTGTTTCTGTCACCATATATCCTTGTGAAAGGAGTACCTCCTCCTTCTCTGCAACAACTTTTTACATATGGGAAGATTGTGATTAAACCCTCTGAGCTTTGTCTTCCTCAGGCTAAACAAACCCAGTGCCTACAGCTTTTACTTGTATGTGTCAAGTTCTCCAACCCTGTAATCACTGTTGTTCTCTGTTAGAATCTATCCTTCTTTTAATCTCTCTCCTCGACTGGGGGGAGAAAAATGGAACATAGTATTCCAGGTGTGGCCTTGGAATTTCCAGGTAGAGTGAAATACATCTCTGTCTGCTGGCTGTGGTCCTTTTCATACAGCCTAGGAGGTTTTTGGTCTTCTATGCTACTAGAGTACACTGCTGACTTGTGCTCAGCTTGCAGCCCAACACTACTCTCACCTCCAGTTCTCCTTAGCAGAGCTGCTCCCAAGCCGACTGGGGAGCAATCAGCTTCCACAAGCCTGCGTTGCTGTTGGGGATTATTCCATCCCAAGTGCAGGACTTCACATTGAGCTTTGTTAAACCTCACACAGTTCTCATTGGGCCAGTCTCCAAACCCAGCAAGGTCTCTCTGTGTAATGGCTCTTCATTCCAGTACATCTACCTCTCCTCACAGTTTAGCATCATCTTCAAGTTTGGTGGGTTTTCATTCAATCCAGTCACCCATATGCCTCATGAAGACAAGGAATAGTATATGACCACCCCTTTAGCTAGCCTTCTATCTTTAAGAATATGACAGAGCCATTCTGAAATGACGTGAGGTTAAGTATCTCCACACCCTTGGATGCATTTCATAAGGTAGCAAAGGTTTGTGTGTGTCCAGTTTGCTTCTTTGGACATTGCTTCTGGGAAGAGACTGGGCTACTGGCCTTATCCATGAAGACTGAGGTAAAAAGGTCTTGGGTGTTCAACTCTGTGATACTTGTAATTAAACTTGCCATTTAATTTGGAAGCAGACCTAAATCCTCCGTGTACTTTCACTTCCTAATAATATACCCGTGGAAGCCTCTTTTCAGGCCCTTATCAGGCTCTTGGAGCTTTAGTTGAACTTTGGCCTTCATCACTGCATACCTGAGAAATAGTTCTGTATTTATGTCTGGGAGTCAGCCCTCTTTTCCATACTCCATATAGAAACCTGCTTCTTTGGTTTCTCAGCTCTGTCACCGGATCACTGTTTTAATCAGGTTGGTCTCTTGTTATGCCTGCTCCTTTTTCCACTCAAGGAGATTGACCAGCCTGAGCTTCAGCAAGGATCTCTGAAAATATCCTAGCACTCCTGAGCTTTTCTGCTTTCCACAAGAAACCTTCTAGCAATTCCCTGGGCAAGTGGAAATCAGCTCTTCTAAGTCCAGTGTGATTATTCTTCCACTTGTCTTCTTCATGTTCCTTAGGATCTTAAGCTCTACAGTCTTGGCTGCAGTGATCATAAGACTCCTGTTGGCAGTTACATTTCCAGAAAAGTTTCTCTTATTGGCAAGCAGTGAGTTCAGAAGAGCACCACTCCACAACGGTCACCCACAACACACTCCAGGTTCCCAGACTGCTAATGAACCACTCTACTGTTTTCCCAGCAAATACCAGGTACCAGCTGAAGTCCTCTATAAGAATCAAGGCCTGCAGATCTGAGGTGTTTGATTAATCTGAAGCAGGCTTCATATACTTTCCTTTGCACAGAGGAAGAGGTGTATAGCAGACACCCACCGTGAGGTTTCTCTTGATGGTAAACCCTCTGGTCTTGATCCAAATGCATGAAACAGACCAGTCCTCTTGTAAGGAGTTATGCTACATGCACAGAAGCTGCTCTTTTACCTGAAGTGGAACTTCTCCCCCTTTTCTGCCATTTACTGAACAGCTTGCAACTCTCCACAACAGTGCTCCAGTCATGTAGACTATCCCACCCAAATTCTGTAAGTTCCACTAATATGAAAGTCTGTGCCTGCACAGGAAATTCCAGTTACTCTTTTTATCAAACTGGGAATATTTTCCATACACAAGAATAAAGAACAGCATAATTTTGGTGAAATAATTAAGGAATATGTAAATGAAATTTGTCCCAGAGTGATTAAGCAAAGACGAATGTTTCATCCCAAGATTGTTATATTCTAAGACATGACCCTTCAAATCTTAAGAAATCATAGTTCTATACATGCAGAATTCCCTAATCCCTTTTAATGCCCTAGTCTTTCAAAATATTCCATATATTCCCATATCTTCAAAAACACAGCATCTTCTAAGTGAAGAACTAACTTCTTTAGACTACTATGGTTCACAAAAGACCCTACAAGCAGTAGAACTGTCAATTAAAGGAGGTAAAAGGGGGAAAAAATGGGGAGAAGCTCAACAGAACTCATGATGTAAAGCAGATGCAGCCTTCTCAAAACCTTGTAACAACACACACACACATATATATACAAGTCAGCTTCATTTCTTTAAATGCATTACTTACTGTGCTTTTTTCTCATATTCTTGAATAACAAAATCTTCTCTTTGAAAAATTTGCAGAAGTTTATTGTATGCGACTCTACATCTTGCATTTGCCATGTACACATCCTGAGGCCTCAGCTTTACAGCTTCAGAAAAAGCTATGTCAGGGCCTAAACAAAAGTTAAAGTTTGGATCACATCTTCACTTTCAGCAAACAGACAACTTCCTAGCCCACCTAGTTTGAAAGAGTTACAAATCAAGATGCCCATTTTACCTGGACTGAAATAAAACCATGCAGTGTTCTGTCTTCTTTTGCCAGTTCTTTCTTCTGTATACGTTTTCATTCCCTCACTCTCATTCCCTTTCCCTATTCTTTAGGGCACCAAAACAATATGAGATGCCTAAAACAGATGGTTCTGATCCTTCAGAATTACTCAAGTTGTGAGAAAGAGTACAGTATTGTGGTCCAATATTTTTGAACTAAACAGTTGCTTGTGCGGGTAATGCTGTACAGTATTACACAGATGAACTCTGGAGCAAAACCCATAAAGCAAAAGAAAGCAGAACAATCCATATTGTTCTATCAGCAGGAGCTCTATATAAGTGCACAGAACCCTGTGAGTGATTTTGAACTGAGCAGCCAACTCAGAAGTACTTAAAGATCTTTGGCATATATTAAAGACTTGACAGATTGACTGTCAAACATGACAAATGAAGCATTTTTGTTGTCCCATTAAAGCTTACCTACAGAGTTCATTTTCATGTCCTCGACCATTACATGTCTGGCAAACTGATAAAATAGGTGAATAAATTTAGGACCACCAGGAGAAACCAACGAAGAAGGTGTAATTTGTGGAAGACAGCTTTGGTCTTCACTCTAGAAAAGTTAAATTGGTTTTAAACACAAAAATAATCCACGAAATAAAGCCTAAACAACAGCTAGCAAACATTCAGCTAAGGACCAAAACACCACAGCCTACTCACCAGCAAGCCTGACAAAAAGCCAAAGCTGCCACCACAGCTGACAGCTACTCTAGGCAGCAGAAGAGACTAAAACTTTTTCAGTGTTCACCTCACCATTCCTAGTTCTATATATGAAAAGCAATTTCAATGCAAAGACTGAAATCAGCATTGGGTAAATTTTAGAAATCTCTGCCCTCCTCACTCCTAACTGGTAATCCATACCTTTGAAAAAACCTTCAAGTTTTCTTTCATATCTTCTACTTACATCATTAATCAGTGTGCTGTGTTCTGCTTTTATCTTACTCAAAGATACAGCGTTGTTGGCTTTGACGTTATACATTATTAATAAAAAATAAAAGCGTTCCAGTGCATAAAGACATGATTCCTAGAACTATCATTAAAACAAATGCAGCATGAGAAGGTAACATAATAACGAGTGATACCTGAAGCAATGTTTTCTTTTGTCTCTTTTCTGTTAGAAAGCTTTCCTTAAACTTTAGTCTCTTTCCCCGTACAAAAGGAAAGACAAATTTTAAAAAAAGTTTTTCATGCATTTGAAACCACTTTCATAATAATAATCACCTTCCCAGGCAAGTGAAGCAAACATCTCTCAAGTTGAATAAAATCATTCTCACCCAGAACTGAGAAATCCTCTAGACTTCTGTTTAGTCAAATTCCATTATCCAGGAGCATGCCACAGCAGTTTTAAGACACAAGATTAAGTCTCAGTCATCTAAATTCCACTATGCCACAGTTTTTTCATCAAACAAGTCTAAGATAAACTATGTGAAGTAAGACACAAGGTAAAACTGAATTCTTTGGTAAAACCTTATTTAAAACTTCTATTTAAAAGCACTATATATTCTTTCAAAAAAAGAATGAGGTCATAGAAACCAGTAGAGCATTAATTTTCACTTTTTGTAATACTCACGGCAATATCTTTTAGCCATTTACAGCACTGCTTCCTAAATTCAGGGTCTGCAAAGCCTGCTGCTGGAAGGCAACAGTCTCTTGCCATTTAAAAAGGATGGGGAAAAAGAAGGAACAAAAAAGGTGATTTCAAAACATGTTCAAATATTCAGTCACCTAATTATCCATTATAAGAATAAGACAAAGATTTCTTAGTGATGCCTCCTGGAGGAGCCAGAAAATGAGAGGATATAGCCTAGACCAAGAATACCTAAAATTTTGTTAAATGACAAGGAGTTTTTTGCCACAATAAGTTAATTACAGACTGTTTCAGAGACAGATCTGTCTACAGCAATTTTTAACTCGGGAGAAGAGGGGATAAAAAGGGGTCAGAATGCTGACAATTTTCATATTACTTGTCTTCCTCCAGCCATTTCTTTAAGGAAAAACATTAAGGATGGGGATCTTGCCATGCTGCACATCCTGGCAGCAATTCATAACTAGGTAATGTTACTTGCTGTGTGGTCAGGGAAATTAATGGGAAAGGCAGGTTACTTGGCAGCTATGAAAGTTTGTACCAAACTTGCCGAGTTACAGATGCTGTCAGAAACAACTTCAATTAAGGCAAGGTTTCTGATACAGAGCTGTGATCAGAAACAGTATGTTCTTCTTCCACAGTGTTCCACAAGGGTCCACTTTTTCTCCCTCCTCAGCAACTGTATAAACCACGATACTGATTACATGCACAGCAGTAACCTCACAAGCCAAATACTTACCTGAAAGTTTCTGCTACCTGGGACTGATCCAACTTAGTAAACAAGAAGAGGGAAATGACATGAAACGCACTGTTGTTTGCATTATCAAACATCTTCCTAATACAGAAACAAACAGATACATCAATCAGAAACAGGTAGGATGCCGAATTAACATAGCTTGCTTTCTGGCCGCTTAAGATTACAAAATACTGCTTTAATATAAAGTGTTATACACCGAATGCTTTATTTTCTGGACAGTTAAAAACACACATCCTCCAGCCTTCTTAACAAAGTTCAAATAATTTCGGTGAAAGCGTTTTCTCCCAAGTTTTCAGACCAAGAGGCTCCCATCAGCTCTCTTTCTCCGGATGACTGTGCGGGATGCATCCACCGGAGAGCAACAGTTACGACTGTTTTCTGGGTTTCAGACCTAGATGATCACTACAGCAATTCAAGCACTTCCTCGGTGTTAGACATCGCCAAGGACACCAGGCCCCTCGGCGCCCACGGCGAGACACACACACGCACGGGCACACGCTCAAACACGCACGCGCACAAGCGCGCGCCCGCACACCCTCTTCCCCCTCCCCCCAACACAGAGGCGTGCGCTTCAGGGTGAAATCCAGGGCCCGGCTCGGGCCCCGGCGTCCGTAAGCGGCGCACACCCCCCATCTTCCCGGCTCTCCCTCGCACTTACGGTCCTAGTATCAAGTCGCTTCCGTCAGTCTCTGGATCGAAGCCCAGGGCCAGCAAGTAAAGCCAGAGATGGTCGCCCTCCCACCAGGTGCCCATGGTGCCGAGCAGCCCACGGACCAGCCGACGACGAAACCAGGTGGTGCCTAACGGCCGCCTAACAGTACGACTCCACCGCCATCTTCCCCCGCCCGCCAAAACCTCCCGCGCGCGGGCCCGCCCACACCAGGCCCTATAGCCGCGAGAGCTCCCGCCAGCCGCCCTCGAACAGAAAGGAGGACTCGCGAGGTGAGCCGGGAGCTTGGCCCGCGCTGCCTCCCGGGAGATGTAGTCCGCGCGGCGGCGCGCCGACGGGTCGGCCTCGCGCCTGCGCGCCGAGGTAGCCGGCGAGCACGGAAACAGCCACCCGCTGCGCGGGTGGAGGGCGCGGGGTGGCCTCGTGAGGTGATCGAGGAGGGCGTCTGGCTTTGGGCAGCGGTTAGACCAGAGGACCTGCAGAGCGCCCTTCCAGCTTAGATCACTTTGTAATCGGATTAGAAAATTTAACACGAAAGCCAAGCAAAACTCACACTGGCAGCAGGCTGTGCGGTTCAGACTTTTATTCCAAGGCATTTCAGTGACTAGACTTCAAAGTTTTCACAACAACCAAGCGTTACTTGATGAGAGAGCAGAGGTGCCAACCTCACAGCTATACCGACCGCCGAGCGAGAGTAGCACCGTGCAACATCTCCAGACTTGCTGCAGCCACCCCGGCGACATCAAGGAGATCTCTGCAGGAGGAGTTCAGCCTGATCGTCAGAAAAAGATGTATCCAGTGCAGTTCCCATTCACCCCAACTCCTACAGAAGTCACCATGTGCAAGGACATGTGGACTCAACATTCCTTAGCAAATAGTTGATTGAGATGTAATTTAAACATGAAGCGATCATCACTTTCACCAAAAGTATCCCTACGTTCAAGTCTCTTTTTTTTTTCCTTTTTCTTTTGTCCCACATCTGTTTGTATATTTGCCTTTCAGCTTTCCTTACTTTTTACAGTCTCTTCTGCTTTCTTTAACTGTCATCCTTATTCCTAGAAAACTTTCGTTTTTAAGGACTTACCCTCTTCTAGTCTCGGGCCCCACAGCCGATAGCATCAGGATGGCAAAAATTTTTGCACACAGAAGGCATGTAGGGAGAAAGGGAGTCCTTGTGCATAAAACACTTGTGCCAAAAGGAAGCTCTAAGCTCTGTAGGTACAGAGCCTAACAAAAAGAACCTGAGAGAATCTGAGACCAACAAAGTCTCTTAACCCTTCCAGCAGCAAAGAGGTAGATGTGGAAGTGCTTTTCATGTAGACTGAAGGGGGAAATTTTGTGGGGAAATCCTCATCAACTCCTTTTGTTGGCAGATCTTTATGCAAAGCACTGGAGTGTGTTTTCCTGGCTGTTGTCAGCAAGAGCACAAATGATTAACAAAGATTAGATCAGTTGGATATGCTGGTTAGGCTATACCTGGCTTATAGAATGGGAGCTTGACACCCGTGCTAATAAATCAAAGTAGCATGCATTCCTTAGGTAGAAAAAAATCAGAATTTTGTTGCAGCTAAGTGAAACAGTACCGATTAAAAAAAAAGGTATCCCCAAAATCCCTAAGCTAGGCAGGTTTATCTTTAAAAAGAAGTCTAAGTTAAACATGGCAAAAGTACATTATATCAAAAAGATATTTTTATGCTTCTCTTCATTCAGCTCTTTGCCCTGTAGTGTAAGGGCCATTTGTGCGTGAAAAGTCTTGTTGATCATCTTCATCCAAATCCAAAATGTCTGGGATATCATCTGACTCTGAAGACAGGTCTGTAATAGTGAAATCTGGAACCTGCACAGGAATGAAATTTCAATCAATTTAAAACAAAAACTAAATAAATTTGTGCAGTACTCCTCGCTGAAGAGACAAAGATGCTTATCATGTCTAGAAATCAGACCCAAAATACTGAATACAGAATGAAATATGCTCAGTCATGTATGAAACAGATAGCATTAAGCCAGACCAAACACTATGCACGATGTAGATCAGTGCTGAGAAGACAGGATGTTATTGCAAGGGTGGAACAGAACCGGACTTAGTGGAGTGTATTTAGTGAAAGTTGTGACTGGAAAATTAAGGAGGCTTTTAAACTTATTTTGCATTTCTTCTTTCTTTGGGAGCAACAGGCTATACAAAGGAGGAGCTTGATATGCCCTGAGCACCTTGATACAGATGGCTCTCCCTCTGCCTCTGCCTGCCTACCACATCGAACCTTTCCTGAGGAAACAAGCATCTGGAACTGCAATCCACTTCGGCCTCTGTTTTAACTGCATGTATCATATTCTGTACTGCTAAGCAGCACCAGGTTTCAGGAATTGCCAGAGACCTTAGTGGATACATGGATGTTACACACTTCTAAAAATGTTGGCTAAGTCACTTAGGAGCTTAAGTCCCAACCCTTAAGTCCCCTTAGTAGGACTTAGATTACTTAGGCACTTCTGAAAAATGGGATATAATTAAGCAATTTACTCATAAGCAAATGTTTTTTGCCCCAAGTGAAAAATACTTGTACCTATAGTTTGATTCATAGTTAGCTTTAATGATGGTGATGTGACGTACTTGAAGCACCACTCACTATCAGCACAACTGCTGCATGCTGACAGGGCTTCTGTTCTGCAAGTGCAAAGAAGCAGCAACTTGAAGAGGCTTCTAGGAATTTGTGTGACTGAAGCTCAGTGCTGAATGGAGAAGCAGTTTTAAACCATTCTCTAACTGCAAAGTACCACGCTTATAACTGACTTTTATGAAAAGATAGCATGCAAGACAACTCTATGTTTTGCCTGCTGTGAAGACAGGTCAGAACAACAGAGAACACATCAAAGGATAAAGGGATTACTGTTTCAGCTATCAGGTTGTAGATAGCACTGAATCACTCAGTTCCTTAGAGAGCAGGTAGCCACAGGGCACCAGGGACTTAGGGGTAATAATTAAAATATTAATTAAAACAGAGCTTCAGAAGAACTTATGCAGCATGTCACTGATCAGGCACTAGTGTGAATACGATTAAATGTGTAGACCACTTTGAGAACCTAGCTTCAAATTAATCCATTTTTTCTTGCTTAATACATTTTAAGAACTGAGCCACTACCGGTTTTGTGCACTTTCAGAACAAGCACTTATTTTTAGTCATCAAAGACTGTATTATCCAAAAGAAGTAAAATTTCCATCTTAGTATGAAAAGAAATAGATTTAACAAAACACTGTGCACAATACCTCCAGCAAGCTGTTGCATGTAAGACTTTCTGATCATGCAAATGACAAACAGATGATGCTTAAAAAATAATTAAGGTTCCATTTTCTGTTTTTAATTAGATGGCTTAGACAAGTTTTTGGGTGGGTTTTGGTTTGGTTTTTTTTTTGTTTTGTATTTTGTGGGTCTTGGTTGTTTGGTTTTGGTTTTTTTTTTAAATAAAGATAAATAATTCATCAGCTCTTTCCAAATCCTTTCACCTATTTTACTAGATATATAATATTACTGTAAGTTCAAATTTGGAAAGTCATCTTAAGGAATGGGAGACATTTCAAAAGCTTTCCCCCTTTCTTTAGTTTGTGGCAAACTAGCTATATCCCTGCAACTCCAGTCCTCATACAAATCTTGTCATTTGGATTTGACCAATGTGTATGCTGCTACAAATATGATGTTTGTGAAACTTAGACCATACGAAGCTATTTATGAATGCTTGCATTTAAAACTTTCGTAGCAAAGGATTCTCAACAATGATAGTAGTTCTTTGTTAAATGAGCCTGGAATGGGGAAGTTTCAACCAGCATGAACTATTTTAGAATGATCTCTTAAAGAGAAACAATCATTTTCTGAATTCTAAGTAAATCCTAAATAACCTTACCAGTGATAATTGCTTCATTAGTATGCTAACTTTTACCATCCCTGTTTTTGTGTGACTAGCAGACTTTCACACTCTGTTCCATCAAGTTTATCTGCCTTGCTGCTCCAACTATTTCCTATAATTTTCAACATATCATCTTTTTTGAAAGGTTCCAGAGAGACTTCACAGCTTTCTAGCCCAAGCTATATCCTCAAAACTGTTTTTGGACCAAGAGCGAGCAAGCAAGTTTCTGTGCAGCTGAGCTGTTTGATACATACAATTACAGAGAAACAAGATGGCAGGAAAAATTTATGAACAGGCTTTGCTCTGTTAGTATCTTAGGTTTTCCTCCTGTTTGAGAGTTTTCAGTAATTACTAGCTTGCACTTCAGCTTCAGTCCACTGTGGCAAAAACTACAAAGATGGATTTGGAAGGTGTCCACATCATTCTTGCCTCCAGTGAGCAATTTAATGGTCATTCTCTCTAATGGCACTAGAAAAAAATACCAAGTTTTATCTGCAGGCTTGTACGTAAGTCTAGGCATATGCTGAACTAAGTTACCAGCAAGCTACCCAAGCGAGGTACAGTCACAATTCAGTTTAAACATTCAGTGCTGTCCACATTAGGAAAGTCTAGTAATTTCAATCCAGAGACTTTTATTCAATATAATAAGCCAGGAACATACTGATTTGCTGTTATACAGCCCTCTTTTCCTTCAAGGAAGGGTTCCTAATTCTATTGAGCAGGAGGGTAAAAACTTATACAACTTGGGGCAGGGGCAGGATCCAATGAAACAACCACACGCCACAATAATGCAATACAGGAACCTGTGTACAGCATTTTGGTGTACCAGACTATTAGCCCAACCATTAGGTAAGCGTTTCACCAGGCATTCCTGTTTGCAGCCACCATTGGTAGGTCAGCCGTCAGAAGTCAATGTAACTTTTACACAAAAGCCACCCAACAGCACATGGTGGGGGAGAAATATTTGAAGGCTTAGCCTGGTAACATTTTCCCTTGCTTTCTGCTTCACCTGCTTGTTGACAGTAAAGTTGGGCAGCTATCTAAGAGAGTATGAACAGTAGTGCCACTTAAGGCAGAACAGAGCGATGTATTGCTCTTGCATTAATACTAGATGGTGCTGTTTATTTCTCTGTCCTCAAAAGACAGTGAACAGTTTGAATATCTTATTTGATTCATCACCTCAGAACGAAGGCCCAGTGTTCAGATTTAAAAAAACCCCAAACCTGCAAGAATGGAAGTTCCTTTCTTTGAACTGCCAGTTGCTCCCAGACCTGAGTAGTCCCATTCTGTTCCTGAGCACCTCTACAACAATGGATGTGCTCTACAAATTTTATTACAAATGGAGATGAAAAAAGATATCCTCTGGCTGTACTCATTCAATACTTGAGCAGAGTTAATTGCTGAAAGAACTCCAGAAGACTTAACTCAGGTCCTAGCTGGAAAGGAGTATCTCACCATCTCACATCAATTTCATGTTAAACAGCCCCCTTACAAAAAGCCAGTATTTGAAGTTGGAAGTTACAAAGTATTCACCTGCAATCCTTTGCTATTACAGTTTTTTTTAATATTGTGCTTAAGAGTCCTCCTAGTGTTTCTGGACTAACCTTGACTTAACAGCCAAGCAAGCCCTCTCACATTAGAAGGCGAGACTACATGTAATTTGCTCTAGCAGCACATTGTACCAGGTGGAGGTATTGTTCCATGTAGCAATGTGTCCCTAGGTGACAAGCTTCCTTTGAACTCCATTTTTGCTTTATATTGTTTGGCCTCTTTGAAAATGGTGGCTACACTATCCGATTGCAGCACAAAGTTGCACAGGGTACACATTACAAACAACATACACAACTTACCTGGAAAGCCCCAAACCAAGAAAGCTTTTTATCTTAGTGACTGTAATTCTTTTTCAGGGGAGAGGTTCATGGGATTTATTGAGGAACAGTTCCACCCAAATAGCTGAGTGTTAATGTACATTAGTCACTCAAGTTCTAAGGAGGGTAAATACAGTTAAACAGGTTAAAACTACTGTCTGCAGCCGATGAGCCTAAACTGTTTATGGGGAGCCAACAGCCAGAGCAGGTAGTCAGCACTCTTGTGCACACAAAACATCTACAGTGAAGGCAGGACAGGGTTTTTTTGTCCATGTTCTTCTCAGTATTTGAACATCCATCAGTTCACAGCTTAAGTCATCATTAAAAGGTAGGCAACAGCAAGCTCCAAAAAAGCAGCAGTAAAGCTAAGACTGAATGGAGGGATGCACAGGAAATCAAAGGAGGAAGGATTGCTACAGCACTATTTTACCTATCTTACCTATCTGTACATATACACACACACAAATACATTTCAATACACATCTACTTCATTGCATTTCAAGCTTGCTTTCTGCTGGACCCAGTTTGAAGGAGCCATAGAACAGCAAGTTACATTCGTTCTAAACACCAATGAAATGGAGACAGACTTTGGCTACTGAAGCATTTATTACTAACATACAAAATTAATTACAAAAACATGGCTACAGAACAACAACAACAAGCACCTGCATACAAACAGCATGAAACTTGTCTTTATACTGCATATTAAAAAAATGCATTGATAAATGATTTGGTCAGTCTTTGGAATAAGCTTCCCAGGGAAGCGGCCACAGCACTAAGCCTGACCAAAAGTTCAAGGAGCGCCTGGACAACACTTAGTCATACAGTTTAGTTTTAGGCAGTCCTGCAAGGAGCAGATAGTTGGACTCTACCATTGTTATGGGTCCCTTCCAGCTTTTGATACTGTATGATTCTGTGGTCAATTTACTGTGTTATATAATAGTTAAGTTTATATCTATAATGTTAACACTGTCACAGCATTTAAGTAACTCTAGCTGACATGTTCAGAAACCCCACTTTCAGTTTTGGAATGCTGCACTCACAGAATTTTTGTCATGAAATGTGTAGCAGTAGAATTTGAGACAGGCAGATCCATAATAGTCAAATGCATGATCTGCAGCAAGCATGGAATTTAAGCATACCTAGCTAGACTGCAGGGCTTTTAAATGCAATTCACAGTATGTAAGGCTTTCATATCATTCTGGTACAGATTAAGCAACAAAACAAATGCATTTAGCTATGGTAGGTTTCATTTAGACTACTGGTATTAATACCATTAATAAGCATGGTGAGGTTTTTTAACTTGACAGACAAACAAGGTGTCTTGACAGCTGTAAGCTACCAATATTTAGGCACTTGAGAAAGTCTGAGTTTTTAGAGTGGCTTAACCACACAGGACAATACAGCCCATGTGCGAGTGTGTCTTCTCTCTGTATCATTCCCCCACTCCTATGTTTACAGATTTTTCTCCAAAGCATTTTTGATAGCTCCACTTGCTAAGGCCACTTGTTTGGTCAGTCAGCAGAGTACATGCATGCTATGCAGTTTATTCAGTACTGTGTTCAGGCTGTTTGTCTTTCTGGCTGGAATTTTTCTCCCCTTCACCTTTGCTCTCAGCATGCTGAATGCCAGGCAGTTGAGGGTAAAAGGGACCTACCAGCCAGTTGAGCGGCGTGTTGTTAACAAGATAATCCATCACATCATCCAGAGACTCCTTCATTTTCTTCAATTGTCCTTTGCTAGTAGTAAGAATGCTGTCTGATAATTCTTGGAAGGAGGATGCTGACCGAAAGCTCTGGTAGACATCACCTGCAATTGACCTAACACTGTAAACCTGATCCTGCACATTCTGTGGCAGCCCCTGTAGGCTTGAGACCAGTGTGAGGCAGGTGGTCTGAAGCTGCTGAGTGAGGCTCCGCGCGATAGCTAAAGTTCTTGACTCAATGTGCTGGAAACAAAAAGCATAAAAGCACATTAGTATCTTTTTATGACTGTAGCAGCTTTATGTTGCTCAAGATACATAAAGAAGCAAAGTAAAGGGGCTAAGTAAAAAAGTTATAGAAGATAATGAAACAGGTCTTAAGTCTGAAGAGTCAGAGTCTTGAAAGTACTTGATATTTCTTCAATGCTCAAGCAACTCTGTAGAACAGAAACATTGGTAGCCTCTGACCAGTGACAGATAAGCAAGCTCTTGTTTCAACTCTGGATAAGAAGTACAGCAGGTAAGTATATCCTAATCAATGAACCATTGTTTAAAACTACATATAAGACTCAGTAAGTCCGTGCCTAATAATGCTTTATGCTGACAAATTGTTATTTCTGATCTGACCGCTTCACATAAGTGAGTCCTAGCTCACTTGGATAACCCAACACAGGTTTCACATGCTATACAGGATGAGCATTCTCTTGAAAGGTATCAAAGTAGTCTCATTCAAGAGTTTGGGTAGTCACTAGTCAGCTGCCCGGAGCTTCAGTGTTCAGATTTCACATTTGCACGTAAGCTTCTGTGCTGTTGACATGCTGTGTACTTTGGGGACTGTTAGTTTGCCATTACCTTTATAGCATACAATCCATTTATTTTTGGTTTACATTTACATCTTTTTACCTCAGCGCTATGCAGTTCATCACCATTGTTTTGGCCTGTATTTTTCTTCCATTCTACCCAGGATTGATAAAGCTTTTCCTGAGCATCGAGAAGTTTCTGATTGGCACTATTCATGTTCTTTCTGGCATACTCGATCTGAAATACAGCCAAATAAAGAAGTAAAGCAAAGAGTCCAAATAGTTCCATTAGGGCTGCCCTACCTTATCTGCTTCATAATACCCTTTTTAAATACTTCAAAAGTTCAGTATAAAAGACTTTGGGAAATACAGGAGTGTGATTCTTTCTCTTCAAACAATAGAAGATGGGAAGCAGTTATGAGATGGCATGTAGTGTATCCCTCTGCATCAGCTATTTCCCCCTCTCACATGAGCATCCTACACAAGGATTTGAGACTATATAAAAGGCCATAATTCTTTATGTGCAGTTTGTCGTGTACATAAAGATATGTTGTTAGGATAAGATTTCTGAAGTATTCGGGAATGCTCAGAGATACCCACAGAAAGAAAAGCAAGCCCATAAAGAATTAGACATTTTATTAACAAAAAGGACTTAAAAGGACTGAGCAAGACACTTTCTTCACTGAATGAAGTCTGGGTCAAACCCAGCACTCTAAAAGAGGAATATAGTTTTAAACATGGTGGCATGGTTTGTTTCTGCAGTGCTGAAAATGATAAGCAATTGCTGGTTAGTTTACAGCTCAGTCTGGTGGTAGGACATCTCCTAAAGGACAGTGAAAAGCTCCAAGAGGGAAGTGCTTTATGTTTAGAAACTGCATTTTGTTTGACAGCTATTCCAGTTTTCCTATGCCTCTTTTGGCTGTTTTCTACACTCTAGAACTATGCTACCATTTGCTTTTTATAACTCAAGTGAAAGCTTAAACTTACCAGACTAACAGTGTGGTGGAGCTGAGAGATTGTCTCCTGGCTTTTCTGCTTCACATCTCTTACTTTGTTTAAGGCTTGTTGGTAGGCACGTGTGCGGACCTTTGAAGACAGGGATCCTAGTCTAACATAGTAGCTTGGCTTTTGAACTCCAACTTCAAAACCTTCAACTTTTGCAGCTTCTTTCTCTAGATATGTAGGAAAAAAAAGCAAAATGACTACTGGAATAAGAGGTCTGAGTCAATTTTATTTGCTTAATAACAGCTGAATACTGGACTTGAGCAGTCCTTTAGCACCAGGGTAGGTTGACAGGCAACCATACGTAGTAATGCTTTCACTCTGCTTCCATGTGAAGATGCTATTACAACCAGTAAGGCAAAAAGCAGTTTGCGAAGCACATGCCCGCTCCCCACTATAAGTAATAAATGGCTGACTGCTTGCTTCTCTCCAATACAAGCATTTCAACAAGATCAAACCTTGAATTTGTCTTACCTAGTTCTGCTTCTGTAAGTGGGAGATACCAGTCTACAAGGGTCTCTGATTTAGTGAGAGCACTGTCCACTCCACTGCTCACCATTTGCACCATACGACTTCCCAGGACAGTGTTAATGCTGCCATTGACAACTGACTTGGTCATTTCTACGCTGTCTTGCATTGCTCCTTTAGTCTTGCCCACAACTCCAGAGATTGTTTGGGCAACAGTTTCCTTGGCACCAGTCACAGTGGTTGTTACAGCTTCTCTGGCTCCAACAACTACATCCTTGGCATTGGCAACAACCTACCATAGGAAACAGGTTGATTCACTAAAAATATTTTTCAGTGAGAGCTACATAATCCAGGAAACATAAACTTATGCTAAAGCTTGTACAAGTATCAGTTATTAAGGCGAAATTCTGCCATGAAAACATAAGTACAATACAAAACAAAATACGACTGCCACACAGCCTTCAGCTCAAAACACTTCAGTGAATATAATTCAGGCACTATTTGCTTCACACTGAGCAGGAAAGAGACAAGGACTGGAATTTTAAAAAAAAGATGTCCACCCAAGAACAGCAGCTATAGATAAGAGGCATCAAATGGAAGATAAATAATAATAAAAAAAAGGCTAAAAGGCTTAATGGCCTCCCAAAGGCAACAAACAGTTCTACAGAATCACTTTTCACTTCTTCATTGCTTCTAAGCTGTGCTTCAGGCATGGATTGTTGAAATCTGTCTCCCTGTATTTTTAGTGATAATAGTAAAGAGTGTATAGTTCTTCTGTTTAGCATATGTACAGAGAAAGAACTTACCTTGTCAGTGGGTTGATTCAATATAGGCAGTCTCTCTTCAATTTTGTCTAGACCTATACACGCATAGTTGTTGGCAACTACAACTATAAAAGAAATTACAATAGTTGGTTTTAATTTTTGAGGTTCTTTCCTTAGTATAAATAACTCCCATTGAGAATTCCTCTTGAAATAGAGTTCACGCAACAATGCTCTTGAAGTTTCCTTTCCTTTTCAGTGAGATTTGCGGCAGCAAAGCCCAAGAACAAGGCAGGTTTACACTGCCAGGAAAAATGCTCACTTGCAGGCAGAGAAAATCCGTTGGATACTTTACAAGCAACTGAACAAGCTGAAACACCTGGCCTCTTGCCACTTCCTGAAACCAGACTCCTGGTTACAAGAGATTTGTGACACAGTTGCCAAATTTAACCACAAGTTTTTCACAGTGAGAGAAAGTACAAATGTAGCATTAGAAACCAGGTGAAAGGTGAGGAAGGTGTTGGGCAAGAAAGTACGTAACCATCTCACATAAGAAGATGAGTGAGTCAGTTTAGTATTACAAAAGCTGAAAACTACTTTGGCTGTGGATTTTTTTTGTTGTTAAATCATACACATCTGTAATCAGTTGCTCAACAAGCCAGGCAACAGGTTCAGACAGCTACCTGAAACAGCACTTCAGACTGCGTGACCACGCTAACTGCAAATGCATCTGGATATATAAAGCAATCAGTTTAAAGTTATCAACAATAGCATCTTTGTCTTACTTTGTGGTTCCAGTTTCTGGATGATAGGCATAGCACTTGTCATGGCTACTGAAGTAATCGTCTTCACTCCTTTCTCTGCTATCTCACATACTGACTTAAGATAAGGATGGTTATCCTTTGTGGTGATGTAAGCTGTGGACACCATATCATAGGTGGAGCTCACCAAGGGAAGGTTGACAACCCTCGATACAATGTTCTGTTTAAAAGAGAAAAAGGTTAGTTGACCCGTTTTTCTGAACTAGATATAAAAGCTATGGGGTTAACTCAGATGTACCTGCTGTGGATCAATTGCTGCCAATGCCATTTTTTCAGGTCTTCACAGCCTGTGAAGGAAACATAGCTGAGTTACATTAACCTCACCTCCACTTCATTTCATCAACAGACTTTGAAATCAACAACTCTTGAACAGAGGGATTAGAATGTTCATATTCTTGCATACAGGAATTACATTTTATTGTAACAATTTAGAACTCTGAAACTTTGTTTCGTAATTACTTTGATTGAAACAACACAAGTAGGGCATAAGCAAAAGATAGGCTTTGAAGTATGGCAGTTTATTGAAGAATTACCAAAGATTTACTGACTGGTGAATTAATTTTATTTTTCTAGAAGAAACAGACACAGGCTTATCTGTTGAGCCAGGACAAAGAACCACCAGCCAACAATTCACTAAAACTCTAGTTTAGGATGTCTAAACCAGATGAAGAATCCACCATCAATATCTTTAGTCAAATTAGATCTTCAGTTAGCATAAGGGAGTCGGGTTTGAAATTCAATGTAGAGCTCCCCCTGCTTAGCTTGCTGGCAAGTTAGAATTCCTGTAACAGACAGAGCATAGGACTTTCCCACTGCAGAAAACAGCTCTCCTTTATGCTAGTTTAGAGTTAAATATTACCCACCCAACTCTGAAACAGGCTGCAGATACCAGTCATTCAAGCAGCCTACACTATCAACTATTTTCCAACACGTATTCCCATGGAAAAATATTAAGAGCTCTCTCTATACAAACTCTATAAAAGGAGAGGAGTATTGCACATACTGAGAATACACTGGAGTGCACTGTCATCCTATGCACACATCCATGCTGAACTAAATCTGCAAGAAGCACTTTGTGCATTGTTTCATATGACACTTAAGTTCCAGAAAAGCCTGCATAAATGAAGACAATAGAAAGTCAAGCTAAAAGTTAGTCCTCCAAAGGACTGTGGTTTTCAAGGCTTTCTGCTACGCTTGTCAAAGAGCCAACAGTAGCTTTCTTTCTCATGCATATCTCAATATTAAAAAGAGTGTGATAATATTCTTCTTGGGGTCAAGTAAAACTTTTCTCTGTCACATAATGGGGAGCAAAGGCAAAGGTATGCTTTTAACATTTCACAGGCATGTTTGCACATATTAACACACACATGTCATAAGGTAATGCCTGTAATGAGATTAACCACTGTACATAGAACATACAAGCAGGTAACAGACAAGGGTTACAGCAGTAACAGAGAAGTTTTACTTCCATCTATCAGGTATTGAAATACCCCCAGAAACATGCTTCTCACATACCATCAGCAGTCAGATTACTTAGAGTACAACTGTATTTCACTTTGAACTGCAAAGCATGCTGTAGAACAGAAGAATAGGCTCACAGCACAGAATCTGCCTGTGAAAGAAGGGCCCTTACTTTAAGGATTACTCAGTCTTTGTAATGTGTCCCAAAGGATTCCCCCACATACAGCACAGATTTTAATTTCAGTCACTAAAATAGGAGAGTTAGTCTGTGAAGTTATTCCTGCTCTTAAAGACAGGAAAGATAGCTAGGAAATTGCAGTTTTGGAGATCCACTGAATATTTTCAGCTTTGGCAAAAGTCAGATTCGCTTCACTGGAGCGAGTGAGCAAGAAGATACAAAGGAGTGTTTCAGAGACAGCCAAAGACCCAGAACAAGAAAGTGAATCATCCTTCCTGTTTCATTTCTAGTTACATCTCTACTTCCTCTCCTCGCTATGGAAAAAAAAAAAAAAGAGTTAGAAGACCAGAAAGCAGCACGATGAGCCAAGCAGAAGAGTCAAGGCACTCGCCCTGGCTAACTGCAGTACCCCCGGAAGGAGGACGCCCCAGTTTTCAGATGCCACCACGGACCCCTTCAGAGATGGGGCAGTCTGACGCCTCTCCTGGGGACGGACCCGGGAATGCCTTAAGCAGGCTACCCAAATCCACCGGGATTTGGGGCGGGGGGATTGCAGGGGCGATGACGGAGGCCGCGAGGGCGGCACCGCGACGAGCCGCAGAGACGCCGCCGCAGCCCCCGCCCGCTCCGCCGGCAGGCGCCACCATATTGCGGAGTCATCCCCGCAGGGCGGGCGGGCGCCGAGCGCTCCCGCCCGCGGCCGACGACAGCCGGGCCGGAGCGCCGCGGGCGGCCGTACTCACCCGGGGAAGGAAGAGCCGCTGCCGCTACCCGAGCACCAGTGCCACCACCGTCACCGCCGACTGCGAAGGCCTGGCCTCGCCCCGCTATTTATGAGGTGCGGCCGCCGCCGGCCGCGCACCGCCCGCTCTCTCGCGAGAGTAGGGCGCGTGACCGCCGCCGCTAGGCGCGGGCGGACCGCGGGGAGGGGCGTGCCGGACGCGGGGCTGGAAGCGTGTTCTCCGCAATGCCGGTCAAGCGCCCGAACAGGAGGGTAGAGCTTCATCCAAATAATAATAAAAAAATCTTAGTAAAGGAAAC
This sequence comes from Bucorvus abyssinicus, assembly GCA_009769605.1. NCBI lineage: Eukaryota > Metazoa > Chordata > Aves > Bucerotiformes > Bucorvidae > Bucorvus > Bucorvus abyssinicus. Next base: position 35,982,392 of record CM020063.1, read on the forward strand.
TCTTGTTCAACTGATCTTTCAGGAGACCAGTTCCGAGGACTTTAATACAAACACAAGGACCAGAACAGTGGTCGATGCAGGCTTTCAGATGAGGTGTGTAGGCCCACAAGCGGCCTAGCCAGGAACAGATAGGTCACCAAAAAAATGCTCTCTCTCATCTCAAGCAAATCTTTCAGCTCATCTAGTTGAAAAAATGTGAGGCAAGAGATACGGCTGTGTTGGTCCTAATCACCAATCTTCCTTCACCAAGCCCCTCTTAACCAGGACTTAACCACCGTGGGTTGAACTGAAACCAGGTCAACTGACTGAGAGCACCACAGAGCTTCCCGTCCGTAAGTGAGCTTCCTGCTCAGAAAGGCAAAGAGCTTCCGGTCTTGTCCTCCAGCACCACGGGTTCAGTTCATCGTGCTCTCAGATAATCACCTCATCAGGTTTAAACACGACTTCGGTATGCTGTAACTTTTGTAACTCCAGAAGTGCTCTTCACTTTTAAACCTATAAACAAATGTAATGCACATCACAGAGATATCAAACTGACACGGAAAAATACTTGTGGGCAAGGCCCAAACACATATTTACAATTAAATTTGGACTTGGCTCGTTGTAGTGACAGATTGTCAGAAGGGAACAGTCTGACAAGAAAGATTCAGGCCTTAAGGGTAATCACATGCTACAAATACATATAAACAAATTCTGCTTGAGCTAGTTATTTTTGCACAAGTATTTTTCCTAAAGGAATTTTTAACTTCCTTCCCAGAAAACTTTAATAATTTTAATAGTTAAAATTGACAACCAACCACCTTATTTCTAAGCCACAGAATCCTTTATGCTGTTTCTGTTCCCTAAACAGAAGTTGGCCATACAGATTCTACTGCTTAAAACAAACAGACCTCTTTTGCAGCTCAATAATGTGACAGAACAACAAATTCCACCAGTACAGAGCAGTACAGTTAGAACTGTCATTATCTGCTCAGGACAGGGAAGAAGGTACTTTTCCTCATTGGACTGACCGCCAAAAAGAGCCTGAGGTCTACCTATAAGGAAGAGAAGACATCTTGCAAGGCCTTGGTAGCAAAACATGCAAGCCATCTATTCTTATTATTTACTTATTATGTATATTCACATGTTACAGTATTATAAAGTGTCTTTTGCTTACTGCTAGAGAGATTCTGGCCCTTGCTCCCACAGAAAGGTATCTTCCTGGCACGGGGAAGTGGGCATCTTTTTTTCCTGCCCATTTCAAGAAGACCTTCCCAGAATGGTCACTTATTTTGCTTCTGCAAAGAAATAATTTATCTATTCTTTTTCCAGAACAGAACTGATAGACTATTCTGGAATAAAAGAGGAATTTTCATTTCTCTGAACTGCTTTGTCATGCCTGTGTTAGAACACATACCAAACACTTCACAGGCACTCCACTGTTTTCCTTACAATGTTGTTACCTGAGACATCTGTTTGTTTCTCTTCACAATCATCTGGTTTCTCAAGCCTAAGACATTCAATGCACCCCTGACAACCACAAAATTAATTAACCCCTTTTGTTGGGGGTGTCTGTACTGGAAATTCTAGAGTATTCCAGACATTTTATTGTTAGTGTATATCACCATTATTTGTAGTACAGGAACACCTGCAGCTCAGGCAGCCCAGGGACACGCTCTGCCAGAATGCAATAATTAGAGATAGTATCAACCCCTCAACAGTCCTTGGCAGACTAAGAATTCAGATTCTAGATATGTTTTGCTTCACAACCGCGTCCCCTTCTGTACCTGATGAACTCAAAGGGGCTTATCCAAAATTCTGAAAAACTAGGAACTTGCCTTCTGGGAACGATGTCTTGGTAACCAGTCATGGGAAAGGAGGCGACCAAGGCTGAAGAAGAGGAAGGCAGGACAGCATCAAGTAAAGCAATAGGAACAGATAACACAAAAGCATGCCACACCAGCTATTGCTGAAAGAGGAAGGCAATAATAAGTATGTATACCCTACCTTTCTCTTCCATGGAGCAAAGGCAGATGTTTAAAGTCACAGAATATATCTAATGAAAGAAATTTCATTCTTTCAATCTGAGTAGCACATTATTCCATCTCAGTCCATTTAATTAACATTTTAGAACAGGAGTCAACTTACCTGTTCTTCAGAAAAAAAAAATCAAAAGGTATGAAATTACAGATCATGTGATAAACATATCAATCCTGTGGTATATCTCTTTTAAACTCATTGTAATACCCTCCATGACAGAGAATAGCTCAGGTTTCAGCCTGACAAGCTTTGTAACATATCTCTGCCAGTGATAGCAGCAATAGAAAGAATTCAGGTCCTCCAGCTTTTCTTGCAACCTTAGTTCAGCACAGAGGAGTGGCACTCGTCTTGCTACAGTGTCAGGGCCCGGTGTGGCTGGTGGCTTCCTCACAGGTGGGAGCCATGGGGGCTCCTTGTGGGGGCAGCAGCAGCGCTGCACCTGGGTCCCATCACTCCAGCCAGGAGCAGGGCAGCCAGGGGGGTGGTGGGGTGGTGGTGGGGTGGGCAACTGGGGGCAGTCCCAGCCCCAGACACTGGGAGCTTGGTGGTGATGGGGATGGGCTGAGGGCAGGCTGGGACATCAGTCTGGGGCCCAGAAGGGCTGAGGGGAGCTGGAGACTGGCCCTGCTGCCACATTGCTGGAGCAGGGGTGATGGCCCTGGGAGATGACATGGCAGGATGGGTGAGGCCCTGGGGGAGGCTGGGCAGGGCCAGTAAGCCCTGTGAGTGCCATCAGGACCCTGACAGACAGCTGGTTACAGGTTCTTTCACATCAGCTATGAACTTCATGAGACTAGGGTATCTGCTGTTCACTAACAAGGTGACAGAAAGGCCAAAGGGGAGAGCAGTGATAACATTTGTAGGAACATGAGTGAGCTGATACTATTCCTTTAGGAACAGCTACAGTCTAATACATCAAGCCAGACCTGACTAACAGCTAGATCACTAGTGTATTGGTAAGATCTGATACAAGGATCTTCACCTGGCCTCATAGATGGTGGATGGAGGGATATTGATATTGTGGGGAATCAAAAATGGGGGAATGAGAGCTCTCCCAACAGATTAAAGCTATTTTTATTTAAAAGTAGGCATGCTTACACATCAAGATAGCTAACCAAAGTTTTTCCTCAGTCTTTAGGATGACTGTTCAAAGCAATGAAGTGGTGACATGCTCTTAACCATGTTAGGAGAAACTATCCATGCTCTTGTCCTGCAAAACAGAGAGAACATAAGAGTGGCTCTTTGGAACTGTCAAGAAAGTATGTCCAGTTGCAGCCTTAAGAAGCTGGCAGGCTTTAAAGTACTGCCTCCAGCCACAGTTTGAGCCTGTGTGGTGAGCTAGAAGCACAAGAAAACTATGACATGCCTTCTGTACCTCAATTTCTTACTGGTAGCATTAGCACTGCAGTAGTTCTCAGCAGTCAGGATTGTGGTGGGGATGCATAGAAAAAGGTGTTCAGGGGCTGTGAAAGTTAGATGGTTCAGGGTCCATAACATAAAAAGTCAATTGATTATAATGGTTCCTCTGGCCTTAAAGATTTATTATATTCTGTTGAGGATTAGGGCTAGGCTGGCTGCTAGATGAAAGACAGAGGATCTCTATTAACTCCTCTCCTTTCCCAAAGGGGAAGAGAAAAGGAATAAGGGAGAGAGACTTAGGGATTGGAAAAGAAAATTAAAGCTACCTTAATGAAATTAACAATAAAATTAAATACATCTAATATATAGCAAACTAATAGTGAACCCCACCCCCCAGATGGCAACCACATCACCATCACCACTGATGCAAGTTGGCAAACACTAGGGAAGGCCCAGGCTGGACTCAGCAGCAGAGAGGAACTGGAAGCAGGAACTGGATTCCAGAACTGGATTCAGGGCTGCACAGACTGGGGTCAAAGGCAGATCAGAGAGAGTCCTCCTCAGACACTAGCCATTGAAGAAGAGAGCTTGACCCTTGGATCCCTCAGCTTTACATTGAATGTGATGGGTATGGGATGGAACACCTTGTTGGTCAGTGTAGGGTCACCTGTCCTGTCCGCTCCTCCCCGCAGGTGTGACCTCTAACTTACTGCACCCCCAGCATGGTACACAGGATTTAGCACAGCAGAAAGTAGAAGCAAGAGCTTTTCTGCACACCAGTCCCTGGTAGTGACTGTAAACATCAAGCGTTAGCACTTCTGGAAGCAGACACTGTCTGCAAAAATATGTCATTAACTTCAGAAAGTGAAGTCACTTAGAAGAGACTGAGTTGAAATAGAATTAATTATATTCTAACTCAAACCAGGACATACTCAAAGCACATTTTTCTTTTCCATGATTATAAAACTTGCTTTGTCATGTGAGATGCAATTGATTCTGCTGAACTGGGACTGTTAGCTGTGAAATAACACAAATGTCAAGGCTATCTTCTCTCAGTTCTCTCACTTTTCCCCTTTCTTTCCAATCCCACAGTAATCCATTTCTAGGCTTTGTAATTCTGCCTTGCACCATTCTGTCTTTAGACTTGCGACTGACTCCTTATCCACTTAAGGTGTCTGTCTTGGTTTTGGGGTAAAACTTTTGTATGTTCCTGTATGAAAAGCTTTCCTCTGGTCTTGGTTAATCACATCAGTAGTTTCCCCGCTGTGACTCACTTATTTTTTTCCTCTCCAGGAGAGTATATCAGATTTGTGAGACATGATCCTTCTTTTTTGGAGTCCACACTAATTATCTTTACAAAGAATACCATCCTTTTCCTGCTCTGCGTGAAAGTAAAGCACTCCCACCTTTTGATTCTAAGCAGCATGATCTGCAGTTTTTCTCTGTAACATGCTCCAATTCCTCTGGACTGTACTTGTCTTCCAATGTATCGTATCTTTTGTTAGCTGCCCAAAGGTCATTACCTCTTATCTCATCAGCTGTGACTGAGTTAACCTGACGTGATTCAAAAAGGAGGAATTGGGTAAAAGGTAGTTCTCTGAACGCTTGAAGATAGGCAAAGGCAAGCAAAAGGACTATCAGATACAGGCAGTCAGGTGCTATGGCAGTGAGTATGAACCACCTGCACAACAGATGTGACATGTTTAATTAGGACAGAAAAAGAGGGAAAGGGACCAATTCATGCTGACTTGAGAGGGACAGGGAGTCAATTATACATATCCTCCTACTATACAGGAAATATTTATTTATTTGGTTACCATTGTCTATAAACCTGCAGGATGTCTTGAGAAGGCTAGGCAGCATTATGGAAGGCCAGTTGTTATGGTAACATGCAGCACCTTCAGAAAGATCACAGCAGCCCTTCATGCCTCCTGTGCCATGAGTTATAACTCCTGGCAGCCCACATATAGCCCTGTAGTTTTCAGGCTTTACATAGTCAAACAAACTAGATGTGGCCATGACAGAAGTTATTGATAAGGCAGTCTATTTTAAAAGACTATTTACTTCATAATGCCATATCAGCACAAAGAAAAACTAATATCCTAGGTATTTGGCAATTATCTAGGTACCATCGGTTAAAAAAATAGAGCAAGTTTTGTATTGATTTTAACATGATGCTGTAATGGTTTAATTGTATTGCGTTAATACCCAGAAGATGCAGTTATGGGTAAGAATTTTGTCATGGTAGATGCAACACAAACACAGGAAAAAAATATTCAGGCCTGGTTCTAGAACTAAGAAACAGATTTATTATTGCTAGCTGATAAAGGACAGCAAATTACAAGGATTTAAACTATGCCAATATCATATTCAATGCAACTGAGAGCAGAGACACCATAAGCCACCAACTGAGGTGTCTATGAGGACATATCTGAAGCCATAGTTTATAGCTGCCTAAAAGCTGCAACAGAAACTGTTCTGGCCCAGACCGTGACCCAGAGAATCATGTACCAGCCTGAACTTAGACCCTCCTCATCACTAAGGGCCTGCCTTGCAATCACTTTTTACCTCATAGGGCCTAATTCTAACTCTGAATTGCTGACTGGCATTCCTGGCTTCACCTTGAACTTTCCTGATGTCCTGGGCTCTGGGCTAACTCTGGCTGTTGTTTCTGGTGTTGTGGTTTAACCCTATCAAGCAGCTCAACATCACACAGCCATTTTCTCACTCCCTTCTAGTTGTATCAGGGAGAGAATCAAAATGGTAAAAGAAAACTCATTAGTTGAGATAAAGAGAGTTTAAAGTAAAAGCTGTGCATAAAAGCAAAGCAAAAATAAGGAAGGAATGCATTACTTCCTATGGGCAGGCAGCCATTACCAGGAAAGTGGGGCTTCATCACACATAAGGGTTACTTGGGAAGACAAACACTGTAAGTCCAAAAGGTCCCCCTTCCTCCTTCTTTCCTCAGCTTCTATTGCCAAACATGATGTCATATGTTATGGGATACCGCATTGATCAGCTGGGGTCAGGTGTCCCAGCCATGTGCCCTTCCAACTTCTTGCCCACCCCCAGTCTACTCACTGGTGGGGCGGTGTGAGAAACAGAAAAGGCTTTGATGCTATATATGCACTGCTTAGCAATAACTAAATCCTCAGTGTACTGGCAATTGGTCACAAATCCAAGACATAGCACCATAGACCTACTATGAAGAAAATTAACTCTATCCTAGCCAAAGCCAGCACACCTGAGCAGATCCTAGTCATCTTTCTCGGAGGCTGTTAGACACGTCTGTGGCTAGCAAGCTTTTGGGATCTCCCTCAGCTCCCAACTCTCCTCCCTTAGGGAGTAGCTAGCCTGTGCTGCACAGTGACAGTTAGTTCAGGCCTTCTTGAGTTCTCAGCTCAGACAGACAAACCTCTGGGAGGTTTGCACTCACAGTACTTACATTTACTAAGGGATAATATTTTTCTGCTTTCTGCTTTACAGGATAAATGATTAAACAGAGTTCTTGCTAATTTTGTATATAGTAATATACATATACATGTAAGTGTGTGGCATTTGTTTTGTTGTTTGAAGCAGTCATACTGCTAGGTATCCTAGGAGAAAATTGCACCTGTTAACATGCCTAACAGAACAGTGACTGTCCAGACCCAGCAAACTAGGAGCTTAGAAACCAGAATTAAGTCTGCTTATAGAAAACTGCTGTCCAAAAAGGGGAACTACACCAGTCTAACAGGTACACGTGATACATATGCCTTGGTCTGCAGGCCAATAGCAGTTTCAAGTCAGCCAGGGCAGCTGATTGGAGTTGGCTCACAGGTGTATCCTACACCATAAACTTCAGGCTCATCATAACGGGAGAAGTTTGCTGAGGAGAAGGATATGGGCTAATTGTAGATATTCTCTTTGGTGAGAATATAATTCTACCAAATTTTGTTCTATGTTGCATGATAACAGTGGTCTACAGGGAAGACAACTTTTTTTTTTTTTTTCACAAATGCTGACAGAAGAGATTGTTTTCCTTTACTAAGGGTTAACAGAGTTTCAGAACAAGCAGTTGAGCTACTTGTGTGAATTATCCATTAACCCACATGAGGCAATGTGAGAGGAGTTAATGTTATTTAAGCTATCTGAAATAGCCAAGTTTATTTTGATGAACATGGATTGGGGAGTGTTACACAATTGGCTCACTTGGCAGATCTGATATAGCATTGACATGTCATGTGGCACAGCAGATAGAGATAGATAGAGCAGACAGAGAACAGGTTGGGGTAGCAATTTGTTCTTCACTTCTTTGTATCATTTTGTCTTGGCCTTTAATCTGTTTGCTGGGGCATCAGAGAAATATGAACTTGCTGGTTTCATTGACTAAAATGCCTTTCAGCTCATCTTCAGTGAATTTTGTACAGGTTTCAGAATACTGGGTCACAATATCGTGAAATAAATATGGTTGCTCCTCTCCATAACAAATGGGGCATTAGTAGTTGATCCATGAACTATGTGTGAACTTGATATGAGTGGATACATTAAGATGGGTAATTGCTGAGCTATAGAAAAAAAAAAAATTGTGAAGGTTCATGACTGATAGAATTCTGCCTTGGTGGTATAGACTGCCTAAATAGTGGAATAATGGTGAGAAAGAAGACCAGTTTCTTTAAACCTTCGGAATACGCTTAACAAAATATAGCATAAGAGATGAACTTCTTCCACTTTCAGAAATTCAACGAAGCTTATGGTGATGCTATTTTTTATTCTGCTGTAAGTGCATTTTCTTCTCCTTCTGGGCTCCATTTCAGTTGCTGTTACAGGCTTGGACTGTCAGGGACTTGCTGATGTCTATATTGCTGTTGCTTTTAGGACCTGGCAAGGAACAACCTTCAACATTTATCTGTTTTACTAGCTTTCCTTGAACTTCAGGGGATAGAACATTGAGAAACATCCTCCCACAGCCTAATGGAAGTTGCTTGTTTTCTGCCTTGAACCTGTCTTAGTGAGCTTAGCTGATCTTGCCAGAAGTAAATTAAGAAATACTCCCAGGAAGACCTTTGCCAATAAATCTAAGGAAAAAGTAACTTCATATACCAAGAGGAAGACAAGAAGCTTGGGAAAATAACCTCTTCTATTTACAAAGGTGGATCTTGAAGAGAAGATGCTGGCTAAAAATCTCTTAGTCTTCTCTAAAGGAAAAAAAGTATTCTTAAATTAGCCTACTGCATGTACAGTCAGTGAAGGTATAGGTTCCACACAAGCTAACAGATTAAGTACCAGGCTTCCCACCAATACGAAACCTACAAACACTTTTCCTTCATGAAGATTTTTATTTCATTAGTTCAGATGAAGAATACTTTCTTGTTCAGATTAAGAAACCTTTTCCCCCCTCCTGCAGCAAAGACAAAGCTATAAGAGTGCTAGATTGGATACAGATGTCTCTAAACTAGGAGAAGCTTTTCCACCGATTTCAGTAGACATTGATTCAGCTCCTACACACAGACTTATTCAGATGGTTTCTGTAGATGATATAAGGCCTGTTGTGAAAAGTTAAAAAACAAAAATGTGAACTCAGGAATGACCAGTAGGTAAAAAAAATAAATGTTATGAACAAAGCTCTGTAACTCACCACCTACCACTATAGAAGTCCTTTACAATATAATCAAGATGGTTCTAATGCCAAGAACAGCAACATTTCAGTACAGGTACTGTAAGTCTGTCTGAAGGCTATCCATGGATATCTTCACACATGGAAGTTTTGAGTGTAATAGAATGACCATGGCAGCATCATTCACAAGCATATTAAAGTACTTAAAAATTGAACAGTACCTTATTCAAGCCCCAAGATGAAACAGCCATTCCAAAATGGCTCTTCTGCAGTTCACTACCCCTCTTTAACCCCAGAAGAGCACAGATGTTTGGATTGTATTCTGCGGGCAAGACTTCAATCAAAGAGAAATTTAGGAATTGGGGACTATTAAATACTGGATTAAAACGTCAAAGTAGAACTTAAAATCCTTGCCAAAACAGCTGTTGTTTACTGCCTCTTAACAAACCAGATGACTTAAGAAAACATGTTTTAACAAGCAGATTTCAGTATTCCTGTGACAGACATTTCAGGCAGCTCTAAGTCTGCACTCCAGCTGCACTGTTATATCCCTTGGCAGCTTGCGTGCTCTGTTATTTATGCAGACCTATTACTCCTAATGCGCATAGCCAGGAAATTCCATGGGAGAAAAGGGAAACAAGATGGATGAGCCTCACAGTGCTTAAACAGATCATTTTACAGTAAGCGTAAGTAACTCTTGGATGAATCTTGTTTCTCCGGTCAGGAGAACTCATTGACAAGTTGCCTGTGGTTGGTAAGCCTAAGATTCAACCCTGTTGGCTCTCAGTTGTCCCCTTACTCCTCCTCCTCTTTTCAGCCACTCCTGTTCCATCTGAGATGCTATCAAAGACAATAATCTGGTTTATAAAGTCTTTTCTTCTTTGGCTTCTTGATGTTCCTGAGCCTCTGCTATGAATTTGTTGGGCAGACATATCTCTGTAAGATTATAGATCAAAACTTCCCCAGAGACTGAAGGTCACTGAGCACACATCATATTTATTTATTAATAACAAAGTGAACTCAACATTTTAATTTTACAGTTGGGAAAATTAAAGCACTAAGAGCTAGCACTAAGAGCTTCTAAGGCAGCCTGATACTGTATGTCTGTCTTAGGCATGCCTTTCAGAGGTGTTGAGTATCTGGAAACTCTAGTTAGGGGTAAGGAAAAGTTTGCCCTTGTGCAAAGTCACGTTAGCTACCTGCTCAGACTTTCCGGTTTGAAAAAGGACAACTTTAACTTGTAAAGCACACTAGGATATTAATCTAAACACAGTTACATTAGCATTGTTGGTTTAAGTTGACTTTACTGCTGTTTCTGAACACTGTGGGTGAAAGGGACTCTTTCTGAATATGAGATAAGCATTCAGAAGTAAATAACCAATTAAACCTTACAGCATCCCTGTGAAGTAACTAGTTCCAAATTCTGTAAGTTAGGGTGGGTGAAAACAGATGGACTCCAGTTCCACAGCCTTATGTTCCGGTCTGACTGGGAGACAAGCACCTGCAGTCTGGAAGCCATGTATGATTGTTAGTGAAATGGGATGCCTAAGCTCTGCCTCCCAATGCTTGGCCTCTCAATAGAGCTGGTGAAGTTGAGAGGAATGGCATGCTCTCATAGTGATAAAAACTCCTGGATCACCAGTTTTGTGGTTAGCCAGTATGAAGTCAAGGGGGAGGCCCTCTGCATGACCACTGGATTTTGAACCTTGATCTGCTGATTGTCAATCCCCTGCATCACTTACCAGAATACTCCATCTTGTGTACACGTGGAATAATTCTGGCATATTGTGCCTGCTCTGCACAGTACAGTTCAGCAAGGATCTAATAACCTGTTTTAATAGTAGTGTTTGAGTTAGCAAGTTGGTGAACTTTGTACTACATTGTTATAGACTGTGGCAAAGTAGCCAAAGGGATTTTAACCAGAATAGTTAACAGTTACATGCACTAGTTCCACACCAGTAGCTTATATTCAAAGCCAATATTTTGTCAAAAGGACACTGTCTGCTGCTTCCTGGGGACACTAACATGCCTCTAAGAGAAATCCATTTGACCTTGTTTAGGAAAGAAGCCACAAAGATGGGGAGCTTGGGGAAGCCTTGGAGTAGCAAGGAAGGACATGTGTGAAGGAGCAGGAGCAAGGCTGCAGTGGAAACCAAATTGGGTTCCAAAAGAAGAACATTTCCCACACTGTCAGACCAGAGACTTGATTCTGTCTCCAAAGGCTTTTGAAGCAAGATCTTTTGCAGCTAAGTCAGCATAGAATCCCTGAAGTCAGTAATGCTAAAACAATTTACAGTAGCTGTCTGTCTGGCCTTGTTTTCTCTTTCTCTATCAAGTAAAAGGAAATGTATGAAGAGAAAGTTTGCATGTTTTGTAGTGCACACCTCCTAGATTTCATTGTAATGTTGTCTACATTTAACCTGTATCCAGGGCTAAACTATAGCAGTCACCCTGTCACCCAATGACACAAACACACACCCATCCCCTCGGGAATTGATAAAAGGAGAGGAGGCCCACAGGTTCAAATGAAGGCAGATTTATTGAAACAGCAAAACTAGTACCAAACACCAATGTAAAAAGTATGCAAAGTTGTACTCAGCCCAGCAAATTTATGGTGATCACAACAGAAGGATGGCAGTCCTTCAGCGCAGGAGAAGGAGCAGCATCAGAAAGAGCCCAAGCAGATGGCCTCCCCTCTCCTCAGCAAAATTCTCCCTTTAAGATGAGCTTATGGTATGGGATACACCTGAGAGCCAGCTCAGGTCAGCTGCCCTGGCTGACTTTAAACTGCTACTGGCCTGCAGACCATGCAGACCATGATTCTGCTCCAGAAAAACCAGGACAGTCACAATCAGGTTTTATTGCAGGTATGGTTTTAGCTCAGTCAGCTTAGCCTGTTCTAGCTATACTGCCATTAAAAATAAAAAAATTTAAAATGCATATAATGTAAACTTAAAACCCATTCCTTTACTACTGCTTACACTTAAAACACAGGGTTTTTTTCCTTAACTTTCTTCAGAACTATTCAGCTAATTCTTAAGTCCTCTTCTCCTGTGGAACCACTTTTTCATTATGTGAAGTAATGGTGAGTCAGTGAGTCAGCAGACACCAAGCTTCCTGAGTGAAGTCAGCACATCCTCTGTTGAGCAATATGGTAGGATGTGTCAGACAAAGATTGTCAGACTGCTATATATATTTACCGTGGCTGCCTCATACTTTATCTTTCACCCTTTCCCTAGTTTCTCTCCTTTTCTACTTTCCTAGTCTTTTGTATCAAAATCAACACTCTTGATTTAAAAAATAAGGAAAGGAAACAGATTCACAAATTAGGGTATCTTCCCCCATATAATTTTTTATTTGATCAGCCCTTTGATCAGTAACTACATTTACATAAATACTAAGGGCAGAACTAGTCAGGTAGCAGAAATACAGTAATTTATTCCACTAAAAAATTAATGTCAGTACCTAATTTTTTGCTAAATTCCTTCAGTGGAGCCTACTTAAAGCTCTCTTTCTGATAAAGCTTGAAGATTATGGAGCTTCTGGCAGAAAACAAATATCATGTCTTCCCTTATGGGCATGCAATGTTTCTCAGAACGGCTGCAACTAAGAAAAGCAAATTAAAAAACCCTGAGCTCTGTGCTATTGTTTCATAAGAACTTTCAAATTTTGGAACCACTAACAGTGACATCTGTAAATGTCATTCCAAAGGAAAAATATTAACTTTCCAAACCCACAATGGTCTTCTCAAAACATAGTGTACACTATTTAGAGCAACAAATATCCTCATGGAAATTACAGTAATTACTTAGTGTTATTAAGCATACTCAGAATGATTTTGCACTGTTAATTCATAAAGTATACAAGTATTTATTTAGGGATGGAAGAGCATTTTTTCTTAAAGAGCCACTCTACTTCTGCCTAATCCTCAGACTTAAATACATTAAAAAACTTGTTGGCAAAATTCTTAACTTCACTCAGCTTTGGATTATACTCCAAGTGATCTGTCTAATATCCCTCAAGGAGCAGACAGATTCCAACAGTATTGCATGAATAAAGCATTGTGCTATAAAACAGCTGTCATTTGAAAGCTAAGAACACCATTTTAAACCATGAAAGTACATCTAATTTAATATTTTTAATTCAAAGGCTCTGTTCCCCCAGGTAAAACAGCCTTGCAGTCTTGTGTTTGCTTTTGTCGAATGACTGAACTTTCATATCCCTCTTTCAAAACGCAGCCCTTATGAACACACTGAAATTGCCCGAGTCTGTTGGCTTCCAGGCAAGCTCTCATGCTGCCTGTATTTGAATAAAAAATGAGTAGACATGACATATGGACTGTTAGAATGAATAAGTATACAATTCATAAGGCTACTAATCTCTTCCTTTAGCTTTAGCAGCGTTTCAGCATTTTGCTTCCAATACTCTAACCCAGTACAGATCTTCCTAGCTTTTCTCACAAAGCTTCAATCAAAGTACATAAATAACTTAAAATGAGTAAATTTCTTTTCTTGCTCTTTGACATGGATTATTGTGTGGGAATCTATTTTAATTGGTTCAGAACAGTATCTAAGTTCTAGCTCCACCCATGTGGTACTAAAATTCTGTACATATCCACATGTTTCTTATCAGTTTCAGGGAAGCATGGAAACTTTTGTAGCTGTTTAATGTTCCACAGTGTAATGAGCTATTCATAAAATAACTATTTAAAATTCTTGAATTTTTTAAGGAAACTAATGTTTCTTTTTATGTAAGAAGAAAGGTACAGTATTGTGAGTGGTAAACAATTTTCAGATAATGTCACCTACTTCTTAAAATGTTAGGTACCTCATACAATATGCTTATTCATTTGTTCTACATGGTCACAAGCTCTTATGTTAAGTATATTATTTCCTTGAACTTTCATGTAAAAGTTACTTCTGCACAGCTTTGTGATTTTAAGAATAATTTCAATTATTTACTTAGGAAAACCAATTTCCTATTTCTTTTTAATGACACCTTAAATATAACTATTAGCAAACTAATATTTTGGTAGTTTCCAGATATTGTTTGATATCATCTTGAAACTGATTTTGTGACAACATTAGAAAGAATATATTTTGGTCACATGGACTTCGTGATATTGTCTCTCCTTTGCCAGCAACTATGGAAGTTACAAGAAATTATGACTTTTGTTTCATTACAGCTCCCACTGTTATTAATAAAGAGTTTACTGCAGATATCAATTAATGTATGTCTTTTGAGGAAAAAAAATAATGAAGCCAAGGTAGTGAAAATGCACCCAGCCTTCTTTGTAATATTTGTATGTGGATTACTAAATACAAGCTTATCATGGCTAACTCATTTTTTTCCTCTTATGTTAGTAGGTTGTATGGTATATTATCTGCACTGAAAAGCATGCTGCACATTCTGATCATGCCTGTTCTGCAAGATGTATACAAATACCAGTAAGAAGTCTAACAGGCAATATGATTTTTGTGATAATACTAATAACTGTAGGTAGCTATTGACTTATTTCTACCCACCATGCATTCCACTTCATAGAATCACGGAAGCACTGAGGCTGCAAGACCCTTTGAGAGGTCTCTAGACCCATTCCCTGCTCAGAGCAGGGTCAGCTACAACAAATTGCCAAGGACTGTATCCAGGTGAGTTCTGAATATTTCCAAGGGTGGACAGTCCACAATTCTGGGCAACCTGTGCCAGTGTTTAAGCACCATCACTAAACTAAAAAAAATTTTTTACTATGTTTAAGTGCAATTTCCTGTATTTCAGATTGTGCTCATTGTCTCACATCATCTCCTTGCACCCTTCATCAAGTGTTTATATTTCTCTTCTCAAGGCTTAATCTCAGCTCTCTCAGCCTCCCCTTGTATCACAGATGCTCCAAGCCCTTCATCATATTTTTGGCTCTTCACTGGACTCACTCCAGGATGCCGTGTCTCTGGGCACAGAACCCAGGCATGTAGCACAAGCACTGAGAAGAAGGGAAGGGTCATCTTCTTCAACCTGCTGTCAATACTCTGCCTAGCGCAGCCCATGACACCATTGGCTTGCTCAGCTTCAAGGGCAACGCTGCTGACTCATGGTTACCTTGGGGTCTACCTAGACCCCCAGAGCTTTTTCTGCCAAACTGTTCTACAGCTGGTCATTCCCCAGCATATCATGGGGCATAGAGTTATTCCCAGACACAGAGCTTGACACTTCCCTTTGTTGAACTTCATGAAGTTCTTATCAGCCCATTCCTTCAGCCAGCTGAGATCTTTATGTAACAGCACAGCCTTGATGTGTACATTTAAGAGCATGCACCCTGGAGTTCCAAAAGTAAATGAAAATTATCTGAGTGGGCATGTCCCTTAAAAGAAATGGTTCTGCCTTCTCCTTGCCATTGACTTTTTGTTCTCGTCTCTACCTCTGCACTAGCTTGCTCTCTTACACTGGCAAAACAATATGGATAGTCCCTCCAAAGGTAACGCCTCCTAATTATTTCCATGGAAACTACAACAGATACAAAGAGCACAACAACACTATTCAATAGAGCAAATTCTCAGCTACAAAACACTGCTTTTTGACACAGTCCCCACCACTGGCTGTGCATTTTCACCAGCGATGAACAAGCGCCTGCATGCCGCGCTCGTTTAAAAATCTGCACCAGTGGAGGGGACCCACCGCCACTGTCGCCACGGCTGGAATGCACCTCCCACCACCTCACTGTGCTGACACCCACGATTTGGTCTCCATAAACGCTCAGCAGTGTGGATGGATGTCAGTGGGTCCAATTCTTTCTGCATGGGAGAATTCAGTGATACCCCGTTGCTTCATACACATGTCCATGTCAGACACCATGTTGTCAGAGTGTCCCTCTGCTGCCGTCTGTCACACGGCAACAAAATGTAATGGGATATTGGTGGGAAGGTTCAACCTCTACAGCCAGACCACCAACGTCCACCTCTGACATTGTGGACCAACGTAATAAAATAGGAGGCATTGCTTTTGGAGGGGCCCTCATAATTTACATAATTAATTATTATGTTTCTAAATGAAACATTACTCTCAGCTTAAAATCATCATGACCTGTACAAAGACCTGTGCTGACACTAGGGATCAAGGCAGTTGGGACAGAAGGAAGCTACAGGAAATAAAAATAATGGTATCCACTGCAGATAGTGTATCCACAGACTACGAGATCCAGTTCAGCAAAGCTTTTGGGGAGTCAACAGCATAACTGATGCATCAAACAAAGTGCAATATTTGGGTTTATATAAAAAAGATGTGCTACGCACAAGAAGAATGTCAGTACTGTACACAGAGTTACATAACAGGGACAATGATTTCAGTACGCTGCAACCTATTTGTTGATTAGTGGCAAGACTGGTATATATGTATATGAAATATTATATGAAATATAATTGCACTGACCAGCCCTGTAACCATGACTTTCTGTGTTTTTCTTCTGAAACCTCGTTCTACAGGGAACTAGGGGTTTAGCTGGTTTTGTTCAAGATCTGCTCTAATCGATGAAACTGTGCAACCATGCATGAGACTATGGGGAGAACAGCTGTAGGGAGAAAGAGCTGTGAGAAGCATCATCTAGTGTCTCCACCCATTCATCATCTGTCCGTTGGCTCAGGAACAGGATTTAAACTTAGCCTCTTGCTTTTACCTAATAAAGGCATGATATAATTGTGGTCTGTAACACAGAAATCGATTTCAGTCTCTGAAGTTTCCTGAGACTGGCTTATATAAAAAGCCCATCCTCTATCAGGGTAACTGAAACCACATCATAACCAAATAGAAGTGAGGATAACTTTATGGAAATAAATGACATAAACCTTTCCATTTATAGGATTTTTGGCTCCATCTAATGGTTAGAAAGGAAAAGAATTTCCTGTCCACCTCCTATTTGCTATATATAATCACTATTTGAAGACATAACTGAATAGGGTGCATCAAAGCAATACATATTATATCAAAATAACATTATGAGTAGGACTCTACAGCAACAATAACCATGAATCACCAGCAACTTTACCACATACAATCAACAGTTAATGAACATTTGCTATTCTTGTAGCTACATCAGAGTTTAGCATGGCAGTTTCCAAAGGGCAAAGCATGCTGACTGTTACTGCATTTGTACATTAAAACATAGGAAAGATCCTTAGTAGACAAAGATAGATAGCACTTGAGGGAACTACATGAATTTATATTGGTGAAGATCTGGTCATTATGTTCTGCTTTAACTGCTGAAGCTTTGTTCTGTATTGTACCATTTATTTGTGTATCATGCATTCTCTGGATAAAAACAAAGTACTTCACGCATGCCACTCAAAGATTAATGTAATAACTCATTAGGTATTTGCAGGTGTTTTTTTTCCCCAGGCATTAACTTGGAGCATTGAACATCAGGCCAAGTCACTGACATATTGTAGATCTTTTTCTTTACACAAATTCTGTATTTACTCCAAAGCATGTAATGAAAACCATCTTTCCTTTAAGTTTTGAGAAAGGCAATGGGAAGGTATCCAGGGCTGCATAAGCTGAATTCTTATAGCAAGTAATTAATTTTGAATATTCTTGTGAACATTGCAATATGTAAGCTAAAAAATTTTCTCCCGAAGTGCCATAAATTACTAAGGAAGGTTTGAAATACTTAATCTTTTTTTAAAAAATAATGCTATTCTTACATATAAAATACCTGAATCCTATCTTTACTAAGATTTACAGAATACCTTCAATAGTGGTAGATCTGTATGGAAAACCTTTTAGTATTACAGTAGCTTCTACCCTGTAATGTGCTCCTGGCTCCAGATACTAAGTCACGAATAATGGGCAGATCTGCTCTTAGTTACAAATTTTCTATGAAGGACCTGAATACATCTGAAATGTGATTTGACTTTTTAGCTCCAGGGAGGGGTAATTCTGTTCCAGACTGTATGCAAAAGTAGGTAACCTCTGCACGTTTCTCTGCTTGGTAATTTGGTGGGAGATGAACATAGGTGACACAATTAAGATCGCTCTCACTCTGCTATCTAGCAAGAGAATATCAAGTGCTATCTAATAACAGAATATAAAGAACGACAAATAACATACTACAAAATACTTCAAAAGGCATTTTATATCCTATTCAGTTAAATAGGATTATGTCTTAATGTTCATTCTAGCTGCAAACACCACTACTTAATTTCTTTGGGAATTCATGTGTACTTTCTATTTATAAGCAGGAAAAAAAAAACAACCCCAAGAGTAGAAAACAGGCATTGAATAGACAAGAGAAAATAGAAGACCCTAGAAATAGATTAATATGTGCTGAAAGAAAGACTTCTAATAAGCTGAGAAAATATAGAAAATAATGTTTTAAAAATTCTTAGTTTGTTCAGAGTTAAGAAGAAAGCTTGCTGTACCTAAATCTTAGCTTCTCCAACTAACTTTTTTCTAGAATGCAGCATCATTAACATCACTTTAAAGATAGGCTGTTCTGCAAAATTTGGAAATACATGAAAGTACGGAATATACAATACTAGTTTCTCATTAAGACTTGGTGATCCAGATTCTAATCACACTAAAGCTCCTTCATGTCTTTTTTAACAGTATGAACAAACTTTCTAGAGTTTTGCAAATAGGAAAACACACTGCTTTGGAAAGATATGTATTTTAGTGTATGAATAAGTAAGTTTAGACTTCAGACTACAGTACAGAGGAATTCTGAAATTGATTAAGATAACTGTGGATGTAAACTGTTCATATATGCTCATAATATAAAACACTAAAGGAACAGCTTCTGCTGATGTACAACAGTATCCAATTATGAACCTAGAAAGCTCTTTATCAAATATTAATCAATCCATCATTTTAAACATACTCAAAATAACAAAAATGAGTGTACAATTAATGTTTTATACCTTTCATGTTTTGGAAGTGCTGGAGAATATTAGATTTATATAACATTTGAGCTCTCATCACACATACAGTAAAAAGAACACATGAATATCACCGTACTGCAATTAGTACCTTAGAAGTTATATATCCAGAGAATGTCATAGAGCATGTGACATCAGTCCATGCTCTCAGTTAAATCTATTTAACTCTAAGCCTGTTGTGCTTGGGCAACACATAAGCGAGGCTGACTACCTTATCAGGCAACTATTTTGAACTAATTCATATCGGTGTTTTTCACCCAGTGCTAATCATACACTTATTCTTGCTATTACTAATTTTATTCATAAAATAACACCTGCTTTTGGACAATTCAAGGAAAATCTGTTGTGTGCATGTGTTTGGATTATCTCAGATCAAAATAGTCTTCACAGGACTTCCAATATTTCATGTATAAAGCCACATAACAGTTAAATGAAGTCTGAAAACATTGTTTTAGCCGAGAAATATTTGAGTCCTATGTTTTCCAGTTAGTCAATAGTAATCTAAAATTATGACAATACTTTGCACTTTTGATGTTGTTTTATGCTGGTATCTCACAATTTTTACAGAAAATATAAATTATACAATATTATGATTAGCATAGAAATATTATGGAATTTATACAAGTTAGTTTAAAAGCCATGGGGAAGAAGTAGAAATACAGTGTCGGTGTGTATTTCTTGTGATTTTTGATGTGCTCTGCCTACTAGATTTTGCTGTTCTCTGGAAAGATATACAGGAACAGCATGCATGTGGAACATACATGCACATTTTACTGCCGAATAGCACTGACTTGATCTTACACCTAGGCTGTCTCTTAGTTATGTGATATGTAACAAAACTGGAAAAGAAGTGGAAAACTGTAGTAAAGATCCGTGAAAAAGTACAATGAGCAGTTACTCTTCTGAAAAGCACTGAGAGAAATACATGAAGCAAAGAGAACACAAACTTCAAAGGTCATGACTGAAGCCACCGCCCATGGTAAACTTCAGAGAACTTTATTTATTTACTCCTGAAAGATGAAAGGCTGAGTCAGTCCTGAGCCAATGACATAAACCTTGGATAGGGAGATATCCTACCTCATTCCTCACTCATCTGATGCCAGAAATGTGTTACAAGGTCATTCCTCTCAGCTTTTCAAGCAGGAGTTACAAAACTTGAACAGACAGAATTCTGGGAATGCTGCAGTCTTTTGTGTTCAAATGAAAACACCATTAGCTGAGAAAATAAAAGGGCTAGGCAGCATTTATCTAGCTAACTGTTTACCTGTACAGCCCTGAAAGAGTATCACTTCTGTACTCTAGGACTCTCCAACAGGAGAAAATATTCTACCTACAAACCAGTTTCTGTACCCAGTCTATTCTCACAACTGACTTCCCACACTTTTCCCTGAAAAGCACTTAATAAATGAAAAAAAGAACTGCGCAACAAAAAAAACCCCGAACACATACATACCCATTTGTTGTATATGCTCTGGAACATAGGACCAAACTCCATTATTTGCACTGATTATTTTTCCCCTTGAAGGAAAGGTCTCAGGTAAATGCTTCCAGGATTAAAATTGTAACAGTGGACTTAGCTGCTAAGTCAACTTAGCGTCTTTACCCCAAATGTAAATCATGACTTTTTTTATAGAAGTCTGAACTGTCTGGGTGAGGCAGCTCTACCTGCTGTCCCACACTTCCAATAGAACTTACCTGCTTCTACAGTAACTACACTTGCCATGAGTATGTATTTGCTTTCCAGAGTCACTTTCTGAAGGACTTTTTAAGATGACTTACTAGCTTAGGAAAGGAATGCCTTTGCTGATGCCTTTCGATAGCAAAATCATTTGTGAAGCCACAAGAAAAACAAACCTGTGCTTTTTTGCCCTTTTTTTTTTTTTAATTTGTTAGTTGCCTGGCTTTACTCTCTCCACAAAAATATGAACTGTCTTGCCATCATAAAAGAGATAAGAAGGGAACTAAGAACTAGGCACCAGGATGTAAAGGAGGCCTCCTACATTGGCTTGAAGTGTTTCTGGAGTTGCAGCCTGAGTTAATGGGTCTCAGATTGCATTAAGACATCTGTCTCTGCAGACATACTAAACCCAGTCTTCATTAGGATGTAGCCAAAGACCCTAGCACAAGAACTGCTTGATTGGAAGGTCTCCCCCCTTATATATCCTCACAGAGTGGGATGGTTGAGGACACATGGCTATCTCTGAGATTAGATAATAGGGGGTAACAGGAAAGAAGTGGCTAGAAGACGGGTAGAGTCAGAGAGAGAAAAAGTAGTAAGAAAGCTACAGATAAGCAGCAGAGGCTTGTGGCTAACTCTCAGAGAGAAAGCCCCCACTCCCAATGAGGAGTACCTGATACCATGCAGCTCCCAGAAGCCTGGGTTCATACTTGAAACCCTTACAACAGGTCTAGTTCCCAGCCACCTACCCGCTCCCTTCTCAGAAAGCAATTTCCATTTCCCTAGTGTAAGAATTACTGCTCCTCTAACTGTTAAAAGAAAACAGAAATATAATTATAATGTTGATGTTTACTTGCCTCCATTTCCTTTTCTGTTTTGTTCTCAGAGTACGCCCATTTCCAACAGTATCTGTAAGACTTAACGTGTAATATACTATTAATAATGACAATATACTATTAATAATTCTCTTTCATGGGCACCCCCTTGCCGTGGGGAAAGAGCTTGCGTGCCCTTGTGAAGTTGAGAGCTATGCTGGTGGTGGCATATGCCTCCGGTAGGGTCTCCCAAGCCTGACAGGTCTCAACTGAAGGGTCAGACACAGTGTGTCCATGGGCAGGATGGGCTCACTAGCCTTCGGGCAACCATCCTAGGAGAAGGACACCTCTAACTCCAAACCCGGGCAGATGGAGCTCGTTTAGCCCTGTAAGGCCATCCATCTAAGAGAAGGATACTCTAACCAAACCTACGACCTGAGGACTTCGCTGTCACCGTCCAAGCTCGCTAGGCCCTGGCAGATGAACCTCAGGTGTAAAGGGTGGGGCCAGTCTCGCGCACGCTGCGCCTCACCTAAAAAATCCACCGCGCAGGCTTGAAGGGTGTACTCACGTTTGCAAAGCCCTGTAGCGACAGGCAAGGGACGAAACGGCAGGTGGAAAGATGTCACTGGAAGCCGCAGACCCAACCCTGCATGCAGGCGGTTCAGGACATTGGTCGCTTGAGACTGACCCGGGAGATGACAGTCTCGTTCGGCAGCATCCTGAATGACCAAGCAGCCTTTTTCAAGGAGAGCACTGCTTGCTCCACATGGAGAGGGGCCTAGAAAAGGTGGCCTAACCAAAGCTCATCTCCCCTTCCAATCTGGTTGGCTAGCCGCGGCCAACGGACATCTTCTTCTGCGGTCAACCAAAGACAAAGAGACAAAGGCATACACCTGCCTCCAAAGGTGTGTCCAGATTGACACTCGCATGTTGGAACATCAGAACCATGCTCGATACAGCAGACAGTGGGCGTCCTGAACGCCGTTCTGCTATAATTGCTCACGAACTGTCACGACTCAACATTGACATTGCTGCTCTCAGTGAAGTTCGCCTTCATGAGGAAGGCAGCCTTCAAGAACATGGTGCCGGCTACACACTGTATTGGTCAGGCAAACCCAAAACCGAAAGTCATCATTCCGGAGTTGGCTTCATGATTAAAAACTCCATCGCCTCTAAACTTGAAAATTTGCCAACAGGTCATTCCGATCGCATTATCTCCTTACGCCTCCCACTACACAACAAGCAACATGTTGCTCTCTTCAGCATATATGCCCCAACTCTCCAAGCTGACCCTACAGAAAAAGACAAATTCTACACCAATCTGCGCCGCCTTACTCAAAAGGTTCCTGCGGATGATAAGATCATAATCCTTGGTGACTTCAACGCCCGAGTAGGTAAGAACTCTGAAGCCTGGAAAGGAGTACTAGGCAAGCATGGAGTTGGAAACTGCAATGACAACGGTCGCCTCTTGCTAGAGTTTTGTGCTGAGCAGCAGCTTACCATCACCAACACTATCTTCCAGCAGAAAGACAGCCTGAAGACAACCTGGATGCATGCTCGATCTAAACACTGGCACCTCATTGACTATATCTTAGTGCGCCAGAGAAACGATCGCGATGTCTGTCACACCCGAGTGATGCCTAGTGCAGAATGTCAAACAGACCACCGCCTTGTGCGCTGCAAACTTAACCTCCATTTTAAGCCCAAACCTAAGAGGGGCGGCATTCTGAGGAGGAGGCTCCAAGTTAACAATCTTCAAACAGCTGCAGTGAGAGACAGCTTCCAGGCAAACCTTCAAACTAGGCTTGAAGACCGTCCCATAGACTCTTCTCCTGAAGCGCTTTGGCAACATATTAAAAATAGCATCCTGCAGTCCTCCGAAGAATTCTTAGGGTTCTCCACAAAGAAGAACAAAGACTGGTTTGATGAAAACAATCCAGAGATCCAGGAATTGCTGGCAAAGAAGAGATCTGCTCACCAAGCACACCTCGCTCAACCATCTTGCCATGTAAGAAAAGCAGCCTTTCGTCTTGCATGCAGTAAACTCCAACAGAACCTTCGAGACATCCAGAACAAGTGGTGGCTCAGCCTAGCAGAAAAGACTCAACTATGCGCAGATTTGGGTGACCACAGAGGATTCTATGAGGCTCTGAAAGCAGTGTACGGACCCACACACCAAGTTCAAAGCCCCCTACTCAGCGCAGATGGCCAAACGCTTCTCACAGATAAAACCTCCATCCTGAATCGATGGTCTGAACACTTTCAAACTCTCTTCAGTGCCAACCGTGTAGTCCAAGACTCAGGAATCCAGCTCATCCCAAAACAAACGGTGAAAAATGAATTGGATATAGCCCCTACTATGGGAGAGACCCTTAAGGCCATACAGCAGATGAAAACCGGCAAGGCAGCTGGGGTCGACGGAATCCCGCCTGAAATCTGGAAACATGGAGGCCAAACGCTCCATGCTAAATTTCACGAGCTAGTTGTGCGCTGTTGGGAACAAGGCGAACTACCACCAGATCTCCGTGATGCAATCATCATCACCCTGTACAAGAAAAAAGGAGTAAAGTCAGACTGCTCAAACTACCGAGGCATAACTCTGCTCTCCATTGCTGGAAAAATCCTCGCAAGAATACTATTGAACAGATTGGTACCCGCTATCGCAGAAGAACTTCTACCTGAAAGTCAGTGTGGTTTCAGAGCCAACAGAAGTCCCACAGATATGGTATTCGTTCTCAGACAACTGCAAGAGAAGTGTAGGGAACAGAACAAGGGTCTCTATGTAACTTTCGTTGATCTCACCAAAGCCTTTGACACTGTGAGCAGAAAAGGTCTGTGGCAGATCTTGGAACGATTAGGATGTCCCCCCAAGTTCCTCAAAATGATTATCCTGCTACATGAGGGGCAGCGCGGCCAAGTCAGATATGGCGATGCACTCTCTGAGCCCTTCCCAATAGCCAATGGTGTGAAACAAGGTTGCGTTCTCGCACCAACTTTATTCACAGTTTTCTTCAGCATGATGCTCCAAAGGGCCACGGCAGACCTCGACGAACAAGACGGCATCTATATCTGATATCGTACCGATGGGAGCCTTTTCAACCTAAGGCGACTGAAGGCCCGCACCAAGACCCTGAATCACCTTGTCCGCGAGCTGCTTTTTGCTGACGATGCCGCCCTTGTTGCCCACACAGAAGCAGCTCTGCAGCGCTTAACATCCTGCTTTGCAGAGGCGGCTGAGCTTTTTGGGCTGGAAGTCAGCTTGAAGAAGACAGTAGTTCTCTACCAACCAGCACCACAAGATGATTACCATCATCCCCACATCACCATTGGCGAGTCAGAGCTTCAGTCAGGCCAGCAATTCAGCTATCTGGGTAGCATCATCTCCTCAGATGCCACGATTGACAAAGAGATAGACAACAGAATAGCAAAGGCAAACAGAGCTTTTGGAAAACTCCATAAAAGAGTCTGGTGCAATAAACACCTGAAGAAAAGTACAAAGACCATTGTCTATAGAGCCGTGGTACTGCCTACTCTTCTGTACGGGTCTGAATCATGGGTCATCTACCGCCACCATCTGCGACTCCTCGAACGCTTCCATCAGCGCTGCCTCCGCACAATCCTAAACATCCACTGGACTGACTACGTGACTAATGTTGCTGTCCTTGAACAGGCAGACGTCACCAGTATTGAGGCCATGTTGCTGAAAACGCAGCTGCGTTGGGCAGGGCACGTCTCCAGGATGGCGGATCACCGCCTCCCTAAGATCGTGTTCTATGGTGAACTTGCCACCGGCTGCCGCAAGAGAAGAGCTCCAAAGAGGAGATATAAGGACTCCCTGAAACAACACCTCAGCCTAGGCCATATTGACCACCATCAGTGGTCCACCCTGGCCTCCAATCGGGAGATTTGGAGACACACCATACATAACGCTGCTGTCTCCTTTGAGAGCACGCGTAGAATCAGTCTCGAGGAGAAAAGACAGCGCAGAAAGAACCGTGCCTCGACTATACCACCCAAGGAGACCCTCCGGTGTGCTCTTTGCAACCGGTCTTGCCTATCCCGCATTGGCCTTTTCAGCCATCAACGCGCTTGCAATAAGCGTGGGCAAAGCCCCTCCCAAATCTTCGTCCACGAAGCCAAGCCATGATGATGACTATTAATAATTACAAAGATTTCCACATTTACCTTTTATCTTCCTGTTAAGGATATATAAAACAACAAATGAATTTTGCTCAGTGTTATGCACTTCCAATCAGTCCTCACAGGACCAATGAAAGGCTAGTTAGTTTTTTTTAAAATAAATGAGCTAAATGTTGGAGTTAATCATAGATGTTGAAGCCAAGAAAAATCACAGCTCAGATTGCCTTCTTTAGACTGCACAGGAGTAAACAATGCTTCCCAGAAAAGCAGCCAGAAATTAAATATCTACCATTTTTCATTTATCAGTTATTGATACATGTTAAGGAACTATGACTTATTTCACATCTGAGTTTGTGTTCCAGCCATTATTTCTCGTTGCTCTCTCTCAATTAAAAAGTCCTATTCACTCTTTGTGAAGGCACTTATTTATTCTAATCAAGTCACCTCAGATCTTTCAATAAACTGAGCAAGTTATGATCTTTTAGTCTCTTTGTAAGACACCTCCTCCCAGTATTTTCAATACATTCAGCTGAAATCATAGCATTTCTTAACTAAACTATGTACCTGTTTTCTCTAACACTGCCCTTTTCAGTATAAAATACTAACAGATATCTTGGTAACAGAGTATTCCCCAAGGACTGATAAACCATTTCTGTCCCAGATTATCAAAATCTTCTGTTTAATATGAATCACTACGATATTCTCCTTACCTTGACTGTTATTTTATGTATCTGTTACAGACGTTATATAATCTGATTACAAGCGAAAGAGAAACCAAATCAAGTTCAGAGTCACTTTGCTGCCACCATTATAGCAAAAGTCTAAATGGAACAAAAATAGTTATCCATGATGACTATTATGATAAAAACAATGAAGACTTAAGCTACTGAGAATTTCAGGGTCTAGGGTACCGAACTGGATACAAAAAATTAGTTTTGTTGGAAAGGAAATTAAAAATTGAGTTCCTAAACACAGACAGTGAGACCTAGGTAAGTACTTACAGGTCATATCAGGTTAGGTAGGCAAGGGACAGAGTGAGTCTGCATAAACTGACCCAAACTTTAAAATAAAATTTATGTTCACAGATATTGCTATTAGAATAGGATCAATTATCTCAGCAATTACATATAGATCAAAAATCACATAAATGACACATCTGAGAGTACTTACAAAATGGCTGTCTTTTGTGCATTTTTGCTCACATGGGCTGACCAGTCAGGTTGCACATACAGCAACACATGGAACATTCTGTTGAGTAGAGAGAAGTGGATGTTATGTAATAGCAAACCCAGGAACCTGCTAAAACAACAACCAAAAAACAAACCAAAGCAACAGCTAATGGCAAAGATGAGGCAATGGAAAACGCTATCAGAAACAGACATTGGAAGAATCTTTTGCTTATTTAAAACGTTATTTTGTATGGGTTGCCAAAACCAAGGGGTACTATGCTCAATCCTTTTTAGCAGGAGTAACCTCTCCTTTTCAACTTCCAAGGACTCATACAAGAAATAATACTCAAGAGGATCATAAGCATTTTGAAAACAATTCTAAGACCCGTTATCTTCTTAGATGGTCACAGAGGAACTGTAACTGAAAGCTTTTAAAGGGAAAGGGAACATAATGTTTCCAGAAAAATAAACAGAGAAAGCCTTAGGAAGATGAATATTTTAAAAAATCTTGCTATGTTTTATGCAGAGAAGATTGAGATAACAATTTTTTTAGATGAATGGTTTCAAAGTATTTCTGAATCTAGGCCAGTATTTTACGTAGCATACGTTAATTTGTTAAAAAAGTCTGTATAAAGAAAAGGATCTCTCTGCTCCCCTGCTGGTATTTATGAAGACCTTTCCAGCAAGGAAAGGTCTAACTTAGGTTTTGATCTCGTAACACCATGACAACTAGAGAGAACTTGCAAGACTGGACTGAAATTCTGACATAATGTCAGCCAGCACCCCCAGATCTCTTTCTGCAGACCTGCTCTTTGACCACTCCTTTCCCAGTTTATACTTGTGCCCAGCATCACTCCATCCTCGGTACAGAATCCAGCATTTTGGCTTGTTAAGTTTCATTCCATTAATGATTGCCTTATGCTCCAATCTATTTAGATCCCTCTGCAAGTCCTCTTGTCACTCAAGAGAGTCCCAGTTTGGTATCACCAGCAAACTTACTAGTGGTGCATACAACTCCTACCTCCAGATCATTGATAAAAAACATTGAACAGAACTGGCCCTAGAATTGAACCCTGAGGAACAGCACTGGTGACTGGCCACCAGCCAGATGTAGCCCCATTCACGACAACCTCTTGAACCCTGCCATGCAGCCAGTTCTTCACTCAGCGCACTAAAATCCAGAAAAGCTGCATCCACCACCTTCCCTTTATCCACGATGTGGGTGACCTTATCATAGACTGGGCACCCCTTTTTGACCCCATGTTGACTGTGCCTGATGATTACATTTTCCTTGAAAAGCCTTTCAGTAGCACCCAGTAGGATCTTCTCCATAATTTTTCCAGGCACAAAGGTTAGACAAACAGGTCTGTAGTTTCTTCCCTTACACCCTTCTGGTAAATTAGAATAATCTTGGCTAGCTTCCAGTCAGCAACAACTTCCCCAGGCTCCCAAGATCTTTGGCAGATGATTGAGAGAGGTCCTGCTGTATCATTTGCTACATCCCCTAGTACTCTGGGATGAATCCCACCAGGCCCCATGGACTTATGAACACTCAACTTATACAACTGGCTCCTTCCAGTTTCAGGGTCCACAAATGGTAAGTCACTGTTCCCACAGCTGTCGTCCTCCAAGTTGGGGAATTGGGCAACCCTAGGTCTATTGTTCATATTGAAGACTTGAGGCATAAAAAGCACTGAATGCCCCTGCTTTTTCTCCCTCCCTATTTACCAGGTGACCATCTTCATAAAGTATTGGCCCAATGTTTTCCTCAGACCTCCTCTTGCTATTAACATACTAAAAAAATCCTTTCTTGTACACCAGACAGTTTCAGCTCAAGTTGAGCTTTGGCCTCTCATCCACTGGGACCTGGGTCTTTCTTTGAGGCCCGGCAGCAGCTTTCGGTGTCAAACTCAGCAGCCACATTCTGTCTCTCCCCTCCTCTTGCATGGCCATCTTGGCTGCAGAAGAGGTCACGAAGCAGTGTGTGAATGGAGAGTCAGAGGCCCTGGGGAGAAAAGAGAAGATGCGTTCGCCTTTTCTGTGGGGTTGACTAGCAGGAAAGAGAAGCTGTTGCTGTGGTTTAAGCCCACCCAGCTGGCAACAAAGCACCACGCAGCTGCTCACTCAATCCTACTCCCCTTTGGTGGGATAAAGAGGAGAAAACATAGCAAAAGGCTCGAGGGTCAAGACAAAGGACAGGGAAGGCTCACTCACCAATTGTGGTCACAGGCAAAAGACAGACTCAACTTCGGGAAACAAAATCAATTTAATTAAAAAAAAAACACCACCAATTCACCAATTGAATCAGAGTGGGACAGTGATAAATAGAACTGTATCTTAAATACACCTTCCCCCCCACCCCTCCCTTCTTCCCAGTCCCAGGTCTGCTACCTCCTTCCCCCAGTGCCACAGTGGGGAATGGGGGTTGCAGTCAGTCCCAGTCCGTTCCGTGCTGTTTCTGCTGCTCCTTCCTTCTCGGGGGAAACTCCTCCTAGTCCTCCCCTGCTGCAACATGGTGTCCCTCCCGTGGCAGACAGTCCTCCATGAACTTCTCCCACCAATGTGGCTCCCTTCTGCAGGATGCAATTCTCCCCCCAATGGATTGCTCCAGTGCAGACTTCCCTCAGAGTCATGAACTTCTTCAGGATCAGTCCCCTGCTCCATTGTGGAGTCGGTCCTCCACAGGTTGCAGACAGGATTCTGCCCCACCATTGATCTCTAATGGCTGCAAGGGCTCAGCCTGCCATCTCACCATGGGCTGAAGGGAAATGGCTGCTCCGGCATGCCTCCCCCCATTCTTCCTCACTGACCTCAGTGTCCACATGGTTGTCTCTCCCCTGTTCCACTCCTCTCCCAAATGAAACAACCACTCAAAACAAAAGATCTAGCCCAATGAGATTCTCCCCTCTTAAATATGTTTTTGCAGATTGGCTCGGCCTTGGCCAGAGGTGGGTCTGACTCCAAGTTTCTTGCAGAGGTGACACCAGTAAGCCCACTTCCCTGCTACCAAAACCCCACTAGATACAAACGCAACACAGCTGTGCTGGGGGAAGTCCTGCAGAGAGCATGCGATGGGGAGGGGTGGAAGGGGTGGTGGTGAGGAGTTCTGGGGAACTGACATCACCCATCTGCCAGACCAGGGTACTTTCCAAGCAGAGAAGAAGAAATGCCAGCATCCAGGGTGGATTGGGAAGAACGGGAAGAAGCCTGTGCTTGAGAGCAGCAGCATGGTCACATTTCCCTGGCTGCTTTCCAGCCGACAAGCTCCCTGCATGTGCTGTTGCCTGGTGTTTTCCTTCCTCAGGTACAGGACTTTGCACTTCCTCTTGTTGAACTTCCTGGGACTCCTGCCTTGGCAGGGTACGAACCCTAGGTTGATGCAGAATGCAGCACCAAGTTGTGACTCTGTTCAGGAGGAGGGATTTGGATGCTGCTGTAGCAATGAGCAAGAGGGCATGGGCAGGAACTGGAGAGTCCCTGGCTGGAAACATCTCCCTGGGACCAGCTGCAGAGATCCAGACCTGGAGGTAGGCAGCACTTGCCTTTAGGGAGAGAACAAAATAGTACCTGGCACACACAGAAGGGCCCCTCAGTGTTGTAAAAGGAAAAAAACCAAAGAGCAAAGATAGCAACACCACCTGCACTGTTAGTAACACTGAGACCTTTTCTGTAGTTTTCATGCCTTTATTTAGACAGTTGGATTTGGAGGGCTGGGAGCCCTTAAGGGCTGCCGCATACCCCAGCTGATGGCCCAGTCCTGGTTTGGCTATCATCCTGAGGCACCCTCCAACATCACCAGTGTGGTGCTGGCCTCTTGCTGGCTGGAGACTCCTCCTCACCAGGAGTCACCGTGGCTCCCCAGGGGGTCATTCACTACCCTGGCTGAAAGTGGAGGGCCCAGGCACAGCCTCCTCTGGCTCCTCCTGTAGCTCTTCTGGCTTCATGGGGATGGCAATGGGAGCAGAGGGGTAGCTACTGGGACCCCCAACAACAGCAGCAGCCCAGGAGCTCATCTGCAACTGATCTCACAGGGCTGCTGAAGGGGACTGGGATGGGGACAAGAGACCCTTCTTGGGAGGCAGAGGGGCTAGGGTCACTTGTGGGTCTGTCCTCCCCCACCTCGTGGCAGCACAGGCATCCTGCCAGCCCAGCAGACAGCAGGCCTCTCTGCTGCACTGCTCCACAGCAACACACACACGCTGTTGCACCAACGTTGCTGTGCAGTTTTGGAGGAACATGCTCAGCATCCAGCTTGGCAGCACTGTATCCATCCCACGGTTGTTTGGGATGGCCATGACAGTGTCCTTCACCGTGGCTGCCTCCAACACCCTTTTGCGAAAGATCTCCTCCAGCTCCTGATGGACCTAGGACTTCAAGGTCTGGAAGAGCGTGGGGTGGTTCTGGAAATAGTTGAACCAGTTCAAGGGCTGGAGGCCGCACACAGGACACCTGGGCACCCCTTCGGCAACCCACTGTTGAGGTGCTTCAGGGTGATTGAGGTCATGGGCAGCTGAGTATCTGGGAGCTCCTCCTGCCTGGCAGATGACTGATGGTGTCAATGGATGGCATGATGACATGCTCCGTATAGTCATTGTCTGCCTGCTCCGAGTGCAAGATGGAGAGGATACTCCTGCTGCAGAGCAGGCACTTGGGCTTGCTCTCAGCTCATTGCAGAATGCACAATAGCAGAATTGGTGGAGGCATGGCATCACGTAGCTGTCTTCCTCCCAGCTGTCCAGCCATATGGGACACTGGTCCTCCAGCTCTGTGGCCATGCTTGCCATGTGCTGTGGTGGGCTGGGGGTAGCTGGGGATGTCGAGCTGCTCCCTCTCACTAGCACTGCATCAGCTGATGTCATGCTAGAAAAGGAAGAGGGGCCACAGTCATTGACTGGCCAAGGGAGAGGTGGAAGAAATGCTCAGGTCCCTCAAGGAAACCCTCCCAGCTCCCCAGGGTGAGGTTTCTCCAGCCACCTCACCTCTGCTGCTTTGAGTGTGCCTCCTGGGTGCTCTGGCTGCAAGGCTAAGGAAAATCCTCTGACCGCTCTGGGGCTGGACACGGAGAGCTGCAACGACAGCAGCACCAAAGGCCTCGCTCACTACTTCAAACCTCACAAACTTGCTCTGCTAGATTACAGGCCCAAGCTGGCTGGATGAGACTCAGCACACAGATATAAGCGGCAAGGAATGCATGGACACAATCCATTGGTCCAAGATGTCACAGTCCAACTCTTGGAGATGTGTCAGCTCATCTTTCAGTGATACCAGAACCCATTGCTCAGGAACTTCATGACAACAGAACCCATCGCTCGGGGACATCATGATGGGCCATCCTTGCCCCAGCAGTGGTGCACCCTGGCAGTGCTGCAGCCCCAGCACACACACACATATCCAGAGTTACCACAATGCCACTGCCCACTCCATGTCCCCATCTCTTGTATTGTGCTCCCATAGGTGTTTCATACCAGTCACCCCAGGGCTCCGTCAGGTTGCTCTGGCTGTGGCAAACGTCTCCAGGCACAAATGGCAAGGGGGTTCATTGGATAACACCTTGTGCCTCCCCTAAAACACCTGCTAGCTCTTTCAGCACTCTGCAATGAATCCCGCCAGGCCCCGTGCAGTTACAGACATTGAACTGACACAACTGCTCCATTACAACATCAAGGAAATGCACTCCCTCCCTCTCCAGGGCCCAAGCATACTCCTCTGAAGCCGGCTCTATCGCTGTTGTTTCCCACCTTACAGAAAGCATGCGGAGCACTATTTGGGTCATGAGAATTACGTATGAAGCAAGCAGCCTTGTCTGGGCAGGCTGCTGAAACGACCTGCCGAGGTCCCTCTTCTGACAGTACAAACCAAGACCTCACAGAAGCCCTTGCCAGGCCGCAGGTCAGCACCAGCCGGGGACGGTACCCCACAGATTCTTAACCCTCACCCCGCTGCCTGCCTAGAGGGGGCCACCGGGCCAGCCCCCTCTTTCTTCATGCACACCCTCCGCCTCCCCGCAGCAGAGGCCAGGCAGGCACGCAGGTGCTCGGGTCGCGAGGCCCAGGCGCCGGAGGCGGCCGAGCGCCGGGCTCTCCCTAACCCAGCCCTACGGTGCTTGCCGCACGCCGCCCGCGGGCGCCCCCTGGCCGCAGCAGAGACTCCCGGCGCGCTGAGCGCCCCCTTCCCTGTCCCGCCACCGCCTCCTTTCGGGGCGGGCCGTGGACCCGCCTGTAGGCGTTTGCGTGGGAGAAAGTAACATGGTGGCTGTTTCCTCCCTAAACAGGAGCGGCGGCGGGTCCAGCGGCTCCTGAGGAGGCGGCAGTCGCAGCGAGAAGCTCCGGAGCGCCGCGACCTTTGGAGCCGGACGAGGGGTGCCCGGTGGCAGCTGTCGGCAGGAGGGCCGGCGGCAGGTGAGTAGCCGCGGGAGGCTGGCAGGCAGGCGGGCAGGCAGGCAAGAAGGGCGGGAGGGAGAGGGGAGGCGCTGCAGGAAGCCGGCACTCCGGTGGGAGACCCCTCTCCTCCCCCCGTCCCCTTCGCTTTTCCCTTCCACCTCCGGAGGAAACGTCCCTCCTCGCTGGAGAGGGAAGGAGGTTCGGGGTGTTCCCCTGTCGACGAGTCGGTCCTTGGGAAGGGCTCCTTCCTTCGCTGTCCTGCCCCGGCAGAGCTTCCGCGCTGTGGCCAGCCCTTACCCTGCACCGCGCGGGGCCAGGAGGGCGGAGGCGCTCTCTGGGCTTTTTTATTTTAATTATTATCATGATTATTGTTAAATTCCTGCTACCGTCCGCCGCGGCCGTCCGTCGCGGAGCGCGAGACTCTCCGGGCGGCGCTCGGGCTGCCGCGGCCGCCGCCGGCGGCGGGGGGCGGCGCAGGTGGCAGGCGCTGCAGGTGAGTCCCGGGCAGCTCCCTCCTTTATTTCTCCATTTTTCTCTCCCTTTCCAAGCTCCGGCTCCTCCCCTAAGCTCTAGCGTCAGCGGATTTAACCCTTGCGGGGGACGAAGGCGAGGCGAGCTCCTGGGCTGTGCTGGGACGGCGGCGAGTCCGCCGGGCGCACAGTGCGCTGCGCCTGCAGTGAAGTGCTAACGCTGGGCTGTCAGGGCTTGCGCTCTCTGTGCCGAAATGGAGATCGCACAGCGGTGTCATGGCTGTTAGAAGGATGTTTGTATAGCAGGGGTCGTCCTTCCCCACCCTGCAACTCAGTGATAAAGGCTCCATTACTAATAGTCATGCTATGTTTTGGAAGCTGATCGTATCAGTAAGATGTAATAAAACTTACAATTTAGTTCTGCCTTTTTTTTTTTTTAAAAAAAAGAAAGCAAGCGCCACAACTTCTAATAGACCCGTACCATCATCTGGGGATATCTGATGTCTTTGCTGCATGACCATATAATCTGTGTAGCAACAGGATCTGGTGATATGCTAGGGCCGTCTTGTAAGAAATCATGAAAAAATATTTACGGAAGCTGTCAGAAGCTTTGAGTGTGATATAAACTGATTAACTGTGCTGTTAATTCTAAACATGATCTTCTGAAGAGTCCAAACACAATTTAACGTATTGTTGATGCTGGAATCTCAGAAAGGGTGCAAAAACTGAACAAAATTATATTAGATCTATATTAAATGCTTGTTCTGTACCAATATTTTAAATGCGACTTTCTCTTTCGCTGTCAAGATCAAGAATGTTGTAAACATGATATATTGTTCTGATTTCAAAATTAATGCCTGTGGCTAAACTTTTAGATCTGCTTGAGGGCTTAGCTTGTAAACAAACAGGACATTTTACCATCTTTCTATTTTTCTCTAAGTTCTGTTAGTGTAACTTCTGGTGACTTCTGTAGCATTTTCTTGGCTTATTATGATGTTTTTAACCAAGCTAAATTTAAACCTTTACATGGACATGTTAGTAAAAAGATTATTTGTTTTTAGTTACTTTTGTTGGCTATGTTCTTGTGTAGACTAAACACAAAGTTAGTAAAAGTTTTTGCGTCACTCTTTTTAAGCTAGCATTTAAGGTAGAAATTAAGGCAGTAAATATTCTCTGTGCTCTTGGGGAAAAAAACAATGGTGGAATGCAAGGTATTTCATACCTGTTTGGAAACGAAAGGATTTCTATTTGTATTTTTTTGTGAAAAGCAGTCATGTTCAAATTTAAAAGACTAACCAGACTACTAAGCATAGTCGCATATATATTTCAAATGCCTGGCACAAAGGACACAAACTAAAAAAAAAAAAAATCAGAACTGTTAGATAGCTTGAGAATGCTTTCATTATAAATCTTTTGACTGTTATGTAAGATGAGATGTCTATTTGTTAAGCTTGCAGATAAATTTCAATGGTAATCATAAGCACAGATTATGTGTAAAGACTAGCATGTTTGATGATCTTCTTACTGGTTTCATGTAGCACGGTCTCCTTTTCTGACTGACTTAGTCTTCTGACTGAAATAACAACAAAAAGCACCTGTAACATCTAAGTCTGACTTCTTTGACTAAAGGGAGCTCTAGAAATCTGTTTTTTTTTCCTGTACTTGCTAGTCATCCCAAGGTATGGATTAACCACCTTCAACATGCTGCTTCCTTGAATATTATTCAAGATACTGAAGATTGTAATGTAGGTGACCTCTAAAATAGTTTGTGGAGTTCGTAGTCATACTAACTAAATTGCTTCCCATGTGACTTGCCAGATAATTGTCCATTACTGCTTACTCAAATCTGTAAAATGAGATTCAGTTTGTTCCATGGTGCAGCATGAGACCTGCTTGCCTCCTATAGTGCTTCAGACTGTGAACTGAAGTCTTTAGATTTTTTGTTCTACTTTTGAGCTTCTGTCTTTCTACAAAAATCATCCCTCTCTCAAAATTGTTGCCCTTGGTTATGCAGAAATGAGATCATGCTTCTTTCCCCTTGGATAAAAAAGTAGTGTTGTTGGAATTACTCCACACCCATGATGATAGTGAGAGTCCTTTCTTTCTGCAAATTTGTGGAGATAAAGGCTCACAAGTCTGACCTCTGTCCAAATGTTTAGTAGAGTTGTAGTGAGTTAGTTCAAGACTGTTCCTGGACTACAAAGTAGGTTCTGGTGCAGTATGACTGTTTCATGTTCAGTTATTCCTGTGACTGCATCTGTCACAAAATGCGCGTATACAGACTTGCTTACTCTAAAGTTTCAGGAATACAGTTACACTGTGCTATGCATTCTGAGCTGGAATAGACCAGAAGGTTTTGTCTTGGTTAATATCTCACTCTAGTCTTTTGTTTCTGCTTACAGACTCTTCAAGGGTATAATGGTCCTGATATTTACTGTTTGCTTTGGCAGACAGGAAACTGGCAAACAGTTTTCAGAATAGCAAAGATCATAATGATGTTCTCTGTTTATGCATGTGACTTTGTTGTCACTTTTTTTTTTCCTTTGAAGAGCAGCAACTCAAAGTTGTTGATATTGAGAACAGTAAAATCATACCCATGATTTCTTACCTAAAGGTTGGCTTTCATGTCATTAAACATCGCATTTGCTTTTTTTCAGTTAAATGCAGTGAGCCAGTTTTGCTTTATTCTGCTTTCATCTTCACGTTTTGTGACGCTGCAGTTCCCTTCCTTTACTCTCAAAAACCTCTATAAAGAGACTCAATGCTTTTCAAGCATCAACCAAGAGCCTGTGTTTTTCTGTCTAAAAGATGTTAAAAATAGTGTAAATCAGGAATTGACTTGCAAATTAAGTTGTTCAGTTCTGGCAGCAAAAGCTCAGTATACAATTACAAGTCTCCAAAGTAGTAGAAGCTTTCCTCCTCTTGAAATGAAAGTGTTTTCCACTTGTGAGAGTATTCCAGTTCTACTACAAAACTTAGTCATTTTTCACCAG
Organism: Bucorvus abyssinicus; assembly: GCA_009769605.1. Lineage (NCBI taxonomy): Eukaryota > Metazoa > Chordata > Aves > Bucerotiformes > Bucorvidae > Bucorvus > Bucorvus abyssinicus. The sequence continues at coordinate 36,018,934 of CM020063.1, forward strand.
AGAGGCAAGGAACTTCATGTTTTTGCTTTCTGTCCAAACGTACACATTTCAATGATAGCTTTTGCCTTTGTAATTAATTACAGCCTTTGATCAGTGATTTTTAAACTGAAGTCTACCCACTGATGCATTCTTCAGTGCTCCTCTTCCCCTTAGCAAGTCTTTCATGTTAAGGTATTATGTGACTGGTGAAAGCAAGATCTTTTTACTTTCCCCCCCCCCCCCCCCTTCCCTTGCACTCTTGGGCAAGCCTGTGCTGCTATTCCTGGTGTCACGTAACATGGCTCTAGCCTTCTTTGTTATTCTCTGGGGCAGAAACTATACTCTCACCCAGATAAGAAAGCTGACATAGGCAGAAGTCTTGCCAGGGAGATATCCTCAAGCCATGTCTGTATACTGTGTAAACTATATCTTTCTGCTTTAAGAAGAGATAAAAGTGTGGTTGAAGTTGGGAGGAAGAGCCACATCTAGAGAGCAGCTGCCAAGGAGCAGCAGATGAAGAAAGAGAAGTTCAAGCATGTAATTAATGCTTCATGAAAAGCAAGAAATCAAGGCATCTATAGCTATATAATTAAGCCCTGAAACTTCTACAGGATATCCATCTCAGTGTAAGAGAAAGTTATAGAAAGGAAAAATAAGGTAAGCTGCTGAGTCACAGTAACACGTTATTCAGTCGGTTATTCTAATAATTGAATGGGACTATTGCAAAAGAAAACCAGCATGGCCAGTTCTCAACAGCTGATCATCCAGCCATCCTTGAAAGTAATAGTAGCAACTCAGGTAGACTACGGAGGCACTTGTACCTATGCCTTCATCGTTTTCTTGACGCTTGAGTTTCCCAGTAACAAGTAATGAATGACCCTAATGAGAATACAAACTGTTGGATATCCAGGTGCAAGTGGTAGAAAACTTGTATTTCTTGCGTTTGAAGGTAATATGAACTTAAGTACACTGAGGCTTCCTTAAAGCAAATAGTAAAAAATAAGCTTTCTGTTTGCCAGAGGAAATACTTTCAAGGATGTGGATAGCCTGAAAAATGTTTAATGTATGTAAAACATATGTGTCTTATACCTGTTAAGTTTCTGAAACCACCAAAGACTAAACTTAAGAGGGGTATTGGCAGAAGTTAATTTTAGTCTTGAGAGACCCATCTTTCTCAGCTCCCTTCTTCCCCTGTTATCCATCACTTACTGTTTTAGGAGGTTATTCCCAATGAAAGTTTGGCTTTAGATACCCTCAGTTATTATTCGAAGCTCCTCTTTCATCTCCTGTATGTCTCTGAAGAGCAGAATTCTTTTGAGCACTCTTGGCTATGCTGGTACAGTTCTAGGAATAAACCAAGCTGACATGATGGTAGGTATGAAAGAGGGAGTAGGTTGTTCAGGATTGGGTAGACAAAGTAGAAAGTTTACCTTTGAAAAAAGGCACAATATGTATGCTTTCTTAGAAAGGCAGTGTCATTTCAAACTGATCTATATTCTTTGATATGTTTCTACTTTGAACTTTTTTGGTAGGCATCTTCTTGTAAGGTAATTACATGTGAAAGCCTTAAATTCCTTTGGGTAATGATGATTCATTCACTGTGAATGTAATGACTAATGTGACATTTCAGTTTATTTTAAAGAAAACAGAACAAATCCTGCACAGAGACATTTATAACTTTTCTTCTTTCTTCTGTGAAGTTCAGATGTACAGCATATGCACTGTTAATCTCAAAACCTGTCCTTCTGACTCTCTTTGATCCAACTGATTCAGGTAGGGGGGAAAAAAAATCTTATTAAATAAGTCACTCCTCTAATTTTGAAATGTTTTCCTAACTATTAATAGCCAGATGATACACAAATCTGAGAAGGGAAACTGCTTTGAACCTCAAGTGTTTTAATTGTTTTTTGTCTTGAGATTCTTAAAAATGTCATTGTTAACTGGTATGCCTGCTGGATTACGTGTCTGAGTTTACTTTGCATTTGAGTTGTCCAGATTGGTAAGTGCAAAATTATCTTTTATCACTCCATTTGCTTCCCTACTCATTTTGTCTGTATGGAGTACTGACACTGCTCTAGACCTGTTAAAAAGTGACATAGGAGGAAGGAAAAAAAGAGGATAGGAAAGCATTAAAACTGTGTTATAGAGGGCTGTGTGATGCCCTCTCTTTTGAGTAGGAACTGAAATTCTGGTAGCCCACCTCTCGGGTAGTTCTTCTGACTATGTAACTGTCATCCCACTTGCCTCTTCCCAGAGCCCATAATATGTTGAAGTGTACAACGGAGCAGTATCAAGTGGAAAAGAATGAGGGTGTTCCACTACTGTATACTTGGGAGAAGATTGTGAGGGCTGGCATACATTGCTTTTTTTGCAAAGGGAGAAACTCTGAATTCCACTCCACCCTGTGCAGAGAAACAAATGTAGGGGTCTCTCAAAGGAAGAGAGCATTGGATAGAGTGACTGAACTGTGCTGACTGTTTTAAGTCATGTGGGATCAAATCTTGGGAAAAGATGTCCGTTTAAATTTCCAAACAATTTGGAAACAGCTGAGATCAGTCCTCTAAGAAGGGCACAACAATATAAAACAGTAAATTGGCATTGCTTTTTGCACTGATTTCTCTTTGCACAAGAAAGAATATGCTTTAATACTTAAATTTGCTTTCAGAATCCTACCATAGATAAGTTTTAGGCTCTCCAAAGGAGTATTTCTCCAGATTTTTAGACAAGTATGTTGGAGGCTGCTAGTAATGTTGGCTGAAATTTTAAGAAAGCTTTTTCTTCCCTTGTCTCTGTTTGTATTGTAACTAAGCAGATACCACTCTTAGCGGTGATCTGACATAAGCACTTCTTGTGTAGTTTAAAATCTGTACAGTTCATACCAGAAAAAAAGTTTCCTGTAAGTGTTTTGCCTAAGAACTCCACCAGTGTGTTGAGTCATACAGTACAGATATTTTTAGTCTTAGATGACAATATTATGAGATGGATCAAAATATGTATAATGCCAAACTTCACATTTAATTGCCACCTGGTGAGTGATAAGGCTTCATGACAGAAAATCTCAGGCTTGCTATCCTTTGACAGCTTTTTTTAGTGTTTGAGGAAAGTGTTCATTGATACATTTTTTTGTGTAAGTAGTACCTTTCTAATATGTTATCTTTCGTGGTTATTTTCTTCAGAAGTTTATGTCATTCACAACATTTTAATATTCTAATAATGTCGCATTTGACGTACACTTAGACAGACTAAAATACAGTCTTTAGTGGATTCAGATATTCAATTCTCCTGTGTGTATATATATATCTTTAGGAATATAAGTGAGTGCAGCAAGAAGTAAGGGTTGATAACCAAGGGGTTTTGAGGGGTGGAAACGGAAGTCTTTTTACACATATTGCAGAATACACAGGGAAAAAAGATTTCTTGGTTTTGTGATGAGTATCGCTGTAAAATCCAGATGTTCCGGTTGTCTCAGAAAATTTTAACAGAAAAAAAGAATATACAAGTCAGATTTTCCACAGAATGACAAAATTTTCTTGTCTTTTACTAACTTTGTCAGTAGAAACTTAAGCAATATTTTTATGTTTATTCTAGAGCAAGAGTTGTAGCCATAATGAAGAATTTGAATAACTTTAGCTGTATGCTTTCACGGGTACACAGTCCACACGATGGCTTTCATTTGTGAATGCTTTTCCATTTCCATACTTCTAATACTAAGATAGCTTTAGTGTCCTTTAGGTGGCTTTCATCTGTTTCATTCTGGGTTTTGGATTTCTGACTGGAGTGGAGCATGGTTACACAGGTCCTCTTGTGAATGTTCCTTAAAATAAATTAGAGAGACATGGGAGGCAATCATTGTCACCTACTGCACTTTCTTAGATTGCTATGATCTGTTTCTCTATTAGCCTTTATCTAGGAATGGGAGGAGTAGCTTAGATTCTAAGCAAAGGGCTTTTCTTTGGAAAGTTTTGCTGGAACATTTGACAATACAGAACAGACAAAAGTTGAGGGTGTAAGTTTTCAGGAACCATATTTCTGCTTAAGTTTTTTATGCATGTTTTACGTTTGTGATAACTTCATTGTGAGGTGACCTGCAAAGTGGGTAATGTAGAGGGGTTACTCAGAGACCTACCTTACACTCTGCACTTGCTGCAGATGTGCTAATGCAAACCCTCACAGCAAAAATTTGCTGCAGATCAAGGTCATGGTATGCCTGGTGGATCATAAAGGGCAAAAAGACAGTTCCTGTAAGATTCTCACTGCTGCAGTGTAAGACCAAAAGCGTGAAAATTCTAACTGTCAAGTGTGTGGTTTGGACATTTTTAAGCCACTTTTTTGCTGTTGGCAAAAGACAGTTTCTTATTTAGGGATTGGCAAGAGGATTAAAAGACAGGCTTCTGAAGTGTTAATAAGCTCCTGCCAAGCTTGAAAAGCAGCTGAGAAAGAATGAAAATGCTGACATGAAGCCAAGAGATTTGAGGCTGGTGTCACAGGCCAACCAGAAATGGGAGTCATCCTCTTGATAGCCAAGAAAGGTGTTTAGTGGAATGGGGATAGGCTGTGTGAGGTGCTGGAATTTTCGATGAAGCAGCCTGTGTTTGATGTGATAAAGCTGTCAGTGCAGAGACCTGCAGAGAAGAATGATGTCTTCCTGCAGTGTTTTTTTTGTCCTGAAAGATAAAAATGAGGAAAATCGCATTCCTCAAAACTAGTGAATGGGTTTTCCACTCCAGATTTGTCAAGCCCTTAGGAGATGCTTTCAAGTGGCATATGTGATTCTGTTGTAGGCAGCCAACAAAAATGAGATCAAAATATGAATCTGTGATCTGGCAACTCTCTCTCACTGGAGATTCTGGCAAAATAATTTCAGTACTAATACTTAACTACTTCAGTGCTTAGTAGAGAGAGCAACAAGAGAAAATATCCCAGGCTCTTACAGCTTACTTTGAGTAACCTCTCAGTTGGATTTGTAACAGAGTATCTTCCCTCTAACCTCTCAAACCAAAACATAGTCCATCCTTACTCCAACGAGAAAAGGCACCAAAAAAACTACGAAAACAGTCCAGGAGATTTGGGCTCCCAGAGGCACTTAACCACTGGACCATTGTCTCTTGACTTTTTCTTCACTGTTTTATTTTTGTTTTATGCTACTATGTTTGGCTTTGTTCCAACAGAGTTTCCAATTACAGAAAGAGTTCTCTAACAAAGAATGTTTCCAGGGCTGCAGATGTTTCACTCATTACGTAATACTGAGCACAGCTAACGTTTAAATCTTGCAACTGGGGCAGTAAGTGCATTTTATGAAGTACCTTCCTTGCTCTGAGAAACTACTATTATTTATTTTTCTCTCTTGGTCTATTTTATTTGCAGCCTCTGCAGCAGTTGCCATCTTCTGTTATGTGAGAGAACAGTTTGGGTCCAACGCTGATGAGACAAGATTAAACTGGTTTATTAAATGAGTGTAGCTGGACTGCTTGCTGATTTATCATTCTTCCCTTCTCACATCTGTTCCATTTCTGTTTTCTGGCCTTGGCAATAGAACTTAATTTACTGGTACCAAACTTCATTGATTCCAGCTACTTGTCCTCTAGACTCTGTGGGTCACTTCAGAGTTTGTTTTTTGGCCTCACATTTCTTTAACCACTGTAATTTTTATACCATTAGGCAACTTGAAATTACAGTGGGAAAACTTGAACTGTTGAATATGGTAGAGATAGTCTGGAATGGGTTTTTTTAATCTTTTTTTCTTTTTCTTTTCTTTTTTTCTCCACTTAGGATTTTTCTGAGGGCAGTTTTCATAATTGTGAGCATCCTGGATCACAGGGTCCATTAATCAAATGATATTTTCAGTCATTTATAATTCATAAGTAGCTGTTCAAATTTCTATTGCAAAACTTTGCTTCTGAAAGCTTTGTTATGTTCGATACCAGCATTTATATCATAACATCATTACCCCACTGGTCTGTAGCAGTGGTTTTGCTGACAATCAGAAAAAAATCAGAATACAAGCATGGTTCTGCTTCCCAAGACAAAATCTTAAATTAAGTAGCTTGCTTTTGTGTGTTTTCTGAATAATTCCTATTTATTTAATATAAAGCTTAAAATTACTAGTTTCCTCTCTTCCTTCGATAATCTTTTCTCCAGCAGTCCAAGGAATTACATACAGGGTAGGAAAACGTAGAAAATACATAGAAAATTCAGGGTGATTGAAAACAAGAATGTATTTTGTTTGAGGGCAAAATTATTTTAAAATGTTCTCCATTTGTTTCTAAAGCAGATCTGAAAAGCTGTAAGAGTTCTCGTTTACAAAATTGATGCTTAAGTGGCAAAAAGAATATGCCTTACAATGTAATTATCACATTATGATACTGGATTTGTAAAAGTCAGTCCATTTCCTCACTACCTCTTCTTCATATGAAGCACACTCCTGCATCATTTCAAAGCCCATGGTTTGAAATTGAAGAAGAAAACTATGTTAGAAGAATACAGACACCTGTTCACCATTGTATGAATGGTGTATTTGTTAGTAGCTCTCATCAAAATGTCAGTAACAAATCCAGAAAGAAAGACACCAAATGTCTGTCTTATTCAAGATTTAAAGAATTATGGATGTCTTTAGCTGTCCATAGAAGTTATAGTTGAAAGTGTGAAAAAAGTCTTTTCATTTTCCACTGGTTTTTTTGCACAGGTGAGTCAAAACAAAAAAAAAGGCAATTGTTTCATTGAATTGTTTCTAGGCTTGGTGCCTTTGCTGTCATAGGAATTTCTTCCCTGAGGTGATTTGATGTGGTATTTCTGCTCCTTTACTACTGTAGTGCCCAGATCTGTTTGGAAAACTTTAGAAAACTTTCCAACCAAACTGATTATATTAATTTTATTCCTGATTTTTGTGTTCGGATATGTCAGAAAACAGTCTGGTAGGCAAACAGCTAATACAGAGTGAGCATTTTTTCTTTGAATATGTGCGAATTTGCAACAATTTAGCTATCTGGCACAAAAAGCCAGTTTAGATTATTTGCAGTACTGGGCCTTGGTATAACTTTTTTTCTGGATGAAGGTCGAATAACTGATAAAAGCCATCCTATAGGAATACTTAATTAAATGTAATTTGCAAGTCTTATATCTTTCACCTTGTCCTTAAGTTTATTATAGATGTTAGAGATGTCTATAAGATAAACAGCTTGTAGCTTGTAACCTGTTTGGATTTTGCAACCATTATATTCTCAAAAGTTTTCTTGAAAACTGCTATGGAGGAATGGTCCTGTATTTGCATATGTGCATGTTCAGACCCAGTCACAGGTGACATCCAACTATTCTTGTTCCACAGCTGGTTGTGTTAAGACAGGTTGGCATTCTATGTCTGTGACATTATTTTTACAACTCTAGTTTTTCTAATACTTGTATGATTTAGTGAAGTGACTATAACTATTATTTCGTAACTTATGATAATCTGATATGCATTCCATAAAAGAAAGTCTTTAAATGCCTGTCTAGGAATTCTTTTCCTCTTGTTACTGAATGTCAGTGGCTATTAATCTGTGCACTACTTTCTTTTTTTTCTGTTTTAATCCTGTTCAATGCTAATAGTATGCTTGAAGTAATGTTGCCTTACCTTGACTTTTGTTGTGATGTGTATATATGTGTGTGTGTGTATATAATCATGGTATATTCTTAGATATAATAAGATGTGCTTCACAGGGCTTATCCAGATATGGCCATGTAAGTTCCCTATGTGTTGCTAATGACATCTTAAGTGTTTGCTAACATCCGTGGTTCATCTGAACTCATTTAACATTGTTGAATAGTTCATGATGTTCCATTCTATAGTAATTTTAAATCATCTGTGATGCATTCCCAAGGTCTGATTTCTGCTGTCCCACGTGCACCAAATTGAAATGTATAAGCCGGGGTTGTACCTGACTTGAAATAGCCTTGCTTAAAAGTGACTGCGGTATGGACAAGCATACTGGTGTGAGCAGTAATAGTGAAGGTATGCTGAAATGGACAAGCAACTGGTGTGCAAGATCCTTGGGAACCCTGTGTGATTACTCCCGTGTTCTTGTTGTTAAATGGTAATATTGTGACTTTTTGCAAATGCTGCTTACATTTAATCCTGTGTGGGTATATGTGTATGCTAGAATCACATCTGTGTTTTGTGTTTAGGAAAAAAGAAAAAAAAAGTAAAGTTTTGATGGCTAAGTATAGTCCATGATTGCACTGCTCATTGCTTTTCAAAGTGACTTCAAGTATTAGCTTCCATATCTTGAAATCCAGTTAAACAAAGGCAAAATTTGAGGCAATTAGAATTAGATTTATTGAATACAGTTAACACCTAACTACCTTCACTGCGTTCTTTTTGTTGCTATGGAATACAACTAGGAAATAAAATTTAAAAAAAAAAAAAAAAACCAAGGTTGAAGAAAGCACTATTGTTGATGCATTTCCACTAACATGAAGTTTTAAAAAATAATATTCATAGTATTAGTACTAACCATGATATCCAATAGTACTTTCAGTCTAGTTCAGTTTGTATAAACTGTCCTAGAAACAAAACTCTTAAGCATCCAAATCCTTACTGCTGGTCAAACTTGCTAAGTTCAGGTCTTCAGGTTCTACTTTCCCCTGTCCCAAGTGACTAAATTTTATTGTTCTGATTTAAGATTACCCATTTCTGTAAAAAACCTGTCTTTTTAAATCAGTGTCATCAGTTTCTTCACACCAACTTTGTCATGCCTTTATCTTTACCACTGTATGAAATACTACATGATGTATTTTTTTACCAAGGCCTGTAGTGACAGAATGTCCTGGTTTGAGTTAGAACAGAACTAACTCTATTTCAAATCGGTCCCTTCCAAGTGACTGCACTGTCTGAAGTTAAAGGCATATTTTTGCAGACAGTGTCTGCTTTGAGAAGTCATAATGCTTGATGTTTACAGTTACTGCCAGGGACTGGTGTGCAGAAAGCTCTTGGTTATACTTTCTGCTGTGCAGACCAAGGTCACTGCTAAATCCTGTGTACTATGGTGGGTGTGCAGTAAGTTAAAGGCTGCACCTCTGGGGAGGAGCAGACAGGACAGGTGACCCTACACTGAGCACCAAAGTGTTCCATCCCATATACGTCCATATAAGGGGCAGCAGTTTTAAACTGAAAAAGAGTAGATTTAGACTAGATATAAGGAAGAAATTCTTTAGTGTAAGTGTGCTGAGGCACTGGAACAGGTTGCCCACAGAAGTTGTGGATACCCCATCCCTGGATGTGTTCAAGGCCGGGTTGGATGGGGCTTTGAACGATCTGCTCTATTGGAAGGTGTCCCTGCCCATAGCAGTGGGGTTGGCCTAGGTGGTCTGTAAAGGTCCCTTCCAATCCAAACTGTTCTGTGATTCTGGTATTTGAAACGTGTGCAGAGAGAAGGAGGGCAAGCTAAAGGCTCAATGCAACCTAGCTGTATCTCTTTGCTGTGTGTGATAGTGACTTAGCTTCTCTGAATGTATCTTTAAAAGGCATTTACAAATTTTGTTTTAATTTCTTTCCATTTTCAGTTTTAACAAATAGCTGATACTGCTTTATCTCAAGAAGTATGCTGTCTTTCTGGTTACTTATTTTAACTGTCTAACGTGTATGCATGTTATGTAATGCTTTTAACGTGAATCAGGGACATTTCCAAAGTCACTCATGAAGAGGAATTCTGCACTGGTTGCTGTGGTATAAAATTAAGATTTAACAAGCATCAATGAAGATTCTTTTGTACAAAGGGGAAACAAATTGTTCTTCCCATCTCTTCACCAATAATGTTATTTAATCTTAGCAGAAGATAAAAGGTGGTGGAAATGGTCTGTGTCGGAAAAAGAATCCTATCTCTCCCTTCTCTACCAGAGTGAGGAAGGTTTCTTTCTGAACTTTCAGAAAGGTAAAAAAACTTTGCCCTCCCTTTCTCTCTTTTGGAAATAATAGAAAGTTCATTGGAAATAATAGAGAAGTTGCATGTGTAAAGACTGGGTCACATAGCTTATTAAGTTCTATATTGCGGAGTGAGGTGCCTGTGGTAGTCCTTGTGTTGTCTGTGAAGTTTTGCCTAGCACCAGTGGTTGAAAAACATAGTAATGCTCCTTACTCACTCAACTGTTTTTCCAAATCAATTCATTTTCCAGGTTTTGCAGGTGACCATCTGACACATTGTCTTCTATCCATCCAGTAAAGTCTTTGTCTTCCAAAATAATTTAGCAAACTCAGAGTTTTCCCTCATCTTTAGGCCAGTTTATTTTAGGAATAAATCTCGGAGCAGAATACATATACATTTTCCTTTTAACTTCTTTATTGCCAATAACCAAAGATAATTCACTTGCAAAACCAAGCATTTGTGTACAAGTCCTGAGTTGTGTTTAACATCTACCTTGCTTAAAAATCTTAACCGTGGAGGTTGTTCGCAAAATAGGTATTTCAGCCACAATGGACAAGTGCCGAAGTTATTCTTCAGTCCTGAATAAAACTTACCTCCTATGCAGTGTGGTTACAAAAATATTTTCAGTTATGAAGACAGTGTCCCATCTTGTCTAAGTTCTTCAGTCACACGTGTATGCATGCTGTAGGCTTCCATACATCAAGTAAATTGGAAGTAGTAATTTCCACAGATTGTAGGTTTTGGATGCTGTCAGTACCTGAAAGAAGATGCAAGTGAGTTTAATAAATGGCAAAGTCATGTGTTAGCTGTTTATCACTTGCAAAAATACCTTTGTGATTTCAGTTCTTTGAGCATCAGTTCACCAGAATTTTCAGTTAAATAGATTTCTGGACTTTGAATATATTAAAAATAGGCTGAAAAGCTCTTTAAGGCTTTATTTTTGTTTGAGATTTAGGGTCAAGAATCTCTCAGTTCTGAGTCTTCATGTGGCTACTGAAGGAAAAGGTCATTCATTATAGCAAGAGTTGATCTTTCTTATGAAGTATTAAAAAGCCATCTGCTTTTTCAAGGGAGCATTGTATAAGATAATACAGTTACTTCACTGCTACTTACTGCAACGTACATATGTTCCTTCAGTTGCAGGAAGATTGTGTTTTGTCTGTAAAACTGTCTGCCATCTCTGATGTTAGACTTTTACTGATCTAATTTCATTAGCAGATGCTTGCTTAGAGCAGAATTTTGAAACTACTGAGAGTTTTGTAAATAAAGTTCAACTCTATTTCATAGAGGTGACAAAGTAAGAGGCGTTTAAAACCAACTTGTTTTTTTCTGGGTAAAATTTTGCTAGTTGGTCTCCTAAGCCTTATGTTGATCTTTTTTTTTTTTTTTTCCCCCCTAAGAAAGGTGTAAGATCAGCACTCCAGTTAGGAACAAACTGAAAAAAACCTTGGATATCCACACACACTCTTGACATAGATTTATTTTATTCTTTGTGTGCATTGAAATACTAGCGTTTGTGCCACTCCTTTCCAGAAGCTGAAAGGAACAAAGATTTTTCTGCACATAAGCCTTAAAAACAACTACCTCTGAACCCACTGTATGAGTGGTTATTCTTACTCTGGAGTGAGAGTGTACATGAAAGTTTCCAAGAATACCGTTTCCTTAGTAGTGTCAGACATAAATACGGCAATTGTATGAAAATAATCAGTTTGGCATTTGTGACAAACCCTTTTCCTTGGTTGCTGCTGTATGCAGTTTTATAAAGCTTATGTTTCCTTTAAGTCCACTTGTCAGAAACAGCATTTACCTGTACCATTGTTTCTAGCCTTGTGCTGGCTTTCCAGACTAATTTTAGAAGATTATTCGACACTTAGCATATTTTTAGGATTAGGACAGACCTATACTTAGAATTCTAGACTTCCATCATTTTATCACAGGTTCAAAGGGTGATAGCATAAATTATGGCATGACTTCTTAGGAATGAAAGACATTAATTAATAAAAAGCTCTTCTGTGACAACAACCTCTAGTCTCTTCTGGGATTGAAGTTCCTGGAAAGTGGAGGACAATGTTTTATTTTCTCCTCTTCCCTCTTTTTGTGTGGGTCTAAACTGTGTATTAGAGGTTGGTTCAGGAGTGCCCAAGTTTCTCTAACTCAACATGGTAGGCCCACATGGTATTGGGACAGTGTTGTGTAGTGATAGCACTTTGGTCCTGACACTAAGATGGCCACAAAAGTTCTGTTGTTAGGCCAAAACGTGGACTATAGTTGGAGTAGCATGTTACTCTTAAATGGTGATGTTGCTTGTACTTTCTGAGTCAGTGCTGTGTCTGCTCTGCATCACATTGTTTGGCATATTAGTTATGCTGATGTCCAAAGCATGTTTAAAATGCTTGCTGAAATGCTTGAAAACTTTTAAGACTACACATGCTGCCTTCCAGATCACCCTCCTCGTGTCATTTCCACGAGCTTTTTTCAAAAACGAAGGAGGTGGCCTAGGCATTTGACAAGTTTAATGGATCTTGCATCTCAGATGCTATTTTCAGAGCAGATTTTTCTTTCTGTAAATACTATCTTCAGATAAAATACTGAAATGAAAGGCTGCGATCGTACTCTCTCACTTTCCAAAGAGATAAAAATTATTGCACGTGACATGCGTGTTTTCTCATAGCAACTTTCTAGTGTTCAATAATATTAGAAAATAAATGAAAATGCCTCGGCTATTAAGGTTTTAGCATACTAATTTTGCTGTTACTCCTTTCTGCTTCATCTATATCTTTACTTTAGACGAGTGGACAAGCACTTGCAGAAATTAAGGACTGCTTGCTGTACTTACGTTATGGAGAATGCTAAGCAAACATTACTTGACTACAAACAGCCGATGCAGTGGTAAAAGTAGATGATGTCATTAATGAATTTAAATGGAGGAGTTTTGGGAAAATAGTTGTGGATCTAACAATGTCAAGATAAATCTTTGCTATTTCTCAGGGTATGGCAGGTAGCTGAAGCTGACTTACACAGGTTAATAGGTGTTAGAGAAAGTCATCTTTTCCTGTGTTTTGAAGGTAATGAAGAAGAAAACCTTTTTTTATATCTGAAAAATAGGAGTCCTCACCTGTGACAATTTCTGTAAATGAAGGCTGAGAACTTTAAATTAGTGATCTCCATTTTGGAATTGAAAAGCTTGTAACTGTGATAAGAACAACATAGCTACGAAATACAATAAATGCAATACTTAACATTGTCGTCTTTACTTCGTTGTGACTGCTTGTAACTTGCTCTCAAAAATTCTTATATCTTTGCAAGAACAACTCTTCGTTATGGTTCAGCTAACTGTAAATACAGGAAATTGCAATCTATCTATATTGAAAGAAAAATATAACTGGTGTTTTAGACAGCAGTCAATAAACTGAAGCAATTTCTAATAATGTAGCATTTTTTTAGTAATTGGTCAAAATTCATAAAAGTGATCTTTAGAATGGAAAGCTTTTCCCCAAGGCAATTTCACTATGAAATCTCTCCGTAAGAGAGGGTTGTGGCCTATATGGAGCTAATAACTGAGTTGCTGTATTTTTGATAGAACATTATGAAAGAACTGTGAAATTACATTGTGGTTATGAGAAAAGCTATTGGCTTTTTAGAGAAGTCAACTTTAAATGGACTGTGGGAGGGCAGAACACTTTGCCGTATTTCTGGCATTTAGCAGTGAGAAGAGTTTAAGTCTTTTTGCTCCTGCACATTTTTTGCTAAATGGCTCTTTTGACCTAAACTAGTCATAATAATTGCCTTTAAATGTTTTTCTGCAGGCTGGTTTTGTTTTTCAAAATTATAAAATTACAAAATCAATTACTTCCAGTGGGAATTCCTTTTAGAAAAGCATGCGGATTTTAAAAGTACATCTTTTATTCTGAAGACTGTTTTTCCTTTTTTTTCTTTCATTTAAAAAATGGTTTTGATCCTAAGCTTCTCATAACAGACTTTCCTTTTGTGACTTATGAATGAATTGGAAAATTAACTTCACTTAAATAATTTCTCCGTAGCCCTTATGGTTCTATTTGGACAAGAAGGTTTGTAATTCCTCAAACAGTATTGCTGATGTTCTTAAAACAGAATTCCCAATTTTTGTTTTCAGTTTATTTGACTGAAACTGAAGTATCTTTGAAGACTTTGAGAAAAAGATTTTTAATGGAACTTGTATGTTGGCTTTTTATTTTTTTTCAAAATACCTTGCATTTTCGCCATTCAACACCAAAGTAGCAGTTTTTAATTTTGGAATGTTTTTGGTTTTTGAGTTTTGTCCTGCAAGGGAATGGGGTGTTACAATAAAAATCCCAGCGCTTTCTAAACGTTGAGCTTTCCTGTTAATCTTGTGATGTACAGAAACATACTCACAGAAAACACAGAGAGGACAGTATCTCTTGAAATTATGGTGGGGAAAAGTTGCCACAATAAAATATATGGTAGAAGTGAAGAATGTTCCTTGTCTGTTAAGAGGAGCAGTGTGGATACTTATTCTTGTGTGACGTGTCACAAAAATAGTGGGAAATGGCAGTAAAAATGGCAGTTGGTTTTTTTTCCCTGCAGTTCAGAAGGTGAAATAACCTTGGAGTAACTGAATTCTGCTGTTTCTATTTGTTTTAGTGGATATCTGCTAATTTATAGTTTAGTGTCTATTTATATTTGTAAAGCAGTTGCATTAAAGAAGATAACCATAGCTTAATTAACAGCTATTCCATTAAGGTTTCTTTTGAGACAATCAGTTGCTTTAAATATTTCTGAAATTAGAAAATAAATTCTTGAAGAGCTGAGTAGTAGTGCTTACTTGAAACCTTAGTTCTCTTATCCTTATGAAGAAGGCAGGCAACTGTTTTGAGAGACTCGGAACATTTTGAAAATTTTGCTAAATGTTGTGCTGACATATGAGGCTTGTGTGCCAGGTTTTCTCAGCTGAATTGTCTGGTGACTCTGACTTTTGCCTAGCACATATGACACAGAGTTTCCATGAAGTAAGTCATAGTCATGGCTAAGAGAAAAATATAAAATCATAGGTATAAGTGTGTGCTCCTTAGCAACCAATTGCTACAGGTTTATTGATCCCCACTGGTAAAAATTTGGGAATGGACTATCTTCATTTGCATTCTAACCTTCCAAATTTTAGTATTCAATTTTTCAGGTCCTTCTAAATTTTTCTTGCTCTGTTTACCCTGCAAAGCTAAATTTTCTCTTCAAAAAAAAATTCCAGAATAAGAGTAGTGCAATTCCAGGAACTACAGCGGTGACTAAAAATACAAATTTTTTTGAGATTTTTGATGTTTTCTGTTATTATTGTTACTGTTTTATTTCCTATGCTGTGTGCTAAAAGTAAATGTGGGTGATAGTTTTAATATTGCATCGAGAGAACATGATTCTAAGCTGTGTGAACATGTAGCAGGTTGTAAAAGGCTGGATCATTTAACAAGGGGTTTGTTATTTAAAAAAAAAAACCCAACACATTTGTATGATGCCAGCCATTTTACTATTTTTAGCAGCTTGTTCCAGTAATTTGGTTTCACATACATCAAGTGCAAAAAGTACTTTCCAGATTACAAGATATTCTGGCTCAGGACTTCCCTTTCTTTCAAAGAAAGCAGGGAGAAGTTTATTTTTTTGTTTATTTATTTGTTTTTATAATACTGTGAACAAATCCAAGCATCTAAGAAGCAAACTGAAACATCTTAGACCTCATAGTTTCATGATAAATCCAGTGCAAGTCTATGCTGCTGCTGAAAGGGTCATACTGCCACTGCCTTTGTGCTGACACTGAAGCATTGGAGAACTGCTCTGGTTGAACACTAAACAGTCTCTGCCAGGGTCAGCCAGAGCAATTCCTTGTTCCCGTTCATTACGTGGTTGCACAGACTATAGTTCCGGACTAAAGCGAAGGTGGGAATGAGCAGTGGCAATATGAGGAGAGACCTTTTAATGGTAGCACCAATTTATATGAGATTAAGTTGAAGTCATTACCCCTGCATTTCATGCTGGCTTGCTTAGCTTTAAATGGCTTTATCACAAATTTCATGTTGTTTATGACAGTAAAAAGGGTAAACTGCTGCAAGTTCTGTAGCTGAAAGTGATTCAGAACCTTCACATATAGCTGTGACTTTTGAGTAATTTTCTTAGTCCTCAGGAGACCTAGGCACTGAATACCTGGCAGATTGAATAAACCTTTTATTGTTCCTGTTGATATCGCATCCCTATATTTCAGGCCTGAAAACTCAGTCATGTGAGTATCTATCGCATGGCTTTCCCCTTTTCAGGGGTGCCAAACACTTCTGTGTCTCTTCCCAGGATCTCTGTGGATTGCCCTACAAAAGCTGTTAGCCAAAGTGTTTAAAGAACGCTGAAGTGTTGTTGTGAAAAGTGTGGTGGAAAAATATTGCAGAAGAGTCTTTTAAAGGGTGCAGGTACTCTTCTTTTATGTTTGAAAGGATTTGCATGAAGTTACTTCCCTTCCCCTCCCTACTTTCATCTCGTGCTACAGTAGCTTGCAATGTAATGGTTGGTGCCTAAGTTGCATAACCTTGCAGTAAGATTTCTCAGTAGGTGTGCAGGATGAGTAACTGATTTTTCCTTCCGCTGAGTACATGGAACACTTTGGATAACAAGTTTTAGAAGCCTCATAAAGTATGAAAATGAAAAATACTTTTTCAGTATAATTTCAGTAAGAGTGAGCAGGGTAAGACCAGGAGAAACCAGGTTGCAGGGAACAGGATTATAAGGTCTTTGCCAAATCCCCTTTCTGTTAGCAAAGGCCAACATTTCTGCAGTTATCAGACTAGGACGTTCTAAATACAAGAAACTTTCATTCTTGGTGCACTTATTATTTAGTAATATCTATGGACTACCACTCCTTGGCAGGTGGGACCTAGGCTGCTGTGACAGTCTTGTTTTCAAAGATGGGAACCAGATGGGAACCAGACTTCCATTAACTTTCTAGATGGGTTCCCCAGAAATCTGGGGATGGAAAGATGGGGTTCTAAAACAAGGGGATCCTTACCTCCCTGAAGGGGTATATCAGTATTCAGGTTTATTGCTTGGCAACTCCTGTTGAAATATTTCTCACTCAACTTTTAAAAAGATAGGTATTTCATGGGATTGGGTACCTGAAATTGTACCTGTGATATTCGAGCATAGTCTGTCAGCTCATTTTCCTCTTAATAGAAACTTGCATTTCACGGCTTTAGAACATACGCTTCCTCAATATTGCTGCTGCTGGGAGAATGATTCTCTCCAGATCTGGAATGCGTAGCTGAACAGTGATGTGTACTGCCTGATCAGCTGATGAAATGTGGGTTTGGATGTGTGATTTTTGTAAACGACTTCCAGATGTTAGAATTTCCAGCTGAATGTCTCAAGACTGCACTGTTAGGTCCAGATTATGAAACAGAATGGATGAAATGCGCAGATTAACTGCTAAGCCTGTACTTGGAATTGTTCTTTCTCAAAAGAAAAAAAAAAGCATCACAATTTGGTAGTCTAATTACTCACTAAGCAATGGGAGAAAAATATACATGCTTTTAGCTAGGGGTACCTCCATTAATTTATAGACTGCGAAGAGCCTGAATGGTCTAATAGCTAATGCTAAGATTTTTCTATGTAGCTGCTGTGTTAGGAGCTTTGAGTTCTTTACTTAACTTAAACTTCCTTGTGCTAAAACGTGACTGTTACGAAACTAGAACTGAAATCCAATAACTGACAATACTGTCTCTTTGAGTGGAAGAAATCAAAGTTTGTTTTGGAACTTCCCTAGAATTTAAATGAAATCTCTATATAAGAATTTTTTTATTTGCAAACATTTCTTTGAGGGTTTTAAATCCTCATGCTTGTTGGGGGAATGGTTTTAGCTTGAAAGCAAAGTGTTTGATTTCTCTCTCTTTATTTTCCCCAGGAATACTGACATAACCATGATAGAAGACAAAGGTCCACGAGTAGCTGACTATTTTGTAGTGGCAGGGCTCACTGACACAGATACTGCAACCCTCCTGGACCAAGAAATAAGCCGACATGTTACAAAGTCAACTGGTCCAAAGGCTCCAATTACTGACATAGCTGTGATAATTAAATCAGCTGGTGAAACTGTCCCAGAGGGATACACCTGTGTTGAAGCCACCCCAACGGCCCTTCAAGCCAACTTAAACTATGGAAGTCTAAAGAGTCCTGAACTTTTTCTTTGCTACAAGAGAGGCTGGGACAAACCACCTCTTGCTGACATCGGGTGAGATTTCTATAACAATTCATTTCCTCCTTAAATAATGATTAAAACCTTACTCTTTGTAGATAATGATGAAAACAGATGTAAGAAAACTTCTAATAATGTCTATGAATCTGTATTGCTTATTGTGTGTATCTGTGTAGTATTTTCTTTCTGAAATAACTTGAAAAATTTGTCAGTCTTTAGCGAACTTGTCTTTTTAAAATAAATGATAATGTTTTAATTTAAAAAGATATATAAAGAGAGGGAGAGAGAGATATGGAGCAAATTGACTATGAGAAATTAAGTTCTCTGCTAGTTTTATGAAAGCTGAGAAACTAGTACAAAATTAGTTTATAGAAATGGTATAGTGCAAATCCAAAAATGTAATGTGCTTAATCTGAAAGTGATGACTTCTGATCTTAAAATTATCCACCTACCTAGTGCTGTAGCCTGTGTTACTTATCAGATCAGAGTATTTGTGAGGTTGCGTACAATGTCTGACATGGTTGACTGGAAACACTGGGTTATGTATTCTCTTGGTAACTCTAATCATGCTTGTATTTAATAACCTATGCTTGTTGAGGTCTGAGGCATAAGTTCCTAAAGAGTCACTGGTACTGTGTTTGAAAACCTTAGACGTAGTCAGTGTTTAATCTCAGTGCTTAATAAATGCACAGGGCAACCTGGCAGGGAAGCTCTGAACTAATTTTGTTACTTATAGGATACCAAGTTTAGTGTAAGTATTCAGAACCAAGACTACAAATTCCCCCAAGATCTTGAGGTCATGTATATTATAGTCTGTGCTACCTCCATACTCAGGTAATGCTCAATCTGTACTAACTCATGCAGCACTACAGTATTGTCTAAATTGCTCTATATAGCACTTCTATGGCTTGGAATACTACATTGTGGTATTACCTGGGATGTAATGAAAAAGAGAAAATGAAGCATGGGTGAAGGGGAACTGTTACACTGATGGCAAAATAAGGAATGTGGGTTTTTTTTTTCCTTAGCTGTTAAATAAATGGTAAAAAGTAAAGTAAAAAACTTTCATCTGTATGTAAGATACAACATTTAGTTAATTTCGTTTGTAAGTTCAGCCACATCAGGCACAATGCCTGCATACCCCACTTTTCATCTACAGGTTGAGTGCCAGCTGACAAGCAGAGTCCAGTCAGGAAGAAACTGATAATGAAACCTTAGTAATGAAATTAGTTACATGGCAAGATATCTGCTCTAAGGATTATAGTTCAAGTTGTGTACTTAACTGGAATTAGAATGTACCAGGTTCATCTCAGTCATCTAAACTAATAATCTAATAAAAATAAATCTAATAATTCTAAGTTATAATAATCCTCAGCAAAACTGTAATTTTTAAGATAGTCTTTTCCCACGTGTGTGACTGACACTGCAAGATGAGATTAACTGCTACAATGAGATTTGACTGTGTAGAATTGCTGTATGAAGTTATTCTTTGAATAATAAGTCAAACTAAAGTTTTAGCCGAAGGAGGAATTTCTGGAGGGAGTGATTGCTTAAAGGGATTTCTAAACCATCGGTCTTCAGAATGTGCCTTTATGGAAGCAACTCTGCTAGCACATGTTTATTTCCATGTCTCCCACAACTTTAGGAACTTGAATGCTTGGGTAGATATCATAGAGAATACCCCATAAGTGAAATAGGCAAATAGTTGGCTAAGGGCTTGGTGCAAAACTGTGGTATTTGGCAAGTAGTATTTATTCTGTATTTTGTTTTAAACAGACCTAGTTAGGGTGTCACACCTAACAAATCATGGCAGGCTTTTATCTCTGAGCAGTGATGCATATGACTGTTTCTCCCCTGCTGTTCCTGCTGTTTTGCAACTATGTGCAAGCTTTTTTGTGTGTGTGTGAATTTTGATGTATTCAAATGAAAGTGGAGTTTGGGCAAGAGGTTTATATGAAGTCTGAAGACTAATTTGTACTGTTCTCTACTCTTTTAATTAAAGAACCAAGGGTGAAAGAAAATTTTATCATTGAGCCTTAAATATCCATTAAGTCAGCTGACATGTTGAGTGATCCCTAGAAAGGGTTAAATCCATAGTCTTGTGTCAAGGTGGTTATTATATATATGAAGTCGAGTTTCGGATTTGTTATATAAAGTTGAGCTTTCAGATGATTCCTGATAAATGTTTGTGTGTGGGTATTTCTTTCAGGGCTATTTTTAGGGAAACTAATTCAACAAATGCTCTTTGGAAGAAGGGGAATTGAGGGTACACGCTACTTATTCTCTGCCATTGTCCTTGTGTTCTGTATTTCTGTGCTCTCCATCCTCTGCTTCCTATTCTTCCACTGGTTCTTAAGTTGAGATGTCTGGAAGCCGCTAGAGTTACTTCCTGATGCAGATGCTCACTTGCATATAGTTAGGCTCTGTGCCGTGCCTATGGATGTTGCATTTGCTGTGGCTCTTTTTAGTTGAAAGAATAAAGGTTTGATCCTAGGACAAGAGATCTTTAAGGTCATTTTCCTACATATAGCTATAAAATTTGGTATCTTAAGCTTCTATGTCTAAAAAGTGGTTTGCAATTTGTAACACTTACATTCTACAGTAAGTAGAAAAGAATATGAGACTTCTTCAAAGCAGAGGTTCTTGTATTACTGAGCAATGCAAAAGCTGGGTAATTAGCATTGTTTAAGTAAAGAAATACTGTTTTTTGGGGTTTTTTTTAACTAATATGGGAAGCTTTAGTTTGGTTAGTGGTTGTGTGCCAAGGACCCATCTCATTCTGCATACCTGGTTTCTGAAAATATCTGCAGGAGTATTGATTGAACAAATGTTTTTGTTCACTAGAGATGTATTTCAAAAATTAAAGTGAACTCAAATTTCAAGAAGCATAATAGAAACGGGAAGACATTCTTAACAACCAGCATCTTCCATTGTTCATTAAATTACACCAGTGTGACAACTACAGTTGGGTGTTTGGAACAGCTTAGGATAATAATGATGAAACTAATTGCTTGTATGTTTAGAGAAAAAGTAATAGTGGTGGTAGAAGAAATAAAAGATAAGTCAATCTTTTCCCTCTGACCCAACACTTCATCTCTGACCCTCCTACTGCCTAGTATATTTGTTTTACTTCCTTTACTGTTATGCCTTCTCTTAAATGGGATAGGGAGAGTTATTATAAAGAGTTATTTTGCATGAGGACTGTGAGAGGCAGAAATGTGATAGGACCTACAGCAGAAGTCAAGCTGGAGAGCAGCCCCCCACAATGCAATTTGCAACAGTCCAGCTAATCAAAATGCTTTCCAGAAGCAGAGTTTTCTGTGGTTTTAAGGTTTTTAATACGACAGCTGCAAGAAGATAGTATTTATCTTTTCTAAGCTCTGTTATTTGATGTATTGAAGTATGTGTTTAGAACAGTAAAATCGGTCATGAGAGAGCTTCCATGCACAATGTGAAACAGCATTACAGAGTTAACAAGAATTTTTGGTCTTTCTTACAAACAAAGGGCCTAACATCTAGAGGAAACTGTAGGTTACATTTTGCTTGAAATGAAATTTTATGGAAATAGATAAAATAATGTAGCAAATAAGGTGTACTTAGGATTGAGGCCAAAGTATAAGCTCTTAGAAGGAGGAAACAAGCCTTACTCTGGTCAGTACTAATTAATTGAAGGCAGACATTGGCAAGTTGAAACAGGTAGGAGTAACCTTATTCTCTCAGGGAGTACTTTATATATACATATATAAATATTTCATGCATCACTTCTGAATGTTTTTTGTCTGCATCATTAAAAAAATTCTTTGAATGGTCCATGAGTGCTGATTTTCTTCTATTGACTTGTTTTCTTAAATTCAGTACTATGCCCAGGGTCAGGGAATGGTGTGGTTTTAATAATAGTTTTGCTGGAATATGTGTAGAGGTGAGAGTTGCTTTCATTTTCTTTTTGCTTTTCATGGGAGGTGACCACACAGTTACAGTCTTGAATACTGGTCAGCCACTTACCCTTAGAAGTATTTGCTCAACTGATAAATTCCTCAGTCTTTTAAGTATCTTTCTGAGAATATTTGTAGACCTATTAAATTTAACTGCTGTAATTGTCTGATTAATATGGTTTTCCTTCACAAAAGCTGTCAGCCAACAAATGTTTCTTAAGTTTAAATTCTTGGGTTTTATTTAAAATACATGAAATTGAAATAAAACTGAACTGAAAATTCTATTGGAGACTGCTCTGTTAATATTCTCTTCTGATTAATGTAAGGCAGGGATATGAAGAGTTCATGTAAACTCTTTATGCACAATGAAAATGGCCTGAGAGCTGCTGGCATTGTAGTTATTGGTTTTGTGTTTGTTTTTTGGTTTTAATTTTTTAACTTTATGAAGTAGGTAACCCAATAAAAGAGCAAGATACATGTTATTGCAGAAGGTTATTTAATTTAGAAGTAATTTGAATAGCATACACTTTCTCTATGCATACCTTGAACCAGTAGGTAGTATATTAAAAATAATGTTGCAAGTTGGAAACACTGGTATTAGACTGGTTTTGAATTTGAGATTACACATTGTTTTAAATGCAGCAAGAGTCTGATGATCAAACTCTTTACACTTGAAACCATTACTGAAGGCAATAATACTGTTCTCCATAAACTATCTGAATAAATTTATATGGCAGCCCGGTATATACTCCCAATTCATGTGATTTCTTTGCTTTATCGAAGTATTCTATGAGTGTAGTTCATGTATATTCTCAATAATATGATAAGATGCACGTTTGTTCTGTGAAATCAGAATAAATGGTAGTATTTGCATACTCAGTTTAAAGATGGACAGTACAATTTAAGTCATTTGGGAAGTTAAGTGGGTTGCGGGGTTTGTTTTTTGGGTTTTTTTTTTTTTGAAAGTGCTAGAATTGTTGCATCTGGGAAAAGACTTTTTTTTAGTTCATACACATGACTTTTTGAAGTTTTCTAATACTTACTTACTAGCAGTCTGTCAAACCAAGATTATTTTGGGAGAGTAAAGGATATATTGCCTGGTTATTCTTTATTTTAAAGTAAAGTTGTGATAGACTATATGTGGGAAGCTGCAAGTCGCAAAATACAAAGTTCTAAAATGTTACCTTTGTCCTCAATTTTACGGTGCATTGTAAAGACACAAACTCATTTGTAGGTGGCAAGTACTATACATACTTCAGAGAATCAAGCAAATAGAAGTGTTGCTTATTTGGGTGTGGAAGGGGAGGTAAATCTTGCCCTATCATAGCATTTGCATATTAAAAATATAAAAAGATGTATGGTTTGACTTCCAGATACATTCTCGTGGTCACTTCCTAGTAGCTTTATGTTTGGGAAAGATGGAGTGTAAAATTTTAGCTCATTTAGCTGCTGTGAAACTGTGGAAGATCTTCCTTTTTTTGCTAACAATATGGAGATCTAAACTAGTGATCTGGCTAAAAAAAAATCCATGTACCATGTGAACGTTGCTGTATGGGCATGCAAGATATATTCTGCTTTATAGGAGTACAGTCAGCTGTAGTTATTATTTCTTCCTTTTCTGTGGAGTGGAGTATTAGTTAGTTTTTATTTCCCCCCTCACCTTCCATTAAAAAATGTTATTCAGACTATGGATGTAAATCATTACTTGGTTTGCAGGGTTTTTTTCTGTAAAAATTCACCAGGAAGCAGACTTCTGTCTTCTGTTGTTCTTTTTCAGCAACATTCCTTTTAACAAAGAAACAAACAAAGAAAAGGCAAGCTTTAAATGACTTTCCAGACATTTTAGTGATGGAAGTAATCTCTAAGAAATTATCAGATATCATGTGTGCAAGCAGTTTAAAGCTTCCTTTGTAATTACTTTTCACTGATAGTGCATCATTCCTACTAATTCTGTAACTAAATCCTTTTCAGTGTGGCTTGGTTTTATTTTTCCATAACTGTAATTTGTTCTCACAGAGATTCTTACAATTTAAATATTTCTTAACGGTTTCTTTGCATTAAATCATGTATGATGAAAGGCAATATCTAAGATGCCCATTACAACATTGCAGTGGTGACAGAGTGCTAATGGATGGACAATTTCTGTGAATTTGTTCAAGTAACTTCATAAATATTTGAATGCACATAGTGTTTTGTTTTCTTCCTGTCTGCAGTGTTCTATATGAAGGGAAGGAACGCATCATTTCAGGCTGCGAGGTGATTCAGGCCACTCCTTATGGCCGTTGTGCTAATGTTAACAACAGTTCAGCTTCTTCTCAACGGATCTTTATCACATATCGAAGGGCTCCTCCAATAAGACCTCAAAATTCATTGGCAGTCATGGATATCTGTGTAATTGTTACTAGCAAAGGAGAAACTCCTCCTCATACATTCTGCAAAGTTGATAAGAACTTAAATTGTGGTATGGTGAGTATTTAAAAGCTTGAGTCTTTTTTTTTTTTAAACCGACCAACCAAATGCAAACAGCTCTTTGAGCTGTTCTTAGCACTGTTGTAATTGTCCTCTATCACTACATCACAATGCTTTCATTCTATATGCCGTATGTGAGACATGAGTTTTGTAGGAGGTTTTTTGTGGTCTCATTTCCTTTGGTGTTAGAAATTACTTCTTCATACTGACTACTCTTTACTTCGGTTTGCATATGCATATCTAGGTGCTATTTAGGAGTAGTGTGATGGATTTTTTTTTTTTTTTTTTAATTATCTTCCCCCACCCTCTTTGGTGATGCTGACACTCGGGATGAATCACAAATGCTTTTTTCCTAAGGCCTATGTTACTAAGGCAGGTAAGAATGATGATACTGGTTACAGTGCTCTTTTTTTTGGTTTTTTTTGTTTCCAGTCAGTTCACTTTTGTTTAGTCTGTTTTGCATTTAGTTTAGTCAGGCTGAAATAAGTAATTTTTTTTGAATGGTAGAGTGTCTTTAGACAAACTGGAAAAACACTATGTAAATAACCAGTTTATGGAACTATGATAAAAGCTTTAGGTGATGATGTTTAGAATTTCCTTTCCACTGATGAGGTTACCATAAGAGTCTCCTTTTAAATATCCAGGAAAATGTGAAGCTGCAAATTTTCTTCTCTTGAAATAAGTCAAAGAGCAGTGTGGTGCTGTGGTTATTTTATGTATGAGGGCTGCTCCAAAAGCAATGCCTCCTATTTCATTATGTTGGCCCACAATGTCAGAGGTGGACGTTGGTGGTCTGGCGGTAGAGGTTGAACCTTCCCACCAATATCCCGTTACATTTTGTTGCCGTGTGACAGACGGCAGCAGAGGGACACTCTGACAACGTGGCGTCTGACATGGACATGTGTATGAAGCAACGGGGTGTCACTGAATTCTCCCATGCAGAAAGAATTGGACCCACTGACATCCATCCACACTGCTGAGCGTTTATGGAGACCAAATCATGGGTGTCAGCACAGTGAGGTGGTGGGAGGTGCATTCCAGCCGTGGCGACAGTGACGGTGGGTCCCCTCCACTGGTGCAGATTTTTAAACGAGCGCGGCATGCAGGCGGTTGTTCATCGCTGGTGAAAATGCACAGCCAGTGGTGGGGACTGTGTCAAAAAGCAGTGTTTTGTAGCTGAGAATTTGCTCTATTGAATAGTGTTGTTGTGCTCTTTGTGTCTGTTGTAGTTTCCATGGAAATAATTAGGAGGCGTTACCTTCTGAGCGACCTACATAAATCCTGTAATCTCTGAAAAATGAAAGGGTGAATTCTCAACTTTGTGATTTATATACATTCAGCAGCCAACTAGTCAGTTTATTCTGTAATGCTTGTTATTTAAATGTCTGCTTTGTTTGTAAGTGGGAGTATATTCAAATGTTTCTACTTATTTCCCCACTGTCTGTTGTCACCTTTGCTGGTTCTAAGATTAAACTTGTGTCTTCCAGTGGGGTTCCAGTGTATACCTTTGTTACAAGAAGTCTGTGCCAGCTTCTAACTCTTTAGCATATAAAGCTGGTAAGTAATTTTAGGAGCAGATTGTCTAAACATGCTAATAGAAGGATTCAAATGCCTTGTTGAAATCAAGTAATAATTTTAAAAGCTTAGGTGCTGTCTGTCAGAATTCTGTTTCTGGAACATGTCAGCTGAATTGATTGCTGTGATGCCTCCTTTGCTCTCATTATTTTTTCCCAGGAAAAAAAAAACAAAACTAAATAGGAATAGCATTGTTCTGTATTAATTTAATTCTTCTCATGTCAGGTTTGGTAGCTTAGGAGGTTTAGCAGAAAGCTTAGCAAACATTTCAAATATAACAAAAAACTTCATATTTCTTGTGTTGGTGATGATGAAGAAGGAGTAATTAAAAATTCTGTTCAGCCTTACTAATTTTTCTTCTGTGTATCACAGTGCAACATCTTTTATTTAGTTCAAAAATTAAATGCGTTTCTTCCCTTCAGTTCCACAACTATTCACTTATTTCTTATTTGAAGAGAGTGAAAAATATTTTGAACAATAAATGACCAAAAAGTCTTCTTTTCTAAGTCTGGCTTTTATAAGTTTTTTTAGGTTATTTTATTTCTGAAGAAGTCCAAAAAGGCTTTCAAAAGAGTTTCTACTAAGCACTAAGTGCACCAAATTCCTTTGAAAGGAGTAGACTACCAAGTAGATAATGAAGTCAGTGTGCCATAAAATAAGGTAGATGAACAGTAAACCAGTGCTTGTGCCTATTTTCTACCAGCAAGAATTAGATGTGTTTCTGAAAACTGAATAATGATTTGCTTAAATTTAACATATTGACTGATTAGCAGAAAATGTGACCAGTCAGCTAGTTCATCTTATTTTCAATGGAGGTATTGCTGCTGTTTTTACAATAGATAAATTATCACTTTCTTCATAGGAATTTATTTGTAGTTAAATCCATTCGAATGACACATTTAAATAGCACAGGTAGTTCCCAACTGATTTAAAATAAAAAACTTCGCTAGTTAGTTTTTAATACGTACTGTTTTTTGAGCAGTTACGAAAAGGGAGTGCTTCAGTATTCATAGACAATTTTTGAATTATTTTTACTTGGATGACTTAGTCTTACTGTCAGATGAGAGGCTTTCTTCTCCTGCATATGTAATCTTCATTTATAAAGTCCAGATAACCAAGTGACTTTGCTGTATATTGTGGAAAATACGTTGGTTACATTATTTAGGGCTTGCAGATCAAATATGCTTACTTTTCCTTCTCCCATTCTGAAGGCTTAATTTTCAGATATCCTCAAGAAAACTATGAGTCATTCCCACTGTCCGAATCTGTACCTCTTTTCTGCCTTCCTATGGGAGCTACTATTGAGTGCTGGGACCCTCAAACCAAATATCCACTGCCAGTGTTCTCAACATTTGTATTGACCTGCTCCTCTGCAGAAAAGGTATGGCTCCACACTGTGACTAGTTTTTTCTTTATGTTCATATGGCTGTTACGAAGATAAATAGACATTGTTTCTTCTGTATCTGGGAAATACTACAAAACGACTGTTAAATACTTCCCTCACAAAATTGTATTTCTTAAGCCTTCACATAAGACAGAACTAAATCAAAACACGGGATAGCTGGAAAAGCATGTGCTGTTCAGTCCCTTGTAAGCTGAACCATACATTTAACAAAACCAAAACTCATAGCACGTAGATTTCCCTGTTCTTTCAAGTAAGAAGTTTCTGGGAATGGAAATGTAGCCTGCATGTTAAATAGGTCTTCACTTAGCACGTGTTAGCAATGTTTAATTTGTTATGGTTTTCCTATGGTTACCTTAAAAGTCACTTTTGTGTGAATTCATGTAATTGGGATTTGTAGGTATTTATGTGCTCAAATAGAAAAGTTGTTATGGCAGGGCGGGGAGAGGAAAAGTATGTGCTGAGAGTTAGCATGTGAAATGCTCTAAAGAGCTGATAAACTCCCGAGACCAGTGAGTGTCTTGAATTCATGTGAAGTGATAGATTCAGAACACCAACTGTGTGCTGAATCTGTTTAAGGCCACCAGGACACACGAGCACCAAAAATGTGTGGCATTACTCAGCCCACATGTGAGAAGGCAGTGTCTGCTATACACAGACATTCTGAGGTACCTTATAGGTAGACCTGATGAGGCAAGGAAGGCCTTGTTTGGAGTTGGTTTCTCAGCTGTTGCTTTACCTTGCCAACTGTGTCCATGTCTGTGTGTGAACTTCATGAGGGAATAAGTAATTGTAATGTGTCATTAACTCTCTGTGACTAATAAGCAACAGTTTGGCTCTATTGGTGGTAACAGCTCCACTTCCACTCTGCCTCAGCCACCTATCAGGGAAATGTATATACTTCTTCATTTCCAAACAAACAAACAAAAGTCCTCCTCCTGTATATTACACTTCTTTTGCAAGGAGGAATGCAGTAGCTGCCAGTATTTTTCTCAGGGAGAATGTATACTGTGGTATCCGTCTTTCCCTGTTCTCCTTTTACTAAGCTTGCCGGAATAATTCAGTTAGTATGAAACTCTGACAAATAGGGAAGGAATATTTTAAAAGGTCTGTAGCTATTTAGCTTGACAAAATGAGTGAAGTTAAGCTAAAATAATCTTATTGGTTAGTGTGGTGATGATAGGGAAATTTACTGAACACAAGCATTTTGTGAGATTTGGCGGTTTTTTATCGTAACAGTTAGTGGATAGGGTTTTCTCACAGTAGAGAGAGGTCTGGTTCTTCCCTTTTGATTTCCTGAGTATGAATACATTGTTGAGAAAAGTGCAATGATAAAGAGCAAGAGATGTACACAAGTCCAAAGCATTTCATTTGTAAGGAAGCTTTGTGTACGTTCCATGAATGAGAAGTCATTTCACAAGCTACCAGCAAAACGGTATAGTGTGTGTGCAAACACCAAAGACTTAAGGACGCTTTGAAAGTTCTGACCCAATCTTCTGTTATATACTGGGTCTGTTCAGCTGTTTTTCTTCATCTTTTAGGTTTATGGTGCTGCTATTCAGTTTTATGAGCCTTACCCCCGGGAGCTGCTAACAGAAAAACAACAACTGCAGTTGAATCTCCTGACAACTGTGGAGAGGAAAGTGGTTACTTCCAAATCCATCAATGCCAACAAATGCATCTGCCTTCTCTCACACTGGCCTTTCTTTGAAGCATTTAGAAAATTTCTTATGTTCATCTACAAACTCTCTGTCTCTGGACCTCATGTTCTTCCCATTGAAAAGTATGTAAAACATTTTTCAAGTTAATGTGGGAAGGTAGTTATATCACCCTAAGAAGTCATGTGATTTATACATGTCACATTTACTTGGTATATATGCTCCATCTTCTTGCTTGCACTGTGTAGCTTATGTTGTACTGCTAGAAATTATTGCTGCTTCTGTTTAATAGAGGTGGCTCCTGCAGTGCCGGGAAAATGAACTGGATTTTACTGTGACTTTTCTGTTAGAATATGTCAAGTGTGTTTACCTTTCTCTTAACTACATCAAACACAGAAAATGGCTGAGCTATAAGGTACATGATAACGTTTGCAGCCCTGCATTTCAGGTTAATAAATATAAGCTCAGGGCCTTGTTAGAAACTGTTAAGAATGGTGTTAGGCTGTCTGTGATTTTAAATGGCTTGCATAAATGCCAGCGTGTTCTTTCCTTTTGCATACATATCTGAAGCTGCCAGTATTAGTTTTCACACATGAAATGGGGCTTCTTTGTTTCCATTTGCATGAATAGGCTATTAAACTTATCAAAATAAACCATAACAGCCTTTCTAAACCATGGTACACAGTAATTCCAAAATGTGATTAACATTGCTTTCAGTCCCTGATTAGTCCCCAGTGCTGGTTTTCTCACATCTTGCCTTCTCTTCAGGCACATATCCCATTTTATGCACAATATACCTTTCCCTTCACCACAAAGGCCAAGAATTCTTGTGCAGGTAAGCAAAACATTTGTTTTCTTTTTTTAGTTAAAATAACGGCAAACTTGTGTCTTGCTTTTGAAAGCCCACTTTTCTTCCCTTAGGCTTTTTACTCAGCTTTGAATACCCATCTGCTGGAAGGGAGAGGGGAGGAGACGAGTGGGTTGACCTTCTCTTCCATTGATACAAACTTGGGTTAACTTAGCAAAGGAGACTGTTTCAGACTTCGGGTGGTGTGAATAGCAGCAGCGACCTGCTTGCACCTTTGACATTTCTGCCATATATTACTCTTACGTTTTATAGGCACCATTTGCATTACCTCAGTGGGGGGGTGTTTTGTTTTCTGTCTTTCTCTTGTCCACCCAGTACTCTGTGTCAAAGGTTAGTCCCCCAGAGCATTGTGTCTTGTGCTTCTCTGTTTAGTCACCTAGCAGCAGTTACATGTTCAACACTGAGTCACAGACAGTTTCCTGTAACTTCTGAGAATTGTTTCAGTGACTAATGCAAGC
This sequence comes from Bucorvus abyssinicus, assembly GCA_009769605.1. Lineage (NCBI taxonomy): Eukaryota > Metazoa > Chordata > Aves > Bucerotiformes > Bucorvidae > Bucorvus > Bucorvus abyssinicus. The sequence goes on from CM020063.1 coordinate 36,049,386, forward strand.
TCTGATGACCTAGTAAACACCAGTCCCAAAGTTTGTCTCTGATCTGTGTCTCTCTTGAATGACATTGTGACTCTGCCAGGCAGTTTATGAGACTGTGGATATATATTTATGTTGGAATATTATACTGTAATAACTTTGGAGCTGTCCATATCAATCACATACTACTTTATGTGTTTCAGCTTTCTGCCCATGATGCATTAATATTGTCTCAGCCGGTTTCTACACCATTGCCATTAAGGTATCATTATTAATGCTTTAAATGTATGCTCCTTCAAAAATTCAGAGGCAAATAGGAATGAGTCATAGAAGAAAGCAAAAATTACTGCAATATTATTAGATCTTATAAACAGAAAGCTCTGTACGCATTTGTGATATTATACAGTGTTATCTTTTTTGACATAGACCTGTCCCTTTTGGAAAAATAATATCACTAATTATCCTGAAATAAAGATGAATTGCCACATTATTGTAGGAACTGTGAAGAAAGAAGCAGCAGGCTGTGAGGGTTAAAAAAATGTATGTATTTAAATACCTTGTATTTTCAGAACCTGTGTAGTAAGCAAAAAATTTTGTTTTAATAGCATAGATGGAATGTTTGTTATCTTGGCTTTTTTCCCTTTTCAGATCCAAAAGAGACATTTACATCAAGCAGTCATGTGAAACCAATCAATGCACAAGTGTGCAAATATTTCAGAAATTCAAAATTATACCTAAAAATTGGTATTTGTGCTTGAAGATTGATGCAGTTTCTGTGGATACTGCCTGCATCTTCTGGGCTGGAGCTCCCTATGATTGTGCTGTGGGGTTTTGTTTGGATGGGTTTGTTAATTTTTGGTTTGTTTTTTAGTTAAAAACCAAAATATTTTCCTTTTTTATTTTTCCCCCCCTTAAAGATTTTCATATAATGTTCTGTGTGCAGAAGAACCCCATGTTTAATCACATCTGTTACACAGCCTTTTTAGTCAAAAATTGCAGCCAGGCACCCAACTGCAAATTAACATGTAAGCACTTCTTTTTCTAAGGAGAGATTTTACACCCTTGTGCTCTTGCAGTTGTCATTACAATTCCTAAACAGGTACAGTCCAATCAAATGAAATGGAGTCTAAACTGTAGAAACTAAAGGCTTGTTGCTATCAGAATGATGGATTGATTTTACTTGACTAGTATTAGAATTTGATGCTGATTCTAAGATCAAATGGATACTCTAGTTCATGACTTTTGCCTGAAGTAACCCATCCTATGAAACTACTGGTGTTATTTGTGTTTGGATTAATTGTTAACCAGGTATATCTGTTTTACTGTTACGAAGGCAAGATGCCTGTGTATCATATATGAGAGAGAGTGCTGTAAACAACACAAACGCAGCAGCAGCATAGTATAGCTTGTTTCTTTAGCAAAAGAATTTCAATTTAGATTTCTTTCTGGCAGTACAAGTCTCAAATTGAGGTTATAGCTATTAGATAGGTATATATTTCATGTGTGGTAGTATTAGCACCATTGAACTCGTCGGTCCCAAACAATTGTCAGAAGTTTGACAGTAGTGACTTTTCTTTTTTTCCTTCTTCCTAACTCATGTAATATTCTTATTCCTTTCCCCCTTCCCCCACCCTTTAGTGGAGCAAACTTTAGCACTCTGCTCATGAATCTTGGACCGGAAAACTGTGCCACTCTGTTACTCTTTGTATTACTAGAAGGCAAGATCCTCCTCCATTCTCTTAGACCAGCTGTGCTGACAGGAGTTGCTGAAGCTGTAGCAGCTGTAAGTACAAAGCGTTCTGTACAGCAGTGAGAGAAATCACTTTAAACTCCACAGTTGTTACAAAGCTTTTTTAAGGTAAAATTATTGATGGACTAAATAATAGTTCTTCCCAGCAATAGCATTTAGTTAAGGTGCACTAGCATGTCTTATAACTATTAGAATGATGAACATTTTTGCAGAGATAACTAAGATATGTGCTGTAAATGAGTGGTCAAACTTGAAGTCGTTTTTCTCACGGTGTTACAAGGCCTTTAGCAATTTCATTTCAACTTGTTGCATGTAACTTCTTCATTTTTATTGTACAGTATCTGTTGTCTTGTTTTAATGCATTGATTTCTTTTAATTTTTCCTTCAGATGATATTTCCATTTCAGTGGCAGTGTCCATATATCCCCCTCTGTCCTTTGTCTCTGGCCACTGTACTCAGTGCACCTGTTCCATTTATTGTTGGAGTTGATTCACGATACTTTGATCTGTACGATCCACCACAGGATATTGTGTGCATTGACTTAGACACAAACATGGTGTACATGTAAGTTGTATGGAGTTTTTACATTTATCTGTAGGTGGAGAGGTGCTGAAATGCTCAGGAGATAAAACTATTAAATACTGTTTTATTCAATACAGTTTGTTTCTTCCTGTCCTTTGTTCTTTTTCTCGTTTCTAATGCTTCATAGCAAATTAAAACTCACTAAGTATAGGGTCAACACTTGGTGCTGTCTACAAAAATGTGATGCAAATGTTGCTACAATTTTAGTAACAAAGGTAATGTGTTCTGGTTTGATTTTCCAGTTCTAGTACTGCTTATGAGGGAAACAGGACAAAAGCTGGAAAAGTGGAAGAGAAGTTGTGCTGGGGTTTTTTTTCTGCCCCACCATTTCTTATATTTTCACCTTGACCTACTTCTGAACTTGGTTTGCCTGTATTCAGTGACCATTGGTATGAACGTGAGTGCTTTGGGACCCTTCATGACAGCTTTTGATGCTGTCTTGCACTCAGGGCACTTTATGTTAGTGTTAATCAGAGATTTTTTGCTTGTTATAAGGGACAAATTTTTGGTGAGATCAATCAAGCAAAATTTGGTGCTTGACTACATTAAATATTTTCACTGAATAATTTCACACAATAATTTCACTGTTTCATGAACAGTTTCTTCATGCTTTCTTGAGGATAGATTAATTGAGAGTAACTGTTCTGTTTTTCTGTAATATACCTAAATGAGAGCAAAAATAACCGAATTGAAAATTCAGTTGTTTCAGCTGTTTAATTTAATAACTTTATGAATTAGCATTCTATTTAAAATTAATCAGATGATAGAAAGAAGCATCTAAGATAGTTCAAGAAAGTTCACTAAGGTATGCATCTTTGTGAAAAAATAGTTTTACTTCATTTCATGTAACTCAACTTTTGTTTTTACTAACTTAAGTTAGAATTAGTCATTTGATCTATGGGTCAGTTGAATGCTTTCTTGATTTTCATTGTGTCAAAAAGACCCTTCCTCTATTGAAGCAAATGTTTCCTTTACATTAGTGAAATGCTTTGTTTTATTAATAGCATCAAAAGAAATAGTAAACAATGGAGAAGATTGTGCTTATTTTTTATCAATTTTTTTCTCCTTTCCTAGGTCCCCATTAAAATCACTGTAAAAAGCATTTGCAGCACTCTGTATCAAAAGTATTATGCCACCAAAAGAATAATTATAATAGGTGTTGTGAAAGAAGAGTGTATTGAAGAAACTCAAGGAAGATAACTTGTTTATATGAAGATATTTGCAGTGAAAAGTACCTGAATGCTTTTGTTCATAAGTAGAATGGAATTTGAAGACTGGGTTGCAGAGAAATTTAAGGAGATAGAAGCAGGGGATTTAGCAAGGAGATGTGATGTCCAGATTCTGTTGGGATGAATGCTAGAAAGAATTACCAACGTTACTTGGATTGGTTACTGAACTAAAAATGTACCAGTGGCTGACCTCTTAAGAGGCACTCAACTGGAAAGATTTCTGCACCATTTTGTTTACTGTCTTCTAAGTCCATTTCGCTTTCAATAGTCTACTGATCTTCACCCCACCCATTTTGCATATATGTCATCTGTACCACCTATTTGACTTCTAGAGAAATTTGACACCTGTAATATTTGGCTTAGGTAAATGTGAGATGTTGGTACCTGCATTACAAAACTTTTTTAACCTGGAAATGAGGATATTTTTCAGTTTGGGAGATTGTAGGTAAAACCAAATCTTCATAAAGCACTTTGTGTTGAAGATCGTACAGAATTTTAAAGTACTACAGTGTTAGTGAGTAAAGATCAATGTTCCATTTTATTTTATCCTTATCTGTTTCTGCTCCTCATTATTTTTATGGCAATGCTGTTTTGCTTTTTTTTTAAGGTATAAAAGCATTTAACAGCACTGTTGCTAACTTTCAAAGACTGCATAATAAAAGAACATGTTTTCTACTACATCACTCTGTCTGTCTAGTGTCTTTTTAGAGCAAGTTTGCTGCTATCTTCCTTATGATAGACTGAAGCTTTATTTACTGCCAAAAAGTACTGAAGGCCTTTTATTCATTCAGCATCTTCCTTAGTGCCTTTTTTTGGATGTTTTCAACTATTTCTGTGAAAGTATCATTGAAAGCTGGTTAAGGAAAGTAGCCTTTTTAGGGCAAAGATTCAAGAGTTTCATTTTTAATTTTTTTTTTATAAGCAGAATTTTTTTCCCTACATTTTTGGAACAGTACCACTTACATTGTTTATAGGCATGCCATTATGGTGGGGAGAAAAATGTACAAAGGCATCCAGAAGCATGCACTTTTTCTTTAACTCCTGGCTTCCTTCTTAAGCTAGTTCTGTGACAATGCCAATTGAGCAAATAATAGTTGAACAAACATTTCACTGATGTAAATTGCAAAACAAGCAGTAGCAGCATCAGCTTGGGTAGTAATAACTGAATAGGTCTTGTGGCCACAAGGTCTGTTGTACTCCCTGTGACAGCAATTCTCCCCAGCTTCTGCCTTCCAGAAAGAGGCATAGGAGTTTTCAGGATTTACTCCCTACTCTCCCTCTCTCTTTATAGCCAACTGCTTAAACAATGTCTGGCATTGTATCTGTTGTCCTTTAGGCCAATTTACCCCATTGCTTAATCAACCCCATAATTTTCAAACTGTGAACTGAATTTCCAATCTTCTTAGTCCCTGCTAGCCCATGGTTGAAGCTGGAACTGAGTTGCGCAGACACGTTACAGTATACCATATGACCATAAAGCTACCAGACCGGTCTTCCAGCATTTTGCAGTAATAAGTTCATGTTGTATTCCAAACTGCCTTTATTTGCGTCAGTAGCAGTATGGCAGGTGTATGGTAGTATAGCCTTTACATAGTGATTACATATAGATTAGTGTGCTTAAATTATATTAGCAAGACTGATAAAAATTTTGAAAGGGAAATCAGCTAAGTGAAACCTCAAGTAAAAAGTCTAAATCAAATCTTAATGCAGATCCTCTTTACAGACTGGATAAAACTTTACAAATAACTCAATTTATACTGTTCTGTATCTGAGGAAATGAAATTCTGAGTTATGGCATTCCCTTTTTTTTTTTGTGTTTGACAAATAAGGACAGTAACAAGACTTCTTTTCAAAATAATTTCTTTTTTTTTTAGTTACTACATTCTGAAAACGAAGCAGCTTAGGGCTGTGGAAGCTATTCTTTTTCTGTATTTTATATATCCCTTTTTCCCTCCCCTGTGTTTTAGATCTGATGATAAGAAAAGCACCAACTGGAAGCAATTTCCTAAGAGGCCGTGTAAAAGTCTACTCAGCACCTTAAAGAAACTGCATCCACAGCTGGCAGCAGGTGAAATACATAAAATAAAATGGGAAGGAGTAAGAACAGAAACTGCCTAAAGCAGGGAAAGTAAATGCTCAAAGAAAACTGCTAAATTTTCTGATGCACACCTACAAGTCTCAAATTATTATTAGTGTATAAATGTAAGGACTTCCTTCTGTCATATGTGGTGCAAATTAATTTTTTTAATATTTTCTTTGCTGACTTCTTAAAATTTGAGTTTGTTTTTTTTCTTAGCCTTTACTCATGATTAAATTATATCTAAACAGTGATTCAGCCAAAACACATTTGGATCTCAACCTAAAACAATATTCACAGTTCTTATCAAAAATAATAGACAAAATGAGTATATGAGTAAAATAATGTGGAATATCTCAGCTATTGTGCACATACTGCTGAATATCTCAGATAATGACTTTTCTACAGAAGTAACTGAGTAGCTCAAATTTGACAAAGTATTTTGTCAGAAGAAAAACTGACCATCTTAAGCCTAATGACTTGAACAGACAAGAGCCAAGTTGTAGTTGACCTAACAGTTTTCAGATATTGCTTCTTTCTGACTGTAGATAGGCTCTTTAAGGTAAGCTGCTTGAGAGTGTGCTAGGTTACATCATTATGGAGAAGGAGACAATGATATCCTCATACGTATACATAGGTACACAAAATTTGTAAACTATGGAAACAGAAAAGTCTATTAATGAACAGCTAGGTATTCGTGCCTCTATTTTCCATAATTTTTTTTTTTTCTGCAGATGGCCTTTACTTCATTCTTTCAGTTTTATCAGCAGGGCGTTGTCATGCAATCTACCTAATAGAGAACTACTTCTAATTTTAACTTGAACTGAACCAGTGGCCTTTCTTAAATAGATAGTTTTTCTATTTTGGCAATATTATAATAGGGATGTTATAATGCTTATTTATATTTATATATTTAAATATTTATATTGCTGTAATTGATATTTTTGTTACAATAAAAAGCATGGAACTATAATTTTCAGCAGTACATGCTACTGTGTTTTTAAGATTGCAAAAGTAAACTGTGGATGTCATCTACTTGTTTCTACCCTTTAGTGCACTGAAATGTTATAATTTTTATTAGGAAAATAGTTTTAGGCCCTTTCTTTCTCAATATGCAGAACAGAAAAAACATGGTGCTTTGTGTTTGTGCTGATACATTACTGGAAGACTATGTTCAGTTGGGTATGTGGACGCATTAACTCAGCTGAGATCCTCTTCGTTGTTCCTTGTCCCAGAGGGCTGCATGAGTTAGAAAAATACATTATCAGCTCTTGAGGTAACCTGCCTTTTACATGGGCCAGATCAATTGGAAAATAATCACATAAATTCTAGTGTTCATCACTTCTGAATGTGGGCAAGTAGAAAACAGGAAACAGTCTTCAGCATCTTGCAAAAGTTACCTGTTTGAATGCACTGAGTTTTAATATAGGATTGTCTATGTTGCTTATTGCTAGTTCACAGGAAAACTCAAGAAGGCTCTGCAGTGGAGATGACTCCTATTGAGGCAGATTTCTCCTGGCAGAAGAAGATGATGGAACTCGAGATGGAAATACAGGAAGCTTTTCTCCGTTTTATGGCATCTATTTTAAAGGGTTACAGAACATTCCTCAAGCCAATCACGCAGGCACCTTCAAATAAAGCAACTGCTGCTGAATCCTTGTTTGATCATCAAGGTGAGGGTGAGGCAGACCAGCTGCTGATATCATTGGCGGTGGTACAACTTTAGGGTTGAGGAGCTGCTCTAACTCTAAAGGGTCAAAGTTCCCTTTAGTTGTCCAATTCTTGGCAATATTTAAAATTGCAATTGTATAAAGTTAAACTATTCAAAGTTGATAAGAACTTAAATATATACACATAGAATTGCCATTTTGCATTAGCTCTGGTTTTAGAAAAGCTGTCTTGAAAAGACAGCTTGTTTAGAAAAGCTGTCTTAGAAAAGCTGGCATGATGCCCTCCCTGCATGGCATATTCAGTAGGGGCAGCTCTTGAGAATGAAAGAATATTTCTCAATTTGTAGAGAGCAAAAATGCCAGAAGCCCAGTAATGAAGAACAAAGTAATATTCTTGACATAAATGGAGAACGGGGCAGAGATCAGAAACACAACAAAACAGTAGTCACCAAAGGTCATCTTATTTTCCTCATTTTATGACCTTAACCTTTCATATCAGTTCATGAGTTGAATGCTAGATAAAATGTTACAGGTATTTTGTTTCGTATGTGGTAATGGTGTTTTGGAGTAGTTTTGTTTTGTGTTGTTGATTTTAATTTTTTTTTTTTAATTACTGAAAGAGAGATTTGAGAAAAAATTTTTAGTCACATGTTTAGGAAGTCTTAAATATTTTCAGACCCATCACCTCTTAGGATACATGATTTTTGTGTTGTTAGATACTGTTAGATATCCTGTTAGATACTTATGCTTTTGTACAAGATCATAATCTCCTTTTTCTTGCACAAAAAGTTGACACAGTGGACAAATTGCATGGGGGAGATTGTATTCTTAACTATGGTGAAAACCAATTATTATTGAAAAACCCTGTTCCTTTAAAGCCAATACTTTATGTATTAGCACTTTAAATATTTTATGTTGGCACTTTATGTGTTAATTTCTTATGGAACTCATAACTGGTATTTAGTTGTGTGTTTGTTTTTGTAACCAGGATTTTTAAAAAGCAGAGACCGTGCCTATACAAAGTTCTACACGCATCTCACCAAAACACAGATATTTAGCCGCTTTATTGAAGAGTGCAGTTTTGTGAGTGACAAGGATACTGGCTTGGCATTTTTTGATGACTGCATTGAAAAGGTGAAAAACATGTAGCAATACTATTGAATTACATGCTTCTGTTCCTTTTGTGCTGTTGTCCTGGTAGTAGATAGCCCCTGCAGGAAATGTTTTGAGGGATTGGGATCCTTTGTGGTTATTGCTCTGTCATTCCTCATCGTCTTGCATGGTCATAATTTTCTGTGTTGAAAGGAAGCTTCCATTAAGCCGTGTAGGATGTCAAGCTACAAGATAATGGGAAAAATACCGGTAGCTGACACTTCAGAACAATGCTATCCGTGTCTTCCCTTTAATTGTTAATCACCCTCCCTTTAATGTGGAATTATCTACCAGTGGTCATCTGCGTTGTTGCTCTTTTTAAGTTTAAACTTTAACCACAGAATCAGGCCTAGTGCCCCATTTGTTGTCAATACTGATTTATGTAGTTAAGATCTCCTTTCATTGCCTGTATTTTGTATGAGAAAGATTGCTGTAACCCATTCGTGTTTTTTGAAATAAAATCTCTTCAGCCTGGTTCTGGTCTAGGTGGGTTATTGAGTTTATAGCTTTATCTGTGAAAGGCCAAGTTCACAATATAAAAATCAGGAGGTAGAGAATTACATGTATTTTTTAAGCTGTGTATATATCGTTCTTTCTGGACAGAACCTTCTTTTTCATACCAAGTTCTTATAGAATGAGTCTTTGATTCAATATTGATTCCAATCAAGTTAACACTTGTAAACATAGCACAAAATATGTGTTTAAAAGTCTCTTTGCCTTTATTTTTCTTTCTGTTGAGTATGGGGTATGCATCTTGAGTTTCCTTGGTTTAATATTGTTAATAATTTTATATTATTGCAGGTTGTTAATGTGTTGCATACTTACATTGAAAATATCTGCAAAATAGCAGTTTCTTTCAATTAAACTATATGAAAGCACTTTGATAGATTTAGGATTTTGTATTTAGTAGATAATGTCAACACATTGAAAGCATGCTGCATTTTCTTACTTTCAGCAAAAGAAGTATTTGAAAAAGAGATTAATTGCTTCTACAATAATATGAAAATTTAGTGTTTCTTATTTAATATTTCTGTAAATGACCTGGCTTTAATAGAATTATTTAAGATTTTTTTGAGTTGAGAAGAAACTCTATTTCTTTTTTTCTCTTTTCCCAGCTCTTTCCAGATAAAGGAACAGAAAAAGGAGAGAAGGTACTTTGTCCTTTGGAATGTTTAGGGATGTCTGATCATTAAATAAAAAATGAAAAGACAAGACTGTGGAATTGATATTTAAGTAGTTAGAACAAATGTATTTTACTGTATATATTATGTATTTAATCAAATACAGTATATATTAAACGTATTTTTACATATAATAACATAATTAATGTTTAAAAAGACATTTTATCCCAAAGCCAAACTCCGTACTTAGAGTACAAACTCTCTTTTCAGGTTGATGCAGATTCCGTTGAAGATGCACGGTTGATTGAACTTGATGAGTCACAAAAAAGTGAACACACAGTGTTCATAATGCCACCAGAACCTCCCACTGATGAAGGACAGGACCGAGTGCCAAAATACAGGTACAAGTTAAACAGCTGTATGTAGTGAAACTAGAATGCTTATGACATTAAACAGGGCAAGATGTTTGTCTTGGAGCAAGACTTGCCTTAATACAATGTTTAGAAGAATCCTTAAAAAATACACGAACTGCCCGGGTTTTGATAAGTTTCTGCAGCTCTAGAAGTCAATGTTTTGTCTGTGTGTATGTTAGAGGGCATGTGGATTTTGGTTTTAATTTTTCAGTAACTTCTTGCCAACTTTATAGTAATACTTTTCTACATCTATTCAGTGTCTGTCTTCCTGCCCCAGCCATCTATGTGTATTTTGTAGCAACTGCAGCACACTTTGTTTCACAGTGGGGATGACAGGGTTGGGTAATGGATCTGCCCAGTACTGTTTATCTGCAGCTGATGAACCAAAAGAGCAAAACACTCGCTCCACTTTTCAGACTCCTTTCATTCAGTGTTTTTCCACCCTGTGCAGAAAGTGTGGAGTTTCAGACACTCTGGGTATGATATTTTTTTTCTTGTTGTCTTTCTTGGAGGTCATGAAGGTTCTATTTCCAACTGTGGTCCTTGTTAAGCATCATCTGTGCTTCCCTGACCTTCATGATATGGATGGCAGTCTGGTTCTTGTTTCCATTGTCTATCAAGATTGAATATCCAAGGCACCTTCCTATGATGTCTCTGTGAATAAGACTAAAAGAATCTTGCTATCTTCCTTCCTTTTTTTAATCTTTTCCCCTTGGTTCTTTATTCTCCTGTTTGTCAGTTCTTTGCACTTGGTTGTCTTTGTATGGCTTTCCTGCTATGAACAGATATGCGAAAAGCTTTTCTTTTCTGTTTTTGTTGGTTTTTTTTTTCATCATCTGTATAGCTATAAAAACTTCCCACGACTGGATTTCAAGCTCTTTGACAGGCCACAGGAGCTCAAGCTGTCCTTCAGCAGACACCCAGCTGGAAGCAGCATTTCAAATAGTCCAGCACTCATGGCAAAGAGGACAAAACAGGTCAGATGAGTCTTACTGAGTCGCTGTTTAAACACTGAAAGATATGAAGTATTTTGGCAAAACTGCCACTACCTATGTATACTTTAAATTAATGATGTTTAGAGGTTAGGTCTTTGTAACTATTGGGAATCAACAGTTGTGAGAGAAAGAAACAGAAGCCAACAGATAAACAAATTAGCTTCAGAGGTGACAGTTATTGTCAAACCCATTTTTAAGCTTTAGACTGTAATATAAAACAATAGGAAATAAAAATAAATGCTTGAATGGGGAAGACAAAAAAGGATGAATTCTGATGCTAGTTTTTGCTTGCTGAGAGTCTTAATAAGAGACTGGTAAGCTGAATGTTTGTCCATTATTATTAAATGCTTACTTTTAAGAAGCCAGCATCTGAGTTAGTAATGGCTTCTAGATTCAGGATGTTACATCTTTTGTCTTTTTTTGTTTGTTTTGTTTCACCCTTACAGGAGATAAAAACAGCCCATAAATTAGCCAAGAAGTATTATGTAAGCCCCCCACAGTGGGCTAAATGTCTCTTCAGTCATAGTTACAGCCTATGGTTTATTTGTCTGCCAGCCTATGTCAGAGTTGCACATCCCAAGGTGAAAGCACTGCAGCAGGCATACGATGTTCTTATTAAAATGAGGAAAACTGATGTGGAACCACTAGATGAGGCAAGTGCGAATAAAAAAACATTACCATAAACATGGAATAGAAGACAAGGTGCAAATATAGTGTGTTTCACTGCCAGCACCAGGTTAAGCGTACTTACACTTTGACCTATTTTAAAGCCACCTTGAAAAGATCTTACAGAAAGATTTCCCATTAACTAGGACAACTGGACATTAATTTCCTTTTTCATCACCCACCTAGTGTCAGCTAGGTCAAGCACTACAACTTAGTGTTGCTAGTCTTGTCCCAGACTTCTTCAAGAAGGAAGTTCATTAATATCCCTATTTTTTAAATGTACTTTTGAGTTAAGGCTTTGCAGACTTACTGGACTGAAGGCATAATGGGTTTGTGTGCAGCATACCATGCTTTCAGTAGTATTCACAGGCACATAGCAGCAAGTTACCCTGCTTTTTGCATGGGCGTTTTCTTCCCTCTTATTTCACAAACAGAAGAGCCAAGTGGAAGAAAATCCAGCGTTCTCAACAATGTGACTGGTGATGTTATTTCAGGTCGTGTGATTTCCTCTTTAATTTTTCTCCCTCTTCTGGTTGCTGAGTGAATGTGCTGAGTAACTGGTCTCACATGACTTTCCCTTTTACATGTGTAAAAGTTGGAAATCAGAGAAGAGCTTAGCTGTTTGAAAATCCTTGTCATCAGTCCATTTATGCATTTCTGTTACCTTGTCAGGTCTGCTACAGAGTTGTAATGCAGCTCTGTGGACTGTGGGGTCAGCCTGTTCAGGCTGTGAGAGTGCTCTTTGAAATGAAAAATGCTGGAATACAGCCCAATGCCATCACCTATGGTTATTATAATAAGGTAAGAGAAGTCTTGACAAGGGATACTGGACAAAGCCTGCCTCGCTTTTGTCACTCCACTTGTCCTGCAGCTTGTTTTGAAGATTGTTCCTTACAGCTTTTCACTTGGATTCGCTGATTCTGTTGGGCAAGCAGTCATTTTGGACATACTTAGGTTCACTGGATCTACACTGTATGGTTTTACACTGTTAAGTTTACCTTCCTGTGCTGTTCTGGCTAACCAAAAATTCTGTTGAAATACACATCTAGAGTGTTTCCATTTCCAAGTTTTGGAACCTATGTAGTGCTTCCATGTCAAAACCATCTGTTCCTAGGTGTATCCTTTAAGGTAGCAGGATCCAACATGGATAAAGGCTGGAATTAGGCTAGCTGAAGTAGCCTGCCCCTCGTTCCCTTGCTTCCAATTCCTGTAATATGCTGATGGAACTTTTTAGTAAAGTAAAACTATGTAAAATAATAGGAAAGTAAGTGACACTACGGACTTTTTTTGCTATCAAAGTATATAAATAAGCACAAACCCCACCTTATTTTCTTAAAGAAAACGTGATCCATTGTTCATTGTTACTCAGCTACTGTATCCAGAGCTGTGAGATAAAAGGGAACAGCCCATAAAATGGAACAGCTTGCAAAAACTCCAAAGTCCTTCTTCACATAGTTGACAGGAAATCCCTTTTTTCAATATGGAAACAAAAGCTTTTTGCTCTACTGTGTTTCTTAGTGTAACTTTCTTACTTTTTTTTTTTTTTTGGTGGTGTTGTGATATGTCGTTCTGTAGGCGGTTTTAGAGTCTCCTTGGCCTAGCAGTAACCGCAGTGGCATATTCCTATGGACAAAGGTACGAAATGTAGTTCGTGGCACAGCACAATTTAGACAGTGCTTAAAGAAATCAACGCAGAGCCCACGAGTACCTGTGATATCAGGTAATAAGTTAGTTGAAATGGATTTATTTCTGCTGACCAAGGGCATGACATGCTTTCTGAGGGATTGCGGCTAACGTTGTGGCTTTTACAAGTGGGAAGTCTTTCCTTAAGTGTATACAAATTGATAATTGCCAACTTGATGATAGAAATAATCTCAGAATGTCTTTTGCACACTGAAGAATTAATGTCTGAATTCTGTTGCTAGAATTTCATATTCTTGTTTTATATGTGCAAGCAAAAGTATTTACTGTTGTCTGAAGAGCTTAGATTTGCTTAAAAACCTGGAAAGTTATAGTCTCTTACTAACCAGCTGTTGTTCATGTCTTTAGCTCTGCGGAGTACCACAGGTGGAAGTGATGGGGACATGGTGAGCCATGGTAGCGTGGATAGTTCTAATGATGCTAACAGTGGGGAGCACACTCTCTTCGTCAGTGACTTAGTCAGGCTTTATTCCATTGATAATCACTCTAGCACAGGTACTAGATTCTGCTGGGTTTCAGGGTTTCACTACTAACGGTCCCCCAAAAAGGCTACGTTTTCTAGTCTCCTGTTGATTTCCTCTCCACAGCCACCACCTTCCCTTCTTAAGGCTGTAGAGAATAAAGTGTGCAGTGAAACTGTGTAAAGAAAAAGAAATCACTGTTGTTGAATATTACACCTTTACCACAGATCATGCTCCTGCTTTAGTTTCGAGTGAACCTTAGCAGAAGTACTGTTACGTTAAAATAAATGTCTTGCTGTGGTCTCATGAACCTTGCTTTTTGTACTAATCTTCAGAAGAAGTATGAAGCCTCTGACATATGCATCTGTTCAAATTTTGCGTATTGTCATTTATTCATAGAAATGATAGTTTGTGTGAGTAAACCTTCCTCCGCATTAAAGGAAAGGAATAACAATTACTGAGGTGATTAGAAGCTAACACTTTATAATGTTGCTCCTTGATGGTAATCCAGAAATCCCTAATTAGCATTCCTGTAATTAGTATGATTTGTTTGGTTATAGTAAACTATGCTTTTAAAGGCCATATTCGAGCTTCTTAATAGTAGTTGCTAAAGTTGGAAATACATGTAGCAATTATCGGACACTTGTCATCCAGTCTTTATGAGACACCCTGGGAATGGAAAGACGGGTGATAAGCTGGAGAAAAAACTCCACCTTAAATGTGGCGTGCACCCCTTTCAAACTGAAGTAAAAGGAGTGCACAGGAAGTTAATCACTTAGGATGGCAAGACAAAATTCATGGTTCTTCATATCTGCTTTAGTACTGATTACATCCCACCTGTGCACAGTCTCAACTAAACTTCCTTTCTGTGTGTACTTCAAAACTTAATGTACAAACGGTTCTTGCTCACTTTTCATGTTTTTAATATCTTGAGCCCTTCTGTAAAGAGAACTTTGAGTCTGATTCCTGTGCTTCCTCTGATATGCCTGCCTAGATTACTGAACTTCCGTTCTCTCTGCTCTTTGTTGCTCTGCTTTTTGCTCTTTGCTGTCACTTGGGTGCCGCATTTGTCCTTGGCTATCACGGTGTGGGGTGCAGACTTATGTGGTGTGAAGCCTTGGATGCACGTGTGCATTATTTCTACCCTTGAATGTTACTTCTGCAGGTAATTCACCCATTTATTGATAGGGTGGTTTCAGTTCTGTGCAAAGCAGGGATACTAACAGTGTTAGAGAGAAAATAAGGACCGAAGAATGACAGATCTTACTTTTCTATAGAAAAGGTTTTTAATATAGTAGCCAAATGTAATAATTGATGACTGCTCAAATGTTAATTCTTTTTCACGTTGGCTCTTTGTTGGTAAAATAAACAGCAATAATGTGTGCTGTAGATAAGTTCTGTTTGTCATTGAGGTTTTATGGAGCTTCCCAATACTTTTCACACTGAGTAACTTACTTACACTTTGATCTTTTAAATACTGTAGTGTATTCTAATCGGTACTATAAGCCATGTAAATAATCCTGTTTAACATCTTGCTGTGAGATATGTCCCATGTAGTATTTTTGTATTTTTGCATATGCAGCAGCACTTCAAGTAAAAGTGTGTCTTTCTGGACTGTTTGTTTCCTGTGGCAGAATTTTTGGACTACTGTAAACTATATATATTTTTTTTTTAAGAATGAGTTACAGCTGTCGATTACTTGGTATCATGAAGGAACGGATTTTTTTTTATTTTAAATGTCTAGATTTTTATGTTTATTACATATTATACTTTGCACTATAGCACAAAGATGTAGCAGAGTTTGTGGTACAGTTCTTTTCAGGGATGCTTTCATTGTTAGAAGCTTACTTAGATACTGTTGCACTTGTCTACATTTCTTTAGTAGATGTGTTTGACAATTTAGCTTGCCCAGCAATGAAATATTTCATGCTAATGAGAGGGAAGAGAATAAAGGAAATACAGTGCATTAAAAGTAGTCAGTCACTATAGTGTTCCTGGGGGAATAACTTGTATTTAATATAATAACTAGAAAAGTAAATTTGGATTGTATAGCCTAATTGTCTCTGCTGTCACTATCACCAAGTAGATCTGTGGACAGATTAGGCGTTTTGGTGATCTTACTATGAACTTTTCTGGTGGAACAAAATGTAAACCAAATTCATTTAAGTTCTTTTATTTTCATATTGAAAAACAAATTTAGGAAAGAAAAACAAATCTGAGGCATGTGTTTGTATTCCTTCAAACAGGTGGTCAGTCAGACCAGGGATATGGATCAAAGGATGAGCTTTTAAGAGATGATGGGGATAGTCTTCATGCAGTTGAAACACAAGCAGAGAAAGATATTTCTTCTAAACCTGAAGACATAATAGGAGGTTAAGTATGCATATTTACATTGATGAAGGCTTTTTGTAATAAATCTGCTTCATGCATGAGACTACCACAAATGCTTAATGTATTGAATTCATAATATTGTCAAGGTTAATATATGACTGCATGAAATCCAGTGGACTACTTCGGTGCCCTAGATAATAGCTGTGGAATACATATAGGTAGAAATAGCCTTTTATTAGACTAATTCAATAGAGATGGAAAAATTGGACAAGTGTTGGAACACAAAATATTTTGAATTCTGTACTTCTCATTTGTATGTTTGAAAATTTGACCCTTTTTTAGCTGTACCAGTTGATGTAATAAAAGACACTACTTTCTCCTACAAACTCTTCTCTGCCGTAGAAAATATATTAATCTCCTGTCTTCTATCCATATTCTGCCCTTAGTTTTTCTGTATTTTGTCTCTCTCATTACTGAATCTATTTCAGATCTGTGTTACTAGATCCTTAATGCAGTCCTTAGTGTGAGTTAGAGCTTCTGTAGCTGTCATTAGGCAAATACCCTGCAAAAGAAATCTTAGGACTGCTGTTCTTGCTTTGCTTTGGTTAGTTGAAAAAATAGCAAGGGAGGAAATTGGCATATCCTCTAACCTTGTGAACGTCTAAGCACACTCTTATAATACTGTCTACTGTCATCTGCCTGGGTATTAGTTCCGGGAAATGCTTAGTACCTAGTAGGACTGATCCTTTAGGTTGTAATTACATAATGAAATAGTGTGAGTTTTATTTTACATAACAATGCAAATGATATTTACTTAAATTAACTAAAGTTCATATTCTTTTTCTTGTAGAGGTTTGTACTGAGAAATCTGATGAAGAGCAACAGCTGAATATAGAAACTCATAGTCCAACAGATCCACTTCCTTGGGGTAACAGTATCGTGAAAGTTCCATCTGGCATTTTTGATAGCAGTGGAAGGAAAAACAGTGGTGGTGAGTCCCTGGACGAAACAGAGCTTGCTAAAGTCCTGATCTTGTTGTGCTGTAGTGTTTTGCAATCTTGTTCATGCTATGAAAAGAAACAAAGCTTCTATTTGAGGTGCAGATGTCTCACACAAAATTTGCTTTCCACCATTATCCTTTGCAAGTGACTTAGAAGGAACCTGTGATTTCTAAGGTTGAAAATCACTGTTTAGTAGATTGAAAACAAGATTTTCCCTGTCCAGCACTGGAAGTGTTTCAGTAACGTACTGGAAAACCAAGAGAATTAGGGTCTCTACTCTTGATTTTGTCACCTAAACATCACAGACCTTGGACAAGTCTCTTTATTCCTGTGGCTGGAATTGCCAATGTATAACCTGGGAACAATGGATGTTATCTTTGTGCTAGAGAAAATTTATTTACTTATCTGACACTTTATGATGACGAAGACTTATGGATATCTAAAAGCCAAACTTTGGAACTCTTTTTTTTTTTCTAACTTTGTGCCTTTTCTGCCTTTGGCAATGTTGTCCAGCTTCAGCGTAGCTTGAGAGCAAAGAACTGAGTCTCAGGCAAGAAGTTGCCCAGAATCTTTCTGGCAGTTATGAGTGCTGATGACTATTCAGGAAGTAGCATTCATGTGAGGCTCAAAACATCATCCAGCAGTGGATCTGGTACGTCAGGTCCTCTGTTGGGATCCTAATATAGTAGAATTCCCATGCTTATGGAGGTTTTTGCCTAGCAATAGGTTTCTAGGCAATAAATATTCCCAATTCCCATGAGGAAGTGGGAATATTTCTAAGATTAGTTTATATCTTCCACATGCTAAATTTTATTACCTTTTTCTAAATACGGCTCTGTCATAAATGAAGTAATGCTTCCGTGTTGTGCAGAGATACACTATAGATTTTTTTTCAGAACCAGAATGAACTACGGAGTTTGATGTATAGGTCTGTGAATACAGCTCTGGGGAAAAAAAAAAAAAAAAAAAAAGAGTCATCTTTACTTATAATTATATTTTAGTTCATGGATGTAGTATGTACTCTGCTGGATGCTGGCACAGGGAGAGGAGGTTTTGACTTCAAGGAGACGAAAGAGTTAGATGACTTTTGATTTGCAGTATGCCATGCAGCCAGTAAAATAACTTGTTAATACTAGTGTAACTCCTTAATGGATAACTTGAGATTATGGTGCTCCCAGTCTTCTCACCAGTAAGGAGATAATGAGATTTCACATGATTTCAGGAAATAAACATTTTTGGTGGCTATGGATACCATATTAATGCCTTTTCTCTTTTAGAAACTGGTTCTAGCCCACTGCTCATAACTCAGGATTCAATTGAAGATGTAGTCTTTGGTGATGTTTCCCCTAAGAAAACAAGTGAAAAAGGACAGAAGAGGCCGAAATTGTTTTCAGAGAGAAGCTGCAGTTTCAGCAGTGAAAGCAGAGCAGGAATGTTGCTAAAAAAAGGCAGCTTGGACTTGCATTCTAAAGAAATAGCGATAATGATGGGCGCAGATGCCAAGATCCTAACAGCCGCTTTATCTGGGGCCAAAACTTCAACCTGTCATATAAATAAATCCCATAGCTTTGAAAGTACCGTTGACCAGCAGGTTTCTGGCATAAGTGGCACCTGGAGTTGTGTGACTGAGAGTGATTGGGAATTGGAACATAGGTCTTCATCAGTGCTGGAAGAACCTGGGGAAGGGCAGGAGCATCTTGAAAGTGCAAGAGATGAAAACATGACCACAGTGGAAGACGTGAACCTTGAACAGTCAGCTGAGTCAAAAAACCAGAAACTAGAATCCAAAGATGCAGCTACTAAAAGGAATAGTTTTTATGGAGTGGCTAAGCCTATTGAAAGGGAAGATGTTGAAGTAGGCTTGGACCCTTTATCTTTGCTAGCTACTGACAGTACACAACCAAGGCATCCAGAACCTGAAGAAAAGCTGATGTCACCAGTTGCTGCACGTAATTTAGCAGATGAAATAGAGAGCTACATGAATCTGAAGAACCCATTGGGTAGTAAGTTTCCCAGCATGGAACTGCACAAGACAGAGAGGGAATCAGAAGCCTCTGGGTCACTTGGTCACTCCCAAGAAAGGAGGTCAAGCCTGCCTTTGGATCCTGTCCTGCCATCCCCCAAGTCTTTTGAAAATCGGAGAAGTCCTTCTGTCTCCAGATCCAAAACATTCACTGGACGACCAAAGCAACAAACCCATCCACGAGTTCAAAAGGAGCGGTCTTCATCTTTGACAGGACTGAGTCGTTCTTCTCCACATGGCTCATTAGGATCTGTTGTAACAACTTTATCCAATCTGAAATTAGACAATATCCTGTCTGGACCAAAAATGGATGTTCTGAAGTCAGGCATGAAGCAGGCTGCCAATGTGGCCAGTAAGATGTGGGGAGTTGTAACTTCAGCCTATAGTTACTCAGATGATGAGGCAAGTGTTTTTTCAATATGAAAAATTTGGGGAGACCAAGTTAGAGGGATAACTTCTGTGTCCAGAAGATTGGTTCATGAGATAGTGGTTTTTATTAAGTATTGATTTTTATGATCTAGTAAAAATGTTATGTATTGTAGAGTTTTACTCTGTCATTAAACACTTTTCAGACAAAAGCAAATTAAGTGGTCTTGAGACAGTAAACTTAAACTTTTGATTTTTGTTCTCAACATTCCTCCCCTTTTATTTAGTTATCTATATATATTTTTATTTATATTTAAAGAAACTGCACCAAGAAACCCCAGTAAGAAGAAAATTATGTCATCTTAAATGATATCATACTGCCTGTCTGATTTTTAAAAATTAAGAAAAGGTTGTGAAAACAAATCATAAGCCTAAGAAGGTGAGGTTGGTGAGGATTAAAGTTGGAAGTAGTAAAGGACATCCTGAGATCTAGTAAATTAACTTGTCAGGAATTTGGAAACTGTATGTTATGGTTCTTGTGTGAGCACACTTGATTAACAGAGTCTTTTTCAGAGTAAAATATTTTAGAGTATATAGTGACACAAATGAAAGAGAAGATGGAGGGATGAATATTGTAACTTCCTCCTTTCAATGCAGGTCTTGTTATTGCGCCTCCAAACATAGTTTTCTCTCTTAGAAAGCCCTCTGCTTGATCCAATTAAGCTGTCAGTCTGGTGTTTGGCTTTAAGGATCTTTTGTCTCTCCTCTTCAGGCTGTTAAGATAGTTTGTTTCCCTTTTCAATTTCTTCCTCCTTTCCCCAACTTCCATAAAAAAGGGGAAAGGGGAAGATAGCTGTCTGGCTTTATTTCTATGTGAAACAAATTTAACTGATGCTACTAATAGGACCCTTTCTATTAAATTAAATAAGAATATTTTTTTTAATCGGATTTTGCCTGTGACAATGAAAATTCACTGGTTTGCTTTCTTTCCTGATTTTTTTTCAGTGACCTAGATTTTCCTGTGTGCCTTTCTATTATTCTGACCTACTCTGTAGAATTTCATTTAATGGCACATCATAATCCCCTTAACGTGACTTTTTAAAATTTTCTTCAAGGATCTTTTCTTTCCTTTTTTATTTCTGCAACTTCCCTGTTTTAATATCCTAATTATCATAATCTGTGGCATCCTGTGTCTTAGTGACTCTGTTATTGCTGCATCATTTCAGCTAGTATGTTTCATTCTGAAAACAGGACTTTAACTTGGGCCTTTTTTTCTGATAATCCCTTCATTTTGTGTAATGTCTGCAAAATCACAATTTCTGCATCATTTTTCCTGTTTCTTCTGTAATGAAGTTTGTATCCCTGACACTTTGTCACTGAGTTTGATCCCCAGCTAAGTATTTTCACTGCTGAAGCCTTTCGTTTTTCCAATATCATTTTGGTTTGTCCGATGTCTGCTTTCTTTGGTGTTGCATAGATTTATCTTACATTTAAAAAATTTCTCTATCAGGATTTCATCTTAATCTGCTACTATGTTTATTTACTTAAAAGTGCTAATTTTCTTCTTGTATTAAAGGAAGAAAGCAATCGGCCAGACTTTAACTTCCCTGCTGGTTTCGAAGATAATATTTTAGGAGATAATCTGTCATCAAGAACTGGAGTCCCAGGGCTAATTACGAATGAGCTTGCACAAAGCACTACTAGTCTTGGCAGTAGTAGTAGCAGTGGAGATGCAGGAAGACAGCATGGCAATGCAGGTGAGATTTTTTGTTTGTTTGTTTCCCCCTCATAACTTGTTTAGAATAAAATGAACAGGGAAAAGTAGTATGTGTGAAATAATTCATAACAACGGAAGCTACGGTAATCTGAAATTATTTCAAGCCATTAAGATAATTCCAAGCAAATCTGAACTTCCATTCTATACTGTTCTCTTGCAGTAGCAAATAGCTCACGCCTCTCTCTTTGTTGAATGTATGAGAAGTTGATAAAAATTACAGAGATTGAGCAAAATACTTCCTCTGTGTATGTCATAGGAAGATTCCTAACTACTTATTGCCGGGTACAACTCCTCATACATGTAAAGTCATACTACCCTGAAAGTTTTTGAAATACTTAATATAGAAGAGCAGAGTTGTGTTCAAGAACTGCAGAGCTGTATAACTTGCAGAGGCAGATCTTTTAAGGGGAAAAAAAGCCGAACAAACCAAAAACAAATAAGCAATCAAAAACCCCACAGACCCAAGCCCACAAAAAACCCCAAAGTAACACACACCAAAAATGCATCAGCTGTACTGTAGAATAGGAGGTATTGGATGCATACTTGATTTGAAGTTGTGAAGGTAAATAATTGATGAATATATGCCTATTGATAAATTGTCATGTCTGTGTCTCCCCCCGAGTTCTAAAACTGGATGAAGTAAATATAATCATTTTCAGTTCAGGTTTGATTCAATTAGATTTAATTCTTATTTTGAGAAAAATCAGCATTGCTGAACCAGCTGGGGATTTTGTTTATCCCTCGTTGCAGTACTTTAATGGTGTGAATAGTAAAGCCATCTGCATCCAAAAAGGACATTGAGCAGATGGGACATAAGCTGGCCCTGTCTAGCAAAATCTTGATGAAATATCTTCTAGTTCCAGTTAGTTAGGAGGTTATAAGAACTAACTGCCAAGAGTGGCAGCCATCAATAGGATGTGTAAATTTTTTTTAACAGTTTGACTAGGCTTGTCAGAGGAAGCAATGTTGATCATTTTGCTTCCTAAAACTGATTCTGACCATTTCCTTCTGGTAAATATATTCCAACTCCTTTTCCCCTTCTCCTGGGCAAAGCTCATAACCCTAAAACCCAGACTTGCCAAAAAAAGTTTATTTGTTTTACTGCAATTTTAGACCAGGAAAACTTAAGTACAGTAACGGCATATTTGGTATCATGTGTCTTGCCTGGTACTATCCTTCTGTTTGCTATTTATGTGTGGATATATCATTCAAGAAATCTTGAACAACTTTTTAGAGTATATATATTGAGCCACCTTACTGCTCTTTGCCATTCTTTATTCTTTCCTTGTATTTTCAGATTTTATTCTCTAATGCTTTTTTCTTTTACCAGTCTGTGATATATTGTGTCAGACAAAAATAACTTTGAAATGTTAATCACGAAAATTATATTTATCTTTATCGTAATTATAATATCAGTGAAGATAGAGAGCTACACGTATCCTTGAAGATCACCTGGAACAATTTTCTGTCTTGGTCAAAATTATTTTCTTTTGGAATGGATGAATTGCTCTTTCCTTGAATACAAGACCCAAATGGCTCTTTCTGTACAGGTGAAGTTTCATCCCCAAGAAGTACAAAAGTTCTAGACTCTGAGAAGTCAGAGCACAGCTCTTCACATAATACTAGTTTATCCAGCATTTTCCAGAACTATGCAATGGAGGTAAGTATAATAAACTCATAGATGAAAGCTATAATTATACAATATTACTGTATGCATTAATTACCTGTTTAGTTGTTTTGTGGTTAGATATTTCAAAACGAATTTTTTCCATGTTTTTGCTGCAAAGATGCTTGATACTTTTAGCCCAGAATGTGACAGTAGCTTTGAAAAAGAAAAGTGTGTTAAATGCTTTTATGTGAGTCTCATATATAGAGAGAAAAGACAATTAAGGGAAGGGTCAAAACTTGAAGTGAGACAGCAAATAGAGAGGAAACAAGATTTTTTTTTTCCTTACAAGATGTTTTTTTTCTCGTATTTCAAACGTTAGGTGTTGTTACCAAACAATTGTGGTGGGTTGACCACAGCCAGCAGCTAAGACCTCACCTGGGCACTTGCTTACTCTACCCTCATCAGAATGGGGGAGAGAATCAGAAGGGCAGAAGCAGGAAAAAAAGCTTGAAGGTCAAGATAAAGACAGTTTAATAAGAGAATTGGGGAAAAAACAAAAATCAAAAACAGGAGGGAGACAACAAAGAACAAGTGATGAAAAGGCAATCAGTCGGCACTGTGACACCATAAGCAACAGCTACCTTGGAGAAACTCCCCCACCCTCCCACACTGCCCCCGTTTTTATTGCTGAGTGTGATGTTATATAGTAACTCTTTGGTCAGCTGAGATCCTGTGAGCTGTCCTGGCTCTGTCCCCTCCCAACCTCTTGTCCACCCTTGGCCTCCTCACTGGATTGGGGACAGAATGAGAAAGAAAAGGTCATAATAGTGTGTAAGGCACTGTTCAGCAATAGCTAAAACGTGGCTGTGTAATCATCATGGAGTTGGTCACCAGTCTAAAACACAGCACTGTAAAGACTGCTATGAGGAAAATTAACTCTGTGCCAGCCAAACTCAGTACAATAATGATCTAATATTCCTCCGTGGTTCAGTTATCACTTGTAGGTGCTTTCAGACACGAGATATGTAGACAATGGTCACTGCATTTGCCTTGGTTGCTTATCTTTCAGCTCCAGTGTTATTTTTCTAGGTCCCACGTAGTTTTCTTTTATGTTTGATCTTCTGGAGATGTTGTCAAATTTCTGCACTGCATTATATAAGGGCCATAGCAAAGTAAAAGAAAAATATTGCTGTTGGGTGAATATCTAAAATGTATTAGATGTAAAATATATTATAGGCTGTGTTTGAGGTTGGTTTTTTGGCTTTGTTTCCTGTGACAGTGAAACAAATAAGAGAAAGCCTAAGAAATAAGGTTTGTAGGCTGTACTTCAGCTCGTACAGGGTTATTTTTTACCATCTTTTCTCCAATTCTCAATGCATTTTAGTGATGAGACTTTGATTAGGTGAAAAACCAACTTTCTGCTTTTTCCACTTCTGTTGGCTTTGTATGGCAAGATTTTGGTAGTGGGTGGGCTACAGGGGCCGCTTCTGTGAGAACATGCCAGAAGCTTCCTCCATGTCTGACAGAGCCTGTTCCAGCCAGCTCCACGCCAGACCTGCCGCTGGCTAAAGCTGAGCCAATCAGCAATGGTGGTAGTGCCTCTGCAATAATGTGTTTAAGACGACGGAAAAAAACCTGCTGTGCAACAGCAGCTGGGGGAGAGGAGCGAGAGTAAGTGAGAGACACAACTCTGCAGACACCAAGGTCAGTTAAGAAGGAAGGAGAGGAGTTGCTCCAGGCACTGCAGCAGATTCCCCAGCAGCCCATGGTGAAGACCATGGTGAAGTAGATTGACCCTGCGCAGCCTGTGGAGGAGCCCACACTGGAGCAGGTGAATATGCCCAAAGGAAGCTGTGACCTCATGGAGAGGAGCCCAAAATGGAGCAGGTTTTCTGAAAGGACTTGTGACTCTGTGGGGGACCCACACTGGTCCAGTCCGTTCCTGAAGCACTGCACCCCACGGAAAGGACCCGTGCTGGAGAACCCACAGATGAGAAGTTCATGGAGGACAGTCTCCTGTGAGTGGAACCTGACACTGAAACAGGGCAGGAGAGTGAGGAGGAAGGAGCAGCAGGGACAACATGTGATGAACTAACTGCAACCCCCATTCGTGCATCTCTGTATGCCACTTAGGGGGATGAGGCAGAGAAGCTGGGAGTGAAGCTGAGCCCAGGAAGAAGGGTGGTGCAGGGCGAAGGCGTTTTAAGATTTGGTTTTATTTCTCATTATCCTACTCAAATTTGATTGGTAATAAATTATTTTCCTTTTCCCCAATTCAAGTCTGCTTTGCCTGTGATCACCCTGTCCTTATTTTGACCCATGAGCCTTTCATTGTATTTTTCTCCCTCTGTCCAGCTGAGGAGGAGTAGTGATAGAGCAGCTTGGTATCCACCCAAGGTCAACCCACCACAGCACTGTATAGGTTTCTTTTGTGTTTGGTTGGTTGCGGTGTTGGTTTTGGTTGGTTTGTTGGTTGTTTTTTTTGTTGGGTTTTTTTTTTTTTGAGAAGTAGACATGCATTTATTTATACAGCTCCAACCAATTTGTGTACGCTGAAGGCTTCATAGGAGTGAGCATTTGCGAATGCTAAGTTAGTAGCATTTCAGGGTAATGCTTCTTCCAGGTCTCAAAATACCTAGTAAAAATAAGTTATTAGTATTTGCATTTCATAGATAAAAAGTTAGGTGAAGAAGAAAACTATGAGTATGGTGAGTAAGTAGTGATGAACTCATGCCTCCCAACTGGCATTCTGATACCTCTTAAACTCCTGTGGATGCTAAGCTTATAAAACCCATTATAAAAGAACCCTGAAACAAGACTGATAATATTCATTCTTTGCTGTTCTAGGTATTGATGTCAAGCTGCTCTCAGTGTAGAGCTTGTGATGCTTTGGTTTATGATGAAGAAATAATGGCAGGATGGACAGCAGATGATTCAAACTTGAACACTACCTGTCCTTTCTGTAAAAATACTTTCCTACCGTTACTTAATGTTGAATTTAAAGACCTACGTGGTTCTGCAAGGTTAGTAGGGTTTATAGATACTCTCTTTCTGCCTTTGCATTTGTACATCATTACATTTTTTCACAAAAGGGTCTTAGTTATACCTCCCAGTGTTTTTGTCTAGGTGTTTGAAAGAATGTCACTGCCTGTTTGATGGTCATGATTGTACTGAAGGAAATTGTAAGTCATGTAAAGTATTGAGTTTCATTATAAAACAGCCAAAAAGCAAAGAACTGGTTGCCTTTTTACCACTCTTCATATTTTCTTCACAAGCATAACCGTAAAGAGGGTGTAAGACTGTTTTCATTTTGTTTAGCTTTTAACACAAAGCTAATGGATCACGAACTTTTTAAAAGCATATGAAGCAGTTTTTTAAATCTGTCAGCAAAGCATTTCTCCCAAATTAAATTTACTAACAGCTTTTAGTTACAGATGGTTCAGCTTTTTGTTTCTCCAGTATTTCTTCAATTTAAGCTTCTCCACTTAGTATTTTTACCTCTTAATTGCACTATGAAGGCTGGAACTTACTTTAAGGTAATTTAAAATGGATTCTCACCCTAGTGATTATTGCTGTGAAACAGAACTTCCATTAGTGTTCTCTAGTGCTGAAACTGAACATCTGTAGAGTGTGTACTTAAAAAACCTTGGCCAAGCAAGGCATGTTCCTGTTATCTTGTGCCTATAATGGTGTATGGTCTTCTAGTCTGTAATGTCACGTGACAATAACAACCATTTTCAGTGATGTGTCAGCTATTGATATATTGTTGCTGACTGTGAACTATGACAAACTAAGGTTACTTGTGATGACTTATGTACAGCCTTGGACTTCATATTTTGCAGATCAAATCTCTGAATGTGTTCATTTACTCTGCCTTTATAAGTTACAGTGGAGGGAGTAGGGTGATGTTTGTCTCACATTGTGAAGATTTTTAATGTTGTGTTTCCTTTTGCTACTTCTTGAAAGTAAATAATTTTCAAAATAGAAAGAAAATACTAGAAAATAAAACCTTTTTAAATGACATTATGCTTACATCTTAACCTTTGTATTTCTCTCCCTTCCCATTCGTGTTGTAACTTAGCTTTTTCCTGAAGCAAAGTACATCAGGAGATAGTTTACAGAGTGGTACCGTTCCATTAACCACGGATACCCTGGAGCAGAAACTGTTGTCCAGTCCAGCTGTTGCTGACTTGATCAGTTTTTCAGATCACCCACAGTCCAGTCACACTATAGCTGAAGAAACTAGCTCTGCAGCTGAGCAGAGGTAGGTAAAACAGGGTTGTGAGTTCTGTCCAAAATGTATCAACACTTGCAGTATTTCTCCTCTACTTCTAAAGTGAAGGTTGGTTTATGTACCAAGTGTGGTGTAAAAGTACAATTGTAACTTGACAATCGTCTGTTTCCTCTCATTCTTTTTTTGCATGTTTTAAGCGTGATTTTACCTATTTGAAGTAAGCTGATTCCACTAAATGAGTGGCATTTAGAGATACAAGTAGAAACCTTCAGGTCCATCCGCTGATGAGTAATAGGTAAAAATTCTACTCAGTATTGTAAGAACACATTCACGTTTTAAAGAGACACAAAAACTTAAGGATTACTTCTCCTTTCTTTATGTTTAGAATTTAACAAGGAGGACACTGCATTAAGGGGAGAAACAAGTCCTTTTGCTGGAACAGTATATTTTGAGAGAAATCTTTTGGAGCAGTCAACACATGCTCAGTACAAATAATACTGATGTAAAACTGAAACTCAGAAAAACAATACCGCTTTTGAAACAGTTTGAGGAAAGGATCATTAAGAAGAAGGTGTTGTATTGGAAAAGGGAAGAATTGAAATAGTGTTGCTGTGAACTGTGACCTTTATGCTGGGATTTGTTGACATTTTGTTGTAACAGAGTTTTTTTAAATCATTGTAGTTTGGAATTCTTGAGTATCAGTGCCTGTAAGCTAATGAACTAATGACTGTGTCAGACTATTAAAACTTAAATCGATGTGATAGTAGTTATAATACTTTAAAAATTAAAGGTGGTATTGCTGATGCTAATATCTTAACTTTGAAGTAATATATTTTTAACTAAATTAAAACTTAGGAGTGAAGGTCACCTCTAAATTAATCTCTTCCCTTCCTATGCAGATTATTTGGAAGCAAACGCTTTCTGTTTCACTTGATGTTTTTTCTTCTGTATTGTAGTTGAATTGGTTTTATCCTTTTTCGTTTATAAGGGGCACAAGATTAATATTCCCAGATCTGCAAGCAGCTTGATTGTATGGGTTAGATTTGACAAGCTTGTAATAGGAGTTTGCTTTAATTGTCTTGCTGGATGAGTTTGACACAGTTTTATTTTTTCAGTAATATTTTTGCTCTGCTTATGACATCTAGAGAACATAAACATAAAGGGAAGAGGAAGTAAAAATTAGCATAGTCAGAACAAGATAACCTTTTGTGTTGACAAAACTCTACATTGCTGTTTTTTCTAAGCAACAATGTACCAGAGCAATGGTACTTATACAGAACTGCAATGCTTTCAAATTCATGTCTTAGGTTATACCTAGCTGCTTTTCTGGTGAGATGATTATCCTGCTGTGAGAGGCATTTTATTTTGTTTTTGCTAAACTGTGGAGCTAACTGGGCAAATACGATTCCTTATTAGTAGAGAAACTTGATTTGGGATACTTACTTGGCAGCCTTTCTCTGCTTCCTTCCTGTTGCCGTAGGAATGCTGAATAGTTTCATACTAGCGTATTCTCTTCTAAAATCCAAACAGTGATGTGGCAGAAGAACAGAGTAAAGATCTCAGAACCTTGAAGACACCTGCCAATAATCCACCAAAAAGGGGAGCGTCCTTGACTCGGAGCCACAGTGTTGGAGGTCCACTGCAAAACATTGATCTTTCCCAGAGACCATCTCATGGCCTTTCAACAGTTAGTCTTCCAAATAGTTTGCAAGAAGTTGTGGTAAGTCTAGGAGGTGCACATTCAGTTGACAGCAAAATACTGAATGCAATGAACTTATGATGGATAATGTTCCACTACTACCATTCTTGTCCATTTGGGGAATGGGAATGGCTAAGCATATTTTCATATTCTTACAACAAAAAAAAATCTTGCTTCAGTTAATCTAAAATTCCTTTTTCAGTACATTGTACAAACAGTGCTGCTTCATTTTAAGTGCTATCTAGCAGAATGAAGCTAGTTTTTGTCTTTCTAAAACTGGAAGTTTGTTTTAAAAATAAGCCAACATCTACATCAGACTAAACACAGTAGTGCAAACAGTACGCTTTTGCAAGAGTGAAAGTTTGTTCCTTTTCCACATGTTTACTTACACTCCTCCTCTATATTCTGTTAGACTTACCTTCTCTCACCCACTCAACAGGTAAGAGGCAGTATTGGGACTACTGCATTGTTCTTGCTTGTGAAACAAAGTGTTTTTCCTCTCTCCTGGTGCTTTTTATTGGAAAGAAGCTGTCTTAACATGTGAACTCACGATTCAGTTCAACAACCGATGTAATTACTGACATTTTTCTGCACTCACCATCACCACTGGCTTAGTACCAACTTAGATAGCTTGACACTGCACAATCAGGAACAAGTTATAACAAATTAGCATTTTCTCATTTTTACATAATAGAGCGAGCCTAGGTGATTGTGCTTTAAAGTTAAGGAACACCTCCACAGTCAGAACTGCTGATGCTGTTTAAAGTTATTTCATGTTCATTAGTTCCAGAGGCTTCTTCTAAATATCAAAAGAAACTGTGCAAAGGGAGATCCTGAAGAGTATTTCTCGAAGAAAAATCCCTGGTTTTGGAAAAAACCCGATTTTTCTTTTGTGTGTGTGGTTTTGTTTTTAGGATCCTTTAATAAAAAGACCTAACCCTCTTGCTGTATCTGTACCCTACTTGAGCCCTTTGGTACTGCGTAAAGAACTTGAATCACTCTTGGAAAATGAAGGAGAGCAAGTAATTCATACATCCAAATTCATCAATCAACACCCCATAATTTTCTGGAACCTAGTTTGGTACTTCCAACGGTTGGATCTACCTAGCAACTTACCTGGTCTCATTCTAACATCTGAACACTGTAATGATGGAGTGCAGGTAAGCAGCTTCCTCATACTAGAACTGCAGATATTAGGGTATTAGCCAAATTTGAGAGCTTGGGTCAAAAAAAAGTGGGTAAGTAATTTCTGAGTAGCTTGGACCTAGGTTCTTGGGTTTTGTAATACAAGTAGTGTTCCGCAAGGAATCTTGTAGGATTATGAGTGAAAACAGCATTCAAATTCTAGTCAAGGTGAATTTAAAAATAATTAAACTCTTTTAAAAAGCCAGAGACTAATATTCATTAGGAAGAAGGCTTAAATATAGAGGAAAACAAGATGTGTTTGTGGAGAACTCACAAACTGCCATACGTTGTAATTCACATACTGTGGGTTATGAACTTCAGTAGATAAACCTTTCAAGTTATCGGTCAGTATTTTTCGTTCTTTTCTGCTAATATCTTTTGCTATTCAAACTCCACTGAGTTTACTTACTATATGAGTAGAACAAAAGAATGTAGAATGGATGCTATCTTTTGAGTATTTTGCTCTTCCTGTGTTAAGGAGCAGGTATTTTTGTGAAACCTATATACTTTGTGCATGTAAGTACCAAATTCAATACATATTTTTATGCGATACACTCAAAAAAGTAGTATTTTCCTATCTACTTGTATGCACTTTAAAATTATCTCCCTCAATTAAAAAAAAAATTTAAAAATGTAAATAGCATACCGGAAAAAAACCAGTGCCTTTAGCAGGGAAAACCACAAGATGGGACATAATATCATGTGATTACTACTTTAAATTGACACACTAGTGGTAAATTTTTCTTGCTCACTAATTCTTACTGTATTAGTGATTTTAGAGGCACTTAATTTTAAAAAATAATTATGGAACTATTTTGAGTGCCATATGTTTCATATTTTTATGCAAACACAGATTCTTTCTGCATGCTGGGAAGACCAACACATAGATGTGCATACCAAATCTTAATCAGGTCAGAAAATACTAAGGTATGGCACAATAAGTAGTACCAATCAAGTAACATGTTTGGTGCACAAGAAATATTTTCAGATACATACTCATAAATATTTTCTTCAGGTATTTGTAGAAAACTGAATTGTCTTCATACATTAAGCTAAACTAGAAAAGGCAAATAAATGTTGTAGTACTTGTGACTTTGTTCTGATTGAGTTCAGCTTCCCTCAGAAGGCATCAAGTGTTCCTGTTTGTTGGATTCAAGATCAATAAAGTAAACCTTTTTTTTTGTTTGCAAAATGAGAAAAGAGCAGCTTTTAAAATAATGACTGTATTGATGTTTTTAAAACTTCTCCCCTTTCCTCGTGGTTTTTAGCTTCCTTTGACATCTCTTGCTCAAGATAGCAAGCTAGTATGCATCCATCTTCTGTGGGACAATATCAACCTCCACCAAGAGCCAGGGGAACCCCTGTATATATCTTGGAGAAATCTCAGTAAGTAAAACAAGTGTTACAGAAGGTGGAGAGAGGAGAGACTATGCAGAGAAACAGTTGTTTTGTAGTGTCTAAAGTGTACACAGCCCGTCAACTTGGAAAGCTTTTTTAGTGTTTGAAGCCTCTGTAATCCCTTAGGTACTTAACATAGTCTCAGGGTCAAATTATTTGTGAAAATATCCTACTGATCTGTGTGAAAAGGTATGTTATCTGTTCTTTATATGTCATACACTTACAAACAGGGTGGGAGGATTTGGTCTAGATGTGGTGCTAAATAAGCTTCACCTGATTTGAATGTTTTACTCCATTATCTGGTAATATCTATGCAGGCATGAAAAAGAAGACTATTACAGGAAAGTATCTCAGGTTTCTATAACTGAATGAAAGGTCACAAGTCCCATTAATATGTACATTTGGCAAAAAGAACGATCCAAGAAAGCCTTTGTGTACTGTAACTTGATTTGGAAGGAAGAAAAAACAAGCAGACTGGTTATGAGCAGTTTGGGATTTCATTATTTTGCTGCTGATCAGCAAAAACTCTTTGTTTACCTATACTTCTCAGTCTGTGTTTTAACTTTCAAAAACTATGCTAAAAACTGCGTAATGTGCTAATTCTGGTTCTAAGGAAGAAAAAAAGGTTTGTTGAAAAGTGTCCTAAAAATAAACAGACTAATCAGAAAATTACAGTCAAGAACACAGAATAAGATGTGGTGTTTCCCTCAGCTTCTAAAAAAGCATGTTGATTTGAGCATAGTACATGAGAAGTGTCCCCAAAGCATTCAGACATGAATGAAGATGCATAAATATACGTATTTATGTAAATAACGGAGCAAAAGGCCTGTTTTACCTGTGGAAGAAAAGTAATAGTGCTGTAGATAGGCTCTACAGCAGTGTCACAAAGTATTTGGAAAACAGATTACATTTGTAAACCAATATGTGTGTCAAATTTGTGAAAACCTTAGGTTGATGTGATTATGATTACTGGCTTCAGTCATGTACATTTCATTTACACGCCATATGCTTGCTGCCTAATCTGTAGCCTTATCTTTTTGCCAGTAAATGGACTTACTATTCCCTCACAAACCACTGTTTTCCAGAGAATAATAGTTAAGTGTTATTCTGGAAGTGGCAGTTTGGGCAAGCGGCTTGATCGTATGGGTTAAATTTGACAAGCCTGTCATAGGATTTTGCTTAAATTATATTTTTGGATGAGTTTGACCCAATTTTATTTTTTCAGCTATTTTGGCATGCGACTCATAAATTGGTTTTTTATAACATTTTGCTTTGCTTATGACATGATGATAAATGTCCTGATACTTTTCTTTCCTGTTTGATGCAACTGTGTATCATCTATTTCAAAACACAGCCCAAAGTTATCCGTGAATTGTAGGTGGCTTTTAAGAAGGGCTTTGATAAAAAATGTTTCTTTGGTAAGAAACACGATAGTGTTTTCTTTTGTTTTTATTTCTTTCCTTTGTGTAAAAAAAATAACCTTCTCGGAGTGAACTTGGTGTTTGAAACTCAAGTACAGCAATAAATCTGAGGTAACTAACCATCACAGGCAACATCTGATGCTGGATACTCTTGGGTCTCTTGTATTTCTTTGTCATGTGGGAGCTCTTGCACGTGGATACTTGATGCATCCTGTCACTTTCATGGTGGAGTAAAGATCATAAGCAGACAAAACCTTTCCGTTGTAACAAATTTCTGTAGATTGAGTAGAGGTTCTGTTGATATATATAAAATTTTCTGAAATACCTTCTGCTTTTCAAAGTGAAAAAAAAATTCTTTAGTGCTTTAATAATCTATACTGTTACATTTCCCAGATTCTTCTGAAAAGAGAACCTCCACAGTGGCAGAAGATGAGCAGACAGCAAGCACTTTGTTGGAGAGCATCAGACTAAGTATTCAGCACAATGACGTTGTTAAACCAATCAATCTCCTTCTACAGAAAGTTAAGCCAGATGTGAAACGACAGAGGTAAAGGGGTATACTCTTCTTACTTTCTCCCTCACTCAAAATTAAACAAGATCAGACTGTATACACTTCATAATGATAATACCATAAGGACCTCTCAGGAATATTCAGTTTCACTTACGTCCACCAAACACTGTATATCTTTTTATGCCTGTGTTTACAAACAGATGTTCTGTAGACAGATGCAAAATTCATCCAAATCAAATGGATAAATGAAGTTCTTTAATCAAAATGGACACTTTACAAATGAATAGGAAAAATGCAGATATTGACTATGCAGATTTTGATGTTGCTCCAGATCTAGCAAACTGATAAGTACAAGTGTGCAGCATCCTGTTGCAGTGTCTGAAATATTCTCCAAACTACCTAGTTACATCTCTTGAAATTTTATCAAACTGTAGTACTGGCTAAGAAAAGTGAATACAGCAAGATCCACAGACAAAGGGAGACATGTAAATAAAATTTATGTAATGTAATAGAATGTACTTTTATGGTACATTTTGCCATCTGCACTACAATTCAAAGAAGGCTTTGTATAAAAGCACAGCCTGAGAAGTAAATTACAGCAGAAGTAAGGTGTATTTGAAGTCTGTTATGCTAAGTCATCGTTGCTTCTGTGGTTTCACAGAATCACAGAATCATTTTGATTGGAAGAGACCTATAAGATCATCGAGTCCACCCTGCACCCTGCACTGCCAGAGTCCCTCAGTTACTGCCATGTCCCTCAGCACCACATCTACATGTCTTTTAAATACTTCCAGGGATGGGGACTCCACCACCTCCCTGAGCAGCCTGTTCCAATGCCTGACAACCCTTCCAGTGAAGAGATTTTTCCTAATATCCAGCCTAAACCTCCTCTGGCACGATTTGAGGCCATTTGCTCTTGTCCTGTCACTTGTCACTTGGGAGGAGAAACTGACCCCCACGTCACCACAACCTCCTTTCAGGTAGTTGTAGAGGATGATGAGGTCACCCCTGAGCCTCCTTCACTCCAGACTAAACAACCCCAGTTCCCTCAGCCGCTCCTCGGAAGATAGGTTCTCTAAACCCTTCACCAGCTTTGTTGCCCTTCTCTGGACACGCTCCAGCACCTCCATGTCCTTCCTGTAGTGAGGGGCCCAAAGTTTGTAGTTACTAAAAAGAAACAAGATCTAACCTACCTAGAGAAGAATCTTTGAGTTCCACAAGGAAAAAAATTAATATCTAATTGTTTAGTGATACCCAGTTCTGAGATAGATCATGACATTCTGAAACAAAAACCGAAGTATGCATTATCTGAAATAAGCCCGCTCCCTGTACTTCACTCTCAGGCAGGAATGAGTTAATAAATAAGTGGTGCTTAATTTTATATTTCTTGGTTTTCTGCCATTTTTAATGGCACGTTTGGCAGAGGGATTTTTCATAGAAAATGTAACTGCTGGGATTTGGCGATAATATAAATTTGTGTATTAAGGAAGAATATTTAGGCATGAGAAAACTTTAAGCTACTCATCCTGTAGATAAGACATTTCCTTCACAAGCAAGGTTAATAGAACAGTTGCAGAAACTACAAAATGGAAGATTAGAGTATTCAACATTGACTTTCTAAACTTAGGATAGTCGGTGCTTTCATTGACATAACCTTCAAAATATTTCCTAGGAGTTTTTACAGAGAAATTCTTTTCCTGTCTCTGGTGTCTCTTGGAAGAGAGAACATTGACATTGGTAAGTAAAAAATCCTGTGAAATGCATAGTGCTTGTGTATGAAATATAAGAACACTTTATATGAAAACTACTGTATAAAATCGACTTTTCATCCATGTGTTTGTAAGTAACCTTTCAATTGCTGGTTTTTAGTAAAAAGTGCAGTTATTCTTCAATTAGGTGTTGTTTTTATGAAAATGTAATTCAGATGGGGCCATTAATTTTGACTTTGGAACATGTAGTCAGTTAAAGAGTTTATTAGCTTGAAGCTTTAATTCCTCATTTCTGAAAACTTGTTCCCAGTCTTGTCCATCTTTCTCCAACCCACATAGTAGACCTGTGTCATCTAGCCACCTAATTGCCCACCTCTTCCTGATCTCCTATACCCTGACTTCTCTTTGGTACTATGTAAGCAAATGGACTCCCTTGTGGAATATGAAGGAGGAAATACCCTGGGAACCCTGCAAACTGAACTGTGATAGAAGTAATGGGCATCCACTGTGATGCATTGTGGTGCTCCAGCATGAAGATGCTTTTCACATTCTCTGAGAGGATGCGTTTTGGGGGGGGGGGGGAGTTGGGGGGGGGTAAAGTTAGCAGCTAGTTGATTATTTTGTTATTATATAAAAATCACCAGAAGTATTTTATAGTAGTGTGCACTGTACAGGTTTTCTTAAATAACTTCAACTATGCTTTTTCTGTTTCAGAGGTTTTTGATAGTGAATACAGACTTGCACATAAAAATCTACCAAAGGACGTTCTTGAAAAGATGCAGAAAATAGATGCTCCACCAAGCAGCAGGGTTGAGTGTTGCAGGAAGTGCTTTGGAGCACCTTTAATATAAAAACGAGGAAGACACATGCTAAACTTCAGTGAATCAAAAGTAGAGGTAAACAAACCAGGAGCATGGTGATATATACACTCTGAATCCCAAAAGGTGATAATGGAGCAATTTGTCAAAGCAATTTCATTGAGTTACTAAATATACTGTCTTTCATCTCATGAGACAAAGTGTAAAGTATGTTAAAGTGTTTTAAAACTATATTAGTAGGTTGAGTTGGTTTCAGTGAGGGATCTGCTTTTTTCCCTGTATATACTTCTCCTTTTCCTTCCTCAAATCTTTCTCTCACAATATGAAGTTGTTCAAAAAGGTGATGATTAAACAGCAGCCTATAGCTGGTGAGTTTAAGGGCCACCAATATTTGTGCATTTTCATGAAACACCTTTCCTGCAACAGAATACTTAAAT
This sequence comes from Bucorvus abyssinicus, assembly GCA_009769605.1. NCBI lineage: Eukaryota > Metazoa > Chordata > Aves > Bucerotiformes > Bucorvidae > Bucorvus > Bucorvus abyssinicus. The sequence continues at coordinate 36,085,698 of CM020063.1, forward strand.
TCCTCACAAATTCTCTAAAATTACGTTTATCTAAAGACAGATCTCTTTATTGGAGTGCAGTATGTATGTGTGAATGTAAATGTTTGAGTTCTTGGACTGGAAGTTGCAACGCGGTTGCTTTTGTCAGATCACAGTGCATAAAATTTCTACCCTTTTCCTGTCCCTTGTCCCAGTCAGTACTCTAAATTATCTTTAAATTATCAGTATCTAAATTATCTTTCATAATGTATGTCTACAGCTGTAAAAACTAGAAACTAAACACTCAGTTTTCCTGTATTCTCTCGCTGACAAATTAAAGATTCTCTTTCTCCAAAAGAATGATAGGCTTCTACACACTAAGCAGCTCAGAAATGGTTGGCTTTCTAAAAATTAGATGGGAAGCTTAAATGGCCTTAGGATACATACAAGGTCTGTAAACAGACACTGTCTGAAAAAAATATACTTGTGTGTTCTTAAAAAGTGTCTTTTATTGAATTCTTTATCACCCACCCTCTCCCATGGTTTCACGCTAGCCTATGGGTTAATTATTTTGCACTAATAGTCTAAATTCAATATTTCAATTAAAAGGTATTTATAAATGTGGTCTTCAAGGTGTATATTATCACAAATTAAGTGCTTGCGTGTATGAACTGAAAAGATGAATCCATCTTTTTGATTGCTTCTAGTAGGTAAGACACTTCCTCACCTCACTTACCTAATTGACTACAGTAGTCATAGTCTTGGCAAGACGAGGATGCTGGATACTGGTCAATAGTTTAACTGTTTCTGTTACTTGAGGAATATGATAGGGTTTATTCCAGGTTTTTTGTGGAAATTTAATGGGGTGGCTTTTCTAATGGAACTACTCATAGAGAAAAAAAGAGTAAGATTTGTAGCATATTAAAGGAGCATAGCTAAAACTATAATCGCATTTGAGTATGAATGTATTTACTTCATACTACTCTCTTAAAATTTTCATTCTTGAAAATGATGAGGGATGAAGATCTGTCTGGAACAGCTTCCACATGAAAAAACAAAAACAACTTTTGTTTTTTCATGAGGCTAAAACAAAGGATTTACACTATTTGGGACAAAATATATTTGCATCGTAGACGGATTCCTTGTATTTTGTCTAAAAGTGCTGATCCTAAATTAATATGGGGATATTTCCTGGACAGATGCTCTCCTGATGAAAATACTGTGCTTGCTCAACAATTAAAAGCAAGAAAGCACATATTGACTTTTTTTTTCTTTTCATTCTTTGTTCTTCGGGTTTATGCATGGTTACTTGCAAGTACCTGACCTGCTTCACAACAGAAGAGTAGAGCTTGATTCTTTGTATTTTCCTCTCCTCTATTACATAATTGACACATATGGTTCCATCCTTTTAAAGTAAAGGTCTCTCTGAAGCATTCATTCAAACAACACTTCTACAAATCAAACCAGCAAATTTTCCTGTATAATTCTATACTGATCTTAAACAGACAGCTATTCAATGACAATTTTTGAATGTTAAATGGACAAACAATATGGTTGGTTATGTGATGCCACTTGCAAGGAATCTAGTTATACTTAAATTTTCCCAGCTTACTAAATCACAAAGAAAATCAGAAAATCTGCCCACTGAGTGCTGTTTTAGGTAATTGGTGACATCCAGATTGTTTTAAATCATTGTAAATAGTAGTATTACATACTGAATTCTGTAAGGAGATCATTCATTTCAAAACAACCTTCCCATTTGTTGCTGAGAAGATAGATTAAGCAGGCAGTAGTGTAGTAGAAACAGCAAAGCAGGTGGTGTCACATCTAGTGCTAAATGTTAGGCTTTCCACCGGGATATACACTAAACAAACAAACAAACAAACCTGAAGTCTGAGGGGAAAAGGACAGCAGCAGGATTAAACTTGCTTTGATTTGCTCCTGCATATTGGCATTTCTGTACACTGCTTCTATTCCTGTTGTATGAATCTGGATTTTGGGTGGTAGAAGTCTTTCATGTAATTACTTGAAATCTTTAATCCGCCTATTGAAATTAATTCTTCAATATAGAATAACAAAAGTAAGTGCTTACTCTTTGGATTTTTTAAAGCATAGCTTTTAATCGCTAATCAGCTGGTTCTTGAATGAAATCCATAGTTCAAATGAAAACGGAGATCTCTCAAAGCAATTTGTTTATTAAGTTTTCATCTAAGGAGATGGTTTTTTTGGGGAAAAAACAAGTTCACAAGAACATGAAAGGCATTTAAGAACAGTGATTTTTTTTTTTTTCCTAGTTGCTTTCTCTCACTGCACATGCATGATGGCGTTTCCTGTCCTCCTTTTGACTTTTAGGTCTCCTCTTACAAACAGGTTGAGACTGCAGGTTTTCCTACACAAACTTTCTGAGTTGTAGGCTTCCCTAACGCGAATGCTGAAAAAAATGTGAGCTTGCATAAGGAAGGGGCATGGCATAAAACAGCTGAGCATGGCTCAGTACTCGTATGGTTGAAAACCTGGCCAAAAATAAACAGGGGAAAGTCTTCAAAATTTTATGGGAGTGCATTGCAAGTACTTTGGTCTTGTGGAAAATTGAGCACTAAAGGCATAGTAAGTTCTTCTCTGCAAGTTAGTAACAGCATGAACAGTTCTTGGGGTACATAGAAATGACTTAGGTGCCTGCAGATGCTTCTAATTTGTTTGATACCTTAGCACTCCTAGTAATCCAAATTTATCGGAGTCCATAATGCATGAATGAGATGGACAAAGTGTTGTGAAGGAGGGGTGTGGATAAGCTTGATCTTGGTTCTGTTTTCCTCTCAGTGTAAGCAGAAAAAATAGCATTTTACTCACTGTAAAACTCTTTCCCCTAAAACTCTTTCTAGTAGTCCAACAGCCAGTGTTGAGGAGGAGACGGTTCTTCCGTTTGCATTTTGGAATCCTCACACAGAAACGTAATGAAAATGGTTGCAGAGCAGTAGTGACTTAAAACCCTCCAATGTGTGCACAAAATGAGGGTTTAAACCAAACTCATTACGTACATAGAAAGTTTGTGTTGGAACAACAGTTATCACAGAGAAGCTTCCTTGCATTGTTGCCCTAAGGATGTTGAACTGCAGTCAATTATGTGGAGAAGATACTATCTTGCTCCTTTCACCCAGCTATAAAAGTTACATATAGCTAGTGTGCTTGTATAAAAATAGCTGGTTTTTGTAGAATTAAAACAACAAATGGGATCTTTACAGTTTAAAATCAGGATTCTTCAGTGAAAAAGTTTTTCTTTATGAATTACAAGTATATTCTGGCACATTACCAAGACATAATAACTTTCAAAAGCCCGTAGGAATAGGAGACTAGTGTGGCGGCAGTATTGGCACAGTAACAGGTACAGCTTTTTCATGTTGTTAGAAGCATCTGAATGTTACTTATAGTCATATCCTGTTTTCACTTATTGCATAACTCAAGTTTAGACAAAACAATTTTAATGGAAAATATTTTATTTAGTGTATGTATTTTAAGCTAAATTCATTTGTTTTGCAAGAAATTTAGTCTTGTTCCTAGTGGAATTTCACATTGCTTAAGTTCAAGCTACGTTGCACTTGTGAATGAGTAGTTTTCTTCCATGTTAACTGTGAATTAATGTCATTTTGTATTGCTGCAGCTAGAAGAATATACCTTTCATTGAGTTTACTGCTTTCCTTGAATAACTGCAACATAGGGGATATTTTCAAAATGTATATTAAATTAGATCATAGAAATCATATTTTTAAAACAAATCGTTAAAATGTAAGTAACTGAAGAATCCACTAAGTAGTTTTCTCATTTTAAAACTCTTAATTCAACAATTATTTCAATTCAGATAACATTATTTCATTAAATGGTAAGCAGGTTGTCTTATTCACATAATTGTACATTTTCAACAAAGGTTTTTTTTCTTTTAACTAATAAAAACATTAAGGTGCCTTCTGTATATCAGCTTTTCATGATGGACCTTATCAAGAAACAAACACCCTTGTAACTTTATAAAGTTTTGAACTGAATGATTGAATTCGACTCTAGTTCTATATTCTACTGTGCTGTATATTGTGATGCATAGGAGGAGAGAAACGGATGGGGGTTTTATGTGTTCTCTCAGTCTGCATCAATCAATGGTGCAAATAAAAGGGATTGTCTGCTGTTTTAGAAGCACATTAAACTCCTTTTAGGAGCTTAAAATAAACTGTATTGTAATGGGGATGAAAGGATGTATTGTGACTAAATTATGAATTTAAGTGAGCTGGGAAGTTTTCTTTAATGCAATAAAATTTGCACTGGTGTAGAGACTGTTGTGAACTGATGAAAAATGGCATCCATTTACTGTGCTTTGATTAACAAGTGTTTCTCTGTAATGTTTTTGTACATTTGACAAATGTTTCTTGAGTTTAAAAGGGCACTCTGCATATTCTGAATTCTGTATAGATATCCTAGACTAAGAAACAATTTTTAATCTATTTTCCAAAATAAAATATGTATGAATCCTGTATAAAAAAATTTCAGTTGTTCAGTTTTTTTGCCACTGGCACTTGCCTGCTTGACAGAATTTAACCTTAAATGCAAATTCAGCCTATTGCTGGGCAAAAGAGAGTCTTTCAGCTGCCTTTATTGGGAATTGTTTCATAGTACCTCCGTAACTTCTGAATGATGGGAAAGAGCGGGAGCAGTTGGGGCAGTGGAAAAGAAAAGATGGGATTCACTTGTGGAGATTTGGGTTGTGAGAAAGGATGGCTCTGTGGCCCTATAATCAAGCGGGGGACTAGCAGAGGTAAGAGAAACTGAAAAACAGGCTGAGGGAGGCAGAATCCATGAAGATCTTGTTTGCAAGGAAGTCATGGACCCTGGCTTCCTGATGACAGTTGCTGCTCTCCGCTGACCAGGAAAAGCGTCGTTTTTCACTGGGTGGGAACAGTTTGGTGGCTGTACTTGGCAGAACACTTCCCGGGAATTCTGGTTTCTCAGTGGCTTTGTAATGGGGGCACAGAGTGATGCTTTTAGTGATGCATCCTAGCCTGCAAGACCTGCCTCATCAACATACTTGCAAGTTTACATGCAGTTTCCAGATTTTTTTATTTCATGTTTTCAGATGGGGCAGAGGGCAGGGAGAGGAGTGCAGCTGGGATGGAATTTAAGCAGTAGAAACTGCCCATTACTGTCAAGTACTTCAGGCCTTCACAACCGAGTATCTTTCAAACTCCCTCTGTATGGCAGTCATTTCTTTAATCTGTTAGTAAGAACACCAGACCCTGAAGGCCTTTCTCGCTGCAGAAACTGATGTGCATAGAACAAACTGGTAGCTTGTGGAGAAGGTACATAATAAACTCATCTTTCAGGCCTGTTTTTAGGTAGGGAACTCAGGAACAGTTAGTCTTTTGGACTTTTATAATCTTGGCAGAGCACTGCCAGCACAGGGAGGGACATGATCTTTCCCCTCTACTCAGTGGTGGTAAGACATGTCTGGGTGCTGTGTCCAGATCTGGTTGGAAGGGTGCTGAAGCGCTGCTTACTCAAACCAGTGACAAATGGTGTCCACTGGACAGAGGACCACAGCCTCTCTAAAAGCTGCACCCACCATGACTGATGTAGCTGCACAGACAGAGCTCCACTGGAAACACGCAGCCACCCAGGCGTCGGGCTGCAGGTGTGCCCCGCTGTGACACCGGTGCAGGACGGCAGCCGTGAGCACCCCTGTGGGAGTGAGCCCAGGTGGAGGAACTCCTCTGCTTAGTGACAGAGCTCCAGGAGGAGGTGAGCAGGTTGAGGAGTATCAGAGAGATTGACCACTGGGACCACGTCATGCCGTCCCTGGGACAGGCTTAGCCAACTAATAAACTGCATGATACAGAGGACTCCCTGTCCCATCTCCACCAGGATGAACATGATGACCAGAAGGACAGGGGGCAATGGCAACAAGTTCCTGCCCGATGCAGCAGGCATGCTGCCTGAGCAAGGCCCCCACCTTCCCAGGTGCTCTTAAGTAATAGATAGGAGGCCCTGCAAGTTAAGCCAACTAATTACAAGAAAGAAGACTCATCAAGAGTGGAAGTATCGATGCGGATAAGTCAGTCCAAGCCCAGCTTAAAAACCACATCAACGAAGAAAAAACGACGGGTCATTGTTATAGGTGGCTCTCTTCTGAAGGGAACTGAAGGCCCAACATGCAGACCTGACCCACTGCACAGGGAAGTCTGCTGCCTGCCTGGGGTCCGGGTTAAAGATGTGGTGAGGAAGCTTCCCACTCTTGAACAACTTACAGATTATTACCCGTTACTGACTTTTCAGCTAGGCAGTGATGAAATTCTCCAAACAAGAAGCCTGAGGGCAATCAGAAAAGATTTCAGGGCCCTTGGGTGACTGGTCAAGGGATCGAGAGCACAAGTGGTGTTCTCCTCAATCCCTCTAGTTTCAGGGAATGTTGAGGGAAGAAACAGAAAGACCCACCAGGTCAATACCTGGCTCCAAGCCTGGTGTCATCAGCAGGACTTGGGGTTCTTTGACCACAGGTTGATTTATACCACACCAGGTTTGCAGGCATCTGACGGGGTACACCTGTCTCAGAAGGGAAGAGGATCCTTGCACAGGAGTTGTCAGGGCTCATTGATAGGGCTTTAAACTAGATTTGAGGGGGAAAAGGGATGGAGTCTGGCTTGCTGGAGCTAAGCCTAAGAGCTGCACACCAGTGTTAGTTGGACCATGTGCCAGCGACCTCCTTGGGTATGCTGTACCAGTGGAGATTGAGGGCAGTGTGTCTGGTGATAGAATAGCCACAATGGTCACTGGTATGCCAGCAGTCAAGGCAGCGCCTGGGAAAGGTCAGGTGGGAGTTAGGCCTTCTCCCTGTAAGGAAAAGGCAAAGGGATCATTAGCCCGATTGAAGTGCTTCTACACCAATGCACGCAGCATGGGCAACAAACAGGAAGAGCTGGAAGCCATTGTGCAAAAGGAAAACTATGATAGAGTTCCCATCACGGAGACATGGTGGGATGATACGCACAACTGGAGTGCTGCACTGGAGAACTACAAGCTCTTTAGGATGGATAGGCCAGGCAGGAGAGGAGGGGGAGTGGCTCTGTATGTTAGGGAGGGGATTGATTGGCTAGAGATCAGCCAGGGCGATGAAAGGGTAGAATGCTTGTGGGTTAAAATTAAGAGGAAGATCAGCAAGGCAGACGTTCACAGTGGAAGTCTGCTATAGACCACCCAACCAGGAAGAAGACGTAGATGAAATATTCTACAAACAACTGGGAGAAGTCTCACAATCACAGCCATTTGTTCTTGTGGGCCGCTTCAATTTACCAGATGTCTGCTGGAAATTCAATAGAGCAGTGAGGAAACAGTCCAGAAGGTTCCTAGAGTGTGTGGAGTGAGTGTCCCTCACCCAGTTGGTGAGGGAACCAACCAGGGAAGACTCCCTGATGGATCTGTTGTTCACCACCAGAGAAGGACTTGTGGGTGATGTGAAGGTTACAGGCTCTCTTGGACACAGTGATCATGAGATAATACAGTTTTCAGTTCTAGAAGCAATAGGGAGGAGGGTCAGTAGAACTGCTGCCTTGGACTTCTGGAGGGTAGACTTTAACTTGTTTAGGAGACTGGTTGGCAGGGTCCCTTGGGAGGCAGTCTTGAAGGGCAGAGGGGTCCAGGAAGCCTGGACAATTCTCAAGAAGGAAATCTTCAAAGCCCAGGAGCTGACTGTCCCAGCGAGCCGCAAGATGGGCCGTAGGGGCAGAAACCCGACCTGGCTGAACAGAGAGCTCTGGCTAGAGCTTAAGAAGAAGAAGAAAATACATGGCCCATGGAAGAAGGGTCAGGCCACTTACAAAAACTACAAGGATTTTGCGAGACGATGCAGGGAGAAGATTAGAAAGACGAAAACCCAGCTAGAACTTCATCTGGCCACTGCCATAAAGGATAATTTTAAAAATTTCTCTAAAAACATTAACAGCAAAAAGGGGGTTAAGGAGACTCTCCATCCTTTGCTGGATGCAATGGGAAAGATAGTGACCAAAGATGAGGAAAAGGCTGAGGTGCTGAATGCCGCCTTTGCCTCAGTCTTTAATGGTCAGACCAACCCACTGGGTGCTTGGCCTCTAGAACCAGATGGCAAAGATGGAGAGCATTATCAAGGTCCCATAATCCAAGAGGAAACAGTAAGTGAACTGCTGCACAGCTTAGATGTGCAGAAGTCTATGGGGCCAGATGAGATTCACCCAAGAATTCTGAGGGAGCTGGCGGAAGTGATCACCAAGCCACTTTCCATCATTTACCAACAGTCCTGGCTAACAGGGGAAGTCCTATTTGACTGGAGGTTGGCAAATGTGACGCCGATCTATAGGAAAGGCCAGAAGGAGGACCCAGGGAACTACAGGCCTGTCAATCTGACCTCAGTGCCAGGGAAAGCCATGGAGCAGATCATCCTGAGTGTCATCATGCAGCATGTCCAGGATAGTCAGGTGATCGGGCCCACTCAGCACGGATTTATGAAGGGCAGGTCCTGTTTAACCAACCTGATCTCCTTTTACGACAAGGGGATCCACATAGTGGATGAGGGAAGAGCTGTGGATGTTGTTTACCTGGACTTTAGTAAGGCCTTTGACACCATTTCTCATCACACTCTTCTGCAGAAACTGGCTGCCTATGGCCTGGATGGTTGTACACTCCACTGGATAAAAAGCTGGCTGGATGGCCGGGCCCAGAGAGTGGTGGTGAGTGGAGTTCAATCCAGCTGGTGGCCAGCCACCAGTGTGTTGGTGGCTGGTGTTCCTCAGGGCTCAGTATTGGGGCCTGTCCTCTTCAACATCTTTATCAATGGTCTGGATGAGGGGATTGAGTGCACCCTCAGCAAGTTTGCAGATGACACTGAGTTGGGAGGTAGTGTTGATCTGCCTGAAGGTTGGGAGGCTCTACAGAGGGATCTGGACAGGCTGGATTGATGGGCTGAGGCCAACTGTATGAAGTTCAACAAGACCAAGTGCCAGGTCCTGCACTTGGGCCACAACAAGCCCCTGCAACATTACAGGCTTGGGGAAGAGTGGCTGGAAAGCTGCGCAGCAGAAAAGGACCTGGGGGTGTTGGTTGATGGCTGATTATGAGCCAGCAGTGTGCCCAGGCCGCCAAGAAGACCAATGGCATCCTGGTTTATATCAGGAACAGTGTGCCCAGCAGGAGGAGGGAAGTGATTGTTCCCCTGTACTGGGCACTGGTGAGGCCACACCTTGAGTACTGTGTCCAGTTTTGGCCTCTCACTTCAGGAAGGACGTTTTGGTCCCTCACTTCAAGAAGGACCTTTTGGTGCTGGAGTGGGTTCAGAGAAGGGCAACGAAGCTGGTGAAGGGTCTGGGGAGCAAGTCTTACAAGAAGCAACTGAAGGAACTGGGGTTGTTTAGTCTGGAGAAGAAGAGGCTCAAGGGAGACCTTATCACTGTCTACAACTACCTGAAAGGAGGTTGTAGTGAGGTGGGGTTCAGTCTCTTCTCCCATGTTATGAATGACAGGACGAGAGTAAATGGCCGGAAGTTGTGTCAGGGGAAATTTAGGTTGGCTGTCAGGAAAACTTTCTTTACACAGAGGGTCATTAAGGATTGGAACAGGTTGCCCAGGGAGGTGGTGAAGTCCCCATCCCTGGAAGTGTTTAAAAGACGTGTAGATGTGGTGCTGAGGGACATGGTTTAGGGACCCTGGCAGTGCAGGGTGAACAGTTGGACTCGCTGATCTTAAAGGTCTCTTCCAACCAGATGATTTTGTGATTCTGTGACTAGTACAAGAGAGGCTTGGACATCCTGAATAATGCCGGTGGAGAGCCACAAGGAGATGGAAGAGCTTGGAGCATCCGTCACACAAGGGAGGTGCTGACAAAGCTGGCACTGTTCAGCTTGGAGAAAACTTGGAGTCGGGGGGAGGGAGGAAGGATCTCATCCATGTGTCTAAATACCTGATGGGCTGAGTGGGGAGTAGGGAAGACAGAGCCAGACTTTTTTCAGGGGTACTCTGTGCCAGAAGAGGCAATGGGGACAAACTTGAACTACGGGGAAATCCACTTAATTCAGCTGCAAGGGTGGTGTAACATGGGAACAGGTTGCCTGGAAGGTTGTGGAGTCTCAACCCTTTAAAAAATGCTCAGACCTGGCTAGGCACTGCCGTGCTTCAGTAGGGGTTTGCACTACAGACTTCCAGGGTTGCTTACTAGTCTTGGTGGCTTGGTGGGGATGGGTGGCAGGCAGAAACTGCTGGGAGGAGCAGAGGCTGGCTTCACCTGATTACTAGAATAGTTCAGAGAGACATTCCCCCATTTTTGTTTACATTTCCTCAACATCTTTTCCTCTGGCATTTTTTCCACATTTTTTTCTAGAGTGTCAAACTGTGTGAATTCAGACCTTGCCAGTTAAAACTTGATTACGTTATGTCAATGCTATGTGTATTCTGTTTCCTTGAGTTGCAGAGATGCAATAGCAACCTATCAAGTTGAGACCAGAGTGTTGCCCTGAAGCTTAAGGGGTCTCTGAGTTTGCAGCTGAACTTCAGGCTTGCTGAAAAACTTTGCCCCTGAAGAGCAGAAATCCTGCTGAAACTGCTGGGGAGTTCAAGGAAAAGCTGCTGCTCCCAGGTAACACCTCTTGTCATGACATTTTGTATCACAGGTTTTGGACTGCTGTTAACAGCGTTAAGAGATTTCTGCAGCTGATGGCCTTGAAAAGTTTCATTGCAGATCCTGCTGTAGTCAAGTTGGGAAGTGTTCAGGGGTGAAGAGTGAGCACTACCTCATCAGTCTTTTCCGAGTTGGGCATTTGATTCATGCATGGCCTAAAGCCTTGGTGAAAGCCGCTGTCGGGGAAAATCCAGTACAGATTTACCAAAGAAAGACAAATCATGCCAGACTGATTTGATCACCTGCTGCAACAAAATAACAACTGTTAGCAGAGGGAGAGCAGTGAGTATCATTTAGCTAGATCTCAGCAAAGCTGTTGATAGCATTTCCCATGACCTCCTCCTGGACAAACTGTCAAGGTACTGGATGGGTGGTCTGCAAGAGGGGCAGGAAATTGCCTCACAGGACACACTCTAGGCATAGCGATCAATGTTTTTTACTCAGGCAGGCCGCCTGTCACAAGTGGGGTCCCCCAGGGATCAGCACCAAGCCCTATGCTGTTTAACAGCTTCATAAATGACCCGGACAATGGGACTGAAAGCACCCTTGCCAAGTTTGCTGACAACATTAAACTGTGTGGTGAGGTGGATGTGTTGGAAAGGATGGCCACCTTCAGAGAGACCTGGACAGGCTGGAAGAGGGAGCTACCAAGAACTGTATGAAGTTTAACAAATCCAAGTGTAAACTCCTGCATCTGGGACGATGTAGCCAAAAAGCCAGCCACAGGCGATGACCTGTGTGGCTGGGGAACAGCCTTTCTGGGGGTCCCGCTGGACAACAAGCTGACAAGTCAGCAGTGCACCACTGAGGCAACCAAGGCAAACTGGATACCAAGCTGCATCTGCAGCACATTACTAGCAGAGATAGAGACATGATCATCCCTCTCTACTCAGTGCCTATCAGGCTGCACCTGGAGTACTGAGTACAGTTCTGGGCCCCACAATTCAAGAAACATGGAGACAGAAGGGGGTCCAAAGATTATCAAAGGGCTGGACATGGCTGCCCCATAAGAAAAGACTGAAGGATTAGGTCTTTTCACACTGAAGAAGGTTCAGGGGAGACTTCATCACCTACTGAAAGGGCAGACAGAGGCTCTGTCTTCACAAGGAGCCACATGGGGAAGGCAAAGTGAGACATTCCATTTCAGTGTAAGGTTGTTTTATAGAGTTCAATCATCAGAACCTCCCCAGGGACATGGTAAATTCCCCATCACTGGTGCTAGATAATCTCATCCAGTCTCTCTTTCTCATGAAAGGCTGGCCCAGATGAACTTTCAATAGTCCCTTCCAACCTGGGCTACCAGATGAACTTTCAAAAGTCCCTTCCAACCTGGGCTATTGTGTTACTCTACAACTGTAAGTCATGGTATGCCTGATTTGCACTTACAAACCTCAAGACTGGAAAATGAAGCAGCAGAGGAACCACAAAGAGTCAAGGAAACAAGTGATGGAGAACAGTACAGAGTAGTTTTTGTAATTGGGGATTGTGCTATGTATTTCATAGCACTGACAAGGCCATGCGTTGTCACTGACAGCTTGAGAAAAATCACCAGCACCCCACCCACTTTTTCACCTATTGATACAACTAGGTATTAGTTGCACTGCTTCAGAGAAAGAAAAGACTTCTTAGCAGCCTATACAGTCAGACATCCCTGTAAGACATCTCTTCCACTTTTCTCAGTGCTTGGTGGCCTTGATCTGGTAAGTGCCTCTTAATCACATGCAAGTACCTCTCTTACTAAGATCCAAAAGAGAAGGTTAGACAGTGTTAAGGAATTAGTCATGTGTATTTCTCTTCTGAAGATTGGTGTAAAATTGTCAGCATTGTGAATTTAGTGAGTGTTCATATCTCAGTTAAAGATGAGACCTCTTTTGTTTGACACTGCCTGTTGATACAACTTCTTCACAGCGAACATTTGTAGTGTGCATGTGCAAGTCATTATTTTGGAAGATGGTTAATGAAGTCATATGAAGTGTATTTGATTGCCAGATGACACAGATTTATCCATATTTTCTCCATATCTGTGTTTTTGTAGCTGAGAGACTAACATTAAATTATAAGTGAATTTGTGAAAGGTACACTTCACTTCAGTGAAAGCTCAGGCTTGACAGGGAATATATCTTCACCACTAAAGAGAAAACCACCTCTGGTTGCAGTGAAACTGTAGGTCTTGAACATGGCCTCCATTAAAAAAAAAATACACCAATGTATCTAGTGCTACCTTCTCAAAATTTTATGAAACTACTCAGCATTCTTATTTCACTCATGCTTAACCACTATTGCTAACCTTCTTTGCCTTTTCTGATTACGTAGTTGGTTTGTCATTCAAAAATAAGTATTATTCTTCTTCCACCTGAATATTTATGCTGTGAAAGACACCTTAAATGGAAGCTTTGGTCAGTTCTCTTGGTCTGAGGCTTCTACTAAACACACATGCTTCATGGCAAACTCTACCCTTGTCTTGTCAAGAGATTGGCATATTCCTTCACCCTGACACAAATCAAAAGTTCCAAGACAGAAATTTGATCCTCCTGTGTTCATAATCTACCACTGGCAAGTCACGTTTCTGCAACTTTCATTTTCTAGAGTCCAGATTCCTCCTTTGGTGTATTAAAAAATTGCTTCTGTTCAGTCAGGTGCGGTCCTAACTTAACAAGCCTTGCCATGCACACAGGAAGGAGAAAAAAAAAGCTTCATAACCTCGAAGGTTGTGATAAAGCTCAAGTTTTTTATACTGGAAATAGAAGCACCTATCTCAATAAAAAACTGAGGTGAGTCCTGACTACTGTTTTAAAAACAAAGACATCTATTTAGCCAGAGACCATTCTAACATCAAACACTTAACATTTATTCTTAGGTCAGAGCAGAATTCCCATCACCCTTACCTGGTCCTAGATATGCAAAAAGTACAGTCTGAAGACATAAAGGCTACTGTGAAGTTTTTTATACTAGAGTGAAATTTCTAAGTCAAACCTTTCGATGGCTGGCTTACTTATACTCAGTATTCAGTACCTATTTCAAGAGCAGAATGCTAAAATAGTTGCCTGGACTCACAAGGATCATACAGTCCAACTCTGCTCCTCACAGCACTACCTAAAACTAAACCACATGACTAAAAGCATTGTCAAGCCACTCTCTGAACTCTTGACGGGCTGGGGGCTGTGACCACTTCCCCGAGGCGCCTGTTCCAGTGACTGACAATTAAGTGTACTTAATTCCACCAAGAATCACATGAAGACTTTACATATACTCAGTATCAAAAACAAGTGACACAATTCCCCTTTCGGAAACACTATCCTGTACTTAAAAGAGCCGAGAAACCACTGAACAGCTCCTGTGGACACTGCTCAACCATGGTACAGGATTTTGGTGTTTACAAGCCCTTGTAGCTAAATCAACATGCATGCACAAGGTCATCACAAATTAGAACTTCTCACTAAAGACACGAACCATTTACTACAAGTTCTCAAAAGAGAACTCAATCAAGACTAAGAGTTTGTGGTTCCAGTTTGGTCTGCATGGTGCAGTGAGTCTAGACTAATACTTTTAAGAGATGGCCAGTAACAACATGCACTGGAAAGTTTCAGAGTGGAAGTTAACCATAAAAACGGTTTATTTTTAGCATCATGTACATCTTTACTTCTGACTTGACTCAGACTTAGATGTAGAAGCTCTCAATGAAGAAAGCCGGCGTCTCTTCGCAATCTGCTCCTGGCGTTTCTCCTTGGCTTCCTGAAAAGCAAAGCAGCATGAAGCGAGTACTGAGATGTTTTGAGCTATTTGCTAGCACATAACATCTACAAAGAACAAACTAAGGGAAATGCAACTTCAAGGAAGCCACCAGAAAGAACGGATTCCGTAAGTCAGTAAAGCAAAGAAGTTTCCCCTCTTCACAGATCAGAATAATTCTACAAGTATCTAAACCTGTACAGACCAGTGTCTTTAAACAATATGGACTAGCGTTCAAAACTGCAGTAAAAATCCCAACACAGTGTTCAAAACATGCTTGGGCATCTTAGTGAAAAGATTAGAACTAAAATTGCTACTGCAGAACTTACCTTCACATGCTGTAACTGTCCATTGTTTTCTTCTAAACCAGCTCTCAGTTAAATTATCTAGTCTTGTTAATTCCTACTATTCTACAGCTGGCAAAAATGGATAGAAATGCTCAAGAAACCATCTAACCAGCAATTATTTATACTCACATCAGGCATTCCTATTTAAAATGAGCTAGGTACAGAAGTGTACAGTCTGTCAATCCTCTGTTTCTGAGGTATAGCAGGTGTAACAGCAAACGCACCTTCATTCTCTTGGCCAAGAGTTTCGCATATTCTGCTGCTTCCTCCTTGTTCTTTTGAGTGCGCTGCTTCTTCAGAGCAATACGTCTGCGCTTATGTTGCAGAACACGAGGAGTCACTAGTCGCTGGATCTTAGGAGCCTTGGTTCTTGGTTTCTTGCCTAAAAAAGCATTACGAATCAGCAGAAGTGGCAAATTAGCATCCAAAGAGGCCTCAGGCCTCATCTACCAAACCTAAAAGTTCCACTTAGTGTTATGGTAACATTTAGTGTACTACACATTACAGCAACTTAAAACAGAATTCAACCTCTTGACAGATTTTGCAGGAAAAATGATTAATCACTGTCAGATGTAGCATTAAAATACAGTCTTAATGCTCAGATAAGAAGCGCAAGTAACACACCTCTAACTCAATTTTCATGAAAATTCCCAGGTTCTGAGCAGGTCTGTCTTAAATAATTGCCCCTAGACTTAAAAAGAGAGGACAGAAACTGATCTAGCTTTCAGAACAAGCCATTATATTTTCAATGTTAAAAAACTCTTATAATTATACATAGACAACATGTATATCTCCAAAAAAACCCAGACCTACATAACGAGCAAACAAAACACACCACTATGCATATCTGTAAAATTTCACTACTCAGTCCTGCTCAACTTCAGCAGTCACAAGCAAGTCTGATATCCACCAGGACGACATTCTTTAATGGACAGAGTATCTCCTATGATGCAGAAAACAGCAGTCCTTTACCCAACACTCTTTCACAGTGTCTAAGATCATGTCTGTTCTTCCTAAAAATCATCACTCTTTCTGTTCACTGATCAAATGCAAAACAACCCAAATACAAATCTTACACTACAAGAGACAGGTGGTAAGCAAAACAGTCTCAATAAAAGCCCATTTCAGAGACTGCCATAAGCAATGCAGAAAAATCTTAGTATCTTCTCTATATACTGCTTTTTTCACTCACCTCAATGTTTCAAAATCATTCAACCTCCTATTTAACCTCTTTTATTAATAATTAGTTTTGTATTATTCTCAGAGCCACGAGTAAATATTACTCCAGATTCTATCAAACATTTAAAAACAAATTGTGCTTAAGTAGATGGGAAGGAAAGAGAGGAGTTAAAGAAATGGGACAGTGAAGAACACACACTTCTTATCTGTAAGTCACAGCTGACAAAGTGTAAATACCATGGCAGTCAGCTCCTGCATCTATCACTATAGTGTGCTTCATTCACTGCAGTAGGCCAGACACCTCTTGGCTGCTACTTACATGAAACCAAGGAGTTTTAAAATCTGAATTCTTACCCTCTTTGTTCAGAGGCTTTCTCACAACATACTGGCGAACATCATCCTCCTTAGACAGGTTGAACAGCTTGCGGATTCTGCTAGCCCTCTTGGGACCAAGACGACGAGGCACAGTTGTGTCTGTCAGCCCAGGAATATCCTTTTCACCTTTGAGAATATAAGTTTAAACATGCCAATTAATCCTGTATCTACTGAACACCTGTATCTACCGAACACTTGCTTAATTAGTGAACTTCAAGTATGAGTTTAAAATGAATAAAAATTCAAGATAATACCAGATAATCCTTGGGGTTCACCTGCCAGTGGTGCCACCCCTAGCTACACTTTGCTGGTTTAATGTGATCAGATTGCAGGTAGCAGCAGAAGTGTTTCAGTAACCAGTTTTAAAATTGCAAGAATGCAATGCTTAGAGGGAATTTCAAGACACATTCACACACTAAAGTTGGAACTGCATTTATATTCTCCACAGCTTCTTCGCCACTAGCAAGCAAGATTCTTCCAGGTGCCTATTTCTACCTATGGCTTGCTTCATCCAGACTCTTACCCTTTTTCACTATGACCAAGTTTAGAACACTCAAGTTGGCATCAACAATGCAACCACGAACGGATTTGCGTTTTCTCTCTCCAGTCCTTCTAGGGCGGTAGCAGGAGTGGCCCTTGCTGAGCAGAAGGCGGACACGTCCATGAGTCAGGACACCTTGCTTCATGGGGAAGCCTTGTTTGTCATTGCCACCACTGATCCGGACAACATAGCCCTATGAAAACACAGAAAAACACTTTTTAGTTGCTTGCAAGTCTCTATTCAAGGAAAAGTGGTGGCTATCACAACATACTGCTCAAAACAATGGCGCACTGTGCCCATGTCACCACTACTGCCGTGGTAAACACCTTCTTTAGCCAACATCTCTCCAGTGGTTCAGGAACTTCACTTAACAGACGTGAGAAATAGCTCTACATACCATAGTTTACATTTATTCTACTTGTCTTCAAATTCCTACCCAATCAAAGTTTTAAGAATTTTGTTCATTACAATCTGGCTTTTCTTTAATCCTAAACCTAACCAAAGCCTCTTACCATCATAAACTGGAAGTCTGCGTACAACACAAACGCATCTGGGGTAGGAAGGAATACATGGTAAAAAGGAAAAGTAAAGCTTTTACAAGGTGGCAGCAGAAAGGATCAACTTACCCAAATCCAGCTGGACTGTCCACCTTAACACTCAACTATTCCAAGCCCATCCACAAAGCCCAACAAGCTTTTTCCCAGGTATTATCGGCAGATTAATCACAATTCAGGTAATTTTTAACTTGTTCAGTAAAGAAGAGATCAGCAGTTTTATGGTACAGATTTAATTATCCTAAATACCAAGACAGCTCTCAAATGAAGAACAAAAAATACTGTAAAAAACAGCAAGAAAGTCTAAACATAAAGCTTAAAAAAAAAGGCATTTAGATAAATCAAAGTAGCAGAACAGTATAGTGCAATCACCAAATTCAGTATATATGACATGAGAAACTTTCAACATACTTCCCAAATGTACACCATATAAGCACTCTAGAGTGACAAACGCATACTGGAGAAATTTTGTTATTTAAACTCCTCAAATACAGCTCTGATATATCCTTCCACACTTCTTACCTTCCACTCCTCACCAAGAGAATCAGCCGCGACCTCTGTGGCCATCCGTTTCTCATAGAATGTTCTCAGCTTGCGCTCATCATCCACTTCAATCAGTTTCTGGCAGCCAGTGGCTGGGAAAGAGATGTTGAGCTAACAGAAGAAAAAAAATTTTTTTGGTTGAAATGCCTCATAGCGTTTAACAAAAAGTTATTTATCTGCTGGTTATTATCAGCATTTATCTGCTGGTTTCATCTTAGCATTTAAAAGCTGTAATTCCCCACCTCCTTACATGAATGCTTACTAGCCATAACTTGTCACTACCATGCTGAGAGCCAAGCAGGGCTGTCCTTGGCCACACTGAGCTGTATTAACTCGTTCAGTTACATAGAAAACCAACTCCACCACAGCTGGAGCCTGATCACCTTCAAACAGACCACAATAGGCACATCAAGGTGAAGGCAGCAGAAACCTCTTCCCTCCTTCTGCAAGCCCCTCACAACATACACCGTATTAGAAAATCACGTAATTAACTTAAGAGGAGCCACAACTGCCGCTGATGATTGCTGGTTCTTCTTGGAGGCCGATGCAGAACCCAGAGCCTTGGGTACGGCTCCCAGCACCTTCCCGTCGAGCACGGCCCGGTATGTGCACAGGCCCAGCTCTAGCGCACACAGTCCCCCACTTCTAGCCCCCACTACCGACAGCGTAGGCCTCGCACTCGCAAAAAGGCCTTCTATGTAGAGAAACAACCGCTACCTGAATCCAGAGCTGGACGACCCAAGGGTAAGCTAGGCCCCACTAAGGGAACGGGGCCCGTACAGCCGCCATGTCGCTCTGCCAACAATCCGCTCCCATCTGCCCCACGGTCGCGCTTCCCGCCCCGCCACCAGGGGCCATGGCCCCCCACCAGCTGCCCCGCATGCAGGGCCGCAGCCATTTGTGGCGGGGAAGCCCGAATCCTCCGGGTCGCAGCCCTGGCCCCCCTCGCGGCCTCACCTTCATCCTCACCAGGCCGCGCCGCTTCAAGAAAAGGCCGCACTTCCGCCCGCAGCCCGCACATACAGCCGCCAACTCTCGCGAGAACGGCACTGCCCGCGCCCGCGTGACCCGGGCTACCCAATGGCAAACGAGGTTTCCCCAACAGGGGGCGGGGCGGGGCGGAGCCGTCCCTGTCTATCAGCGGCGGAGAGCTTCGCGGTGTGGTGGCTGTGGTGGGTGAGTGGGAGGGCGGGCGGAGGGGTACCGCCCCTCACCGCCTGCGTCGCGGCGGAAGAGAAGAGGTCTTGCGTATCCGTTACTGTCGCGGTAGGCAGGGCTGATGAGCCCAGGGCGTTTTTCGAACTCGGACGAGACGGTCAGGCTGGGCGTTGCTGCCGGCACCTGCTCTTTGGAGCAGGCTGGGGGCAGCCTCTGGCGGGAAAACTGTTGTTCCGTTTCCCTGGCAGTACGCAAGTGTTCTTTAACTTAGGCGGACGGGAGGGTCGTAGCAGCTGGGCTGGCGCATCCGTCCTAGAACTGAAGGTATCCACAGTTGAAATGAGAAGCGCCATCGATACGTGCAGCGCTCACACCGGTTTTGCGGGGAAGCCGCGGCGCTTGTGCAGCCCGAGTGGCCCCCAGGAGCTTGTGTTCCCCCATGACGGAGGCGGGGCGAGACGCGCAGCCCTCGCGCCTTGCCGGCAGCGTGTCAGACGCCGGGTCGGCCGGCGAGGAGCCCGAGGCGGCGGAAAGTACCTGTTCCCGAGAGCAGGCGCCCGGTACTGAGCACGGTGGAAATGCCGCCTGTATCGGCCTCGACCATTTCGCAGAGCGTGAAACGGGCACCCCGCTGCCTTCTTCGCCCGTACATCTGTTCACAGCCTTCGGCGCAAAGGCGCAGTGCCGGCGGTGATGGCGGCGCTCCCCCTCCCGTGCCGCCTGCTGTACAGGAGAACGCCAGAAGCTGACACTTGTTTCCGTCAAACTCTTTGAGCAAATATTTTTAAGGCGTACAAAGGAGGGAGGGAAGCGGGGGGGCGGGCTACCTGTGTGGGGAAGCTGGCTGCTCAGCCGCGGGGAAACAGAACCAGCGCTCCGGGCAGACACCTCTGCCCCCGCGCAAACCGCCATCTGCCGCCCCAAGTGCCAGGCAGCCGCGGGGCGGGCCCGGCCGGGCGAGGGGCTGACCCGACCGCGAGGCAGTAGCGGGGAGGCAGCCCCGCCCCTCACGCAGGCCCGGGGTGGGCGGCACGGGGATGGAGGGAGAGCAGCGCGGGAGGTAGCGACGGCGGGGCGGGCCAGCGCCATGGGCGCGCTGCTGTTGTGGGACCAGCTGCGGGCCGGCAGCTCGGAGGTGGACTGGTGCGAGGACAACTACACCATCGTGCCCGCCATCGCCGAGTTCTACAACACGGTGCGTGGCGGCGGCGGCGGCTGGCCGGCGGTGCGGGAGCGGCGGTGGCCGCCTCGGCGCGGAGAAGAGGCGCGAGCTCGGCGCGGGGCTCGGTGGCTGGGCGGGGCGGCCCGGCCCGGCTCGGTCCGGACCGGCAGGGCGCTCGCCGTGCGGGGGACCGGCCCCAGTCGCTGAGCGGCGGGTGAGCGAACGCGCGGTGTCAGGCCGGCAGCGGGGTGGTCCCGCCGGAGCGCTGGGGACTCCTGCTGCCCACGAAGTCCACCTCACAAAGGGTTTTCACGGCACTGTGGAATGTCCTTCTGTCGCTGCCGACTTCTTCCTTCTCCAGTCCCTGGTACGCCTAAAAGAACAGTGAGTGATTTGGTGTGGTAGGTGTAAAATCGGGAGGTTTAGAGAGGGCTCATGACAAGCTATTCGGTAAATTGTGTGCAGCAGGCCCCCTCCTCGTCTACTTCGAGCCTTGTGACAGCGGAGTGCAGAACTTTGAGTGCTGGATTGCCCGTATCCAGTACCCGTTTGCACAGGTGTCAGCCACTTGATGGCGTGCATAGCAGTGATGGAACAAGAAAAAAACCACCTTAGCGTTTGGAGGCAAAACTGGGTTTCATCCTGGTAGGTTTGGCTCCAAGAAGGCAAAGCTTCAAGAACAATTTGGCTTAAAGTTGCAGGATGAAGTCAGTAATGTACTTCTGGGAGAAGAAGAGATGTCTTTTTAAGAAAGTAGCTGAAGAAAGGAAGGAAAGAACTAATATAATTACTGCTTCCTTCCAGTGAGCCATGGTTCAGTCCTGAGTCCTCTCACACCATCCCAGTACCTCTCAGATGCTGAAGAGAACTTGTGAAAACTTATCCCCAGCAACACACCCATACTGCCCTGTATCACACATCTTGGAAGGGGAGCCATGCTCCTTATATCCTGTTGATGTAAAGAATTGCAGTGACAGAGACCCACCAGAGTGAGATAATGCATTGAGCGTTCTGGTAGTTTTCCTTTCCATGAAAAAGACATGTCCAGGAGTGAACCCTGCAAATGCCCTATTTTCTGTTCTGTAGCTGATGGTGTGTGTATGAATGAGGAAGTGGGGTTTCTTCTTTACCTCTTTTGTGCTTTAAAATGGTCTTTTAGTTTTTTCTCCCAAATTCTGTCCTAGTCTATGCTGTCTTTCCCTTTCAAGCTGTGTTTCTTTGACTGCTAACATCCAGAGGAATAATGAAGTAGGTGTCTGACTTAGCTTACTGGAGTATGTATCATGGGCAGTGCTGCACATATAGAGCAAGTAATTCCACGACCCACCGTGTACATTGCTAACCTGTTGTTTTTTCTTGTAGTTTGCTGCCAAAGTCATCCGGGTGGTGGCTGGTCTGAGCCATTGGAGAACTTTGAGGGGGTGTGTGTGATACTGCTTTCTTTGTGTTTGATGTCACTGTGCAAGAATCAAAACACAAAGGAAGGAAAAGGTCAGGATAAACAAGTTTCTTGAAGACAGTAAGTGTGGTTTGGAGCCAACTATGCAGGGGGATGACTATGCTGCTGACTGTACTGAGCTGACAGCAGTGGTATAGAATCTTCCAAAGTGCTAGGAGCTGCAGGTATGTTCAGATGAGTAACCGTGTTTCCAGACAGGTTAACAGAGAGACACAGCAAAAAGTTTGCCATGAGTCCTGCTGTATTGCAGCAGCTGTGTACAAATCGATGAGCTGAATGCTTAAAGGGAAGGGAAAAAGTGGCTGTTTTGAGGGTAATCATGTTTAGCCTCTCTTCAGTGGTAACAAGGCATTGTAAGGGTTTCACTTCTGTGTTAGCAACTTCTGAAAATTAGGACAATGACTTGGAATGCATTGATGGGGTTGTGCAGCTGTGTCCCCAGACAGCCTCACAGGATGTCCATGAAGATGCTCACAGGATATTTGGTCCTACTCTGACAGGTACTTTAAGTGGAGTCTAAATTTTATTCTTTCTAAGATGGTTCAGTTCTGACTCTGACACAAACCCTCTTGGAATTTACAGGAAGGTCTCTTCAGCAGACCTGAATTTGGCATCTGGGTCTTTAAACTGTAGATTAAAACCTTGCTAATCTGCATTTTAAGTGATCACGGCTGAGGTCAGAGTTGTAGGTGCGGTCTCACACAATATTCCTGTAAGCACAAAACTGGAACAGCTTACCTGACATGTATTTTTGAAAAGACACGGTGGGACTTAATCTTCATCTATTGTGCATAAGTTTAACTTGATTTAGTTAAAAAGCAAACCAAAGCTCAACAGGATTAAATCAATAGGAGACTATCAGAGGTTTGGCACGAATTGACAAGACTGATTTTTAAAACATACTTGAGCCAGACTGATATGATGTTGGGTTCAGGTTTTACACTCTTTCAGTAAAAGATGCCATGAAACACTTTGTAACTCGAAAGAATAGTTATAGGAAAACTAGCTTTTTCATTGGGTTTGGGTTTTTTTATTTTGAAATGAATAAAGTAATATGTCCTCATGTAGTGTAACCCTACTTGAGACCATAAACAAGTGTCTCCACATGATCAAGAGAATTCACCCTGTGCAGAAGTTTTTACAAGGAAAAAAAAAAGATGTTTGTATTTTACACACTTGAAAACAGAATCTCTTTTTTTTTCTGTTGCTAGTGAAATCAGTACTTTGCAATTCAGTATGTTGCATTCAGTTGTGCATGTAATACATATTGCCAAATTTAAAGAGGGAATTCCCAGTGTTTTTATTCATCTTCTTTTGTTCCCTAGTGGCAGGGAGATGAAAATTTTAAAAAGCTATCAAATAGATGTTCATACTCTTTCTATATCATATTTTTTCCTAAGAAAGTCTTTTAGCGTATGTGAGTGGCATGCTCATGGATCAGGGTATAGAAGATACAAACCCTCTGATACAATCTCTCCAAGAGGTACTTAGTCCATTATTGCATTCTCCTTACGAAGAGGTAGAGCAGTAAGTGTTGCCGTGGTGGTGAATGCTACAGCTGCTGTCTGGGATCTGTACCAGATAGCAAAGCATACTGGCACTTTGATAGGACTACAGGAAGCATCCTGTGTCAGGACTGTGGCCAGATGTGAGTGAAATTATGTAATCATCATCTGAGCAAGCTTCTGGCATTCCTACTGTGGCCAATGTCCTATATTCCTTTCAAACAATTAAGCAGTTGGAAGTTAAAACTAGAGGTCTAGAATTGTATGAGGCCAGAAGATAGACTGTGCTGCTGGATGTGCTGCTTACCTTTTTTCCAGAATTTTAACTTCTAATCATTGCCTTCTGCAGATCCCAGAAGAAATTCTTGCACTAAACTGTATCAGCATTTGAATTGTACATTATCAAACTGTACAGGCCAATTTTGTAATATTTAAAAAATATGCACATGCAACATACTTTGTGAAACCAGAGCCAAATGGATAGGTGTCTCGCTTGCTTGGAAAGAGTGGTAATAGGAAAATATTGTTTGTGGAGTATAAGAAACAGAACTAAGTTATTGCATGAAAGACATACATGATTATCACATTTTTTGGTAAACTTTATAAAGAAGAATTTCAGTACTAAAATTATTTCAACTTTTACCGTGTTTGGAGATCCTCCTGGTGGCTATTGCAAAGAATACAAGACATGGCCAAGCTCCAGGTCGCAAGGTTTTTCTTGCATTTGCAGGCAGGACCTTAGCATGAACGGGATTTCAGTGTCAGAAGAGCACTACTGAAGGGCAGAACTGCTCCCTTGTTTTCTAACCACTAGTATAAACCTGCATTGCTACAGGCATAGTTAGTAGGTATCTTTCCTTTGTCATCTTGTTCCTAGGCAGAATAAGGACTTTCTAACCAGATTTTTCCAGACTGCAATTCCCTGGTCTGATTTTCTTTCATGGTCAGTTCTAGCTGTACAGGTGGAAAGGGTTGCTTCACCACTTTATTTATAACCATCTGTTTTTTCCCTTTTGACACCACTCTTCAGCCTAACTGTGGCCAAAAGACTAGAAAGTGTAGAGCACTCGCAGGTCCTTAGAGGACTTGTTCATAGGCAGTCATTCCTGCTGCCAGTCACTATGTATGCTTCCTCCTTTTGGGACAAGACGAGCCCTCCTACTCTGTGCCTGCACCAGCATTTCGTGCACTGGAATCCTGGACCGTGGCTTTATTCCCAGTGTTGCTAATGGTCAGTCTCTGCTGCATGGAGCTGGTGGGTTTTTTATGAATGGAAGATATTCGAGTTAGCCAGTTTGATTGAATGTGTTGGTTGTTTTGCATGGGTTAAGCAAATTGATCTGCCTCTTAAAATTTTTAAAAATAGGATATTAGTTTATAAATAACTCTTTGGTCTTTGCCTTGCCTCCCCAGGATTGAGCAGTATCCTGCACTCTGACGTTGCCAGGTGTCCCTGCTATTAACCTTCCACCATCTTAATTTGTCAATGATAAAGGCAAAATTTGGCACCTTGGTGGTGAGTTGGGAAAGTAGAAAATATTTTCTGAAATTCAAGATATTAGCTAGCTCTGCTCAAAACTGCCTGTCCCGTCCTGCTCAAAGCTCGGTATAAACAAAAGAAACAAAAAGTGTTAAGACCCTCCCTTGCTCACCAGCCCCGTTGTCACTTAAAGAATGCAAGGCCTGGGGAGAGGGGGTCTTATCGCCTGACACTTCATCGTCCGAGACAAGATAAAGAGGAGAGGCATTGTCTCTACAGGAAGTTATCCCTGAGGCGATGGATACCAAGATAACGACCAACCGTCCTCCGAACTGCGCCTGCTTAATAGACTGATGAATATTACTTTCTCCTCCCAGGGGCGGCTTAAATTCAAGTTAATGAGACATGCGATGCATGAAGTTACATGACTTGTTACATGTAACAGGACTGCGCATGTGCAAAGGGGAGGAGACCTAATTTACATCAAGAGCGGGATGATCTAATGCATCTGAATTAGACTGTTGAGCAATCCGTGAATATGTATGTTTCACTGCTTTAAATAAGAGGCTAAAACTACGGCGGGTGTGCATGCATCTTTAGGGGTACCTGGACCTCTGCTGCACCCATCTCTATAGAGCTGAAATCACAGTAAACATACCTGCTTCACAATCAATTTTGATTGCAGAGTTCTTCCACGCGTCATTGGTGTGAATGATTTCTATAAAAAGAGTCATTTTATTCCTACTGGTCTATGGCACTGTTCATCAGTTGGTACCCCCACAGGTTTTTCACATCTGCTTTTTGAGGCTGGCTTCCTACACACTGTAGGAGCTGGTAACTGGCAAAAGGATTTAACCCTTTCATAGGTTCAAAAAGGGCAGTCCAGTGGGAGGTGGCTCTCTGGAACCTTTCCCTGGCATGAGTGGTCAGTGTTTTGGCCTGACAGCAATGAGCCCTCTGCATTAGCAAGTCTTTGCTTGGGCTGTATGCAGTTACCAGGGTGCTGTTAGCAGAGAGTTGCAGCTGTAAAGTGCATGGGTAATGGCTCTTTCTAAGTATTTTGATGAAATGTAAAAGCCAAAACTTCGGAAGGAAACGCAGCTTGTCTGTGAGGAGGTACCTTTAGCGTGAGGGTGGGTGTCAGGCATGAAGTAGATGGTGCTGAGAAACTGCTTCTGTAATTATGTCATTTTGAATGCCAGCCTAGGATTATGTTTTGATGGGCCTCACATGTTAAATGAGATGTGTCCATTTTAATCATCATAAGCTCTGTTCTCGGACAGTGTTGAGTGGTGAAAACAGTAGCTGAACAAATGAATGACTTCATTTGTCATTCTTGAATCCTTTCTCTGCTAGATTTTCGTTAATGTCAGTATAAGTTTGTAAGTCTCTGTGAGGAGGGTATCTGTCCCAAAGCAGTGCTCTTGTCCCAGTGTTGTTTTCTATGTCCACTGTAAGAGAATGTTGCTGGGGATGATTTTCTCTTGTGCTTGGACAAGGCAGGGCAACATGAGGAAGCCAAGGCTGGGAAACTCATTCTGTCCCCTGGCCTGTTGTGAAGCAGCAGCAGAGTCTTTCCATACTGCTCAGTTAGAGTGCCGTGGCTGGCCCTTAGCACAGGGAGATCCTTCCGGGGAAAACCCAAGTGATCACTACAGTGACAGCTCCTGCTAATTACCAGTAAAGTATCTTCAGTCTTTAACTAGAGAATCATGCTTTGGATTGTTGGTAAGCAATAGAAAATATGTCTTTGTTCAATTCTTACATATTAAATTTAAAAAAGCTAGCAATGATCTGAATTATCAGCCTTTTCACTTTCCCATAACTAGTTTTTAATCATATTCAGTTGTTTCTATAATGGAGAACCAAGAGAAAAAATGAAGTGTAAAAGGATTTGCAGCTTCAGGCTCTCTACCCTCCACAAAAAGGGTTCTAACTCTTCTAGCTTAGCTTTTATTTCAGACCTTCGAGATAATCGCTATTGCTCAGTAACTTGACTTCCACAAAGCCTGACTAACCTTGCTTAGTACTTGTAGTGCTTTTTCCACGCTAGGCTTGATAGCCATTTTGAGGACAGCACACTTGCCAAGACGTCCTGTTCCTCAGTTGCTTGTTCTTGTAGCTTTTTGAATGGCAACAGTCTTCAGTGTTGGTAGAGGCTAAATAAAATTGCTCTGAGAGCAGACTTGAAAGGTTATTCAAAGCTGTGACTACAAACATTTTGCATTGCTTAAAGTTTTTATGCTGCTATTTTTTCAAATGATCTTAAACAAAACAAGTCGATGCTTTGCAAAAACAGTTCAGCTTTGGCAGAAACTAAGGGCCATAATTTGTTGAGCTGTTTCTGTAGGTGTCTTAGGCAGCCTATGAATATTTAAAATGTGTTTATTTTCTGACCTTGTGATACTGTTTTTTTTCCCTCCCTTAGATAAGCAACGTCTTGTTTTTTGTTTTGCCACCTATATGTATGTGCTTGTTCCGTCAATATGCAACCTGCTTCAACAGTGGAATATATTTAATATGGACGCTGCTTGTTGTGGTTGGTAAGTTGTTAAGTCTCTCTTTGCCTGCTCATGCATGATCTGAGAGAGGAAATCAGTTTTTCCTGTTTGCACTTGTTTGTTTTGCAAAACCAAGCATTCCTGACAGCTATGGATGATTTTGTTTGTACTTACTTGAGGCTGAAATAGCCCTAGTTTCTGAAAGGAAAATGACTTTTGCGATTTGAAATTGGTGGGGACTTTGGTCTTAGTTCTGTTCCCTTCTTTTGCGTAACTCCTTTTGTTTATGTCTGGGCTTATTCTACAGCAGTGCTGACCCTCCTTTCCCTGTTGTTGTTGCTTAAATGAGAGCCAAAAGTGCCCAGCACAACTGAAAAGGATAACAGGTTTTGCATTGCAGTGAGAAGGCTCAAAGGTTTACCTATTTTATAGACAGTAGATTCTTAAGCTTTTTCATTCCTGGAGGCATGATGAACTTTTAAAGGGAAATCAGAGTCCTGTGGGGCAGTGTGACTCTTTCCACCTGTAAACCTGTATAGTGGAGTATTCATCAAATGTCGCTTTTCACCTTTATCTTACCCATTCCTGTGCTATTGAGAAAATTCAGAATCAGCATTTGGCTTTTATTTCCTGTTTGGGTTTACATTTAACTTTACCGGCTGATGTTTTTTCACATACATCTGCTTTTCTAGTAGGAGCTGGCATCTTTAGCTGCTGCTTTTGTAACGTATTTGCTTCATAATTCATGAGATGCTGATTTGGATTGTGTTCTTAGGAAAGGTGGTGCTTTTTTTCTGTTTTGGGTGTTTTTTTTAAGCTCTTCCAGACCAGATGGTATCCACCATTTGCTATGAGGTTCTGAACATGAGTAGCGTGTTTCGGTCTATGCAGTACTGCAACTATTGATAGTGCCTTTTGATTGATTCTTCCAGGAATTGGATCTGTTTACTTTCACGCCACCCTCAGTTTCCTGGGCCAGATGTTGGATGAGCTGGCTATTCTCTGGGTCCTGATGTGTGCTCTTGCTATGTGGTTCCCTAGGAGATATCTGCCCAGAGTTTTTCGGAATGATAGGTAATCATACATGTACACCTTCATGCTTCTTGAATCGTCTTATGCTAACTCCTAAACCTGCATGTAACAGCACTGAATTATCATCCAACTTTACCACTGTTGCTGCTATCTTCCCTCACTTCATTCTCTTCCTGTTGCTTGTATCTCAGCCCATTTTGTTCAGAATTCCAGAGTCTGTAGTTGCTGATGGTGGGGTTTACGCTCTGTAAGTACACATCTTAGGATGAGCTGACGTGCCTCTGAAAGTGCCTGTTCTTGTTAATTCTAGGGAGACCTTTGCAAGAGCAGTTTATATAAGTTGCAGCTAAACTAAAGTAAAAGAAACCCTCTTTCCCTCTTCCTTTTGTATATCCTAAAGTGTACATACAGCTGGACCTGTGGAATTCAACTGAATTTTCATCTGCACATTGAAAATGACTGTGGTTAAGGATGGTGTTTAAATATTCAAAGGCTGAGTGTTTGTTTAGAAGCCTATTGCGTTGTAAAAGTATTTTTTTCTTTTTCTTGCAGGATTAAAAAAAGTTCCTTGTAGCCGGTTTAAATAATTTAGTTGTGGTTTGTTCCCCCTAAAAATATTGTGGTATAATCTTTGTACATATTATTCTTTATGCAGTAGAGAAGCTGAGGTAATGAAGAGATTTGAATTGCAGCACCAATGTTCCCTCTGAAAATTGCTAAGGCTTCTGCCTTCTTACACTGTTACTATCTGGGGGATTTTTGTGCTTTTTTATTTCCCTTGACATGTGCCTGATTAGAAGTTGCTGAGTGGGGGAGGAGAGAGAAGTTTGGTGCCTAAATTGACCATTCCTCAACATAGCTTGCACTGAGAAAAGCGTGTCTTGAATTACTGTGTATGGTCTATGCAGTCTAATGGCTTTGTCATGCTGGCGTGGATTTCGTACTTATGCATATAGCAATGCAGTGCCATTACAGGACACCATCAACAAGCAAACGGGTTTTACTGGGTTGTTTTGGTTGATGACATAAGTTGTAGATGTTTAGTTCAAGTGAAGAATAGTTCAGAGTCTTTAAGAACTTGTGTGACTGCAGGTAAATTATTTCATAGAGGCCTAAGGGGATCACTTTATGTCATCTAACATTGTCTTCTGATAGTGTGCTCTGTAGGTTCACAGTATGGGCTGAAAGGTTAAACTGTGTCCTTTTTAAAAGGAATAGTAGCACTTTTGGGTGAAATCCTGTTTCTATTGAACTTGGTGTTAAAACTATAAATAATAATCTCCCAGGTTATAACTAATTCATAAAAATATTGAGGTGAGGTGAAGGATGTCTCCTATCCTAAATTTCTCAGAACACTTCTTCCTGAGAATCTGTCAAGGTAGTTATGTGTTACGGTTCTTGATTCCTTTCTGAACTGTACAGAAAAAAGACATACTGAGCAACAAACCCTAACCCAGAACAGATTTGGTGTGTATTTTTGGTTTTTTGCTTTGCCTTGCTAATCCTCTAGTATTATATATATATCCTGTGCTCACTGCTGTGGTATTCACTTTCTTCATCCTCATCGCACTGGGTTTTCAACGCTGCAAATGTTATTGTCTATTGTGACTAGTTTGTGGTGTCTTTAGTCATTAAGGCATTCACATCAGATCAGAATTTCCCACTTAAGTAACTTGTTGCCTTCCAGCAGGAAGAAAAACTTTAAAGCGAAAAGCAGATGGAATGAGCTAGGTGAAGGTAATGACACTTCTGGCCAAGTAATGGTGCTGCACAAGTATACTGAGACCTTACTTTAGACATAGAATTAAGGACAGAATAGCCATCCCTGGACAGCAACTAGTTCTACAAAGCTATGGGCCAGTAGTTGAAGGGCAGCATGATGATACTCCGTTTGCCATAGTCCTGCCACAGACTGAAAAAAACCAACCATTTGAAGTCCAAACTTGATGTTTAAACAATATGTATTTAATTTAAAAGTTGACAGGCTGTCTATATAGGGCCCAACTGTGATTCATTTGTGCTAAGAATATACCAAACTGTAAACTTTAGAAAGTGTGGAATGGGAATCCCTCACCTACTGTTGAATTTCGTTAAAAGAAATATTCTTACTTACTTTGTAGTTTTCATTATTTTTAAGGCTTAAAAGAGATACAGGAACATGACTCTGGAAGTTGAGACATTAATGGTAACAAAATATCCTAAAAATCCATGTTCAGTGTGTGAAGAATAATGACCCAACACTGTTTTGAGGAAATAGAGAGTTGTGTGCAGAAATGGACTTGTTCCTGACTTATTGTGGGAGGAGATTGGAGTGTGGCCTTGAAACCAATGATTAGTATGCGTGTGCATGTGTATGTATATATACGTACGGCTTCTTTGGAAGACCATAGTCCAGCAAAGATTTGTGTATGTGATTAGCTCTGCATGCACATGAAAATCTGTGCAAGATTCACACCCATTTTATGCACATTGTCATTGTACCTCCTGAATACACCTAGAGAAACCTAAATTTTGTTATATTATTAAAATAATTTTAAGATTTCTTGTTTTAGAAATAAAAAATTTTGAATTAAAAGCAGTTTTTCTCCCTCCCAAAAAACATTCAGGAGCCGATTTAAAGCTGCTGTAGGTGTCCTGTCTGGAGTTACTACCTGTCTTGCCTTCATTAAACCTGCCATCAACAACATCTCACTAATGACTCTGGGTGTTCCCTGCACAGCTTTGCTTATTGCTGAGTTGAAAAGGTGAGTACATTTCTCCTGAAAGCACCATTGCCTACTGAGATCTGAGCTTCTTAGGCCACCATGTGATGATACAATGTATCTGGCTTCAGTGCTTGAGACAGCAGAACAGAAATGCTTCTCCCACATGCAAGCACGGATCTGATACAAACTTGCTCTGCCAGTTCAGACATTTTTGGCAAGGATTTTCTTTTTTACTAGGTCATTATACTAGGTCAGATATTTTCTGTCTTCTTGTGACATACCTGTTGCATAAGGGTTAAGTGATTGCATCATCACAGTCTGGGTACCAGAGGCAATGTGGAGCAAGGCATGTGTGGAAAGTGTTCCAGCTCTCAAACTTGTACTGTGAATCTTACACCATTTTGTCCACTGGCATGGATAGTGCGATGGAGTCAGACTGACAAAGATAAGATTAATCACTCGGTTGTGGCTGTCAGTCAGGGCCTTAGAAACTGTAAAACCAGGATGTAAATACAGAAGAACCTGAGACTGATCTTGGCATTTTAAAGAGTCCTACCATGATATCGATATGGGCAGCTGTCCAGAGACATTTTTGTATCTCTTCACCCACTGCAGAAAGGACCAGATGAATGCCAACAGACAAACTTGTCCTTTCGTCTCTTCTCCAGTGTCTGAGAAGGATTTTGCAACTTACGTTGTCTCTTGCATAATCTGTATGTAAATGTCAATCTAATGAAATGAGAATAGGACCAAATGTCTGCATTCTGACTGCTTGTGTTAGAACAGAGATTATCCTGTTTCCTGTCTTACCCTGTTCTGCTGCCGTGTCTCCATACAGTGGAAGCTCAGCAACAGTGTTTTGTAAAGGTGTTGTGAGTCTTTTCTCACTAGACATCTTGCTGAGCAGTGTTTATTTCTGTGGTCAAAGAAACTCAGGAAACAGTTATTTTGTAGACAAGAAGGTCATAGTTGAAGAATGTTGGTGGAGGTGTCTCAGTTTGATGAAAGTACCAAGGAACTACTGAGAGGGCAAATGGAGATCTGGTTGTGGCACTGAATCATTTATGTGAACTCTCTACATAACAGTTTTCCAGGCATGAGCTCCTTAGGAACTTTAAAGGATGAAGAGTTAGTGTCTCATAAATTTGAATAGTATTGCATCAACTCTAGGAATTGGTATGCCTACAGATACTTGCTTTTTAGAACACCTTCTAAAAGGTCCTGTCTTATTAAAATGCATGGAATTTCCCTGTCTGTTTTTTGAGAGAGATTTAAGGACACAGATAAACCTTCTTTTGAACTGGTGATTAAAAAGAGACCTAAAGTGACTTATGGCCCTTTTAATTGTGCATTGGGATGATGTAATACCTGTCCAAACAAATCCCTTCAAGTGTTTCATTAAAAAAGAAAAAGCTCTCCTGGTGGATGGTATCAGGGAAAAAGTGGATGTGGATCCATTGGTTTGCTGGTCCAAGCCAAATAGCCATTGAGTTACATCGTTGTCAAATCAGTATGATTTAAAGAGCCATCATCAGGAATGTAACTATCTCTATGTGCAGATAGATGCTAGAATATTGTGATAGATGCTAGAACATAGCTGACATGTGAGCCTTGAGCAGTGAAGGTTTACCCTAGCTTCAGGTCTGTCTGTTCACATTTGATTCTCCTACTAGCAATCTGGCTGGGGTGAGCCCTGCTTCTTTGTCACACATTGCTTACAGTTCCCTTATTCCCTTGACCAAAACATTAAACTAGTTAAAAGTTTAAAATATTCCTTAGGGTATAAAGGGAGATACCTGTGTCAAAATGAATCAAGCAGTTAATTGACTTCCAGCAACTTGCACTGGTTTGAGGAAAAGCTGGTATGTTTTGTTGAGGGTGCCATGACGTTGGAAGATTAAGCTTATGGAAGTGTGTACCAGCCCAGTCTCTCAGATAGGAAATGTCTGGGGCACAGCAGTGTTTGCAGAAACTGAGATGACCATACATTGTATAGGCAAAAGGTTCAAATGGAAATGCAAGCTTTGTGGGGTCTAACTTTTTTCAGACTGAAGTAGGGTAGGAGCATGTCACACATCTGTGCACAGCAGAATCAACAGCTCTTTTAGATCCTTAGCTGACAGGTTCTGTTTCAGTGGTAGTTCGAACGATCAGTGCCCATGTCTATTGAGAAATAAAACCATGGTTGGGTCCATGTCTCCTGCCAGCATCGAGGTGGCATTTGCATTACACCAGTTTGTGGTAAAAGCAGTGGCAGGTAGGAAGCTTTGTGGTCCCCTGTCTCCTCAGCAAGCGTGTGCGCTGCCCATCCAAAGCACAGTCACTGCAGGAAGTGAAGACTGTCATGGGTAATCACAGAAAGCCCAGAAGTATTGCACAGATCAGCGAGCTGTACTCTCCTCATTGTGCTTGATTCTTTCTACCTTAGAATCATCTTTTGCAGTACACCCTGCAGCATCTAGCCTTAAGATTATAAAAATAAATTGGAGTACCTGATGATGGTACTGAGCAAACCTGTCATTACAATCTCTACCATTTCTATGGCTGATCTTGCATTGGAAAAGTTTCTTCAGTAAGCTTTCAGTTTTCCTTTGTAGCCTTGAACTCTTTGAACCGTGCAGGTTAATTGTCCTCTCTTCTTGGTATTCAAACTAGTCAGATGTTGACAGGCATGGTAACTGACTAAAGGAGCTGGGTATTTGAGGCCAAGACTCATATCTTAAATGGGATGCAGTTGTGTGTGTTTACGTCCTTTCAGACAAGTCTAGGAAAGCCTCCATGTTAATACACACCCCCTTTCCTCTGTCAGAATGCACAAGTACTCGTTGCAACACTCTAGTGTTATGTGTGAAAGGTACAAAATCAATCCATGCATGTATCTGATTAGGTCCATGGTTCAGCATCTTGCTCTTACAAACAGTTGTGTCTCACTGAAGACCATTAATCTGCCTTAGCATTAAT
Organism: Bucorvus abyssinicus; assembly: GCA_009769605.1. Taxonomy (NCBI): domain Eukaryota; kingdom Metazoa; phylum Chordata; class Aves; order Bucerotiformes; family Bucorvidae; genus Bucorvus; species Bucorvus abyssinicus. The sequence goes on from CM020063.1 coordinate 36,119,562, forward strand.
GACAGAGAATTAAGCCCAGTATACTTAACACAGCAGTGGTTTTTGACCAATAACAATTTTCCCTCTTCTTTTATGAAGCAGTCCATGCTGTCTAGTCATTTGGTAGAAATGTGAATCCTCCAAAATAAGAAGGATTTACCAGTATAGTTTTACTGATAAAACTGCCAAATCTTGGATGTATTTCTTGCTGAGGTTTCTCATTAAAGAATGTAATGACGATTACATGTAGCTGTGCTCTGGAACTTGATAGGCAACTCTAAAAACTCCTTACCCTTTCTTTTATCCATGCTTGAATAGACAGTCTTGAAGCTGTCTTGGGCAAACCCTGTCTCCTCTGACTGTGTCTTGGTGGTTTGCCAAGTGGATTAGAAGATTCAGGGCTAAGAAAAAAGCCATTTTGGTTTATATGCTATGTGGAATATTAATTTTTGTGGCAGTCATGTAGGTGTTTTTGTTATGAAAACAAATACAGTGATATCTTTCTTGTGGAGGAGATTACAGTTTAGCTGGTAGTTGAGGTATTTTTTTGAATAATAAAGATAGGTGTGATGATTCTGAATGCCACATTATTTATAGGTGGCTTAAAAAAGAAATGCCAGATGCCAAAAACCAACTTGTGCAAAAGACACTGGAGAAAATCCTGTCAACAAGATTAGGCTGTTGGTAGCTTTTCTGTCATTAACCCGGTAGCTATAAAGGTGCCTTCTGTTCAGCCTTAGGAGATTCTTAATCCCAAATGCCTGTTAAAATGTCAACTGAAATTGCATTTCAAGAGTGGAAAAAATATCCTACAGGGAAAACTGTACTAATTCTTTAGCTTGCAGTACACCAGAGCTTGTATACTGCTGCTCCTGCAGTACATTCAGAAAGTATTCCTGGACAGAGCACTCTGTGTATGTTTTTGATTGCCTGGTGGCAGTTCTGCCTTTCTGCCACAGAGAGGCAGGAGTCATTCTCTGCCCCTGTTGTCCTCCCACTGAGTAGTTGGAAATCATCTTATACGTGTGGGAAACTGTAGTGGCAAATTCTAAAAGAGGCAGGGGAAAAAATCCCAAATCATAGCTTTGTTCTTGCAGAAGGCAGAGTTGCTGCACCATACCTCCTTTTGGCCACACAGGGCTGGTCGTGTCCTGGTCAAACTTTGCTTTGTAGGTATCAGTAACAGCGGAGCTGCATTTACTGGCACCAAGAGGCCTAACCCCAAAATAGCAGGTGTAGGTACGCAGCAAGTTATTGACTTTAATACCATTTTGGGATGTGAAGATTATATTGATGCCTTATTTTTCCTGATTTTACTCTTTTGAGCAAAGCTGCACAGTTGTTAGGATAGTTCCAAGAAGAACAAAGCATCATAAAGGGAAATAAAATTGTGAGCTTTCAAGTGGACCTGTGACACAGGTAATGCTATGCAAGTATCCTGGCATCTGCTGATGTATTCGGTGAGGGTCAACCGCAAACCACACTGCATGTGACCACAGCAAATGTTTTGAGCTCTCTTTCTCTCTGGTATACCTCTATATGAATGTCAGGTTTCTTGTGGAGGTGAAGAACTAGAGCTCTAGTCAACATAAGGAATTCTGTCTGAGATGTTGGGACTTGTGCCATGTACTAAAGCATGCTTCTTTGGGAACTCTGGGTAGAGGCTCCTGCCTTAGAAGTTCTCTGGAACTGTGACATTGTACAATGCTAACTTACAGAGTGACAAATCAACTAATCAATTTAAAAAGAACCTCATCCAGTTCCTTTTTTTACCAATCTTTATATAGCAACAAATACGAACAAATCTGAGCACTTGCTGCGTGGCTGGTTGCTAGCAGACAGCGTGTATAACTAGTCCTAAATACTCCTCCCTAGGTTTGGGAATGCCTTGATGTTTGCCCACCATTTGCACGTACATATTTAAGACAATACCCAAAACACAGCTACTGATTAGAAGGGGGTTTTTTTGTCACCTCACCAGTGCCTTGCATCTGAGCCGTATTTACAGTAAATAAAGTTCCTCTATTAAGGACATTTATGTTGGAGCCATTTTAAAGTTGTGTGCCTGGCACAATAGATCCTACCCTAAAATACATACAGCCAAAAACCATCAAGCTGCCATTAAAAGGGAAATTTTGTTGTGTTTTATAACAACTTATTTATGTTTTTTCTCCTCAGGTGTGAAAACCTGCGAGTGTACAAACTCGGTCTCTTTTCAGGTCTTTGGTGGATGCTAGCACTTTTCTGCTGGATCAGTGACAAAGCATTTTGTGAGATCTGGTCCTCATTTAACTTCCCCTATTTGCACTGTGTATGGTAAGTGTTGTGTATAAACTCCACAGTTTGATTCAAATGTCATATGTCCTCACCACACTACCCTTCTGAGCTGCCTGCTGTCTGTTTCTGGTTAGTGCTAGATAGAATTACTGGTAAGATTATAAGCACCAAGCAAGCCTCACCCTATCCAAGGTGGCAGATTTAGGAGTCCCTTTGGCCTGATCAGGTCTTTCAGACACTAAGTTCATTAACTGTAACTGAATTCTTTGCCCTACTTGTTGCTAAAAATCCCACAGCACTGCTCAGCTAAAACAGTAACTGGGAAAGCTGAAAATTCCACTGCTAACAACTGAGGGTGAAGTGGGGGAGCGCTCTTTAACCACCCAGCAAGTTGTGCTCTCTTATTCAAGGTGCTTATCTCAGCATTTCTGCACAGATCTGTCAGGTGCAGAGAGGCCGAAAAGCTGCAGCCAGCTTAGACCAAGGATAAGCTATGGGTTTGTAGTTTTCCTTATTCTCTATATTCTTTGCCTGCATGCAATTGGCAGACAGCAACCCTGTGGGCGCACTCGGGAAGAAAGTGAAGGACACACTGATTTCAAAGCATGTTGATATATTTGGTTGCTTTACTGAAGTAATGATACTCATTTTTTCTTTTTCGGGCGGGCGGTTGTTGGGTGTCTATTCTCAGGCACATTTTGATTTGCCTTGCGGCGTACCTGGGCTGTGTCTGCTTTGCTTACTTCGATGCTGCCTCTGAGATCCCTGAGCAGGGCCCTGTCATAAAGTTCTGGCCCAGTGAAAGATGGGCGTTCATTGGGGTTCCCTACGTCACCCTCCTCTGCGCACACAAGAAATCACCTGTGAAGATCACATGAAGCTGGCCATGGAATGGGGATGGAGTTTCAACTTACATGCCAGCACAGAGAGTATTTAAATAATGATAAATGAATAGGGTTGTATTTTATCTTCTTCCTAAGATATGCAGCACTTCAGGTATCATAGAAAGAGGACGTAAGTGTGTTCTTTCCTCTCTCTGGAGAGGAGAGAGGAAGCAGGAAGGTGGAGGCTCTTGAGCATTAAATTAGCCACTAGCTTCTCTGGTTGGCTCTGGCTTGCACTGTGTTTTCAAAGTAGCATTTCTCTTGATAAAAGCTCTTTCCAAAAACCAGAGTCAAGGAATAATGTTTCTGCAGTAGGTCACTTCTGGTACTTGATTCAGTTCTTTTGTAGCTTCTGGCTTAAGGCCGCCTTTGTGAAAGAAGCTAGTCCAAGATGCCTACATGCCATACTGTGTCCTTCTCAGCTCCGATTTTGATGTAGTTGCACATGGCCACAAAAGCGTGCTCGAAGCACGAGCTCCTCCCAGCCTGGCATGTAACGCAGAGAGACCAGCTGTGCATCACACTGGATCATGGAGTATGTGGTTGCTTCCCCAAGTACAAGAGGAGACCAGTGCAAAGTGTTTGTAAGTGGGTAAATGGATCAGTGCAATTAGACAGTGTAAATGAGGGAGTAGCTGTCAGAAGATTCAGTCCCTAAAACTAAATATGAGTTCAAGAGTTTTGAATTTTTCTATATTTCCACTGACCTGTGGACATTTGTATGCTGCATATTTCCCTCTTACATAAATGTCACAGAAATCCCTCTCTACCTCTGCAGACATGTTTGGTCTTGAATTTGATGTTGAAGCTCACACAGAAGTGTGAATATTAACTTCAGTAAGAGCTCAGGTCAGCATGGATTGACAGTGTGATTAACTATAAAAACTTCTAGGTGCCTAGCTGTATGTCTAACCTGAGGGTTAATTTCTCATGAGTACATTGAACATTAGTTCACCAATGTACGATAACTCTGCTAGTTATACTTAGGAAGAAAGTAAGATAACTGCTTAAAAACCAAGCTGAAGACTTAGATTTCAGTGAGCAATGAAATGTGGCACAGAGTCTTGCATTCTTACAAAAGAATTAATAGATTCAGATTTTCTGTTTGTTTTCAGCGTGTTTTGTAAACATAAGGGATGTCTAGATCAATGTAGTTTTAAGGTTATACTTCGGGGTTGAGGTTCAGGAATAGCTATGATTCTTGCAAGCAATTTATGCTAGGTCTGTTTAAAATATGGTGCAAAGTGCAGATATGTTTTTCAAATATTAGCAATTGTAGCTGCTGATAGCTGCAGTTTTGAAGAAGATAGAACTGTAAGTGAACTGTAAGTGAATTAAGGCTTTTTATTAATAAGTGATATTTCCTTTTTGAATATTAGACCAGGAAATACCATTTCCTCTATGCTTTGCTTAGAAGTCTCAATTTGTACTTGTTTTTTATGAATGTGAAAATGTACTCTATACAGTATCATCTTTAGGAAAGTGCTTCTAACAAGAACTTTGGTGTGAATTAAATTTCAAGCATTGTAAAACCTTTCAGGTACCTTTTGTATTCAAATTTATGCTTAGAAAACAAGAACTAAGGTGTATGCTGTTACACTTAAAGCAAAGTTGTTAGTGGAAGATAAGACTGTCTTCTTGAGAACTTCAAAGCGGGTAAGTAGCCTGCTGTCAGATTGACTGACAGACCATAAAAGCAGCAAAATCTGTCCAGTGGAACAATGCATATTTATACCACTTGCTAGAAGATTTGTCTTGAGAGAAACATGTTCTTTGGACAAACAAGTTTTGTATGAAACTTTTTTTGTAAAAATGCATATGGTAAAAAATTGTTACTCTTTGAAACACAGCTCCTTTTTCTTTTCCTTCCTCTCTAATTATGAAATGCTCAGTTTCAAATACTTCTCAGGTATTAATAGTCATATGATTAGATCCTTATATAGATAGGGTTGCTGGCAGGAACCCAGCTAAGGTTGCTGGTGTCTGACCTGGCCCTACTTTGAGTAAGATTTTTCAATATTGTTTGCTAAATTATTATGTTATGGTAAATAAGTTATTTTCAGTATTGCTTTGGACATTTCTAACTGCAGCAAAATGACTGGAGCCTTCCTACTTAAGCTTTGTTTGAAAGCAACAGAATCACAGAATCACTGAATCATCTGTTTGGAAGAGACCTTTAAGATTATCAAGTCCAACTGTTCACATTGCACTGCCATGGTCCCTAAACCATGTTCCTCAGCACCACATCTACACGTCTTTTAAACACTTCCAGGGATGGGGACTCCATCACTACCCTGGGCAGCCTGTTCCAATGCTTCACAACCCTCTCTGTAAAGAAGTTTTTCCTGATATCTAACCTAGATCTCCCCTGGTGCAACTTAGGGCCATTTCCTCTCATCCTGTCACTTGTCACATGTGAGAAGAGACCAACCCCCACCTCTCTACAACCTCCTTTCAGGTAGTTGTAGAGAGCAATAAGGTCTCCTCTCAGCCACCTTTTCTCCAGGCTAAACACCCCCAGTTCCTTCAGCTGGTCCTCGTAAGACTTGCTCTCCAGACCCTTAGCCAGCTTTGTTGCCCTTCTCTGGACACGCTCAAGCACCAGAACTTCGTTCTTGAAGTGAGGGGCCCAAAACTGGACACAGTACTCAAGGTGTGGCCTCACCAGTGCCGAATATAGGGGAACAATCACTTCCCTCCTCCTGCTGACCACACTATACAAGTCCTCTAAGTCAAAGGGCTCTAATCAACCTGCTGTCAACTGATGTCTTCTGCTCTGCAGATTCTGATTGCTCACAAAGAAGTAATTTTATAATTTAAAAAATGGCAGTAGTGCATTCAGCTGTTGCAGATGAGAATGAATGCAGGTACAGGCCAGGAATCATCATCTGTGTTTTTATGAACTAACCTCTAGCCTTTGTACTCTTCAAGTTACTCTGATATTCAAAGCTCTACTGTAGAACTGCTTGGGAGCATTCCACTGTAACAGCAGCCCACCACTTTTAGATGTAGCTACTGCACTTTAAATTAAGTTATATGTTCTGTCAAAAGCTACATTTATTTTGAAAAAGAAAAAACATGTAGTTTTTACTAGAATCAGAGCTTTGCAGATTGCACTTTGGACTAAGACTCCAGTTCACAGTAACATTAGTACCCAAAGAAGTATGTGATTGGCATACAAAGAGGTTTGTGCACGGCCCTGATCATACAGGTTTATAGACATACGCACAAGTAGCTGTATTATGTTGGAGTATGAAGTGATGTATATGCACTCTCAGGTTTTAATGCCCCAGAATGCTTTCTTCCCTTGCCGGCAGTAAGTGAATGGGTTCCTAGTCCTTAGGTTTGATAACTATTTTCATTTAATTAGTGGGATGCAATATCATGTTGAGCATAATGTAGATTCTGTACATTGGCATTGTTCCTTGAATGTTAAGCTTTAGGTTATTTAAGAAAGGTTGTTTAGCACTCACAGTCACTAAAAACTCGATAAATAGTATGTAAGGAGTGTTGTTGGTTTGTGGGGTATTTTTTTTCCTATCTCTGTTGAAGTCTGTATACTGAATCTTTGTGGAAAGCATGTAATACCTTGAAACATTAAATTGAATTTGGAATGAACATTGTTTGCCTTTTCATAAATCATGTTTGTGGGGAATAATGCAGCTGCCAGTATAGTGCCTTGAAATGTAGTAAAGATAACTTCTTCCTTACACAGGTTACAGCGATTCCGGGGAGGAGGGAGATTACATTAGATAGAAGACAGTTAATTAATGACATAGAGATTACTTCTTTGCTGAGCAGATTGATTTTTTTTTTAGCAAGTAGAGCACATATTTGGAAAACTGCAGGCGCATGAATCAAGAGGGACAAGTAGCGAGAAGTGGCTAAATCTGAGTGGCCTGTATTTCCACAAATCCAGAAAACTGGGGCAGAGTGAGTAGGTGGGAGAACAAGGTGTAAATCTTCAGTATTCGTTACCCAAGGTGGTGCTCTCAACTTGGAGAGGGAGATAATGGCTGTAGAATAGCCTTGCACCTATACCTCTCCTCCTATTTCTCTTCCACCATAGATAAAAGACCTCTTCCTCAGTCTCTCTTCCTCCAGATAAATGGCCTTCTTTGAGACATTTGTGGATCCCCAATATAAAGTAACTGTTGTGTGAAAGCATAGATATAATTCAAGAATGTTATCGATTCAGAGTTAATGTTGGTAGTTGAGATGTCAAAAACAGCTGGTGGATTGGTTAATGTATTGTCCTGTCACTCAGCCTGCTTTAGCTGGAGAGTATTCACATGGTTTCCCATAGCCACAAGAGTAACATCATCATACCACTGCATTTCTCTGGTAACTGCGTAGCTCCTGGCTTATTTTGATCAAATCTCACAGAGGCAAGTGCCTTAAGAGATAATTTCCTACAAGCTGTAAAAAGACAGATGGTCATGTAGAGAAGTCAAGCCTCTGAGACAAGCTGTCTCAAGAACCTTCTTAAAATACTGGAGAACTTACCAAGGAAGGAAACCAAAGCAGTGCTCACGTTCTGGATGAGCTTTGATTGCAGCTCCATAGCAGCTGCAGCATCAGGAGCCAGTTCTGTATGGAAGCAGTTTCACAGAATTGTATTCCAGAAACGGAGGCATTACTTTACTGTAACACATGCAAACCTTTCTTTTTCTTCAAACTTATGAGGCAGGAACTCGCCCAAAAAGGGCAGTTGGAAATCTTGTATCACCATACACCTGATTGACAGTAAAAAAACACTGCAAGCTGCAAAAGACTGAAATTTGAAGGAGGTAACTTCTGTGCCCACAGAATCATGAACCATAAAACACTATTTGTAAAGTCCCAGCATATAATGAGGAGATGAGTAGGACTTTGTCAAGAGCCAGTTGTGTCTACATAATTTAGCTTTCTTCTACAACAGGGTGTTTGCTGTCATTGCGGCTACAGAAGAAAGAGTAGTCTCTTAGATTTTGTCACTGGTAAGCTTTCTAGAACTGTCTGACCGAACATTATTATAAAAGTGCTAGAAAACCTGGGTGGGTTTGGTAAAAATTCTGTGGATTAGTGTGAAATTCTTTGAGTAGCTGCTTTTGAGCTCTTTTAGGTGGTCCATTGTAAAATGAGAAGAAGGTGCCAAGTGGAGTTTAGCAAGGAGTTTCTCCTGGGTCACCTTCTGTTTAATTGCTCAGCGGTGTCCACATGGTAAGTATTGGTAAACTAATGTCTGAGAAGGTTCACGAATACCTTGAAAAAGAGGTCTAAAATCCAACGGTGGCTTGGAGAATTGTATAAAATAGAACGAAATTGAGTAACAGCAAGGTATTACACATACAGGCATCACTGACAACACTTGAATGCAGAATAACTAGGAAAGGAGCAGTTCTTCATACAAGAAACTGAAGTGTTAGTGTGGGTCAGGAGTCAAAATACAATAAGGCATCACTACATTGAAAAGAAAAAGACAACATCATACTGCAAAAAAAAAAAAAGGATCTGTAAGACAGGAAGAAATAATTTCTGTCAGAGAAGGATGGCAATGAGGATAACCATCAGTTGGAAAAAAAATGGCCTTTGTGGAGAAATAGGCTTAGTCAGCCTTGAAAAGCAGGGTGATGTTGCAGGGTCCCGTAACGGGGAACAGCCCCGGAGTAACGACAGGATACCGATACGGTTAAAAATCGTTCTCACTTTATTGATGTGAAGCATTATGTTTATACTGTTCGGTGGTGTGTACGCGTCTTTCTACTATTGGATACAATGCTGCTTCAAGCGCCTTAAGCTAATACTGATTGGTTATCATATGGCAAGCTGTTGCCAATTCTCCACCTTACTCACCGTCCACATACCCTGTTCAACATCACTATATATGGTCTGCATACCCTGTTCGACGTGCTGAAAAACTGCTTGCAACACTATTCTACTTTTAGTCCTTCAAGGACAGTTCAAGACATCTGGCATCGGCCTAATCACAACTAGTCACGTACTCTCTACATCTGCTGGTCACGTCCGGTCTAGTCACGTACACTCTCCATCTCATCGCCTGGGTTGTTCACGCTAAGGCCAACAAATCATGGCCTCCTTTGGCTAAAAACACTTCCACACTTCCCCCGTTTTCTTTTTGAACAAGCCAGGCACGACTAAGGGTTTTCTCAACCCCTCGTCGAACACATCCCACAATGCAAGGTACAAATAAGAATACAAGTCCTATCAACACTAACGTTTGTAACAATCCTTTCAGCCATCCAGTAATACCCCAAGAGGAAAAGAGAGCATTCAATCCAAAAAATCCAACATCTTGCTGCAGGAGGCTAGTCCGCTCTTGCAGCGACTGAATTTTGCGATGGATAGATTCAGAATGATCATCCAGATTCATACAACACATACCATCAAAGTCTTCGCATCCATGACCATGTGCTATCAAGCAAAAAATCAATAGCAGCTCGGTTCTGCAAAGAAGCATGTCTAACTTGCGCTATATCGGTAGCCAGCATTGATAATACGTCAGAAGTGGTGTTGGCTACTTTTGCCACCCAACATGTGAGTGCCTCCAAATCATGCAACGCTTTAGCTGCTGCTAATCCTGGCATAAAGATAGCTGAGGAGATTTGTTCTGCCTTATTAAAGAGCTTTACTTTGTCCCAGCACTCGTCAGTTAAACTTAGAGATCGCCGGGCACGTCGTTGGGTGATATGTGTTTGGTTTAACATTAGTACTCGCATAGCTTCGGTGGTAGGCAATGCTATAGACAACCTTCCAAATGTACATGGCCCACCTACCGGCCGTGGAGGGATACCAGCCCATGCCATATCACCACAGATCAAAAAAATGCCTCTTGGCAATTGTCGTGGAATAGTCGTCCCTGGGGCAGGTTTTGTTGCATCGCATGTTACACTCCTGCACCAGTTAGAGCTATTGTGCCAATATGGATTCACTGGCGATACGCTGGTCGTTTGGGTTATGTTACACCACTGCTGGTTCCCCTCATTGCAAAACCTTGAGTTAAGATATAAACAAGCTTGGGCTTCAACTGTTCCCAAGATTTCTAGAGCCTCCGGGTCTGCCCCATACGGCAGGCGGTCATCCCAGACGTCATACCCGGAGGTACATTTGACCATAGAACCATTACACACTACTTGACTCAACCTGGGGAGCCTTGTCACCTCCCGAGTGAGTAAATATGACTCAGAATCGTTTAATGGCATTCCAATTAAATACGTATGAAAGGGTGATGAAGGTTGAGCCATAGACACACAAAAACTACTCTGGTTTAACCGCTGAGCTAATGTGACCCAAACGTTAGTATGCGGGTTAAATGTGTGTAGTCTGTTTCCCACAGTATGTACCCCAGGTAAAATTCTTATCAAACATAATATTGCCGCCAAGGGCGTCTTTGACGCAGCCATTGTCGCTTCCGTTCTTCTCATTCTTACTGCTTAACAAACCAGTGCCTGGGCACGTGATTGCCCAAACCGCACTCACTACCTACTATTCTATTCCTTCTTATGTTTTCTGTTCTGGCTATTTCTTTCAACACGTTAAAGACAAGCAAGGCAAAAATTCTGGTGCCTAAATCCTCAACCAACGACACCACGTGCAACAGATTATGGTGCACTCGAACAACCCAAGGTCCTTCGGTTAATGCTCCTGGTAGGGTCTCCAGCGGTCGCCCTATAAAGGCTTGGACCCACAAAAAATGAGAATAATTTCGAATGCTGGAAGCACACTCGGGACAGAGCCAATGAGTCTCGTTATCACCGCAACGCACTACTCTCCACCAAGTTTGATTACAAGCACAACACCAAATTTTTATCCACGGTCAACAATGTCCTTTGTGTGCAATACAAGCGTTCGTCAGTTGTTCCGTAAAACAGCTGCAATCACTTTTGTCTGCTCCCTGACAGCTCCCTTGACAGCTGCAGCAACTACGGCCGCATGAGCATTCTGCTCTGCTCGCGCAGCTCTCGTTAACATTTCATCAACTGGACAACCATGGGGTAATCCTGCCAACAAGGTTCTAGTATGGGGGTTAGCATTTTCAAAGGCAAGCATTTTCAAAAAGGATTCTTTCATTTCCTTGGTCATCTCCGGGTGATCACCTATTGCCACCGATAACCGATCTATAAATGGATGATATGGTTCAGTTGCTCCCTGACGAATTGTTGCAAAAGGAGGACTTTTTCTGTCCGTGTCAGGAAGACTAAGCAAAGCTTGATGTGCAAGTGCGGCACCCATTTGATGCATCCACGTAGGAAATTGTAGCTGTACCGCCGTGGTAGCATACGGTCCAGTCCCTGTTAACATTTCAACTGTAATTCCATAGTGTGGATCATCTGGTTCTCGCGGTCAGTTGACTTCCATAGTAGCAAGTCGTCGCCACTCTCTTTCCCACAACAAATAAAGGGAAGGCGACAACAATAACGAAGCTAGATTTTGACAATCACTTGCACACAGTACATCGGCGGTGAAGATATACCTAATGATGCTCCGCGCCGCCTCGGACCTAATTCCATAGGTGTTCACAGTTTGTTTTGCTTGTTGCAATATCTTCCAGTCACGTGGTTCCCATGAGCCATGGCCATTCTGTGCGACCACGGGACAGGCCAAAGCACCAACTGCCTGCCAATCGCCCTCCACAATAGCATCCTGTATAACTCCAGTCCACCTGCGTTGGATGGGGTCGCCACTCGCCGGAACAGCAAAGTTACCCCGAAAAAGTAGTGGCTCCACCTTATTTTTGACCTCAGTGTGTTCCGGGAGACGTGGTGGTGGCGAATCCTTTTCTTGGGTTTGGTCGCAATGTTTCTCTGGCTCCTTTTTCGACCCGACATCAGTGCGTTGAATCGTAAGGTTCTGTAAGTTGTTTAGCACTTCTTGCATTAATTGTTCAATAGTGCCACCTCCTGGCGTGCGCGTTAACGCTGATTTGGCTGAGAGTTCTAATTGTGACGATGACAACACCGGCGTAGGAGGAGACTCGGTCGATTGTGAGCCACCCCCTTCAGTGACATCCCTTCGCGTCATTAGCAACAACCCCTCCTTCGAATCTCTCGGCACAGTCGCTTCCGCTTGCGCATCAGAGCATTTCAGCGACAGTGGAGGAGCTTCCTCCTTTTTCCCCTCCATACGCTCAACCAGTTCCTTAACTGAGGGAGCGATCGGGCTCTGCATTCCCTTCATGGCTCCTAAGTTCCCAGCCCCAAAAAGAGAGGCTAATCGGCTCGTTTTTTCCGGCTTTTCTTCCGAGGGCCTCACCACCTGGGTGGGGTCTGGCTGCAAAGCTGTGACGGCAGCAGCAGCAGCTTGTCTCTAGGCCTTCATCTCCTTTAGGGAGTTAATGATAGAACGCCACAGGGATCCGAACTCACGAGCCGTCTTGCCATCCTTCCCCCCTTCAATAGTGGCAGTCCACAACAAGTCCCCTACTTCTCGCCACTCCTCCGGACTAAATAATAATGGAGTGTGGAGACAATGATTCCGCTCTCGTGCCCACTTGATAAGGGCTCGTATATCTTTAGGATCTCCTGCCTCCCCTCTCTTAGAGAGGATCCCGGCAAGGAGTTTTATTGCCGCTTCTAGTTCCATAGCGGTCTTATCTATGTGCAGAGGGTCTGCTCGGCCGCGCAGCACTCCAGGCTCCAAGCTCTCCGTCGACTTGTGCCCACCTCTGCTGGCTGTCCCCGTGCTCCCACTATCACCTGCGATTTTTGGAGCTATCCTCATTTAAGAGATCCGCATTTAAGCGATCCGGGTCCCTGTTTGGGCGCCATTTGTTGCAGGGTCCCGTAACGGGGAACAGCCCTGGAGTAACGACAGGATACCGATACGGTTAAAAATCGTTCTCGCTTTATTGATGTGAAGCATTATGTTTATACTGTTCGGTGGTGTGTACGCGTCTTTCTACTATTGGATACAATGCTGCTTCAAGCGCCTTAAGCTAATACTGATTGGTTATCATATGGCAAGCTGTTGCCAATTCTCCACCTTACTCACCGTCCACATACCCTGTTCAACATCACTATATATGGTCTGCATACCCTGTTCGACATCCTGAAAAACTGCTTGCAACACTATTCTACTTTTAGTCCTTCAAGGACAGTTCAAGACATCTGGCATCGGCCTAATCACAACTAGTCACGTACTCTCTACATCTGCTGGTCACGTCCGGTCTAGTCACGTACACTCTCCATCTCATCGCCTGGGTTGTTCACGCTAAGGCCAACAAATCATGGCCTCCTTTGGCTAAAAACACTTCCACAGGGTGAGATTGGCATTAACAGGTTTTAAGTATTTAGGAGGAAGTGTGCAAAGATTCATGGTGGGCATTAGGAAAAGTGAGATGCCACAGGCACAGGAGTAGACTGGAGGCTTGGAACCTCTATTTCTTCATGGAGACAGATATTTAAGGAGTAGTTGGGGAAACTGTAGGCATTTATATAGGCCGTGGGCATAGCTGATTGTGCCTTACGACAGGAACATGGGGTAGTTGGCAGTGATCTGTTGACTTGGACTGAGTGTTTTTTGCTCTCATTTCCATGCTTACACACATGGGCTAGATACAAAATGGATTGTGGACTGAATTGAAGATGAGGACTTGGGCTGGTGGTCCTGGCAGGGAAATAACAACTGCAGATAAGAGCATCTGTGCTCTCCAAAGAGATTGGGCTTTGCAAATTGACAGTGTCACAGCTTATTTCCCATAAACATGATCATGGCTAGAGCACAGGCAGAAAAGAACTTGGGTCTTCTTGCCCATGCTCACCCTCAAGCACACTGTGTGTTTTAAGCTTGAAGTAGCTGTCAGATGTAGGGTTGACATAGCATGTATTTCTCTTACGGAGCCCAAGAGGCGTATGACTGGCATTGTATCAAACCCTGTAGTATCTGGATGCTGTCTGAACCTTAGCTTTGGCAGGAAGTTGGTCCCTGGTCACTATTTTTATTAGCTGCCACATACTTGCTCATACTGAGGTTCTTTCCCCTACTGAGAGACTCATCAGTCCTTCCTTCAATATTCTGATGATTTCAGGGGTCTCAAAGGTTCCTAGGCTCCTGGATCACAATTTAATTTGTGAGAACTTGCCCCAAGAGACCTGGTAGCAGGAGAAAGCATGCTATATGACATAGCTTGTTATTGACCACACTGCACTTGACTCACAGTTTAGAAACCAGAGTGCATGTGTCATGTTATCACATACATTAATTGGATCAATTTGTGATTTACCAGTTACAGGATTTATATTTCTGAAGCAGTGTCAGCTTTTAAAGTGTCAAAATGCAGACTCCTTTTTAAATCATCTAGCTTACTTCTCTGCATTGTTTCTAGAATTCAAAAAGAAGCTCTGAAATTTGCAGTTTCTGTACACCACTGTTAACTATTCACATTTCCTCTTCATATGCGTAACCAGAAAAAGAAGAGATAACTGGTGAGTGGAGAATCTACACGACATTCTTTGAGTTCACTGGTTTTTACACCTACTTCTGCTAGAGTCTGAAGTGGTCTACTGAATTAGTCTCAGTTACCTTTGAAAAGTTACCAGAGGAGTTACTCTCCTTCTCCTCCATAGCTTCTTATAAAAAACATTGGGAAGTACTGTGGTTCTGTCTCTATTCCCATTATCCCAAAGATCTTTTTTTATGTCAGGGGTCCTACCTCAATACCAAAGCATAGCACCTTTATTTTGATGCATGGATTCTGATAATTCAATTAATCTTATAAAATTTTTAATTTATCTTGTAGACTATATGAAGCATTATTACAATTACAAAGTGATCAGTGATTTTAGTAAAAACTAAAGAAGAGGGAAAATATCTGCAACTCAAAAAAGCAAGAACAAAATTCTAAGCAAGTTATCTCGATGCTCATGTTCTGTATAACCATGTTAAAGTACTGTCCCACCTTTGAAATTCAATGTAAATCCTGCCTCTGGTGGCACGTAATCAGGCAGAGGGCTTCAATGCCTTTGAAAGCATACCACCAGTGGGACTGCTCTGGAATATTCTTGTTGTGTGATTCAACTTTTCTTTGAATTTCTCCGCTTTTCCTCCCTCTCGCTCTCTGCAGCAAATAAAATTGCTGTGTCCTGGCTTTCCAGCTAGTACCTGTGCTAGCAGTTATTCAATCTTTAATTCTCTGTCTGTGCAACCACTGCCTGTGATTGCAGCACTGAAAACTAAAACAGGTAGGAGAGCTACATGGTACCTTCTAACTGCTAATACTGGTGGCAGTTTGTAGCCGCAGTATTCAGCAGCATAGAAATGCCTATATATACTAACATATATTGCACCTGAGCAATAAGCGTAAGAAATTTTACTGTAAGCCAGAATATAAAGACCTATCCACAAGGAGTGCTCTGCTTGTGCCTAAAGTGAAAGGTGTTGTATCTCTTGCAAGAGGGATCAGCTTCTGCTTAAGGACTAGGTAATCTTAATGCTGCGCATTGCTGTCATTTGTACGAAGGGCCAGTGCTCCACTGAAGCGTGACAAATGCCTGGCTTTGAGTATGGCTTGTAGCTGTGAGCATATTAATCATAAAGTGGGAGGGTTTGTTCCTTTTTACCACTGCTAAATCTTTTGATTTGTTATTTTTATACTGTGGGAAGAATGAATATAACATGCTGTTTTATAGCTAATAATTACCTACAATAATGAGGAATAATTAAGTTAACTTAGAAATGTATGTTTTCTCCTGGTCAGTAATTAGATGCAAGGATTAGGTTTTGCTGTAAGGCTCTGTGGCTTTTTTCTAATAAAGCTCAGCATTTAGATAAGCAAATAATTCTTACAATTTTAATTAACCACAGCTTATTCAGAAATTCAGAAATGGAAGGGACAGAAAAGCAGTAAGAATGGACATTTTTTGTTATCATTTAACTTAAATGAGTGCATGATAGCATCTTGATAATGTGAAAAAATACATAGGAAAAAATCTTTAGACTGTGGAAAGAGCTTTGAAATCACAGACAGATGTTTGCAGCTGATTGCCAGCTTAGGTGCTCCATGAGAGCACCCATCAGGCACTCTCTGTGAGGAGCCATCTCTATTCTTTTTTTATGCAGAACTGGCATAATGGAATATGTGGTTGACCCTTAAACTGCACCTAGCAGTAACCATACTGGCAGGAGAGAATGAACATCCTAATGGAAAAAAACTGTAAAATATTCCACAGTGATCTCATGTTTTACTCTGTTCCCATTGCTCCTCCCTTCTCTGACCCCGAATGTTTCTTCTAAGAAAAGAACAACTCACACAACACAAAACTGTCTGAGGGGAATGAGGACATGTATGGCATTTGTGATGGTATAAATGTGCATCTTAAAAGGTTGTACAGTCCTGGACCATGCTTTAAAAGCAGAAAGGTCTTATAAGGTCAAAGCATTCAGGAAAATGGGTGAGACATTGCTTTTAGTACATACCACAGTATCTGAGTACCAAAATGTATGTTAGCTGATAAAGATGAAAATGATATTTGTATCATCTAACTTAGACTGTTTCTTGTTCTCGCTTCTTGTAGCAGAGGTTTTGGGGCTTTTTAGAACTGAAGGATCACTTCTTGGTGCCTCTCATCACTCGGCTATGAAAGCCAGCGATAGGGACCCCGCTGTGGTATATAGGATGCAGATGTTCAAAAGTGGTTTTTTCAACATTCTCACCTTACAGATCCTGGAGGAAGTGGGGGGTGCCGTTCATTTTGGATTAGATGTATGGTGAGGGAAAGGATGAGATTGATAGCTGTCAACAGCTGGTGGGTCTGAGCACTTTATGAATAAATAGCCCAGCCACTCCATCTCCCCTTCCAAAACTTTTGGTGTGAACTATTCCCCTCCATGGTTCCAGTGGAAGAGAATTTCTCTCTGAGGTTGTGATCTTGCAGGGCTTGCTCCCATCCCATGAAATGTCACTGAAGAGAACAGACAAACCTGGGAACTTGACCTTGCATGTGATAGAGACAGGCTGTAGAGACCATAATGGTTTGGGTTCCTGACTAAATGGAAGACGATCAGTGGAGGATTAAATCCAAGCAGCAAGAAGTTCATTATGCCTCTTCTTTTGTCTCTTCTTTAGCACCATCTGTGAGTTTACCTGCACTAATTTATCATCAACCATATGACTGTCATCTGGGTGCTACTGTTCTTCAGAGAGTGAGAAGAACAGGGAATGGTGCAGTCTGACAGATATTTCAGTTCTGTCCAAATCATCCAAATATTCTGTCATTTGAGTCTCTCTTGTCTTCACATGAACCTTATCAGCACCAAATAGGATCTGCAGAAAGAATCTCTTTTCTTTATGCCTCCATCAGACAGGCTTTTAAAATGAAGCAATAGTTCACCACAATGATTTTTCTTTCATGATCTGGTTGGTACACCCTGCAAATGGCTCGGCTGTATTTTGTGATCCAGGATAGGAACATTTGCCAGTAGCGTTTCCTGAAAGCCATAAACAGACCTAGCAGTATGGGTGTCTCTAACTGACTGAACGGGAGACTGTCACCGGTTTGGCTGAGGCAGGGCCCAACCCCGGGGCAAATGCTCTCTCCAATCAGCCCCTGCTCCGCTCCAGGAGGAAAGGGTTAAGGAGAGAGATAAAAGGGAAGGATAAAGTGGGCGAGGCCTCAGTTGGGTTTTGGAAACTAAAACTATTTTAATAACAACAAAACCGATATTATACAAACAAACAACAACAAGGGTTTAACAAATATATACAAGGTTCAAGGATGTGCTGCGGCGAGGATTAAGCCGCGGGCGAACTCCCGGGTAATGCCCGCGGCAGGCAGCCTTGAGTAGGGCCCAGGCCTCCCCCGCCAGGTGCGGCCGGGCCGGAGCAGCAGCAGCAGCAGCAGCAGCAGCAGCAGCAGCAGCAGCAGCAGCAGCAGCAGCAGCCAGCAACAGCCTTGTCCTCCTGAGAGCAGCAAAGCGGCCCTCAGGGCAGACAAAATGGCTGCCGCCATCACAGCGTCTCCAGCAGCGGTAGGGCGGGGAATGGCCAGGGCACCAGGACTGTCACTCTCTGTACGCAGTTTCCCACAGCGACATCGTCCTGCCAAGGAGCTCCACAGCCAATGGAGTGCAGTGATGTGCAGAGGGAGGAACACCTGAACTGGTTTGTTTCGTATGTCAGCGAGACTGGTTTTGTATCACACCAGGGCAGACACTTCAGAAAGATATCAATGGGCTTGCTTCTAGAAAAAAGAGTGGCGAACTACCAAGACATAGTTTGTGATGTTAGCTGGGTCTAGCAATAACTTCCTGAGCACCACTGAGACTGTTTTCTTCTTTTAGACGGTAGTAACTTTTACCTTAAAGGGTTGAGGATGTCTGTTTTAAGTACTTACCTTTCCTCCATTGCTAGCATGTACCCATGACATCAGATTTATAATTAGCAGAATCATGGGGAAGAATCTGAAAATTCTGTTGGGCTTCGCCAGTCTAACTTAGGAAACAGAAAGTTTGTCTGTTTGGGCTACATTTGGCACGTGGCCGCTGTTGTCAAAACCAGTCATGTCAATGGTGTGCAGGATAGCTTGTCTGTCAGCTGGATTACCATTCCTTGCTGCAAGAGGTGCTGGGCTTTAAAAGAAAATGAAAACTCTGTGGGTGAAGATCTGTGATGCAAACTCATCAAGCCATTGCTCAGTGGATGCTGGGGGAATTCCTGTCGCAAAGATTCTCTTGCTTTCAGTCATCATTGAGGTGGAGCCTCAGGCTGTAAGAAATGTCTTTTGAGCCTGACTCTTTTGCCACTAGACATACGTAAGAAGACTGGTAGGCTCTTGCCCATTTCTGTTGAAGTTACTCATTAGAGAGAGAGAATTTATACTTTTTTCTCCCTCAAAACATGCTTAGCTGTACTTTAATCAAAAGGCTAGGTTTTAATCCAATAGGCAACCTTCCAAAACAGAAAACTTTACAAAAATGTCATCATCCATCAGTACTAGGCCTGCAATTCGGATACTAAGGCCATCTTTCTTTATATGTGTTTCCTTTCAGAAATCCTCAATAGAAGAAAACAGATGTCAAATTTCCTTCTTAAAATAATCCCTATAACCTTTTTAATAAAGAATGTGGAAGTACTCTCTAAAATATAAGAAGTTGCTCAGACCACTCAGATGAAGAAACTTGTCATGTTAAGCAAATAAATGTTTCTGACAGATGTTAGCCTTTGACGGTGTTTAAAAACCTGTGCAACATATTCAGCCAGGATACACCTCAGACATGTATGTGGTGTAACACACAGAAACTAATGGCCCAAATGCAATGGAGCACGATATACATGTTGGGTTTTTGTTGTTGTTCAGAAGTTCTTACATTTCTTCCTCTCAGGAGATTTATGTTTTCAGTCAGCACTGCCAAACTGTTAGCCCTGCTGGGGAATGAGCACCTGGGATGACTAGCAGTCCCCGTCCCTGTGCTGTCTGCTTATGGCTGGCACTTCCACTGAAGCAGTGCTTGACTCAGCCCCAGCCTGGGTACTCTGGGCAGGAGCTTGTAGCAGGCAACCTGTGTGTTCAGACCCATACCCTCCAATGCTCCAGTTTTCCTAACCCCACACATTATTTGCAGAACAGGTGCTACAGAGAGGCTTTAGTTACTATAAAAGCCAGCCAGCCAGGGAAAGCAAAGGACGTGTGGAGCTCCATAAACTGATGAAATTTGACTTACTACTTTTCTCTGCCTTTCACGCAAATTGAGACTTCATGTCATTGAGGTATTTATAAGGTCTCTGCCCTCCCTCCCATGAATTTTCTATGTCAAATAGTGCAGAAAGTCATTCACCTCTTTTTGAGCAGAGGCACTTTGTAGCAACTATTTCCTTCGCACTAAGGTGGGTGCTTACTGGAAGCTCATGGGAACTGAATTGCCTTTGAGATCTTCCCTTTTCTAGCACATCTCAGTGAAACTAGCCAATGAGTAAAATACAAGAAGTCCTGACTGGTAGAGGCATAGGGGCAGCATCCTGCCATGTTTCTTAAGGAAATTGTATCAGATTTTTAAAGGAAACAGGAACAAACGAGATATTTGGGAAATGTGTTTGCTATTGGTCCCCTGTTATTTTGACTGGCATAGACTTTATACTTTCAGGATATTTCTTCATTACACCTTGCAAAACTGAGGTAATTGTCTAAAATCAGCAATTACCATTCCACAGAATGCATTTGGTAGTTTTGGTTTTTTTTCCTACAACAATGTAATGAATTTGAACTCAATGTACTGGATACCCTGACCTTTGGTTCATGAAGAAGTACTGCACAAATTGTACTCATCTGTGTTTTTAATCTTTCATCCTCACTAATGGATTATCTTGCTTTCATTTCTCTTGATACAATATCTGAAAGCAGCAGTCCAACAACTAAACACAAGGTCACTCCTTCAGACTCACTCTTCATGCACCTACTACATCTTGCCGTGTGAAGCTGATGGAGATTTTGCTACCACTGAGGGCAAGATCAGGCCTGAAGAGGCTGTTCAGACTATGAAACAAGCTAGCTTGAGAGTTAACTCAGTTTGTACTACAAAATTAAAGAGAATACAGACTCCAGTAGGAGAAATGCAGACCACTTAAAGGGGATAAAGAACTACAGACATGATGAAAACAGGACAAGGGTCTATGTCATGCAGTATTGGAAATGCCCAGTATCTCTCCTTCCTTACCTGTAGTACATCTCTCTCCCTTTTGTATTCTCTCCCTGACCTTTTCCATCTGTAACTATGGGATGATCATCACTCAAGCAGCAGAGCTGTGCTGTCCGTGGCTTTAGAGAATGCCGTGATTGAGGTCTCCTGCCTGAACTTCTTCCCATTGTCCTCCAAATAAAGGCACTGAAGATAAAGTGAATAGATTGTGCTTCCGAGCTACTTAAGGGGCAATTTCCCGCCAACAGCACCCCCTCCCCGCACCCCCCCCCCCCCCCCCCCCCCCCCCGCTGTGAATCCTGTAATTCACAGTATTGCCCTTGACCCAGGTAAAAGATAACCTCAAGGTCTGAACATTGTTTACCCACCACAGAAATACCTCCTTTCAGATACAGTTGTGTAAAAGCACTGGCAATTATGCAAGCGCACATTGTATTGTTTTGCGTTGGTGTCTCAGGAATGAGAGCTCGACATTCTTCATGGGTTCTCACTCATGCTGCTGTGAACAGAAAGCTGAAATGGATGCTAGAGTATGTGGTGTCAGATTAAAGAGAAGTCAGTATCAGGAATGCTATAGGCAAGAGGTACCACTTACCTCAAACCCATTTCAGCAGAAGCAGCTCTGTTATTTAACATATGTTGCACTGAAAAATGAAATATGCACTAATATCCAGCAGTATTTGATTTTTAAGGTGTAAACACTATCTCAGCCTAATAATGCACACCACACCCCAGTTAGTAGAGTGCAAGGGCAGAAAAGTGTTAACAGAGCCTGCCAGTGCAAAGGAACCAAGTTTTCGTCTCCCATTGGTTTCTCTATCTTGTCATAGTCCAGAGAGAGCAGACACCTTATGCCACAGGAAGGTTTTGCCCTAAAGCAGATGCTCAAAACTCATAAAGTTGAGCATCTCTGCAGGATGACTTTCAGTAGAACAAAACAAGTGATTAACCATTTCATAGGCTGGAGGACAGAAGCAGATGAGAAGCGGTAACCTCAGAAATTCACTGCACTACTACTCACATATTAAAAAAAAAAAAAAAAAGTAAGCAAGACAGTTGCACCAGGAAAACATTTAGGTCTACCGCAGCCTGATGAAGGTAATTCGTGGGAAGCAATGCATAAACCCTGAATGCCTGAAAATTGCAGCATAAGGTATATTTCAGCAGTGTACGTGAAAAAAATGTCAGGCATACTGTCACTACAGCATGTTGTATATAATTTATATCATGGGAGACAGGGGTAGGGAAGGGGGTAAATTAAAGGGTCACACTTACATGAGGGCAAGGCTTACTCCAAGTGAAGGACACTATAGACTATAAAGCACAGAAATATTTTTAATACCTATTTTGTAATTCTGGTGGAAACAAACATATATTTTCACTATTTAAAATATTACAAATATCTGAGATCCTTGGCACTGGTTTTGTTTGCAATTTTGCTATTACAAAGTGGATTCCGTTTACCTTATCCCACAGCAAATACCTCCACATCAGCATGCGGGTGTACCTTCCTAGCAACAAACTCATGTGCCCAGATAGTGTCTCCCAATTCCACAGAAATTCCAGTTCAAATACACTCACTTGATTTCTCCTAGTTCTGGTTAGACAGCCTTTTCCAGACCCAAGTAAAGGTATTATCTCCTCAGACTAATTCTGCCCATAGTAAATGAGAAGTCCAGAAAGAAGTGAAGTTTTCGCTAGAAAACTAACGTATCCTGTATGAATTTGACTTTCCTGGTTCCTAGTTCATTCAAATTAGCTGCGTATTAACTGGCATTAAAGCAAGACTCCAACCTGGGGGAAAGAGAGAGGTTCATTGAGCTTCCTCCCTTTGCTGTTTCTAGCTCTGTGTAGGCTGACAGAATCACCTTCCCAGCTTCCTGAAACATCAAAGCCTTTTTCACTCTGCTGCTGACTCTTTGGTGGTCCACAGAGAAAAATCAGCACAGCTTGTGCCTTCAGATGCAACCAGTCTGGACAAATCACTCCCTGCAGCCTGCTAGCAGATTGCAGGTTGCATGGTGAGTGTGTGTAGCTCTGGAGGTTGAGCCAATGTCTGCTTTTACCTAGAGCTTTCCTGCAGGTGCATAGAGCCAGCCCTTCACCATCCCTCAGTAAATGATGGGATACACTTTGTTAGTAGGCATGCAATCAGGACACATAGTGAACAGGAGAAGGGAATCTGTTGAATTCTCAGTGTAGAATGAAAACACCATCTGCATCTCTTCACAGGCCTCTGTGGTGGGGCTGAGAAAATTCATCCCTCGTGAACCTGTGAGAAGCCGCACCCTACCTGGCTGACAAAGAAAGGCAACTATCCACGTAAGCCCAGCTACTGTCTGACTTACCTGAGACTGGTACAGGAGCCTGGAGAAACCTAGAGCTTTGCTTAGGCACCTATTCTGTACTAGCAGATGTAGTCAGTATTTACTGTACTGTCTCGATTATCTCTGTCACTGCCATTATTCTGCAACATTCAGAATTGAAATCAGCCCAGAGGATGATGCTTTTGTCGCAAGGAAGGCCAGCAGGGAATTTGACTGGGGTGGAGAACAGCTGCCCTAACACTAAGAGAAGTGTATATTTGGAGCAAGGACAGGAGGAGGTATACCAACCTACTTACTCTGCTTGCCTTGGTTGCACTTTGCTCTCTCCTGCATGAAGATTTTATTATTATCTCCTTGTTGTCAGCAGGGATGATTGCCTGCAAATGTCCGCAAACACACCTGCTGCCAGACACTTTGGTATTGATGGAATTCCAAGAAAAGGTGAGCTTCAGCAACCATCCTGGCACCAGTTATTAATCCAGATAAGCTACTTTCTGTGCACTGAGGACATGACCTGTTTGTGTTGCAGTCCTACCTCCCTTGGCACTTCCCAAGACTAGTGCTTCTCTGGGAGATCATAAGGAAAAACTTCTTCACTTTGAAGGTGGCAGAGCACTGGAACAGGCTGCCCAGAGAGGTTGTGGAGTCTCCTTCTCTGGAGAAATTCAAAACCCACCTGGACATGTTCCTGTGCAACCTGCTCTAGGTGAACCTGCTTTAGCAGGGGGATTGGACTAGGTGATCCCCAGAGGTACCTTCCTGTGGGAACAGCCGGCGATCGATCACGGACAGAAATTTAAGGATCACCAGAAATACAAAATATAATCGCTTTGCCGTGGGACCCGTGAGCAGCTGCAGAAGACACGGGAGAAAAAACATCATGCA
Organism: Bucorvus abyssinicus; assembly: GCA_009769605.1. Lineage (NCBI taxonomy): Eukaryota > Metazoa > Chordata > Aves > Bucerotiformes > Bucorvidae > Bucorvus > Bucorvus abyssinicus. Next base: position 36,143,542 of record CM020063.1, read on the forward strand.
AGAAGCCGTGGGATCAGTGAGCAGCTACAGAAGACACGGGAGAAAGAAAACAACGAGTTAAAAAATAGCAGGCAGAACAGCTGCAAAATAGCAGGCAAGCGCTGGGAAGTACAGGGAGTAGAGGCTGAACTGATAAGATAAAGGGAAGGTGCTTTTTAGTGGAAAATCACTGCTTAAGAGGGAGAAGGTATATAAGGTTTGGAATAGCACTAATAAAGAGTCTGCGTTATCACTTTCATAAAGTGCGTGCAGTCCGTTATTTTCGTTCTCCGACAAATGGTGACCCCGACGTGATTTTTCCAGCGCCGAGGACCGACAAATGCTGAGCCCGACGTGATTTTTCCAACGCCGAGGAAGAACGAAACTCAGGGAGAAACTGCGGGGAGAAACTGCAGCCGACACGAAGCGGCGCAGGGAGAAACTGCGGAGAGAGACTGCAACCGGCACAACGCGGTGCAGGGAAAAACTGCAGAGAGAAAAACTGCAGGGAATCAGCAGCCTACATGAAGAGGTGCTGAGGGTCAGTGGTCAACACGAAGCGACGCTGGGGTTATCCGCAGGGACTGTGGCCGACACGACAGCGGCCCAGGGGATCAGCAGCTACACGAAGAGGTGCTGAGGGTCAGCGGTCGACACGAAGCGACGCTGGGTATATATCCTCAGGGACCTTAAAAAGGTGAGCACCTGAGGCGCGGTATGGGGCAGGCTTCATCGACTCCAGAAGAAGCGGCGATAGCCAAACTCCTGCTGCATATCCTCTCTAAGAGAGGGATTAAATACGATGAACATGCCATCCAGCGCCTGTTACACTGGCTCCGGACGCAAGGCTTGCCAGTACAAACATCAAAGGCATTCGACCCTGCCGTGTGGGACGAAGCGGGCAAACTCTTGTGGGAGGCAGTCTCGCGCGGAGATAAAAACGCAGAAGGGCTGGCAATTACCTGGAGGCTAATGTCTGAGGCAATTAAGAGCGTGATGGCAGAGAGAAAAGCTGCGGCGGAGGCAGAGGCTGCGCTGGGGGCCCACGCACTTGCAGTCCCGTCCGCTCCGCCGTCAGACCGGGGTGGAGAGCGTGTAACTGGGCGAAAACAGTGTCCGCTGCTGGAGGCAGCGACGCAAACTGACAAGGAGATGGCAGGCTCTACCAACAGGCTGCCTCTGCCATCTCCCCGCCTGCTGAGGCCATCTCTCCCCCCGCCGACGCCATCTTCCCCCCCGCCGCCGACGTCCCCCCCTCCGCCGACGCCATCTTTCCCCCCGCCGAGGATGTCCCCCCCCCCACCAAGGCGATCAGAACCGGTGCCCTCGTCCTGGCCGTCACTTCCGACAGTTCCGGGGAACACCAACGGCCCCGGCGAAATCAGGCCTAGTGGCCACGTAGATCCACGATATCAATGGTCAAAAATTCAAAAAGAGGCTTTGAAAGATGGGGAGGTGTTAAATGCTTACCCTGTAGTGGTGGTGAATAATCAGCAAGAATACCAGGCCTTTCATTGGGATTTGGTGAAAGAAATTCGTAAATCTGTAATGACCTATGGTCTGCATGCGCCGTATACCACCGCTCTGCTAGACAACATCTACGGGGGCAACTTATTAACTCCTTATGATTGTGATCAGCTGGCCGCCCTGATCCTGACACCGATGCAAAGACTCCTTTGGAAGGACAAGTGGGGTACTCTGGTTAACGAAGAAGCCATGCGAAACCTAGACAGGCCGGACGATGACCCTTTAAGGACAATAGGCCCTGATCAAATGATGGGAAGGGGTCAATTTTCTGAACCAAGGTTGCAGGCCAGGCTTCCTGTTGACGTGCTACGAATGTCTGCCGGCCTGGCCCGACGGGCTCTAATGCAGATTTCTGCTGATTGGCACATTATAGTAATTGACTTAAAAGATTGCTTTTTCACAATCCCGTTATATGCGCAGGATGCACCACTTTCAAAAAAAAAAAAAAAACAAAAAAAACAACAAAACACAAAAGCCATTGTCCAGTCTTGCCCTAGTTGCCAGCAACTAGGGCCAGGAATAGAACAAGCAGTTAATCCTCGTGGTTTACACGCCCTTGACGTTTGGCAAATGGATATCACACATGTACCTGAATTTGGGAAACTTAAATACGTCCACGGTTCGGTGGATTGCTTCTCCCATATCATCTGGGCTACTGCTCAGACAGGAGAGACGGCAAAACATGTTATAAAACATTTACACATGGCTTTTGCGGCCTATGGGGTACCGCGCACCATAAAAACTGACAATGGGCCTTGTTATATAGCCTCCAGTCTCCAGCATTTCCTTGCATTATGGGGAGTTCAACACATCACTGGTATCCCACACTCCCCCACAGGTCAAGCGATCATAGAACGCATGCATCACACCCTGAAGCGTCAATTGCAAAAACAAAAAGGGGGACCGGAGGACCCTCAAACACGATTATTTAAGGCTTGTTATGTGTTAAACTTTTTGCGGTTTCCTCAAGATCAAGAGCACCCACCTATTATACTGCACTTGCGGGGCATGAAGGCAGGGGTGGCTGTTGCAGATCAACATGATATATTGATTCGAATGCGTGACCAGGAGACAGGAGAATGGAAGGGTCCGTACAGATTACTTACTTGGGGACGAGGATATGCTTGTGTCGTTACAGATCGTGGAGTCCAATGGATCCCAGCGAAATGGGTAAAACCTTGGCTGTGCACACTGTCATCACAACCACCGTCATCGGAATCCAACTAATCGTGAGCAGTACTGCTTGGATAGTCCCACAGCCTAATGAAAATGTTTGGGTAACACTTGCTAATGCCATCAGACAAGATTTTCTCTGCCTTAGTACAGCAACTCCTCAAAATCCCTTTTCAACATGTTTGGTGGGAATTCCTATAGACACAACAGAGTGGCTTGCCTTTTGTAATGCGACGGGTGGTTGGCGCACGCCTTCCCCCCATCACCCCATCACCCCTTCAACCCCAGGAAGTGCGATTGTTGGGTTCTGTGCAGGCTGCTGTCTGCGTGTTTTTTAATTATACCGGGAAAAACAGAAATCTATCCTGGTCTGTAAATAGCACCTTATCACCATATACAAATAGTAGCATATGGTGCAATTACACCATTCCCAAAATTTCTGTAGGCAGTAATACACCTATGAAGCTCCCTTCGGGTCTTTTTTTCATCTGTGGGAATCGAGCATGGGCTGGTATTCCGGCCCCTATACGGGGTGGTCCTTGTACAATCGGGCGTCTCACATTACTAACACCAAATATAACTATGATACATCAGCATTCGCACTTTCTACGGCATCGAAAGAGACGATCGCACCATGCTTTTGATCCCATGTGTGATTCACAGGCCACATTTTGGAACCAGGCAGAAATAATAATAGCTTCTCTTTTTACACCTGGTGTAGCTGCCGCCAAAGCCCTGGCAACACTAAATAGATTAGGATGTTGGTTAGCAAAGCAGAGTAACACTACTTCACGAGCTTTGAGTGGATTGTTATTGGACACTGATTCTATTAGACATGCCACGCTTCAAAATAGAGCAGCTATAGATTTTTTATTGCTAGCACAGGGTCATGGATGTGAAGACTTTGAAGGAATGTGCTGTATGAACCTGTCAGACCATTCTACATCGATCCATAAAAGCATTCAGGACTTGAAGGATGGAGTTAAACAGTTGCAGATAACGAGCACGGGCCTCGATGGGTGGTTTCAGCAGTGGGGTATAACAGGTTGGATTAAAGATATATGTAAACAAGGTATGCAAATATTAATTATGATTATGATAATATTGATTGGAGGATCATGCATAATAAATAAAACCATGGTAATCGTAAAGAAAAATATGGCAGGTATCTGGATAGCACAAAAACAAAAAGGGGGAATTGTAGGAGATTTTAAAGAGCAACAGGACTTGTTGCTGTCAGATTTGTAAACAAGGATGGACATGAACGGACGAGTGTCAGGCATGATGGACAAGGACTGAAGACAAGACAGAGTGACCGAAGACATTCCTTAAATCAATTAGCATATGTTGAAAGATTTTATGTATTCTTATTTGTATACTGTGTTTTATGTCACGTGTGCAGTAGCTAGTGGACAGATCACTCCAAGCAGTGTTGGTTCTAAACAAAGAAGGGGGAAATGTGGGAACAGCCGGCGATCGATCACGGACAGAAATTTAAGGATCACCAGAAATACAAAATATAATCGCTTTGCCGTGGGACCCGTGAGCAGCTGCAGAAGACACGGGAGAAAAAACATCATGCAAGAAGCTGTGGGATCAGTGAGCAGCTACAGAAGACACGGGAGAAAGAAAACAACGAGTTAAAAAATAGCAGGCAGAACAGCTGCAAAATAGCAGGCAAGCGCTGGGAAGTACAGGGAGTAGAGGCTGAACTGATAAGATAAAGGGAAGGTGCTTTTTAGTGGAAAATCACTGCTTAAGAGGGAGAAGGTATATAAGGTTTGGAATAGCACTAATAAAGAGTCTGCGTTATCACTTTCATAAAGTGCGTGCAGTCCGTTATTTTCGTTCTCCGACACCTTCCAACCCCTACCATTCTGTGATTCTGTGATCACTGTGTGCACCTCTTCCTGATGCAGTTTGTGGCAGAGCTGATAGGTGGCAGATTTTATTTTTTTGCCCCTTCCCAGAATTTCTGCTCACAAGGCCTGCCTGTTGGTGTCTGTCTTTAGCTGCTCTAACACAAGCTGGAGCAGGTGCCACAGTGCCATTATGCCAATAAATTGTTTCTAATTCCCTTCTGTAAGCCAGGAGTGGTAGAGCCCACTAGGACCCCCAGTGAAACAGCGGGTGCATGTACATACTGTCACCTTTCTGTTGGTATCCAGACTTTGACATAAACTCACTGTGAAATGACTGAGGATGCCCTGCTTATCCTAGTAGCTCTCTCCTCCTTCCATTATGCTTGGTGGTGCATAGAGAGCTCACCCTTGGCACTGTACTTTCAGCTGCCAGCTGATACCAGAGACAGCTAGCTGGGGAAATTGACCTTGCCTAGGGACAGTAGTCCCTGCAACGTACCTGAAGGAGCATAGCGTTGGCATCAGTCCCTTACACTGCTCTTTTCTGTAAACAAAACCCACACGTCTCTCAGGGGTGTGATAGATTACAAAAGCACAAGTGGTCTACTGAAATACTAATTAAGATTAAAAATGATGAAAATCTCAAGAATAAATAAAAGAAAACTTCAAGCAGAGAACTTGAGTTACAGCAAGACTTTTATGCCTGTTTAGCCAAGTCTGTGGACTTATGGCAAGATGGGGTCCTTCCCACTTTCCGAGCCTTATGAGAAGTAAAAAAGGCCTGAGCCCTTCACACTCTGAGCATTGCCTGCCTCCCCTTCCTGGGGCACCCCTTCTGACAGCATTTATTTTGGATGCTGGGCAGTGTGGGGAGCAGAGGACAGCAGTGTGGAGGGGCCCAGGGCAGTAAAAACAGGGCTGAGGACAGGGCAGGTAAGAGCTTTGCTGAAAACCGTTGTTGTAAGTGTGGAGTCAACGGGATTTTAGGAAAAAAAAAAAATGTAAATAGGCTATAAAGTAAAACATAAAATGGGTTTACTGACACTTTTGACAGAGGCATAAATGCTTACCAATACAGCACATTAGCCTGGAAGGAGCTAATGTTTCCAATACCCAAACTACTTTTTCTTCAATAGTCTTGCATGTTATAAAATACGAGAGTGAAGCTCTATGAGCCAGTTTTGCCTATCAGTATCTCGTAGCTACAAAGGATCAGGCTACAATCCTTTAGTTAAGAAAATGCAGATACCAAATTAGCAAGAGTTGACCAGCAGTATGGGACGGTATCAAGGCAGGTAGGAAGTAGATGTTGACAACAGAAGGTCTTCACAGGACCTTAGAAAATTCTGGGAGTAGTTTCCCTTTTCCTTCATCCTAGTTAGCAACCAAGAATAGGAAATAAGCAGGAGCTTATTTTTTTTACTGTCACCAAACTGCAACAGTGCACAAAACCATTCCTTCATTTTACAATACAATTAAACTGGGCTGCAGAGAGACAGAAAGGAAAGCAGTCTATTACATGTCCTTTCAGACATAAATTGTAAACGATTTTTACCAGTTTTCCTCAGAGCATTCTTCTCCTGCCCTGCTCTCTGGAATACAGCATCAAACTCAAGGCCCGGTGAAGTGTATTTTCCATAGCAAGACAGTACACCCAAAGACACCCTCACACCAACCTCTTCTGTCCCAGACAGCACGCCAGACCTCCTCTTTGCCTCTGACCCAGCCCTGCTGCAGGCAATCCTCCATGACAGAGGAACCAGCACTTGCAGTTTCACACATTCATGGCAGCAATTAGGAGAAAATTGTAGTGAAGGGCTGGTATTTACTCGTCATTGCTGGTGGACAGGTGCAAAGTGGCTTCAGGTAACTCAAAGCTTTGCAGACACTTCTTGTTCATTCGAAGATCCTTGTAAATCTGTTGCTTAAACATCCAGTTTGGTGCTCTTTAACTTAGGGGATGCTGGTAACTTCTCCGCCTATGACCCTCGTATGTAGATGCAAGAAACAGGTTTGGGTTTGAGGCCTTAGAGGCAATACTGTAGATTTACAGACTAATCACTGGTACTTCACCACCCTGCCCCAAAAAAAACATTTGCCCACAACAAATGTATGTTATCCAAACTGTGATGAGGAAATTTGCATAAATAGGAGATGAAGGGATGGTTAAAATATCTCTTCAGGGCTATAATCTGTAGTCCCTTCTCTCTGTATTCTTTGCATGTATATGGCACAAATATTTATTTCTCTGAGAGATGTGTTGACAGTAAGGGAATTCCCTGTTTTAAAGGGAAGCTCTGAAGTCTTTCCAGGGGAAGGATCAAATACTCAGTTTTAATACCACACATTGTTTTTTTCCTTGTCAATAAACACCCCAAATATAACTACCTGTAAATGAAAAAGTAATAGTGAATGAACAGAGGTTTGTTTTTTCAGGCACTACAGATAACGCAGTGAAATACTTGCTCGTGGAATGGGAAACACGTGACAAGGAAACTTGCCATAATTCCCCCAGGAAGGACTGAGACCGATATTTGATACAATTTTCTCCTTCCCCCACTCACACCAGTCACACACTGCCAAGGCCTGCTGTGGTAATGAAGGCTTTTAAATCTTCTAAAAATGAGGATTTAAAAGTGGCTGAAGTTGAGGCAGGGATCAAATGTTACCAAGCAGTGGGGTAAGATAACACATACCTACAGAGCACAGCTGTGAATGCTTCTCTCTGTGTGTGTGTGTGTGTGTGTGTGTGTGTGTGTCTTTATGTGTGTAAGCATATTCACTTCTCAAACAGAGCCTAACACAGTCTTTCTTTCAAACTTTCCATCTCCAACCCAAATTTCAAAGCATCCCACACCCACACATGCCTCTTTTACCTGCAGCATACACCAACTTCGCTTATTTTAAGATGTGCTTGACCTTGTTTTTCCCATTCGGCAGGCAATGTCTCAGAACAATCACCATTCTCAACTATTAATTTGCAGATTTCTTTTGGTGTTTCTAATGTAAAATTTTGAAGCTCTAATATAGTTAAAGATGAATGAAAAATCTCCATCCCGAGCTCACACCTTTGAGTTGGCACAAGACTTCATTAAAAATGTCTTGATTCACTGTGGAGAAAGACTTTTCTGGGGCTACTACAGGAGAAATAGTAAATAATAATGTCTATTGCAACCTTTTATAACTTGTAAAGAGGGAGAGTTTTGTTGATTATGGAAATTTTTAATATTACTCATTTTCTTTTGCTGTTACTTATTTAAGATCACTCTTGTTTAAAAGTATCATTCACCCAATGACTAAAAAAAGGCAAACATCCTAGCTGACAAGGATGTGCAGCCTGAAGATTAAACGAGAAGGTGTCAAACTGAAGAATGGTCTTCAAAATAATCCGTGAGCAAATACGTCAGTAAAGAACTGTAGGGGAACTTGGCCCAAATGGCTCCAGATATACAGGCCTCCACATACACACAGCTCCAGGAAGTTGTCGTCTGGTGTATTCACATTGGGGTGTAGATGAAAAATTCTTACCTAAATTTTAAGCTCACTGGAAAACAGATGTTCTTCTTACTCTGTGTATGCAAAGCAGGTAGCAGAGTGACAGAGCAAGAGGCAGTTAGTGCTGCTTGAACACTTATGATGAAGAGTAGCATTGCAGATCATCTTTCAACCCAGAGTACGTAGTTAAAATACTATTTTCAGAGCCATAGCAAGTCCAAGACAATTAAGACAGAAGATACTGAGCAAAATGACATTCTGTTAAGTGTTTTTATTAGTATTTATTGTTGTTATTCACACTTAGACAACTCAATTACATAAAGAGATTTATATGAAGAGCTTTGTACTGATATCATAAGATGAGAAAGTGTACACACCACAGTGAAACTTTCTGTAGATAGGAGTAGGACCTTTGATAGAAGGGATTATTTCCAAGAGCCTATGTACAAATAAAGGTAACTTTCATACTATATACAAACTTATATTCACAGAGAATATGCTGATTCAGAGATACAAGAGTTTCATCTAGTGAATTATGATCCATACACACAAACACATGAGAAAACCTGGAATCTTCAGGGCGTTGCCTCGACTGGTTCCATGGGCAATGTATTCTTCTTCAGGTTTGAAATGAGTAAGATTGGGGACTTCTTCAGATTTTTCTTACAGTAAGTTGAACATGAGAGATGAGATTATGAAAACTATGAATTGAAATAAACAAGCTAAAAAGCTTTATTACAAAAATAGCATCTGATTGTCAGTTATAACATGCTACTATTATTTTCACATGACAATACCATGGCCTGATCTTGCCATCTTAAGTGACAGAAATAATTTCTGCTCATGTGAGTCAACTCCCCAGAGTCAGGATTGCAAAATTATAATTGTCTAATAGAGATCTTGATAATGGAAATGACACAAACCCAAGAAAAATCCCTTTGGTATTACTTAATTTTGATGGGGGGATTAAAAGAAATGGTTGATTTCTACTGGATGGCCTGACCCTGAAAACTTTAACTCTTTTGTTGAAACAGATGTGACAGAACTAACTCATCTCTTATAAACTTACTGAAATATGAGGAGCTTCCTTTACTGTGATCTCAGTGGGAGAAAGCATTAGAGTAACAGGATGATTTAATGCTTCATTGGGCCCAACTCTGCAAGCACTGTATTCCTTCTTCTGGGGTGAAAGAGGTTGACAGAACTGAGCCCCTGCTGCAAAGACGGTGTGCAGCATTTTGTACTGTCCCACAGGGAATCTCAAGAGTATGAGCAAATGCCCCCGGACTTACTCACAGCTTCACTAAGGCAAAACCAGGTCCTGCTTTACTGTTCATTTGTTTGATAGTATTTTACATCATACCTTAAACAGAGATGTGAAATGGATTCTTTACTTTAAAATCAACAATCCCCTTATTTAGAAACCCCATACTAGTCTTCTGGGTTTTTTATGGCTTTTTTTAAAAATTATTTTTGCATTAAGACAACTATGTGACATAAAATAAAATTAAAAAAAATAGTAAAGTGCAAGATCTTTAAAAACACATACAAATTTCATTGTTTGGATGTGTTTTGTGTTGATGAGTGGTGAATTTACAATAAATCTACATGAATGTACAGTTCATTTACCAACATTAAATTACATTATTCCTTACTCAATCTTGTCCTGGGCCAGTTATGGTTCATGTAGGAACCATGTGGCCAGTTGTGTGTCTGGTCTACCCATGATCCACATGGCTTCCAGGCTGTGGCTGACCTGCATCTCGCTGGCTGGGAGCACGAGCTCAGAGCCAGCTAATGTGATTACATGGCTTCTGGAGAAGACATGGCTTACATCCAGCCAGGCAGGAGCATGGGCAGAGGAATGCACAAACTAGCTGCACCCATCCAGGCAGACAAGTCCTTAGATGCCATACACTGACAACGAGCTACACACAGCAGATCTACAGGATGACTTGTCTGGACTATGTGGCTGTGACCCAGATATGACTGCTGTATTGGATGGGTGCACTGAATTGCGTAACTTCAATCTCGAAGTTACTATCTCCAGTCCCAATGGAAATAACTGATATATCAATACTGATATTCTTGTAACTGATGGCAGTGGATCCAAGAAGGATCATTTTGACACCAAACAGGAGTGAAACTCAATTCTTTTGGAAGGTTGGAGCAGGACTATTCTCCACACTGTTGAGAGCAAACTAACCCATTTGCTAATCTCAAAATCACTTTCTGCAGATACATTCTTGCATCAAATGTTGCAGGAATAGCAAAAAAACAAGAATCACCTCCTCAAAGGAGCTAACCATGCCTCTTTCTCAATTAGTCGTGTCATTTTTATTTACAAGAGGTAAAATGGTTTCCAAGAATACAAACAAATGCAATTTTCCTCTTTGTACACGGCTCCCAGGACCATTAGGTTTGTTACACAAGTGCATTTATGAAATATGGGATCCAAAGATTAAAATTTATATCTTGCCCAAGTCAGTGGCAGAAATCTTCCAGATTTCAGTGGGCCAGTTGTTGGAGAAGGGATTATTTCCTTGTTACAAATTACATAAATCCATCTGATACAGACTCATATTCGATTCAGAACTTATGTTATATGGACCACAAGATGCTATTTTAAGGAACTACAGCTGAAAGAATAATTAAAAAACATTGTATATCCCCTTTTTCGCAAAATATGTAATGAAGTAAAAGACAACCATAGAAATAATCCCTTAAAAAACACTCAAACATTAAGAATATTTCTAAGCATCTATTTTTTTACAGTACTTGGATTATCCATGTGTTTAACCTACTGCTTTGTGGACCTTCATATCCACACACAACAGTACCATGCATGACAGTGACCATAAACTACTTCAGAGTAGCATATATGGAAATGACATGGTAGGTTCATTGCCATTACAAACATCAAATGACATCTAGATAAGCTTCTTTGTCACCCACTCTGCTTTATGCTTCATGAAGATTACGCAGACAGCCCCATCAATTGAAAAAATAAGCAGAGGCATACACACACAGAGAGCCTGTCTGCACTACAAGAAAGCACTAGCTTTCAGTAAATAGTTAAGTTAAAATACACAGAGCTTTGCTGAAAGATTTTTCCATGTCTACATGTAGTTCTGGAGAAGATCATCCTATATCGCACTTTTAATCACACTTTTATAGCATTTACCCTACAGATTCGACCATGGCGTCTTCTGCAGAGGGAAGCTGACTTTTTTTTTTTAAGTGGAAAACAGCAAATACTTGTAGAACTTTGTTCGTACTTTGTTCTAATGGGGCCCATTCACTTCTCTAATTCCAATGAAGTCAGTGCAGAAAATCTTTAAAACAGATTGCAATCTGACCCACAATCCTACTCAAATGCTACTGGAAATCCCCCCCAAAAGTCATGTCCAACACTGCTTCTGTTCAGGTGTGATGGCGCAACAGAAAGCTGGCTATTTAACCTGAAGCTGCAGTCTTATCTTACTGTGTTGCCAACCTGTCATGTCCTGAAAAATCTAACCTAGAATCAAGATCCTGGGAAAACAACATTTTCTTTATTAATAATTCATTTATGCTTCATAAGGATTATGCAGACAGCAGCATCAATAGAACAAATAAGCACAGGCATACAGGCAGGTGGAAGAGGCTTCAATGCCAACCACCTTGCTGTAGAATTCACCCAGTTTGAGGGACCAGATTCCTAATGAAATTTTTCAGAACTTTGATTGAAGAAAATAGAAATTTAATTTTGACTTCTAGGTGTACAATGTTGAGAAATGTTCATGGATCCCACACTGAAACAGTTATGAACAATGAAAAACACTTTATGCTGGGAAATTTGTTGTCAATTGTAAAATCGGAGTGTCCTAACAAGTGGTGTGCATTTCTGGCAGCAATGAACCTGGACATCTTATGGACATCCAGTCAATGGGTTGCAGCAGCTCTCAGCTGTTCTCTCAGCACTCCAGTCTAAGATTTTCAAGCTCCTCCCACATGAGACAAGGGGCTATGCTTCTCCCTTCATCCCATTCCTCTCTTCTCTCTATCAGCAGAGCCATTGCTTTATAATCAAAGAGCACACCAGCTTGCAAGTATCCTGAAACAGTTTACCCCAGCAGTTATGTAGAAAGCTGCCTTGGTGAGTACAACCAGCTTTCACAGCCAGCCTCCACAAAAAGCTCCACACAACTGAAATCTCTCCTGTTACCTCTGGAGCTGAGCTGCCACTGACTGTACAGTTATTCAGTTATTCATCTGAACAATGTTCTGCCCCGCATTTGCAAGGCAGTGGGAGCCATGAGGTGTCTCATTCCCGAGGGGAAAAAATTACTTTTAATACATCCCAGAATAAATATGTTGATAGGGGCAAGCAGACACAGGAATGAAATGAGTCAGACATATTTTAAGACAGTACACAAATGCCCTTACAGGATACCAGCCCTTAGCTCTACACATAAAATTATTCCTTCAAGCTGTTGATGCTAGCTTTGGACTGAAATATTCCCAGTGCTTAGGGCTTTTGACTGGTTACTCTTTTCTTCCCACCTGCCCTCAGAGGGGCAGTAGTCCCTGCTGTCCTCTCTTCGCAGAGTGCATCAGAGTGCTCTTACAGTTCTAAAGGTCAAGCAGGGCTTTTCCCTTTCCACTGTGGGAGTTACACACCATGCTGGCCATGAAGTCACGAAAAAAAAAAAGAAAGGGAAAAAAAGGGTACTGAACAGAGATCAGTCTCTTGCCCTTCCATGGTTTCTTGATTTGAAATTTCAGACCAGTAGTGAACCTGGGCATCTTTTTATATTCTAGGTGCCATATACACAGACCTATCATGAGCTTGCACAAAGCTCTTTTAGATTGCTCTGTCTTATTCTGCTCATTTCAGAAAGGATAGCCTGTTTTAAGCGCTGTCATCAGAAATAAAAGCATTCAGTGACTCCTCACGCCTCTGGGACAGATTATGCTGTGGAGTCAGCTCTGTATTTTGGAACACCTTGTCTCATTTGAGCTCAGAATTTGGCTTACAGATTTGCTTTTGCAAGACTGCTTTTTCTTGTCGGTAGAGGGCACTGTAGGTATGCATATACCAGTCTTCCCATTGTGTATACCCTTAGAAAAGAATGTTAAGAGGAGGGCAGCACTATCGTTAAGACAGGATCTTAAATACACAAACAAATTTTTGCTCACAATGAGAGAAGCTCACACTAAAAAGCACTAAGAAGCAAGAGAGGTTGCAAACGTATGGTTAAGATCAAATACTGATTCCGTATGTAGCTAGGCTCTTTCATGGGCACCCCCTTGCCGTGGGGAAAGAGCTTGCGTGCCCTTGCGAAGTTGAGAGCTATGCTGGTGGTGGCATATGCCTCCGGTAGGGTCTCCCAAGCCTGACAGGTCTCAACTGAAGGGTCAGACAAAGTGTGTCCACGGGCAGGATGGGCTCACTAGCCTTCGGGCAACCATCCTAGGAGAAGGACAACTCTAACTCCAAACCCGGGCAGATGGAGCTCGTTTAGCCCTGTAAGGCCATCCATCTAAGAGAAGGATACTCTAACCAAACCTATGACCTGAGGACTTCGCTGTCACCGTCCAAGCTCGCTAGGCCTTGGCAGATGAACCTCAGGTGTAAAGGGTGGGGCCAGTCTCGCGCACGCTGCGCCTCACCTAAAAAATCCACCGCGCAGGCTTGAAGGGTGTACTCATGTAGCTAGGACTTAACACCATAGGACAAGATACGAGTAGCAGACATTGTAACTCCTAGTTTTCTTGCTTTTGTTCATTAGTATCTCACTTTTTTCTTTATGATATCACGTAGTATTAACATTTTAGTAATTTTTAAATATATATTTTTTAGTGTTTACCATTGTTTTCGGTCAAGTCCTTAACTCTCTAATGAGATACTGTTATATACAAACACATATAACAGGAAAACAATAAAGGACAAAGGGGATGACTGAGAAGCAAACAGCGTAGAACACAGAAAAACAGACAAGACAAAATGTGCTGAGCCTTCTGTTATACAACTGTGAGCACGGTGTTGCCATTGTGAGCACAATACGAATACAAAACAGTGCTGAAACAGGTCACAGAAATGTGCTGAAATTTCATGAACTCTAACTGCACAAAAGACTTGAACAAACAAGCGACAATTATCTGAAATAATTTCTTAACACTCATTCCAGTCCTCCTGTTTTTTTGGGTTTTTTTTGTTTTTTAATCATCCAAACTACAGGAAAGATGAACACTTCATTGCTTTCTCTCTCTTCTTTTTTTTTTTTGTTTTTTTGGGGTTTTTTTGTTTTTGTTTTTTTTGTTTTTTTTGTTCTACATTTGGACCTTCTCCTTCTCTCAGGAACTCGGTAAAAGAATATTGCATTATTTCACTCTTTCATGAGATTCTTTAGACATTCACACTCCAGCAACACTGAAAAATTTTCATGGAGATTTCCTGCAGCTCCACTATATTAAAATCGTTAGTTTATTCTACATAGTTTCAAGATTTATAAAAGCAAATATGAACTGCCCCAGCTTTGTACATCAGCTGGGGACTTCTTTCAGCAATGGCTATATGTAGCTGTGAAGGTCCTTACACTCCGAGTAATAGTAAAAGATAGCCTGTAAAACATATATCCACTTGAGCAATTAGGCTGCCACTTTACAACTACTTCTATTTTCTGTATGAAATACTATGCATACACAAATTAGCCTTTTTCTTCTGGCATGAAAAGGCAAAATCATAATGATAATAGCATCTGAAAGCCATTGGTACTGTTGTTGGTATTGCTGCAATAGAAAAAAATGATGTGTTCACATAGTAGTTACATGATCTCTCTGTATGCTGCATTGTTGCTAGAGAAGAAAGAGTATCCCCATTCTGGTCTTTGCATGTGAATGCAATGAAAATCTGCACCAGTCACAATATGGCCAGGCAGCGTGGCTCTTTCAGTGCCAGAGCCAGAGTTTCTGGAATCTGAAGAGTTTTACAAAATGTAATTAGCCACTATTACCATCCTGCTAATTGCCTTTAAGACCTGTGATGCAGAGAATCAAAACAACCGATCAATCAAAAAACCACTGATGAACTCCCTGGCTTTGCTGAAATCACATCATATAAATCCACGTGCATGCTCTTCCCTGTCTGTGACACCTGCGCTCGCTGTATGCTTTCCACTCAGGAGTTTCAGCAGATCATCAGAAAAAATCCTGTACCAGGGTGTGGTGGGGTGGTACCTCCATGAAGTTAGTATTAGCATTCCTCTTCGAAGATGAGAGCTTTAAGAACTGAGCATGCTGTGTTTCTGTGTATGCTACTACAGAGAACGAGAAGTCTGCAGATATGTACCAGGAGAAGCAGCAGCTTTCACCGTTTCCGTGGGTGCGCAGCATCTCCGGTGCTGAGCAGCATGGACGTTCTGCAGTGGACAAAGAAAACTTCAACACAGCTGGACTTAGCCTTTCGCCCAGTGACTGCACTGTCCAGCAGCGGTCATTCTTCAGCTCTGAGATCCACCCTTTGTATCCTTTTCTTTCTTTCTCTCTTTTAAATTGAGGGAGAGGAAATTTACAAATCCATGGGTTATTCTCATAGAAGCTTTCCATTGTGGTTTTTTTTTTTTGCTGTTTCATTTTGTTATATATTTTTTCTTGAATAAATACATTTTTTTTTTCTTGAGAAACAGCGCTTTCCACTAGATGGAGACAGGACACTGGATAACTTTGTCCTCCAGGAGGACACTGACAATCAGGAACACAAAATAAAGCCCAAACATGAGAAAGCCCAGGATTTTATTCATCCTCCACTTGCAGAAAGCGATGGAGAGGATGACAAAGAGCAGCATGATGAAGAGGAGGACAATCGCACAGAACAGACCGTTGCTGCTGACTGTTACCGGGGCAAAGCTGTTAATTGCAGCATACAGGAGCCACGGAAGAGGAAGGCTGTTAAGAAACAGAAAAATAAATTGGAAATATTGCAGAGGTGCAGAAAGAGGCACTAGAAAGTTTCTGGAGGCATAAAGTGAAGAAGGAAGAGTTTCGACTCTCCTAATAGGTACATAAATCTAATTTGTCAGCTTGCTTATGGTTCTTAGGGAAAGTACATAGGATTTAGGCTACCCACTCTTCCACCAGTTACACTGGTGAATTATATTTCACTTGGCTGATAAATCACCTGGCATCCTGTTTGTGAGGAGGTAGACCCCTTTCATCTATTTCTGGATTTCAGACCATCTGCAGAATAATCTACTTCCACTCTTTCCAAGAGCTTGCATGACACATGAGATAGGTCACACAAAGGCATGTCCTTGCCATGAAGAACCAGCACTCTGCACGGTACTGTCCCCAAAATTCGGTCCTTAGAAGCCTTGATTGACATTTACTGTATAAACCTGTGGAAAATGTCAACTTCATCTGAATTTCAGCTTAATTTCTATTTCTGTATTTGCTGTCACTGCATTTCTCCTCTCTGATGCTGCAGAAGGAGGCACCATCCCTCTAGAAGATGTCAAGCTGAAATAAATATTTAAGCCACTGATTGGAGCTTAGCAGGCTTAAAAGCATGAAGTGAGCTGTCAGAAGCTCACAACATTCAAACTTCGAATAAGCAGCTCAAAAGAGAATAATTTATTACAGTCTCAGTGCTAACTATACCAGCCTACAGCTCAGCTGTGTCATTTCTGTGGTAAATGTACCAGGTCTAGCAGACTGGTACAGGACAACAACATTTCCATTGGCAGGAAGACTAGAAATTTTAAGAGAAGTAAGAAGGCATTGCAAAAGAGGTAAGTTTTGTAATGCACCCTATGTGCTCCTCTAACTTGAAGCACATGGTAGTGCATAATGTTTTCATATATTTTGCAGCTCTGCTGCTTAATAGATGTTATTTCAAACACTTTATGCTTCTGGATTAATAGAAAAAAGTGGCCCAGTTTTCCTGCTGTTTCCAAAGGTACTGCCATTAGCTAACAGATAGAGTAAAAAAAGCCATTTACTATCCACTCTTAACTTCAGGATCCCTTTCGTACTTGTGGTGTTGTTGGTACATTTTCAGCAGCAAAAACCATAATCTGTTCTATGACCAGGCTGTTCAGACTATGACTAGGACTAGAACTGTCCTTCTGCATGTGTGAAAGCAAGAAAAAACTGGAGATGGAGAAACTGACAGTATGGACATGATTCTCAGTACCTCTAACCTGTGTTGAAGATGGGAATGTAGGAACAAAGATAAGAGTTTGTATGTCTATTTCCTGCACATTCTTGAAACATTGAGGCGTAGATTACATTTCCGTACCTGACGTAGCTTGGTCTCAAAAGGTCAAAAAGGAATTTGAACTCCAACTGCATGCCACACATGATTATCCCAGAGCTGTTGTGAAGCAGTAAATCATAAATAGCACATTTCTGCACAATCTTATACTGCTTCACATTCTCAGGCTATACAAAGGGTCCTTTGTGTTAATAGAGAATTCATTTATAATTAGGGACTTGCCAGGTATGTAAAATATCACAAGTCAATAACAGCCTAAACGAGCTATAGAAGACGATGACATTCTGTTTTTATTACTGCCAAAGTGTTGTATACTTCAGAGGCAATGAATTGTTCCCGATTATCATTTACAAAGAAAGCTCTAGTATAAGCACAATGAGGGGTAACATAAGCAAACAACAGCAACCTGACAAAATCATAAAAAGCTTCAGAAAATCCTTCTTGGAACAGTACTCTCGCATACTTTTTAAAGTGCAATTCACTTGCCTAGGCAGCTCTGCAATGTATCAAAGACCGAATTAGGCAACAAATTTGTAAAACTCCTGTGATGCAAATGGCTACAAATTTGTGAGCACTTGAAATAGTAACAACCATTGCATATCCGCATCACTCTCCTTTTTAAGCATCAGTCGCAGAAAATTGTTGTAGGCAGCACCTTGGCAAAACTATGGCAACAGGCTAAGAACAAAAAACTTGTTAAAATAGACAAAATTTTCTTGCTATAGGACTTACCCCACTGTGATGTCAAATATGTTGCTTCCAACAGAACTGGATACAGCCATGTCCCCCAGACCTTTGCGTGCTACTATAACACTGGTAATAAGGTCAGGAATGGATGTGCCAGCAGCTAGGATAGTCAATCCCATGATTTCTTCACTAATACCAATGGTTTCTCCAACCTAAAAGGGTTTAAGCAAAACCAGCAAAACAGTAAACCTCTTTAACCAGGAATACTATCCTGAAGCTTGCCTACTAGCTTGGAGAATATAGGCAAGATTGGAGAACTACTTATTTTCACATGTTTCTATGTACCAGGAGAAAGATAAGATTGTCAAATAGAACCAGTAGGCATTGACAAGCAGTTGATGGTGGCTCTGACATTACCAGAATGATCAAGTCCTGTGGTCAGGACAACCACAGCTCTGTGAACTACTTTCCATTTACTGAGTAGTGATTTACTTCATCTGTAGTTGCAGCTCCTAAAGTAAAACACTACTCAGCATGAGAAAGATGATGGACTCTGATTCTAAATGATCTCTCACAGTGCAAAACACAATGCAGGGCTTCTATTCTGTACCCGTTATCACCTCCTTACCTGATGTGCCCACCAGACCATTAAGTAAGAAAAAAATGCAATCCAGCTGATAGCGCCAAAAAATGTGATAGGAAAAAACTTTCTTGACTTCTGAAACAGAGAGAAAGAGAAACAGTGAACAAATATGTTGAAGGCTGATGTGCTGTACTCTTGCTTGCTTCTCAAAATGAGAGTTGCCTCACATTTTTTCTGATCACCTATTGTGACCAACTATTCTGATCATCATCCAGTAACCAAAATAAATGTCAAGAATGGTAAGAAACTGACTATCTACAGTCGTATATGCCTACCAGTGCCTCATTCATTCCAACCGCTTCAGTTGTAAAATAACTCCTCCTAACAACCTGTATAATGAATGGCAAATTTTAGGTTGTCATTTGTATCATATTACGTTATGCTACAGTTTGCTTATGTCTTTAGCTGAATGGTGGTTTGATGTCTAATCTTATTAATATTTATTAATATTAATATATTAGTAAATAATATATAAATATTATTTATTCATGCTTACTCAAAAAGAATGTTTTCAAATTGCTAAAACAAGTACCCATACCTTTCATTCATACATCCATAGCTTTGTGCAACACCTTTCACAGTCAGTATAACAAGGTCTGCCATACGACAAAAGTAAAAAAATACACATCTAAAATTTATTAGGGCATTTACTTTTCTTGGGAAAACAACACACTTTCTCAATTAGAACAGAAGACACATAAAGCACATACTTGCCATGCTTTGTTTTGTCGAGAAGTTTGTTATAAAAACATGTAAAACACACTCTGAGGCCCTTCCAAAAAATTAAAAAATCTGTATAACACCAAAGTAACTTCATTTTCAGTGTCTCCCTGAACTACCAGCAAACTTTGAATAGATAGTGTTCTTGCAGCCAGGAAATGAGTTATACTCAGATTGATGATTTGGTTTGGTTTCTCTTCTTTTGCGTCATCCATATTTCCTACTGGCTGGCTAGATCTATGTAACAAAGAGATCAAGTTAACTACTAAGGGAAGGAAACAAGACTGCAGAACTGTACTGGCAGGCAATCTCTTTCTAAATAGAATTATTGTTTAGAATAGCATTTGTACTCTGGTTAAATGCTAGCATTCATTCATTTTTGAATGAAATCACAATCTTTATGGGCATCGACCTTCTCAACACAGATCCTCAGTTCCATCTGTGGCTTGATTCTGCACCACCTTTTCCTGTTAAGTCCTCGCTAACTTCACTCACTTCCACTTTTTGCTTCAGAATTTTTGGGCAGCACACCTTGCCAGTACCCCTCGCCACTGCAGTGCGTGCATCTGCTGCATCAGGAGACTCATTAACCTGTGAGTCATTCCTGGGTGTTGTGGGAGCAGACAGAACTGCAGGGCTTTCCTTAAACATGACTTGTGGAGAGAAAATACTATTATGGTTTTTGCCAGTTCAGCTTGCTGAAGCCATGATAAAGCCCTCTTTCTTAGGGCATTTACAGAGCTACACAGCCAGATTTTCTTGTAGAACAGACACAAGAGGCATTTATATACGCCAGCCTCTAGTTTAGGAACTGACCACCACGGGTAGCTGTGGACTAAGAGGTGCTCAGTGAATTAAGCTGGGCATTAGAGCTGGGCATGCGGGAATGACCCTGTCTTTTGTCAGCTGAACTAGAAAAGAGTGAGGCTGGTCCGCAGCTCATTGAAATTTTGTAGACACTTTCTGCTGAAGCAAATAGAATGAGATCAGGTCATTACTGATGGGAAAACGGTAAAGTCAGCAATGGCAATTGTCCTTACTCATCTACAAGATGGGACAATGAAAAGGTCTGTATCTGCTGTAGCAGCAGGTGCAGCTGTAGGCTGTGCTACAGAACACTTATTCACTCCCTGTGGTCACTTTGCAAAATCCTAAATGCCCTCTTGAAAACTGATCTTGTAAACATCGACTAACAGTGACCTATACAACTCCACAACAGGAACACACACATTAAAGATGGTACAGATTTAACAATGCTCCCAAACTTCCTTATATATAAATAACTAAACTTCTGTTGAAGTAAAACAATCATTCCAGTAGGTGTTTTAAATGAATTATCTTTAAATATAGGCATAAATAGCCACAGAGGCTCCAGGAGACATCCTTCTCATATAAATTCCATTACTATCACAAGCACCGTTTTTAGAACTGCCTAGAATACTTTGGTTGATCTGTTTCTTAACTGCTTCTTAACTCTGTAAAGAGCAAACAGAGTTCCTTTTTCAAAACTGAGTTCTAAATTTTTATCAAATCAGAAAACCTGATAATGAGTTTCCAATACTCAGATGGAGTTTTCATTTTAAAATCAAAACTTTACAGGCATTGGGGGAGAGAAGACTTTAGCCTGGAAAGGAACATGGTTTGAAAGGAATACAAAGATGGCTGTGATCTGACACCAGTGGGAGCAGAATTTAATCCAAAAGGGATAAATTAATGTAATCAGCAATTTCCTTTTTTAAAACTAAATAACCAGCACTTCTTGTTCACCATTCTTGTTAGCCAACTCTTTCAACATTTTTTGTCTTCCTTTTCTCGGCAACACCTATGGTGAATGAGATGATGAAGTGAGAATCTTGTTGCTAGTCACAAAATCTACCCAGACAACCCCATATCAATGCACTTTGAATTACCACTATACAACACCCAAGATATAGGCATACATTGGCATATGCAAAGCTAGTATAGCAAGAGCTGTACTGGCCAGTAGTATGTCTCTGTCACTGGCTTTTGCAAAATAACAAGACATTGCCTATCTGAGTCAGACATCCACAGATTTCAGATGGCTAAGAATTACAAGTCAGTAACTTTGCAGCATGTGTATTCCTAGCCTGTCTTAGCCAGTCCTCTCCCAGTAAAATTAACTGATAAGCAGCAGTTCAAGACTAGAGTACTTTAATAGGCGTAATGATTTAATTACCTATTTTAAAAGGGGAACATTTAAATTCAAAAATGGAAAAATTTAAAGCCTGTACATATTACAGTTGATGAAATCAAGATTGGACTCTGCAGATGCTGCTATATAGTTCACATATAGATGAAATTTTTAAAAGCAGTAAAGAGAGCGCTGATTCTTTTTTTGGATGCTGGATTTTATTTCCAGAGTATAATAATAACCATGTTTATTTTGTAATTAATGACAGCATTCTTTTGAGATTTATCCTGTTGAAAATCCCCTAGCTCTTTGAAATATAGAGAGTTGCCAGTTCCAAGCACTTTCCTAGAATAATTAGTCAGAGGTAGCAGACAGCAATACTTCTCTCCACCTTTTCTGGTAGCTGTTGTAATGGCTGCCTCGTAAAGACAGAGAACTCAGTTTATTACCAGTTGGTTCTGTTGTGGTCATGGTAACAGAAAAGTGAGAAAAGCCATGGCTCATTTAGTTCATATGCTATTTTATTTTAACAAAAGAGAAAGAATTTTGTAGCTTCACTGTGGACTGGTACTGCTCCTGTCTATCAGCAATCTTAAGGACATTTTTCTTGGTACATTTCTGTACTGATTTCATGCCAGCGTCTGAACAACAGGACTTAAGTAACAAGAATGATCCAAGTATGAAGGTTTTTCTTCGAAGGGCCTGATCCTGAAAGACAGTGAGTGTGTAAGGATTTGCAAAGTAGCTGTCTTAATTTTAGGCGGCATTATTACCAACATGTTTACTTAACCTTTAACTTGAATGAATCATAAGTTTGTCTTGTACCTGCATTTGCCTGCATTGCAAGCTTTGATTTTCCTTTCATATTTGACAGTGCTTAAATCTGATTACTCAGAACCTGCTCCTGTAACTGGATCTGTGAAGGAACATCTCATCCTTGTCCCCTTGGTAACAGAGCATCTCTGTATGGCAACAAGAGTTCATGTAAGTTATACCTCTTCATCAGTAATGCGAATTTGCAGAGATACAATGAACTGCCCCATATGGGTCCAGTGACAGCACGGCTGGTGCTGTGATAGCCGTTTTTCTGGCCCGTAACACAAAGGGATGGACAGTGCAGTACGGCTATAACAAAAGAGATGGTGTTCAATATCTGCCACTGACCCACTAAGCCACCCCGGTCACATAATTTCATTTTCAATCTTTCAACATCCCTTACTGCAGGAGATGGACAGTTATGTTTGTGGCCTTTACAGAGCCATTGGGGAAATAAGCTATTAGTACAGAAAAAATACCTGTTATTGTTAAAAAACACCTGAACAAAAAGTCAGGTACAAAATTCCCCAAGGGCACACTTACCTCTTGTGTACTGCCAGCAACATTATTGATGTTATAGTAAGCATTTTAATATATACTGGCTTAATGTGAGCAGGTATTATTAAGGCACTAAACACACATTAAACCATGTCAGCTATTAAATCAGCTGAGAGTAGTTAAATAATTCATAATCTACTCTTAAGTATATAAAATTTGGATATGTGTACACCAGAGCATAATAAGGTAGCAAGGATTTTGCTATCTTTATAAAAGACCTTGTACATGAAACAATTTTTCTAGAGCTTCTGGATCTCATGGAGCTAAATATAGCTTGTCATAGTACAACTAAATGCAGTCAAACTATCCATTATGTGGAGATAAAATATACTTTAGAAAAGACACTCTAGGAAGAAAGGAGAACTCATTTGTGAGAAGTGGACATGCACAGAGGATGTCAAAGGCTCCATAAGGTCTCTCAAATGAGTATATAGCACACAAGTGTTCATTTGATATATCCGCATGCTAATCTGAGCATCCTGATGCAGAATTTGGGTTTCTAACTAAAATTAACACACTTGCAAATCAAGCCCCTGATGGTAGGCCTACATATAAAGTCTATTTAAGTTTGTTTTAACTTCTGCCTCAGGGATTTCACATATATCTGTTTTCTGTTGCACAGGCTGAGTTGCGATACTGGGTTTTGGTTTTATTAGGAAGGGAATAGCAGGGATAGCACACAGGTGTGAGAATGTTTTAGAGACAAACACACTAATGAAGCATCCTTGAAAAGTTAAGACAGTTTACACAACCATCTGGTTAATTCTTTGACAGCAATGTTCAAAGTAAGCAGCTTGTCGTACCGATACAGCCCATTACCTCTTCTGTTATTACAACATGAAATTATAAACTACATTTCATTTACTTCATATAAAAATCTACTCCTTTCAGTGAATGAAATTTTAAAACTCTGTTGCCTGTTGATGTTTCTGGCACATACAACTGTGCTTATCGTTTGTGTTATGGCAGGGTCTTTTAGCTGTAGGATGCCAGCATGCCAGCTCTGTTGTGAACTAGTGTTAATAATGGCATGCAGCACACAATTGCACACAACTTTTCGAGATATTCACTTTCCAAAGTAATTATTGTAACAACTGTTCTCATTTGTACAGTACATAAAACTGGATAAGGCTACATGTCTTTTGAAGTTAGCTCCAGATTTTCAAAATTCAAAATAATGCACTTTCTTATTTCTTAGCAGTACTTGCTCATTCTGGGTCAAATTATGAAAACAATTATTACCGGGATAGTTTTGAGTGATAGAAGGAGGGCATAAATACAGAAATAAACAATCTTGAAATTCATGTAGTATGCTGTCTGGGTTATCAAACAAAAAATGTTCACCAGAGTTATTTGAAAACTTTACAAAAAGAAAGCCTAAAGATTGGAAGGAGAAATGCCAGTTTATATCCTTTGAGAAACCTTTATCTAAAGTTTTAGCTTGTTTTTTACACTGAATTGCAGTTTTTCAGGGTGTGGAAGGAGGAAAAAAGAATTCAGGGTTTTGATTTTTAACCTTGTAAGCTGTGCATTGCTCTCTTGCAGCCATTTAAAATCTATTTTTCATTTACAAAGGAAAAGAAATTAAAACACTACTAAAGGATCTTTTTCAGCTCTTGAATGTTTTTTCTTTTACTTTCCATGAGCCTTCTCAGTCAGGTGTATTTGTATATGTATATATGGAAGTGGTAATACTTGATAACTTGTCCAGTAAGTCATTTGCGCTAATGAACAGTCTTAACATTACTTCAGGAGGTATTTTACACATGGAAGGACTTAAGGGTCTTTGCCTAGTATGAAAATTAAAAGATGATGAGTAGAAGACAAAGGCCTAGTAGAATATGCATTTAAGAGAAATGCTTATCATTATTTTTGATCCACAGAGAAAATCTAGACGATCTTTCCAGTTGTACGCTTTAGGGCACTGCAGATGGACAGACTTCCTCAGCACTTATGCAATATTCAGTGAAGATGTAGAAATGCAGATGTGAAGGCCCCAAAGAAGTTTTAAGAGCCTTCAATTTGTGTCATAAAATATTAGTGAATATGAATGGTAATCTTTATAGAGCTATTACCAACCAGTTGCCCATAAGCACGCATTTGAAGATTTGAAGATTGACGTTAGTGACCTCTTCTTCAAATAAGAAACTTAAAAAAACTCATTAGCTCAGTTTTTACATAATACACTTCAGTCCCTTTTTGGCATTTAGCTAGACTAATTATGTAATTCAGTAATTAGTCTATTTACTTTATTATTAGACTATTTATGCTAGACTCTGCTGCGCAGACCACACTGACTTACAACAGTTACTTACAGGTTTTCTGACATCCGGGAGGGAAGCCCACAGTGGAAAAACAATGGGTAATACAAGAAGGTAGGTGAGCTGCTTGCGTGGAGTGTCAGGCCAGGCCAGGCTGAGAGGCTGGTCCTCATCCTCTTCATTCTGTAAGAAATGCCGCAGTGAGCAGAATATTGAAGTGGAGGAATGAGGTTAGGGATTCTATAAAAAGGAGTCCTGAGAACTGGCTGTGTTTCAGTGAGAACCCATGGTGTGTGAAAACATTGCATTAACACCACACCTACCCAACAACATTATCTAGGACACAGTAAAAAGATTTTGGCCAGACTATGAAGTATTTCTGCTGCATAGGCTGCCCAAGGACATCCATTTGCAGCTATGCTGACAGTGGTGCTGGTCCCTTGGGATGCATTGATCAGTGTTGTGCCTTCTCCTTGGAGAGTACTCTTGTGCCTCTGATACGTCTTCCACAGGCTCTCCCTTGGAATGTGGGCTAGTCTAGCCAGGGATTAAAACTGGTCTGGACTGCATCAAGCCTGGCCACATAGCTAGAGGTAGAGACAGAGAGGTGTGTGTATGTGCGCACACACACACAAACATATATATGCATATAAAGAGAAATATATGTGCATATGCCTGTATGCCTATACTAACTTTTTAGTAACTTAGTAACTGTAAGTAACTTAGAAAGTTACTATTTTTTAAATACATATACACATATGTATGTATTTTCTTGTTCATAGGACCATAGGGTAATTCAGGCAGGCAGGGACTTGGGGACGTCCACTGCTCAGCGGGAGGGGTCAGACTGGGCTGCTCAGGGTTCTGCCCAGTCAAGCTGTGAAATCAGCAAGGATAAGAGATGGCCCAGCCTGGGCACGGGCTCACCGCTGGGCTGTCCTTGTGGGGAAAAGGCTTCTCCTTATCTCCAGCCTGATCCTGTTGTGTTTAGACCAGCCTCAAAGCAAAAGTCTTCTTAAGAACTTGATGCTAAAACTAAAGACAAAACATTTCTCTCCAATTTGTGTAGCTGATTTCCACATCCATCTCTAGTCTTCTTTTATGTGTATGCTGTTCACCTGTCATCTCTATTACAGAGGAGGTGTACGAGGAACTTCTCCCATGACAGAAAACCTTTTGGCTGCCACACACTTCTCTTTCTTTAGAGCACTTCTGCTAAGAAAATGAAGCCCTCTCAGACTGCCACAGAAAGAAAGTAAAATGAGCATGATTCAGCCCTTTGGGTGTGTGTATTAAAATAACTTTTTAACTTTTAACATAGATAGGCAATGTTTCCAGAATTGCACATGGGTGTAATTTATATCATAGAATAAGGCAACAGAAAAAAATGACCTAAAAGGTTCTTTCACTGAGAAGTGTGTAATGCAAACCCTGTTAAGTCTGTGGAAAGATTCCTAGAAAGCTTAGTGAAAGCTAAAGAAAGAAGTCCAAAATCCTGTGTTTGAGAGCATGGTAGATATACAACTACTTCTTCATGTAGTGTTCTTGCTTTCCTCTTTTGTGAAAAGACAGGAATTGAGAATTCAGTCCTCTCAGCAGTGTGCAAGTTTTTCTTCTCATACATTTATAGTACTGGCTTCTTGTCAGTTACAGCCCTGTCTTAAGTTTGCTTACGTAAACCTTAGGGCAATGCTATAAGAAGCAGTCATTTGAATGAACGCCTCAGTTATTTTTTTCTAAGCAAAAGACTTATTGATGAAAGGTCCCTGTATGCTAGTATTGTCCATAACATTTTCTTACTTACTGCTAATTTTGATTGAAGAACTGGTCTTAATTATTCCACTATTACGAACTCCTGAATTGTTTAACTACTCAGCTACCTGAACTGATCAATACCTACAGATGCAAGCCCAACTTGTAGCTCAGGCTCTTCCATCATGACTGTATCACCTGACAGTGATGGACTGGAAGCAAATCCCTGTTTACCTCTCGACACATTGACAGGCTGCACTACTTTGACAATTATGTGATGATGTCAACAGAAAACAGTATTTTGTGAACCCCTACACTTTGCAAAACTCCCAAGTTGCATGATTGTAAGATGACTGTAAAGTGAACAGGTTGTAATAGTTATAATCATTAAAAGATGTAAAAAAACGTACATAGGCATAATTTGTCACAATCCACACAGTACTTAAGAGGCTCCTGAGCAGCTTAAGAGGCTAACTTTTGCCTGTAGCTTTCAGCTTTTTACCAACATAGGCACATGATCTGTACTTCACTGCTGCTATCTATTGAAGCCTGACTTCTGGGGGGCTGTGCTAGTGCAGAAGTTTGTGGGGCTACTTCCTAAAAAACAAATCCACTCTTTTTCCATTCTGGTAGATGCTGTTGGGTGGGAAAATCAATCTGAGATGGATGGTCAGCTTTGAAATATGATGACTGAGGTAAAATTTGAGCACAAAAGGACCGATTGAAGGGTTGCCTAGGTAACTCTTTCTGAGTGGCCTGCGTATAATTCAAGCAGTGGACTCAGCTGGAATAAAGCTCCATAAATGACTGCTTTATAAGCAGCACTGACGAAGTACTTCCTGAATTGCCATCTTTAGAGATTAGCCGTGATTAACAACTGTATTTAATCACAAATTAGTCTGAGTTTGCACATGAGTCTGCAAAATGTACAGAAATGAATACCTAAGTTGGTTCATGCAGTACTGTACCAGTGCACACCATATTTCAACACTGGGTCTCATTCTGGTCTCATGTCTGTGTCAAACAGCATTGGGCTAGCATGAGTATGCAGGCAACAGGAGTGGCTGTAGCAAAGGCCCACAAAAAAATTACATATGGAAATTGCCAGATGTCTCCTGATAAAGCTTGATTCATCTGTTTGAGATCTTTTCACCTTCAGGTTGTACTACCTCATCCGTTTCCCCAAGACAACTATGCTCAAAATTAAGGGCAATCTCGAGCTCACAGTGAAGTAGGGCAAAACCCTTTTTCTCATTAGCTTAACTCCACGATGGACTACAGATGCTACATACTGGATCTCCATGTACTATTTTGTAAGTCAGAATCAGCATCTCATTTTCAAATGCTGGCCTTCCAAAAATTAGTGGAAGTAAGGAAGCTCAATGTGTTTGTAAATCCAGCTTCCATGAATTTCAAAGCAATGTGGAAATATCCACTGAGGTTGAAGACATGAAAGAAAATACTTTTGGCAGCTATAAAACCATGCGAATCTGAGTGTCATGCTCTGGACTAAGCAGCGGTGACGCAAAGCATGCTGAGACAGCACAGAATTATGGCAGAGATTGCATGCACTGTCTGGCTCCAGCCTATCTGCAATGTACGTACTGAATATGCTTTCTCACAGTTTGTAGGAACTAATACGGAAACCACAGTTTTGATTTATTTTTCTCGGTATGATGAAAACTCAGTATCTGCAATGCCTAGTATGATTCTCTTCTGCAGTATTAAGAAGAAAAACATAATGCTAAAATGATATGCACACTGGAATTTTGTTGCCTAAACACACACATGGTGGTGCCATTTGGGATATCTGTTATCTCACTTCTGTTAGCTCACTTGACCTCCACATGCTCCGTTAGAAGTGGAGAACACTCTGCTCGTTTATGGCATGCCTGCCACCACTATGCAAAAATCTCTATTTCTCTAGGCCAGCTCAAGTGGTACTACCTACACGTTCATAAGCAAATGAGTCCTACCCCAAAACTCATACCCTGCTACGAGTGGGTAGCTAATTAGCTTTAAAGATACCGAGTGAACGTGTGGGAAAGAAAGTTGCATTAGTTAACATTATGAACTCTAACGATAATCCAGTATCTACACAAAGTTTAATGTGAACCTGAATTACTGTCACAAACCCACAGGTCATACTGGAGTCAAGTACAATCTGAACCTATACAGGCAATCATAGTTCTTCTACATTTCCATGCTCATTTTGGTGCCTTGTCTGAAAGGATTTTCCAGAACATGCTAAGGAACATAGAAATGACCAGTTTACTTATAATAATACAAATAGCATTAATTCTAAGTGGCTTAGATAGTCATTAAACAAATCAATACTGTTCCTGTCAGACATGACTGGCACCAAATTCACTTTCTTTCAACCAGCATGATGATCATCTGAAGAACTTTTCCCAGGCCACATTTAAAGATTGATGTCTGGTGGGTAATAAGTGATTTGGGGTGGTGGAAGAGGATAAAGTACAGTAAAATCTTTACTTTTTTTTTTTAATGTGGCAAGATTGACTGGACTAGGAAGATGGAAATAGCCATATTAAGTCTGACCAAACGCCCGTGCCCAAATGCCCCTAGTATCTGACTTCCGGCAATGGTCAGACAGGGAAACTCAGGAAGGAAGTATTGGTATGTGGTATATTTTTTCATTTTCCACAAAATCAAAGAATCACAGAATCATTTCGGTTGGAAAAGACCCTTCAGATCATTGAGTCCAACCGTAAACCTAACAATTCCAAGTCCATGTCCCTCAGCACCACATCTACACATCTTTTAAATACATCCAGGGAAGGTGACTCCACCACTTCCCTGGGCAGCCTGTTCCAATGCTTTACCACCCTTTCTGTAAAGAAATTTTTCCTAATATCCAACCTAAATCTCCCCTGGTGTAACTTAAGGCCATTTTCTCTTATCCTATTGCTTGTAACTTGGAAGAACAGACTGATGTCTACCTCACTATAACCTCCTTTCAGGTAGTTGTAGAGAATGGTAAGGTGTCCCTTCAGTCTCCTCCAGGATAAACCACCCCAGTTCCCTCAGCTGTTCTCATCAGACTTGCTCTCTAGACCCTTCATCAGCTTCGTTGCCCTTCTCTGGACACACTCCAGCACCTCAATGTCCTTCTTGTATTGAAGGGCCCCACACTGGATACAGTACTCAAAGTGTGGCCTCACCAGTGCCAAGTACAGGGGGACAATCACTTCCCTGCTCCTGCTGGCCACACTCTTTCTGATACAAGCGAGGATGCCATTAGCCTTCTTGGCCACATGGGCACACTGCTGGCTCATATTCAGCTGGTCACTGTCCAACGCCCCCAGGTCCCATTCCGTCATCAGCTTTCCAGCCACTCTTCCCCAAGCCTGTAATGTTGCAGGGGGTTTCTGTGACCCAAGTGCAGGACCCGGCAATTGACCTAGTTGAACCTCACACAGTTAGCCTTGGCCCATCAATCCAGCCTGTTCAGATCCCTCTGTAGAGCCTCCCAACCCTCAAGCAGATCAACACTCCCATGCAACTTGGTGTTGTCTGCAAACTTACTGAGGGTGCACTCGATCTCCTCATCCAGATCATTGATAAAGATGTTAAAGAGAACAGGCCCCAACACTGATCCCTGAGGAACACCACTTGTGACCAGCCGCCAACTGGACTGAACTCCATTCCCCACCACTCTTTGGGCCCGGCCATCCAGCCAGTTTTTTATCCAGCAAAGCATACACCCATCCAAGCCATGAGCAGTCAGTTTCTCCAGGAGAACGTTGTGGGAATCAGTGTCAAAGGCTTTACAAATGTCCACGTAAACAACATCTACCACCCCTCCCTCATCCACTAAGTGGGTCACTTTGTCATAGAAGGACGTCAGCTTAGTCAAGCAGGACCCGCCTTTCATAAACCCATGCTGACTGGGCCTGATCATCTGGTTGTTCTGACTCAAGATAATCTGCTCCATAACCTTCCCTAGCACTGAGGTCAGACTGACAGGCCTGCAATTCCTCAGATCCTCCTTCTGGTCCTTCTTGTAGATGGCTGTCACATATACTAACTTCCAGTTAACTGGGATCTTCCCAATTAGTCAAGCCTGCTGATAAATGATGTTACGTGGCTTGGTGAGCACTTCCGCCAGTTCCCTTAGTACCCTTGTGTGGGTCCCATCTGGCCCCATAGATTTGTGTGCAGCCAAGTGGTGTAGTAGGTCACTGACCATTTTCCCTTAGATTATGGGGGCTTCACTCTGCTCCCTGTCCCTGTTGTCTAGCTCAAGGAGCTGGGCACTCAGATAACTGCTCTTACTATTAAAGTCTGTGGCAAAGAAGGTGTTCAGTTCCTCAGTCTTTTCCTCATCCTTGGTCACTACATTTCCTGAGGATGGAGATTCTCCTTAGCCCCTCTTTCATAGTGAATGTATTTATAGAAACATTTTTTTTTTATTGTCTTTTATGGCAGTAGCTAGATGAAGTTCTATTTGGGCTTTTGCCCTTCTTATTTTCTGCCTGCATAACCTTGTGACATCCTTGTAGTTCTCCTAAGTTGCCTGCCCCTTCTT
Source organism: Bucorvus abyssinicus (assembly GCA_009769605.1). Lineage (NCBI taxonomy): Eukaryota > Metazoa > Chordata > Aves > Bucerotiformes > Bucorvidae > Bucorvus > Bucorvus abyssinicus. The sequence continues at coordinate 36,174,975 of CM020063.1, forward strand.
CCAAAGCTCACAAGCTTTTTTCTTCCCCTGAGTTCCAGTCAAAGCTCTCTGTTCAGTCAGGCCAGTTTTATTCCCTGCTAGCTAGTCTTTTGGCGTATAGGGATGGCCTACTCCTGTGCCTTGAAGATTTTGTTCTTGAAGAATGTCCAGCCTTCCTGGACTTCTTTATCCTTCAGGACTGCCTCCCAAGGAACTCTGTCAAACAGAGTCTGCCCTCCAGAAGTCCAAGGTGGCAGTTCCCTCCCAAGGAGGGACCTCCCTCCTTATGTCTCTGAGAACTGAAAACTCTACCATCTCACGATCACTATGGCCAAGACGGTCTCCAACCTTCACATCACCCACAAGCCCTTTTCTGTTCACAAACAACAGGTCCAGTGGGGCTCCTTGCCTAATTGCCTCACTCACCAGCTGTGTCAGGAAGTTGTCTTCCACACAATCCAGGAACCTCCCAGACTGTTTCCTCTCTGCTGTACTGTATTTCCAGCGGACATTCGGTAAGTTGGAGTCCCCCATGAGAACAAGGGATAGCAATTGTGAGACTTCTCCTAGCTGCTTATAAGATATTTCATCTGCCTCTTCATCCTGTTTGGGTATTCTATCACAGCCTCCCAACATGATCTCTGCTTTAATGGGTTTCCCCCTGATTCTTATCCATAAACACTCAACCCTTTCATCACCATCATCAAGCTCTAGACAGTCAAAACAAGTTCTAACATACAGAGCTACTCCACCACCTCTCCTTTCTTGCCTGTCCCTTCTGAAGAATTTCTAGCCACCCATTGCAGCACTCCAGTTGTGTGAGGCATCCCACCAGGTTTATGTGATTACATCATAGTTTTCCAGCTGCACAACGCTTCCAGCTCCTCCTGTAGGTTGCCCATGCTGTGTGCATTGGTGTAGATGCACTCAACTTCAGTTGGGTTTTTGATCCTGCCCCGCCCCGCCCCCCCCCCCCTTTTTTTTTTTTAAATTCTTAATTCCTATGTGACTGTTCTCAGGCACTTCTGCGTTCCTAACACATGAACAACCCTTGTGTCTTTGAGGCCGCATGGATCTCCATCCTCTGCCTCCACTGAGTTGGCTAAGGTGTTGTGTGCATTAGTACAGGGACATCTCAAATATGCTCCAGTGTACTCAGCACATCACGGAGCAGACTGGAGGATCTCACTAGCACACAGTTGCTCAGCCATTGGCATGCTGCCCCAGGCTTAGCTCTAGCAAGCCTGGTTTTATCCCTTCTCCCCTTCAAATCTAGTTTAAAGCTTTTCCAATGAGCCCTGCTAACTCCTGTGCAAAGATCCTTTTCCTGCTTTTGAGGGAAGAAGACAGGTGTACTGCATATGTCTCCAGCAGGCCTGGTGTTGTGTAGACTAACCCATGACCAAAAATTCTGCTGGTGACATTAGTCTTCGAGCCAGTGATTGATCTGCTGCTTCTTCCTGTTTCTTCTTTTATCATTCCCTGCAATAGAGGTGAACACTACTTGTGCTCCTGGTCCCTTAACCAGTCATTAAAGGTTTAGACATAAGCTGCATTAGATCTTCATATGTAACAGTCATTAATGTGTTTCTATGAAATTCTTATCAGCTGTCATCAATTCCACCCTTTATTTATTGTATCCTCATTTTTTCTTGCTTGTGCTTGTGACTGTCTTACATAGACATTTGCAGTGCTGAATATTATATATATACTTATGCCTAGATGGGATGGATGTGCTACCCTAGCACAAATTAATCAATAATGATAACCAAATTAATTCTCTAATAGGAAAATGCTCCTTTTGCATATTCTACCAGGGTTAATGAAGTGCATCTTTAAACTACAAAAAAGAAAAATAGTTATGATTGCCTATTCTCAAGAAATTACATTAGAAGTGTACTTTTGCTCTATGTTCTCTTTCACACATCTGTAACAAATATTATTTTCTTTTAAACCCGTCTATGTATATTCATAACGCTATTCTTGCTACTTCAATTATTCTTCTAGGTAACTCATTACAAACAATGAAAAAGCCACCAAATCTCTGGACACTCAACCTCTCACAAATTTTTCATCCAAGAACATTGATCTAATACTTGCCTGTAATTCCACAGAAGAAATCTCTTACTCTTTTGCTTAGGACTAGTCTGACAACTTTTCCCAATCTCTCAAGAAAATTTTTCCAAACAGAGGAAATGATGGTGTGCTTCACATTATATAAACAATACAAACATACGGTGACATTTCATCAATAACCATTTCGTTTATAAACCACAGCTTATAGCAAACTCCATCTGCTAAAGTCACAATGCAGTCACTACTTCTGGCAAACATCAGAAAATCACTGTCTCCATGGATTCTTACACTCATAATATCTTAGGTAAAACAGTTGCTTTTGCAGCACATCAAACTGCATTTTTATACTTTTTTCCTGACAGTAGGACAAAATAGAAAACAAGTACAACGAACCACCTCAAACTTATCTGAAATACTGAATCTGCCACTACTTTCAACTAGTCTGTATTGTTTAACAACTATAGCGTATGAATTATAAATATTACATTCTGAGGATTATTCTGTTAGCCCAACTAGGCTATAGAGCTGAGCTATAAATTTTTGTGTTTGTACATTTCTTTTGCATTTTGACATCTGATATCACTAATCATCACAGAATTAGCATTAGGGCTCCAGAAGAAAGGAAACTGAAGATGGGACCTATTTGCAGTTCAATTTGCTTATGCTAAAGTAAAGATACTAAGCTACCTGTAAAAAAGCTGTTTCTTTCTTTGCCTGATAGTGCTGGAAAACACTGTTGATTTTTTTTTGTCTTGGAAGTGAAGAGCTCTGTACAACTCAACTTCTCATAATGAGTGAATCAAGAAAAAATTCTGATGTCTCAAAATGTTGCCTGTCTCAGAGGTAAGTACTGATTTTCAGAACTGAGATTGATTTTTTTCTTTAGAACAGCAAATCTCACATTAATTTATTTCACTAGAAAGGAAGAGGATAAAGGCAAATTGGAGCCCTACTGTGAACAGCCTCAAGTCTCTGCTTTCTGTTTCTTGTCTGTAACTTGAATCACTCATTTCTCTTCTCGTACCTCTCATGTGGGAAAAAAAATATGTGATGGAAGTTGAGGTAGTAAGCTAGTATGCAATCTCCATGAGGTAACTGAGACAGAAAACAACACCTTTCCTCATGAATTCTTGAAGTAAAATTCAAGCAGGGAGTAAAGTTAAAATTCTGAGCTTTCAGAATACATTCTGAATATATGCATAATCTTTTTAGGGCAGCTAATTTGTATTAATCCTCCCTGCACTGTGAACTCACTGAAAAGAGCTACCATTTGAGTGGAGCCTATGGAAGGAGCAATGCTCAGGTAGGTATTTGCTCCAGATTCTGCTATTGCTGCTTGTGTCCTCTTGGGCTCGTGCACAAATACCCGAAAGCACAGCTCCTGGAGCTTACATGCAGTTTTCCATGCCCATGTTACTGCCAGAACTCTTTGGGGAATTTGAAAAGAAATACTCAGAATACAACGGTCAAAACTGCAGTCAGCTCACCAGCAGTAACAGCTACGGTGTGATGGAAATATATCTGAAGAGTAAGCCTTTGTCTTCACGCCATTTTTCACTGTCCTTGTTTTCAAGTAAGTCAAACTGGTATACAGCAGACAAAAAGTGGAATAGGCAACTGAGTAGCCTTGGGAAAATAAAGATCGATCCCTTTCGATGGTAGGGCCATTCTCATTGAGTTACAAAAAGCTATACTGGCAAAAAGATACTGGCATTTACTTTAGACTGAGTGTGGCAACTGAAAAAACGTTTGGGCTTTGGAAAATGTATTTTTAATGATCAATCAAACAAATACAAAATGCTGGAATAAATCACGGCCTTACAACAAAGACTGATCTAACCTCCTCTACCCTCTCTCTGTGGAATAGAAATGTTTAATACAGCCCAGAATCTTAGCCTGACACAGAGAATGCAACGCTACTCAGATTCACATCATGCTGATTTGGTACAAATAGAGTGAGTATGCCAGGGCAGGGGAGATCTGTCCCCACCAGGGACTCTGTCCTGAAAGGCAGTGCGCTGTGCTGCTGCTCTTTGGTGGGGAAGGCAAAACATGCTTTAGTACACTCTTGCTCTGGTAAATGAATTAGATCCAGTGAAAAAAATAATGCATTAGCGGCATTTTCCTACAACATACAAGTTGCCTTATAAAGGAGTATCTTGGAAAAGTCATCTCTGATATGGTTGGCATGTAAACATTTTCCAGTGGGGTTGCCATGGCAACAGGTAAAAGTGTGTGCATGTGTATGTGTCCATGCACGCGTGCATTCGTGAGTGTGTGTGTGTGTGTGTGTGTGTAGGTGGGAAGAAAAGATTGGAATCTGTTTTTAGGAAAGCCACAGGTTAAAATGACAACTACTGAACACAATCAAATGCTTGTTAAGAATGTGGTGGAGGGGAGGGGAGACCAGACAATTGGAATTCTCAGAAGGACCATTTCTCTGAAGAGCATCACATAAAACATTTAATGAGACAGTCGGTGTCCTTTCAGTTTTCTTTCATTTTCTCACACAAACTCGGTACCGCTCAATGAAGATTTATCTAACAGAGACTTCTTTGTGGCAACCTGCTAAAGGTTAAGAGACAGAATGCCCTAAACAGAACAAAATCCCTGAGGAATGTGCAATATCCAGCAGGAGGGAAGGCAATTTCTGGCTGCAAATGAAGCAGGAACATCTTACAGACTGGATGGTGGGAGGAGGTATTGTTCCCTGCTGTCCTAGTTAGGGGCTGCGAAGGAGACCACAGCCTTTTGTCCTTCTCAGCTGGTTTTATCAAAGTGTAGGGGATCTGCTGCAGCTTACAGTGAGATTGGGACTATATGAGTCTTACTCTCTGGGACAAATGACTGAGTTGCTGGGGACATCTTCTGGAAAGTCTTTTTGAATTTCTGCAAGCAGTATCAGGACAGAGTTTATGTTGTTGCTCCAGGGCTTGGGCTAGCAAAAGGACATCTGAGGTTCCCTGGAGTGGACTAAGAAGAATGGAGTTATGGGCCTGAGAAAAAGGGAAAAGCAAGACAGTGGAGTTTGGAAGAGAAAAACGAAGACATTAAAAGGAAAAAAAAAAAAGAAAAGGAAATAGTGAAATTCACCTAGTTCATGAAAACTTGTCAAAATCATTAACTGACAGTGTCCTCAACTCTGCCTTGTGTAGAGTTTCAGCCTTGTGCAATTGAAAAAAGAAGGAAAGGAGGAAAGAATAAGAGTCTGGATCAAAGAAACCCTAAAGAAACCAGGAGATATACAAGGAAAACTAAGTCATGGCATTTGGAGTATCATGTTTCTTTGAAAAGAAGTGTAATTTACAAACATATGAAAATTAAAATACAACGTAAAAGCTATTTTCCCCTGCTTTGCTTGTACTCTTAGCCCAAGACCTTCCTTACACAAAAGTCCTTTGCTCAACATCATACTTTTAAAAGAATAGAGGTTTTATAAGTAAGGTGGATTTATTTGCATATTCTCTTTGTACTTGTGGAACATACAATTTTTAATTTACTTATTTTCAGACAATTCGAACTCCAATACAGAACTTTATATCACTAAAACACTTGTATCTTTAGATTTAGACCTGGGTACCAGTGAAAAGTAACAAAAAGCAAAAATATGACTATGCTTATTTTGCAAGACAGAAAAGCATGAAGACCATAGTGGAACATGACAACAAAGGAGAAAGAACTAGATCCCTTTGTATGTCTTCTGTATCTTCACTGCAAACATGTTTTAGGAATACCTGATAACTTGCTATATGACTACACCCATTTCCTAGCCCACAGGTTTCAGGACATTTTTTCCCCCAAATGTGTTATTTGCAGCTTGGTTCCTCAAGATAGAAAGTGCCTCTAATTTTCTCGGTTCTACACAACCATCACTGCGACATGGAGGCACAAATGGTAAGTTTTATTTTTAAGAGATTTTCAAAACAGCACGTATGGATCACAAAACCATATCTTTGGACATACACAAGTGGAAAATCAGAAAGGAGAAATTTTATCCTGTATTTCCAAATTCTGACACAACAGAACTTCTTTTTGCATTGGAGTCAGGAAAATTTATAAAAAAAATCAAGCTGCCAGATTGAATTCTACTCATGGAACAGAAGCAAATTATGTTCTCAGTGTAAAATACTTGGAGAATTCTTGTTCATGAAAAGAACAAAATTCAAGAGCATTTGTAGGTCAAGACTCTAAGCTGTAACGGGTTTGTTCTTGTTGCTCAGCTTTAATGAGGGAGTTTTTCAAAGGGAAGGAGAAACTATTGATGAGGACCGGCTGCCATACTATCCTGCACCTCCAGCGTTACTTCCCTGAACAGAGCTGCTCTTAAAACTGACACCGTTGTCTTTGAAGATACACTGTTTCCTAGGGGTCATAGTGTTTGCATAAAGTTGGGTAAAGCTAGAAAGAAAGCTTGGGAGGGCAAAGACCAATTTCCCTTCCTCAAATTCTGATCTTCATTAAAAAAAAAAAAAAGTCATTTCAATGCTGTCTGTGTGATTCTGTTGTTGCTTACACTTATATAAATCAGGAGAAATCATATTAATGTCCATGAAGTCAACATATAAAGCAGAAGGAAACTGAATAGCCAAGTGTTAGCTTCAGAATAATGCCTCAGTTTGGGATGCTGTATCAGGAAGCTGTGCTCAAAAATGCAGGCAGTATGTTGAGGAAGTGTTCCTGTTCAGTATAGATCAAGCAGAGAACCTCACAGCAAAGTAGGCTTCTAATTATCACAGAGACTGATATATTTGTTACATAGATGAATAGACTTTTTTTTATAACAACTTTTCAAAAATTCAAATATATGCTTTTAAATTACAAAATAGGTTCTAGCACATCAATAACTGAAGCAGCTTGAGACAGCAGCAGCTGCCAGGTTATCACTGGAAGAAGACAAAATTAGAAAGGCCACCAGGGAGGAACCCAGCATGGGCCGTCTCACAATGTTACTAGGGGATTGCTATTTTGTATTGTCACAGCAGACACCTAAAATCCTCTCTTTCAGATTGATGGAATTAAATCTGCAGAATCACTCCTTCATCAGTTAAAATCTGCTTGCTTGCTCCATCTAGTCATTTGGATAAGGCTAAATAATGGATCTCACCTCTGATACAGCAAAATCATTTTTCAGAATGTCCTAATATTTGCTGAAATTAATACAGAAGTTCCAAACACTGCCTCACTGAAAGTTTAAAATATCTAAGGGGAGATGAGAGGAAGACGTTGCTGAAGAATGCACTCCTGCAATAATTTTCCCTTCTTACCAGGCAGTTGCTTGAAATTGAAACCATTGTCTTGAATGATGTGGCTGGCTGCTCGACATTGCAGATTTCTGAACAAGGTTAGAAACAGCTTCATTACAATACAAAATGATAGCATGTGCATATTGCTGTGACATATGATTGTCTGAGATTGCTTTTCCTGCATTCTTCTCACTGAAAAATCTCAGTGAATCAAATCTTACAAAGCAAGACCGGTTTTCTTCTTATGCTACTGAACTCTATTACAGTCTGTTAAGAGTCTTCATACATCCCACAGATTGATTTACGTACACCCTAACAGGTTATACCAGGTTATGACATCCCTTACTGACCTTTAAAAACAGAAGTCTAAAAGCCACTCTGCTTTGGATTTTGCGAATTTTTGTTTTTTGTTTTATTTTTCTGAAGTCTAAAGACATATTTCACTGTAGCAGTGAGGTTGAACTCTCAGAACAGGATCCAAATGGATCTGAAAACGTTTCCTTACGTTAAAATGTTGCATGGTGAAGATTTTTTATGACATAGGTTTTACTCAACTCAGTTACATAGGAGTAATGCTTTGTTTGGCTACCAAGGATCTTTAAGTGGCATGTCAGTCTGAACAACTTAGATTAACAGAAAAGGTAATTTAATGTTCTACTATGCTCTTCTTTCCACGGGACATTCATTACCATCACTGAGCATTCAAGATATCAAAAACTACCCATCTATTTTTGATCCTTGGTTCTGATTCTCAATTTATATTCCCAGAGACCAACATTATCTGTAAACAGTGAAGAATAAAAGCTATCTGCCAATATTTGTAGCACTAACACACCAGTTGTCCAGAATCATCTTGTCATTTCTCCACATCTGTGTAAAGCAAATCTTTTCCCAAAGACTAACCCTACTACAAATCACTGTGTTTTGTCCCAGACTTGCAGTAAAAAAAATTCTCTCCCTGTTATAAGTGTGTTTCAGTACAAATTATGATCCTTGTGGGGGATAATTGTACTTAGGAAGCAGCCAACAGACATAAACACGCTCCGTTACTTGTATACCACTTCTAAGTTTTCCTATGGCTTGAAGAACCTTTCAAGGCAAGAATTTCACCTACAGTGATATTGCTTAGGTCACGAAGGTGGTAAGATGATCTCTGACTTGGACTAAAAATTTTGTTAAATGATAAATAAGTGGAAAGAATTAAAATATCAAAATACCTGCAATGATTCAAAACAAAACATGGCCATCACCTTTTTCGCATGAGTTCGCTTGTATGTAATTGCAACACAGCTCATCCTACTTTTAATAAGGGGAAGCGCATGTTTTGGTATAGATGGCTGCTCAGCCACTTCTTGCAGTACCTTTCTCGTGTCACTACAGCCTAAGGAAAAGGCTAAGAACTAAAGTGTACAAACAAAACCATCATAAAAGCTTCTGCGTCAAGGATTATTTTTAACAAGTCTTTCTTTATCTATGCAGGTTTTGCTGCCTCATTCTGAAATAGCAGTGCACAAGTTTAGCAAGATCAATTCACCAGCATTTTTCCACTTGTTTGCTTACTTGGGATGCAGATGGTATTAATAAAATTAAAAAAAAAAAAATGGAAGACGTTAAAAAATGGCCTGGCAGAGTCAAATTTTGTGATCAGCTACTTTTGAGAACTACAACTTATTTAAAAAGAAGCAATCTCAACTCTGTAGCTATTTCAGCAGTCATTGTGCAAGTTAGACACAGTTTTGCAGTTACTTATTACCTGCAAAAGGTGTATGTTAAAACAGATACACTTATATGTTTAATTATTTCTTCTGCAGACTTTAACCACATGCAGTGAGAGTCATAGGAACAGTAGGAAACTCTATCTTATTCATCTTAATTTGGTAAGTAAAAATATATATCCTAAACGAATACATTGCAGACTACCATCTTACCTTACACTACACTGAAGGGCACAGGCACAAGAGAAGGGCTTTCATACATATAGCAAACCATACATTGGGTTCAGTTATAAATGACTAAATATATTGTAGACAGTTCATATTAGCAGCTTCTTGCTATTAAGATGTATACTTTCAGAGAAAAGCGCAATCAAGCATGCAATACATTTACCAATACAAAAATAAAAAGAAGAATAAAAAAAAGACATTAACCTCTTCTTCAACGTTATGGGCAATTCCATTCTGCATTGGTCCTGAATCACTTGGTGGTGTTACTGCAACTTCCACTTTTGCACTTTTTTCTGTGTCATCATCCGTAAATAAGAGTGGGAAAACAACAGAACAGAATATTGAGTAACAAATCTATTACTGAAACTGCTGTCATATATTTAGCCTGTGTAAATCATCAAATGCTGAAGGTGGACCAACAACTACCTTTAAAAGAGAGACAAAAATTATGTTTTCCATTTGACCAGTACATACTTTGAATGAAATTCTTATGAGAGCTTGCATTTGAAGAAACTATTCTACCGGTACTCATGTCCTAGAAAAATTTACATTCTTTGCAATATTCAGTGATCTTTGTTTATGCTAAACTCACTGAGCCTAATACTGCAGGTAGAAACTGACATACAGCATTCTCCCCAGACACTAAAGAGTGCAACATTTACAGGTGAGGGGATATATTCAACAAGATATAACTTTTATAACTCACTAACTCCTGCAATTAGTAAAGTTACTTCCAAGCTGTAATCATGCTCTTTCTTGTACAAAAAATGGATGGTCTAATAACATCCAGTAACAGAGGATGATCTTTAAAACAGAATTATGTAGCTCATGTGCTAAAGTTTTAAAGGAATTAAAGGGAGAAAATTGGACCTTTTGTTTCTGGTGTCAAATTTATTCAAATTTATTCTTACTTTGATTATCTTGGGATTCTCTCAACAGTAATAATCTCTTCAGGTATGTACTAGATAAAAGTATCAATAGCCAAAAATCCTTTGGACAATATAAAGTCATGAGGAATAGCAATATGAAATGTCTAACTCAAGTTCAACATGCCTTATGGTATGTTCTTGTGCACAGAAGTAAATACAGCTGTCTAGCCACTATTACTGCTATCCTAAGATTCTCCTAAATTAAAAATCTGAGATCACAGCTACAGCGGAGTGCCAGACTATCTGTAATTATTTCAGTGCATTTGTGTTGCCTCTTAACCCCACAGCCAGCATTATGGTTTATTAACAGGCTGTCCCATCCAACTGCTTGATTCTGGAAGTTAATTGTATCTAAACACAGCACAGTGTCAGAAAAAAGTGTCAACTAATAAAATGAATCAGCTTTTATCAGACACATTTGCATCTGGTTTTCTAATGCAGAGAACATGCTGAGGTGAAGTAAGGAAAACAGGGCATAGTACAGGTTTTCTTCTAGTACCAGAACTTTTGAACTGAAATACAAATTCTTACCCTTAATGGAAAATCGTAGTAAGCTAATTTTGCACAATTAGCACAGAAGGGCCTGAATGACTCTCCTCAAGTAGTAGATAGACAAATCAAATCTTAAAAATGAAGGTTGTTTCTTTTTTTGACAAGGATGATACCACATAAAACACATATTCTTCCAGAGCACCTCAAGAAATTAATTAAATTTTCACATATAAACTGAAAATAAGTTTTGTCTATCTATTTCTGTCATTTCAACATATATCCAAAACCAGCATTGCTTTTTTTCTTTTCAACCCTGCCAGGAGGCTTTCTAGATAGCTTAACTGGCTTTTTCTTCTTGCACTTAAGTCCTGTCCCCTCCATAGGTTTCATACTCTTTTGCATAGGGGATCAGAATATTTTTACTAATATAGCGTAAGTGAAGTAGAAGGAGAGATTAATCCCTAAGTATTTTCAAGGAAAATAAAACAGTGAAAAAGGCCTTCAGGAAGAGGTGATAAATCTGTACTGCTGCACTCACCATGATTAGCAGCTCCATTCTGCCTTTCACTGTCTTCCACCTGGCACTTCTTTTTGGCGATCTTATGGAGAATTGAGGCCCTTTCCTTGAACTTTCCTAAAAGAAAGCATTGTCATTATTAAAATGCAGCCATTTGGAGAAGCAAAGTTTCTTTGCCATATCTTATGCTCCGTAAATCAATGCTGATAATCCATTTCCATCCCTCTTCCAACAGCAAACGTTATTAAACACTATATGATGTTCTCATATATTTTTTTCTTTTTAGTGGAAAGAGAAGTGTATTCTTCTGTCTATGCTGAGAACTCAGCAACAACAAAATCTCCTATTCTTCTTTGGAAGCAGTCAGTAAAGTTCCACCCATAAAAGTGCTGGTGTAGGATTTCATCCTAAACACAAGACAATTATAGACGAATAAAGATATTATAAACAAACACAAACAGCTGGGGGTCTCAAATAGTAGTACAGTAACACAGAATTTCAGATGAACCCATATATTGCATCATGGTGACTGTAGTCGATTCTATCACTTTGCACTCAGCTATGTGCCTGTGACATGTTCAGATACTTCAGAACGGGAAGAAGAACTCTCCAGAACACATGACTTCCACACCAGCTTCTCAAAGGTAAGTTTTCTTCTCAGCCTGACAGGTTTTTTTTTTGTCTCCCCACGAGATTAACCATGCAACTCATCACCTAGACTGTCTCCAGGGCATCTCATCCTGTCCTGAGAGAGGTCCCAAGTCCTGTCATTCTTTATTGACCACTGAGTCCCAATGGCATGTTCAAACTCGGCAACATCAAAGCTCATGAATATTATATGAAATTAATTTCATCCTTCCTCCACATCGGTTGATCTTTCTATGTAAGGACTCCGGACAGCTTATGACAGTCTATATCATGTACAAACATGAAATTTCTGCCTTTCTTTATTGTTATCCTAATTGCTATTGCTCTTTAAGTCTTTTTTTGTCTTTTTTAAAAGAGTAACTGGTGGCTATAGTAAAATATACTTCTAATTAAGAATGCTATTACCATACAGGGCCCATGACTGTTTTAATTCTTCAACTCCAGTTAAAAAAAATTCCGCTGAAAACTCTTGGCATCTCTGCAGCAAAACCAGTACAGGCTTAAGAGCAAAAGGTATTTCAATAGAATCACATAATTGATTAACAGTGGAAAGTAACACTGAGAAGCCATGAATGAACTTAGTTAATTGGATAAGTCACTGTTTCCAAGCTAAAACAAAAGACACACAAGAATAAATCATTAGTCAAGGAAGAAATCCTCTCTTCTCTTCTCACAAATAGAAGCTTTAAATCCCTGTACCAACTAATACTTTGGTATGAGAAGAAGCGTATGCACAGTCCACCGGGACTAGTAGCTATCATTTGCTGGGAAGTGGAATTAATTTATTAACAGCAAATCACTTGGAGAGTAATAAAAATACCACAATGATTTAATATGCAGTACTGACCTTTCAGCAGCGCCTTTCTTTTCACAAATGCATCATGCTCCAAAAAAATAATTAACCATTCATAATATATTGCAAAGATTATATTTTTTGGTACATGGTACCTAGAGTAAAATTGCCTGCAGAAGAGTATCTAAGTGTAGAACACAATCATAAATCACAATCCACCTCGTTATTTCAGTGCACAGCATCAGTGGCAGAGATTTCAGTCAGGAGGGGGAAAAGAAACAAAGAAATAAAGAAAGAAAGAGAAAAAGTTAATTGTTTGGGATATCAAATAAGAGAAAGAAAAAACAGAGGAAAAATTGCTAATCATGTTTCCCAATATTTTAAGCTGAAATGGTAAGAGTCAAGTCTGTTCCTAACTTCTTTTTAAATACTAACAGAATTTAAAAAGTGCTTATCCAGAAGCATGTGCAGATACTGCATAATTTTCATACAACATGTATGTCAGTTTGCAAAAGGATTGCTTTAAGTTTCAGACTGTAACTCAGCTTCATATATTTTAGGATTTGGCTTGTGATGTCCCAAATACACAAAAGCATTTTTTGTAAGTGACACAAATGATTCAACTGTGTGTAATGGGTTAAGATGGTGCCGGTGGGGCTAAGACCCCTGTCGTCTTCGCTTCCTTTCCCCCTAAGTGCGGGAAAACTTTCTTGTGACTTTTGTGGGGGAAATGCCACAACCCTCTTGGCTTCTTATTGCAGCCGAGGCATGTCAATCAAGTGCCTCAGCGACTAAGTGTATAAAAAGCCGAGTTTGCAACATTCCCTTAGCACGGGGACATTTGAGTTTTGCCCAGGACTGAAAGAGAGATTTCCATCAGAGAGAGAGAGAAAACGCAGTTTCCTCCATGCGGCAGTAAAAGACTCTTTCGTGATTAAATTTCCCGTTTCCTCAAGGAGGTGGAAAGGGGCATGCAAGGCGTCCCCACCCCCATATCGGGAGATCCACCACTGAGGGACGAGAGGAAGGACCGTCCCCGTAAGCTGGTGATGAAAGTCGTCCTGCCGGGGCCAGATGCAGCTTGATTGTTGCCCACAAACGCACAACCACCCTTGCCCATGGACCATGGAACAGAAGATGCCAAGCTGTCTCCTACGAGGGGTGAGAGGGAAAGACTTTCTTGCGAAAGTTTGCCTAGACAGTTCATTCTTGGACTGGAACCTTAGAGGTTAAAGATGCTGCGGCTCTCCTTCCCGTCCACCACCCCACCCCCCTCCCCACCCCCCCTCTTTGGGGATGTGGACTCAACGGGGGGAGAGGATGTATATTTATCTGTATATACTCATTTATGTATTTATTAACACCTCTCTCTCTCTCTTATCTCTTTCTCTTATCATCAGTCCTGTTTAACTTTAAATGATTCATTTATGGTTTTAATTGCATTAAGCATTAAACCACTTCTGTTCCATCCCTTTAAGTTAAAACCTGTGTTTCATTTGTTTCTGTTTTTTTCCTAAAAAGCCCAAACAAGCCCAACCAAATCACTTAAACTCTTTTGTGTAGCCCTTTGGTGGGTTCACAAGCTCCCTGAGGCTACAGAAGGTCACAAAAGAAAAAAAAACTTTTCAGGAATTCCAGCTTTCTAATTTCAAACTGCAACACTGTGATATTTTCTGATAATAATCTGTGGAACCATCCATTGCTGCACTTACTCCAGAATGTTTTATGACCTTCTCATTTAATGTTCAATTTAAAATTTAATTTAAAGTGATGCAGAATTCTATAAGTATACTCTAGTTTTTTGCTTGAGATTGTTTGAAATCGTTTAGGATTTTTTAATAAAGAAACTTAAGCCATATTGAACAGAAAAGAAGATGTCTCCACAGAGATTCACACTGGTTTAGATTATCTTAATTAAAGTTGTCTTAAATTTTTTTCACATTTTCAAAAGCCTCCTTCCATCTTTAGGAAGAATTTCTTACATCGACTTTTAGTATTTTAAGTTATACCACTTCATTCAGGAGACTGTTGCACAGTTATAAGTCTCTGTCATGGAAATTAACCTAGACATTTGAAGTGGAAAATGTAATTTCAGTATTTCTCAGTACGCGCACAGTTCAGCTTACATTGTTTTACATCATTATCTTTCATTTAATTCACTCAGTGTAGGTAACAGTGTGAGAAAATGATTAAAAGACATAATATCAACTATCAAAAGCATGAAACTGAGGAAAGCAGTAGTACTAGCCTGCACGAAGACAGTAACATGTAAAAAGACAGCAGAGCTATTCCTTCTTCCTCCCTTTCCCTGCCATTTTCCTCCTTCAGACCAAATCAGAACTCTTTTAGCGAAGGGGAAGCACAGAGCCACCAGGAAAAGGAACAGCTCAGGATATTTCTAAGTTATTCAAATTTAGAGAAATGATCCATAGGAATTTTATGTTACTGTTCTTACTTGTAGGAGGCGGTAGGAGCTTATGTTTTCTCTTTAACAGTCCTGTGTACTATGGGCTTGACTACCTAAGAGTAATTTTCACACCATCTGGCAACATGAGAGTTTAGGTGAATGAAAATGCTAAATTACACAGACCCAAAATAGGGCATATAATTGTTACTGAAAATTCTTAACTAATATAGCTTTGCTGAACTTTAGACAGATTTTGCAGCTCATTTTAGTTTCCAAAGTATACGGTAGAAGGAACAGAAGATCAAGGCCAGGTGATTACCCTTCTTTGTAGCTTAAACTAAATTGGTTTTACTTGAATATAAGCAAACAAACCAGTTTTGTATAATATAGATATGTCTTGATCTGCCTGAGTACCTCCAGCTGGCACCAGCTGGCTGAGATTCTCTTCTTGATCAAGGATATATTGAAAGGCCAATCCTTTGACTACAGTCTAAATTGCAGGCTACAGATTCCCTGGGTCAGAAAAGCCCTTGATTTGATATGAAAATAGGTTATCTTCAGAAATCAAGTAGTTTAAAAAATTCAAGACTCTACCATTTGTCTAGTTCTCAGCCTCTGATCAAATGCAATTTACTACATCTAGGCAGCTATAGTCAAACATTTGTGAGTCTGAAGATGTCCAATCTGTGCCTGTTGAGCAGTTTGAGCTGTACCTACTGGTCCTGCTTGTGGCCAGTTGTGGAACACAACTAGTAGGTCACAACTGATCAATTCCAGAAACCCACCTCATGTGCTTCCTTTAACTTTAAAATCCTGCAGAAGTATCAAATGAAAATATATGCAGTTTTGTCATGTGGTAGGCTGCTGGTGGAGGCTACTTGACAGCACAAGATTGCTCTTACAAGGGTCTCTTCCTATTTGGTAGGGCATATTTTCTCTCCCAGTTGGGCCTGATTAATCTGCAATTAATTTAAAGTCACTTTCAGACCAAATAGGAGCAAACAAAACAATAGAGATCACTTTCCAAGACCTGAAGCACAATGGCCCTCTGGGCATTAAGCTATATCTGATTGTGTACTGCAACATAACCATTACTTTTTGTCTCTGAGTGTTCTGATGTAGCAGCAAGAATAGACGTGCCTGTGCTTCTCCACTGGAGAACTGAAATATTTGCTACTTATCTCCACCCAGGGTTTCAGGATCTGGAGATAAAGATGTACTAGAAAAAAAAAATCCATGGATTTGTAACTGGGTTTACATGTTCCGGTGACTTACTTTTTGAACAATAAGTATAAAAAGCTCACTCAAAAAGGGAAAAGAAAAAGGAAAATGGATAATGCCAATAAGTGTGATGCAGAGTGATAGTGATTATAGCTCTGAAAATCTAAACAGAAAGTTCAAAATATAGCATACCTTGATCTAAATACAGCTTCTGGGATACACTATTCATTACTTGCTTTGTGACAGATGTGAAAATGATGATAGAGTTGTATTTGAGAAGGTAAACTGTATCACAGATTCTTGTCAGTGTTAATACTCCTAAAGACAAAGAGACTCCTTTCTTACTTTTGCTACTGGAAGATTTTGGCTACTGGATTTTTGCTGTTGCTACAGTATGGTCCTGGATTATTTATTCATGAGGAGTGCTTTCTGACATGACACTGAATATTAACAGCAATACTTCAGCATGGACACAGCATTAATATAGACTTATATTGTATGTATCATACTTGCATGGGTACATTTAATTGTCAATAGAATATTTATTAATATCAGAAGGCTACTAATGTAGCGACACTCTTGAAATGGTAGATTTAATACTTCAGCATAAAAAATGAAAACCTTAACACATCCAACTCTGAGGCTACAATGAAAAAAGACCTTTGCATCTTGATTGTAATAAAGACTGAGATGAGACATACTGCAAAAGTTTTAGCTCTGGTAGCCATATCTGAATGGCCTGAGTTAATGACTCATTTCAGGTGCTTGAGAGGTGTATTGAAACAACACAGACACCACTGTAAAATCTTCTCTCAGGCATCTTTTCCTATATCGGTGCCACCCCTCTGAATCAGAAGGTGAATCTGGGCAATGGAGGGTGGTGCAGAAAGACTGCTCTATGAGTTCTTGTCTTCTACAGAAGAAAGGAGTATCTTCCAACATCAGGCACAAAGGTGGAAGGAACTGCCTCCTACAGCCAGCCCCAGAACAGTACAGTTATAGTTGAGTATCAACAGCAGATACAGAAAATGGGAAATAAGTCACAAGTTATCACTTTTTTTTCCCCCTGGAGAAATCATCATGAGTAAGTCAAATAATGAAGGCTTTCTTGAAACCTTTTTAACTACAAGATCAAACTAAACTATAAAGTAACTTTGGTTTTTTAGAAAGAGAATTAAGCTATTTGCCTTATATTCCCAACAATAAAAGTAAGTAGGAATAGGCAGCTAACTTTTCTACAGGCCTCAAGCTTATCTCCATCCTCAAACATGCCACTAATTACTGATATGAACATGCATGAATCCATCTCTCTGGCATTATTATCAGAGCGCTGGACAAAAGGCCTTGCTCCTACAGACAATCAGGTCTCAATTCAGGCAAATTACAGAAATGCTGACCACACTAGGATTGAAAGCTTGTGCTGGAAATTTAGTAAAACTGTGTTCCTGAATTAGTATAATAAACTGCAGTGCTTTTGAATCAGCAGGAAAATTTCTGAAGACTTCATTGAGCCCTGGTTCAGACTCTAATTGCTTTCTTCTTGTATTGCTAGAACCAATTTTAAATTGCCTAATTTTTGCATTGCAATTAAGCAATTAATACTTCAGGAATAGTCATGCTTAGTTTTTCAGGTTTATTCATTAATTTTGAATGAGACGGTCAAGGTGTCGTGGTTTGAGTTAGAGCAGAGCTAATTCTCTTCAGTGATTTCACTTTCCAGCTCAGTCTCTTCCAAGTGACTGCACTGTCTGAAGTTAACAGTGTATTTTTGCAGACAGTGTCTCTTTCCAGAAGTGATAACGCTTGATGTTTACAGTTACTGCCAGGGACTGGTGTGCAGAAAGGCTCTTGCTTCTACTTTCTGCTGTGCAGACCAAGGTCACTGCTAAATCCTGTGTACCGTGCTGGGGGTGCAGTCAGTTCCAGGCTGCACCTGCGGGGAGGAGCGGACAGGACAGGTGACCCTACACTGACCAACAAGCTGTTCCATCCCATACCTATCATATTCAGTATAAAGCTGAGGGATCACAAGGGTCAAAGCTCTCCTCTTCAATGGCCGACATCCAAGGAAGACTCTGTCCATTCCGCCTTCAATCCCAGTCTGTTCATCCCTGAATCCAGTTCCAGAATCCAGCTCCTAAATCAGTTTCCCGTCTGCCGCTGAGGCCAGTCTGGGCCTTCCCCAGTGTCTGCCCACAGCATCAGTGGTGACGGTGAGGTGATTGCCATCAGGGGGGCTGGGTTTGGTATTGGTTTTGTATATATTTGTATATACTTCATTTCATTCTTATGATGATTTTCATTCAAGCAGTTTTAGTTTTCTTTTCCAATCCCTAAATCTCTCTCCCTTATTTCCTTTCTCCTCCCCTTTGGCAAGGGAGAGGGGTTAATAGAGAGCATTTGTCGTTCATCTAGTGGCCAGCCCAGCCCTAACCTTTGACACAATGGAAGTCACTTAATAATTATTCTCAAATTGAGTGATTTGAACATCCATAAACTAAACTTCTTGAATGCATTGGAAAGTATGTAAAGCCTAGCGGCTAGCTCGGACCTAACCCATGACAGATTTATTGGTGCTCAAATGTGAGGCACGATCAGTGCTCTGATAGATTGCCCAAACAGCTCGAATTCCAGCTCACTCAGTTGAGGGTATCCATTTTTTTACTTTGAAAGTCTTTAAGGGTTGGAAATTAAAACAAACCACTTATATCATGTCGGTGCTGAGAGCAATATTATATCTTTTCAGAATTTTCTTCAGAGTTAAGTGTGTTGTAGTGTTGCCATTTCTGCTATAAGCATTGCGTTATTGTTTAGTCATTCCTAGTTTATTCAGAAGCTATCCGTTCTGGGTGCTGGGGGAAAGCTGCCACTTTGTTGTAGTGTTTATCACTGATTTATGCACCGTTAAGTTGGGCAGTGATTACATCTATGTACGACAGGAGGCACATAGTGAGTTAGAAGTTGTTAGATGTTGTTACTACATATGCCTTTTGTTTTACTTCAGGAAATTATAGTTCTCCCCATAATCTCACTCCACTAGATTCCATTAGATTGTGACAATTGTAGGTATGGTTATTCCAATTGAAATATGTTATTTTTATAATTATCATTGACATTATTATTTATTTTAGTGATTCTGCTGGTTCTCTTTATTGTGTGGTGCCAGATTAAGCATCAGTGCAAGTGTATGTGTCAGGCAGCAACCTCAGCTCACAGAAAGGGTGATGTTTTGGCAATGCACATTGCATTTACTCAGACCCCGCAAGGCTATGTGACATACTCTGCAGCTATCCAGACCCCACGAGGTTTTATGACATTACTGACATGCACCACAACTATTCACACCCCACTAGCCCCCACAATGAGCACTGCCGCTCCTTCAACTCCAGCAATGAGCACTGCCACAGCTTCAACTCTGGCAAACACTGACAGCCACTGTGGCTACTCCAAAGAGCACTGCAGCTACTTCAACTCCAAAAAAGAACAGTGTCGCCATTCCAACTCCAGCGATGAACACTGCAGCTCCTCTAATTCCAACTCCAGCAACAAACGCTACGGCTACACAGACACCACTGTGGTCACTCCCACTCGATTTTCACCAGTACAAGTTGCAGAAAGAGACAACTTTCTGTGAGGATTAAAACCCAAACAAAACAACGATATCACCCAGATGGCTCATTTCATCCAGTGATGTATGAGGGAGAGGGTCATTCTCAAGCAGAACCACTGGAGGATTCAGAACCAGATGTGAAGGCCTATGCCCCTGTGACTGGGAAAAAACTCCTAAGTCAGATCACCCAGTGTCTGATGATCCCGGAGTGGTGTTTTCTAAAGCAAACCCACTGGAAAAGGAAAGTTCATATCAAGAGGTAATCATCCAACCATTATCTATGAAGGAGTTGTAAAATGTGAGAAAGCATTTTAGCCGTGGTGAAAATTAGTCACTTACTACCTGGTTGCTTCAATGCTGGAGTAATGGGGCCAATACCATAGACTTGGAAGGTAGAGAGGCCAGGCAGTTGCCATCCCTGGCTAGAGACAGAGGCATTGACAAAGAACTTATGAGTAAGAACAAACACCTCAGTCTCTGGAGGTAACTCTTGTCAGCTGTAAAGACCAGGTATCCTTTCCTGGATAATACTGAATGCTGCCTGAGAAAACGGACCACCGTGGCACAAGGTATTAAGTACTTGAGAGAATTAGCTGTGCGACAGGGGACTTATAGTGACAGGCAAGCAATTGTAAACCTTGATGTCATGGCATGCCGGCGACTTATGTTGCAGAAATTTGTGCAGAATGCACAGTCAGTGTATTCCCACACATTGTCAACAATGATCTGGAGAAGAGATGGTGAGACACCAACCGTGACTCAGGTGGCTCACAGAATATTACAGTATGAAGACAGTCTTTCTTGTCCCCTAGAGGCCTGCATATCAGCCCTGGAAGAAATACTTAAAGAAACCAAGAAATCAGTTGCAAAACTGTTCAAAGAGCTAGACAGAAGGGAGAATAAATTCTACTCTTCTCATGAGTGGACCTGCATTGCAGCCATTAAGAGAAGATATTGTCTATGAGACCAGCTAAACAGGAACAGCACGTCTGTGGTCTCTCCTGTGTGCCTTTGGACAGAACATGAATAGATGGGATAGAAAACCTATCACTGCCCTACAAGTACATCAGTAATAAGGCAAAATAAATAGAAGACAGAGTTCTTCTAGGAGCAGACAAGTTTTCCGCTCTACTGTGAGTAGTTCTCTGGTCCAAGCAGATGGGTCTGAGATCCAAGTGTGAGTAGGAAGAATAAAAATATAACGTATGCAGTCCACATGAATCCTGCGAACTATGTAAATCCTGTGAACATGGTAAGTTACACAAACCTAGCTGTCAATAGTGGGTATTAACCTCGGAATTAGAAGGGCCTTGACTCCTGCTGGGTGGAGAAGAGGGACAACAGAGTTTATTGGACTGTGTGGATTCGATGGCCTGTTATGTTAGAACAGTACAAGTATAAAGACCTGGTAGACACTGGTGCACTGTGCACCCTATTGCCATAAAGGCACAGAATCTGTTACTACTTCTGGAGTTGCTGGAGGATCTCAAAAACTGACTACTGGAGGCCGAAGTATGCCTAACTTGTAATAAGTGGGAAAAAGCACCCTACAGTGATTGGTCCAGATGCCCCATGCATCCTTGGCACAGACTTCCTCAGGAATGGATATTATAAAGACCCCAAAGGGTATCTGTGGGTCTTTGGTATACCAGCTGTGGAAACTGAGAACATTGAATAGCTGACTACCTTGCCTAAACTTACAGAGGAGTATGCCAGTGTGGGGTGGATATGGGCTGAAGACCAAAAGGTGCCAGAGATGACAATATTGTACCAACTTAGATGCTGTGGATCCAATTCAGAAGTTGATCCATCAACTAGAGAGCCAAAGAGTGCTTAGCAAGGCTTGCTCACCTTTTAACCGTTCTATATGGCCAGTGTGAAAATCTAATGGGGAATGGAGATTAACGGTATACTATTGTGGCCTGAATGAAGTTATGCCAGCGATGAGTCCTGCTGTGCCAGACCTATTAGAACTCCAGTACGAACTGGAATCAAAGGGAGCTAAGTGGTACACCACAACTGATATTGCTAATGCTTTTTTCTCTACTCCTATAGCACTGCAGTGCAGGCTACAGTTTGCTTTCCCCTGGACAGGCATCCGGTACACCTGGAATCAACTGCCCCAGGGGTGGAAACGCACCCCGACCACCTGCCATGGACTGATCCAGACTGCACTGGAGAAAGGTGGAGCTCCAGAACACCTGCAATACACTAATGACATCACATTATGGGGTAATACAGCAGAAGTTTTTGAGAAAGGTAAGAAAAATTATTTAGGTATTGGTTTTGCCATGGAAAGGAGCAAGATCAAGGGACCTATATGAGAGCTGCAGTCCCAGTTTTTGGGACTTAAATGGGAAGATAGATGTCACCAGATCCCAATGGACATGATTAACAAATTAACAGCCATGACCCTAACAGGATTAACAAAACAACAGCCGTGACCCCACCAACTAACATACAGGAAACAAAAACCTTCTTAGGTGTTTTGGGTTTCTGGAGAAGGCATATTAGTGGTTACAGTCAGATTGTAAAACCTCTCTATGAAGTGACCTGGAAGAAAAACAATTTTAATTGGGGCCCTGAACTAAAACTACCCTTTGAACAATCAAACAAGAGATTGTTTGCATGAGCCCTTGGGCCAGTCTGAACAGGACAGGATATTAAAAACATGCTCTATACTGCAGCCAGGGATAACGGTCCTATCTGGAGCCTCCAGCAGAAAGTACCAGGGGACACTCAAGGTTGACTCCTAGGATTTTGGAATTGAGGATGCAAAGGCTCAGAGGCCAATGATACTCCAACCGATAAAGTAATATTGGTAGCATATGAAGGAGTTAAGAGTTACTTTAGAAGTGACTGGTTCTGAAGCACAGCTAACTCCTGGCACCACAATTAGCAGTACAAGGCTGGATGTTCAAGGATAAGTTTCCCTCCACTCATCATGCCACTGATGCTACATGGAGTAAATGGCTTCCAATAATCACAGAGAGAGCTCAAATAGGGAACTGTAATCGTCCAGGAATCTTAGAAGTGATCATGGATTGGCCAGAGTTAAAGATTTTTGAATATCGATAGAAGAGGTAGTGACACCTGCTGAAGAAGCCACATCATATAATCAGTTACCAGATAATGAAAAAACAACATCTTGTGTACCATGGTGGGGATGCAGTCAGTAAGAGGCTGCACCTGCAGGGAGGAGTGGACAGGACAGGTGACCCTACACTTCTCTTCAATGGCCGACATCCAAGGAAGACTCTGTCCATTCCGCCTTCAATCCCAGTCTGTTCATCCCTGAATCCAGTTCCAGAATCCAGCTCCTAAATCAGTTTCCCGTCTGCCGCTGAGGCCAGTCTGGGCCTTCCCCAGTGTCTGCCCACAGCATCAGTGGTGACGGTGAGGTGATTGCCATCAGGGGGGCTGGGTTTGGTATTGGTTTTGTATATATTTGTATATACTTCATTTCATTCTTATGATGATTTTCATTCAAGCAGTTTTAGTTTTCTTTTCCAATCCCTAAATCTCTCTCCCTTATTTCCTTTCTCCTCCCCTTTGGCAAGGGAGAGGGGTTAATAGAGAGCATTTGTCGTTCATCTAGTGGCCAGCCCAGCCCTAACCTTTGACACAATGGAAGTCACTTAATAATTATTCTCAAATTGAGTGATTTGAACATCCATAAATTAACTAAACTTCTTGAATGCATTGGAAAGTATGGCATAAAATAAGCAGCTACAATCTATGTCATAATGTGCTGTATTATTTTCAATTGTGGTTTTGCATGTATGTTCTTTGATAAAAGCATTCCTTTGTATTTCCTTATCTGCAATCGCAAAACTGAAATGCTGAAAAGAAAAACTTGAAAAAAGAGCCATAGCTGATCGTGCCGTCAATGAAGACATGCAAAAAGGAGTTATTAAAAAATGGCAAAACTGAATATAGGACTAAAAAACGAAGGAAAAAGTAAACACATAAAAAGCACTTAAAAGGCTTCAAGAAAAGCTGATAACAAACAATTCTAAAATATTTCTTACCTTCTTCAGTCATTGTGTCATAATATTTTAGGTTTCCATATGATCCAAGCTCTACAATATCACAGTAAAAGACACAAAGATAAGGAACCAGCAGACATTCAGGAAATGTACATGTTTTAGCATGTGCTTCATAAACTCGAACAGTGATTATGCAAAAAATTCTGCAGGTCAGCAAAATACAGATTACAGAAATGGCAGTGTCTTCTCTCCCAGAAATTTCACAAGTCACAGGCTTTAGATAAGTAACTTGCTAAAATGAGATGTAGGAGAAGCACTGAAATCTAAAATTCTGCCTTGTCAAGGTAATTGCCAATTTGATGCGTCTACATTTGGGAAAACTTAGTAAACCTTGACAGTACTTAATCAGCAGGATCTTTGGAAACTATGCCCTTTTAAAATTCCCCAGGTCAGACATTCAAATATTTACTCATCCAAATTAAACAAAAAATCTCAAAACATATAAGCTAAGGAAGTGTTCATAATGTTGTCCCACAAACATTGTTTTGATACCAGTGCTGATGTTGACTTGCTTTAGAGGGGTTACTTAATTTAACCAGTCTTTTGTCACTTCTGACATCAGAAAAAAATTATTTACTCACTTCTTTAGGTGGTGTGAGACCTAAATGAATTAAATCATTAAATATATCTGAATACATTGTATTACTATATTCTAGCAGAGGAGAGAAAATAATGCAATGAAGAGATCTCCAGATCTTTAGGGCTACTATTATTTTCTGTGTGATATAATCTTGGATGAAATCACCTTTTTTGTCCAGATGTTGTGTTACACTTCATTTCTTAAAGTGCTTTTTTCCTAAAGTTTGTCATATATATAAATATATATATAAAAAAACAATAATTAATGTAGGTCTACAAAACAGGACTGAGAAAAATTAAGCTCAAGGAGGAATTTGTAAATGATTTGCCAGAAGAATTTGTGGATGATTTTACTCATCATTTTAATGTTAAGTTTTACAACTGAGCTTCTATGCATCCAAATTTGACAGAGTGTAAACATTAAAAAAAGAATACTTAACAATTTAGTATTGCATTTAAATGTACAAATGCTGTCCAATTATTTTGTTTTCAGCCGATGCACCTCGTGATCTTTCAATATTTTTCTATATATGTGAATTTTAGTAGAGATCTGGCTATTCTTTTTTAACTGTAAAATACTGATACTTTGAAAGATCAATTATTTTTAATCTATTTGCAGATACCTGAATCTGCCAAATGAACATTTCTTACATCATTTGCAGAGACCAAGAAAGCTTTATGCCATGTAACTGAAAAATACAGGATATTATCACTGTTAAATTTTTAAAATAACTATGATTGGATTGTAATGATTTTTTCATAAACATAGTTTATCAAAAAGGGTAAAAAATACTGACATACTCTTGCTCGTACAACGCAGTGTCTTACTTGCACATAAGTATGCCTAGTGGAATATGACTTTACTCTGTCTCTCTTAAAGCAAAGACAGATGTCATTTCAAGACAGAATTTAATACTTTGTTTTATAATGATATACAATGCATATACTGTTTTGTAAAAATGTTCTCAGTGTTGCAACATAATCTTTGTAGCTGCTTCTACAAAAAAGAAATTATTGTCCTACCATCTTAATTTGAGTCCTAAAGATTTGAATTCCTTACCTGGAAAAACTTCTAGGAACTTCAATATGGACTTTGCTGCAGGCAGCATTTGGGACCCCATGTGCTGTTTAATTAAGGCTCAGTACCTGCTAACTCTACGGCCAGCACCTTTGCTTAAACCTATTCTCACTGATATCTGCCTTAACGAGTCTGGGCTCTCCTTTTCTAGAACCTGGGATGAGGCGTCCACTGGGTGATAAGGACAGCTGTGGAAAACAGATGCCAGAAGGAGTCCAAAAATAATCAGAGAAATGGAAGTACATGCAGAAGACAACACTGCCAGAGAAGGGCTGCATAAACTCATAGAGAAAAAAAGAGTAAGGATGGGGTTGTGGAAGGATGAAGTTGAGAAAAAACAAACTCAAGAATTAACAGAATGTTAGCACAAGGCCTCTGACTTAACAGATGTAGCTGAAGAGGCTTCAGAGGAAGCCAACAACAAAGGATGCTAAATCTTTAGAAAAAATAAAAGTGGCAGCAGAAAGGCAGGGCGCTTGAAGTACTGGCAATCTGGTTTAGATCTACTTGCTTCCCATCTGAAGTGAGAGATGAAAGGCAAACAGGAAAATAAAAAAAGATGCTCTGACCATACAGAGACTGAAAAGAAACAAGGAGATGCCTCAGAGTGCGTGATGCTGATGATAACCATGTTCTGGGCACTTCAGCAATTCAACACACTAATGATTAAACTAGGTTAATTCTTGCAGTTAGCAAAATTATTTCCAGGAAAACTCTAATCTTGCTGGTGAGATTACGTTCCTCAAAGCTTTTATAGTCCTATATCCAGAGCAGAACATTTTATACAATCACTAGCCCACGGACTGCAATGAACAACGATGATGCCAGAAAACGTCAGCCGCATATATTCACATGAATTATTTTGTGGATTTCAAGATGACTTGAGTCAGTGCTGCTCAGCAACACGAAAGGTCTGCCTCTATACAGTCTGCCATCAAAGTATTGTGCTGGCTTCTGCTGTAAAATTTGGAGTAAATCTGCTCTTTGGTGTTTATTTTTTAGTTTTCCTGTTAGAATAAGATTCTGCTCAATATTATTAAGTAAACTCAAACTGAACTGAAGTACTTTTTGAAAATACTATTGCATTGGAAAATGTTCTCAGCTTTTAAAGTAAACTGATTTTAAATGGAATTGGAAATCTGAAATACTGTGATAAAGGATACTGGAAACAATACCCCCAAAATCCAACACTATTAAAATCTGATAATTCCAGTTTCATGAACATACTATGTGTTCCCGTGGGGAGGTCATAGCAGACAGACTGGCTGACAGCCAGTACCTATATGCTGGCTGGTTGCAGGAAACAAAGAGGATGCAGAGATGCAGCCTAACAGCTGGTCTTCAGCAGCGACAGTGTGACTGAACTAATTTGTTCCTGTCTGCCTATTTTTACAACAGAAGAGAACAGAGAGTTCCTGGTAATCCTGTCTGACATTCCTGAAGGATTACCACAACATTTGCATTATTATCTGCTATTCTCTATTCTGTATGGAGGTGCCACACCATATCAAAGTAAACAGAAAGAATGTTATTAGTCAGAACTGCTACATTATTTGCACTTTCAAATTACATTTGATACAGCCAACAGGCTTCACCAAGGGCAAGTTCTGCCTGACCAAGCTAGTGGTCTTCTATGAGGGAGTGACTACATCAATGGGCAAGGGAAGAGCTACAGATGTCATCTATCTGGACTGTCAAATCCTTTGTCATGGTCCCTCACAGTTTCATTCTCTATAAATTGGAGAGATAGGGATTTGATGGGAGGACTCTTTCTGAACGAGGAATGGGCTGGGTAGTCATATCCATAGGGTTGTGTTCAATGACTCGATGTCCAAATGAAGACTGGTGACAGACAAGTGGTATTCCCCAGGGAACTGTACTGGGACCAGTGCTTTTTAATATCTTCACCAATGACATTGACAGTGGGATTGAGCACATACTCAGCAAGCTTGCCGATAACACCGAGCTGTGTGGTGCCATCGACATGCTGGAGGGATAGGATGCCCTCCAGAGGGTCCTGGACAAGCCTGACAACAGGGCCTGTGTGAACATCATCAGGTTCAACAAGGCCAAGTGCAAGGTCCTGCACCTTGCTGGAGCAATCCCCAGTATCAATACAGGCTGGGGGATGAAGGGATTGAGAGCAGCCCTGTGGAGAAGGACTTGGTGCTATTGGTGGATGGAAGACTAAATATGAGCCAGAAATGCGTGCTGGCGGCCCAGAAAGCCAACTGCATCCTGGGCTGAAGCAAAAGAAGCATGACCAGCAGGACAAGGGAGGTGATTCTGCTCCTTTACTCTGCTCTCACAAGAGCCCTGCCTGGAGTACTGTGTCCAGCTCTGGGCTCCCTGGTGGAGGAGAAGCACATGGACCTGTTGGAGTGAGTCCAGAGGAGGTCCGCAAAGATGATCAAGGGGCTGGGTCAGCCACCCTATGAGGACACGCTGAGAGAGTTAGGGTTGTTGAGCCTAGGGAAAAGAAGGCTCTGAGGAGACCTTATAGCAGCCTCCCAGTACTTTAAAGCGGGTCTACAGGAAGGATGGGGAGGGACTCTTTATCCAGGAGTGTAATCATAGGATGAGGGGTAACGGTTTTAAACTAAGAGAGGGTAGGTTTAGATTAGGTATAAGGAAGAAATTCTTTCCTGTGAGTGTGCTGAGGCACTGGAACAGGTTGCCCAGAGAAGTTGTGGATGCCCACTCCCTGGAAGTGTTCAAGGCCAGGTTGGATGGGGCTTTGAGCAACCTGATCTAGTGGAAGGTGTCCCTGCCCATGAAAAGTGGCACATGAGTCAGCAATGTGTGCTTGCAGCACAGAAGGCCAACCGTATCCTGGGCTTCATCAAAACAAGTGTGGCCAGCAGGTCAAGGGAGGTGATTCTGCCATTCTGCTCTGCTCTGGTAAGACCCCACCTGGAGTACCATGTCCAGCTCTGGGGTCAGCACAGGAAAGACATGGACCTGTTGGAGTGGGTCCAGAGGAGGGCCACAAAAATCAACAGAAGGCTGGAAGACCTCTGCTATGAAGAAAGGCTGAGAAAGTTGGTGTTGTTCAGCTTGGAGAAGAGAAGGCTTTGAAGAGATCTTATTGCTGCCTTTCGGTACTTAAAGGGGGCTTCTAAGAAAGCTGGCGACAGTCTTTTCGGCAACGCGTGTAGTGACAGGACAGGTGATGGTTTTAAACTAAAAGAGGGGAGGTTTAGATTAGATATAAGGAAGAAATTGTTTACAATGAGGGTGGTGAGGCACTCTGGTTGCCCAGAGAGGTAGTAGAAGCCCCACCCCTGGAAACATTCAGGATCAAGGCTGGACAGGGCTCTGAGCAACCTAATCTAGCTGAAGTGTCCGTGCTCATTGCAGGAGGGAATTAGACTTAGGGACATTTAAAGATCCCTTCCAACCCTAACTATTCTATGATTCTATGAAATAATATACCTTATTACTCAGTGTATTTTCAGTGTTCGCCCAGTAAGTGTTGTAGGTACAGTCTGTGGAGAAATACTTATTTCTGCATTTTCCCAGGCTGCCACAGAAGGAAAGCATAGCCAGTATTTCTCTTTGCTCTCCTGCTACGAAGACCTCAGATACAGACTGCAGTAGTCCCTAGTTATGTTAGAAACGAGCCTGGCTGAGAGTTTCTTAAAATACTCATAATACATATATTTTAGAGATAATACATACTCATAATACATATATTTTAGGGATAGCAACCTGTATTGCTAAAGGTGTATATCCGTTCATGAAAAATGCGAACTCAAACTCTGAAAACAAAGCAATGCATTGTGGGGTTTTTGGACAAGCATAAGATTTTCACTTTGCATAAAAACCATATTTGTATGAAAATTCATGTCACACTTCTCCAAGGTAATCAAATAGCTTCAAAGGTGACATATCTTTTATATTGTATCATTTCTCAGAAATGCTAAAGAGATATCACTGCAGGCAATCGCTCAGCTTTTAGTACAATTCCACCGTTGCATTTATTTGACCTTCCTTGTGCTTGACTTCCACAGTCATGAACGTGTCAAGGCATAATCCTTTATCACCATCTGTGGAGGTCTGGCTTAAAAGGAATTGTGAGGCACTCTGGAACAAGCAGATGGAGAGCATATATTTCTCCTGAGTTTTCATACGCATAAATTCAACCTACCAAAAGACTGAATACATAAGACATAAGGGAGAAGCACAATGAGAGGGTAGGAAAATCAAGCAAATCATTATTAAAGAAATTGTAAACATGAAGCCTAACCAAATATTGGACACAAAGAGAATTTTTGTGTGAGAGGTTGCACATGTAATTTTGAAAGTCAGCAAGTCCCTGACAGTCAAAGACGTTAATTTGGTAATCCCTTTACATCCTTCTGGTATGACCTCTGATTTGCACTTATCATCATGCTTAACAGGACCTCCTTTTTCTATCTGCATTTTTTTTTTTTTTTTTTAAAGAAGGCAGAGGAGCTACACCAAGAACTTAGAGAAATCAATATTATAACATCAAGCAGGACTAGGTTGTCTTTCCCTAATATCTTCTCTCATTTCTTCCAGCTGTCATAAGTAATTTCAATTAGATGATCAAAGACTTACCCACAAACAAACAAAAAAGGCCACTTTGAAAGTCTTGCTAGATAAGTTGTAGTGGTTATCCAATCTAATTGGAATCAAATGTTGATTTGGTTTCATCAGTGATGTTAGATTAGGACCAAAGAACTCAGTGCTAAAAACTTGTGAAAGATTTCGTGGAGATTAGCATTACAGATGTAAAATGAGAGTTCTAACCTCTAGCATATCTTGATAAAATATAATGCCTGTGTACAGAGACTGTTTGTGACAAAACACAAGAAATCCCACCAGCTGAAGGATATTAGGCATTGTGAATTTTAAAAGGGAAGAATTCTTTGGAAGTAAGTTTCTTTCAGTGAATCTCATCTTAATTTTGACTCCTACCTTCTATGAACGCCATAAACCTCTTAACTTTCTCACAGAGTACTTACATCCCATCTGGGATAGACGGGGACTGCTGAGGGAGTTTGTATGTATTATCACTGCGGAATGCAAAGGAGAGAAAAAAAATGTTGTTTTAAAAAGCTGATAACTTTTTCTCCTGGTACCTCCAGATAATCCAAACTGTGCAAGTTATAATTAAATGTTGTAGCTTACATTTTCACTTGCGGACCTTCAAGCCTCCAATTTTTGCAAAATGGAGGCTTTGCCACTGAGCTGGTGCAGTGGAAAATAAAAAGGGACTGCTCTTGGAGCTAAGTAACATAGTAAATAATAATAGTTGCATGCATTTTAGAATTACATCTTTTTGGATTATGATACTACCAGTGCTGCTTTATTAACACTCCTAACCAAATAAAGAAAATAATAAAGACTTTCAGGTGCTTGACCAGTAGGCAGTACATTGGGAGTAACTAAATTATGTAATACTTTGTGTATCTGAGCTCTAAAAACACGAGCAGTCACCTTTCATCTTGTCTTTAACTTGTGAGCCTTCTATTCATGTTCTTTATCCTCATGTGCCCTTACTCTGTTTTATGTTGTAGGTGGTTTTATGGTCCTGATAATAATCTTATTAAAGTTGTCTGCTTTTGTTATACTTAGTTTACTGCAATTTTATCAAATCAAAGTGTGAATAGAAATAAAATTAAAATTTTATACAGTCATACCAATAGAGTTCTGGGCAGCTCAGGATAGTCAAAACACCCAAAAGCAAGATCTGCCTATTACTTTGCTCCCAGTGCAGCATTTAAAATCAAGACTGAAAACCCACTGTTCTTACAGTCCATACCGTTTAGCAAATCTTCTTATGGTGACAAAAGGAAATTCGTCAGAGGATCCACAGGGTTTTAATTGATACAGGTTAAAGAGCAAATTTTTTTAAAGGAGGTGCCCAATGGCCTGTTATTAACACACATATGCAACAGACAGAAAAAGTAATTCAAATTGCTATTATGTGTCAGACCCTGCTTTTGGTATTTTTAGGTGGTGTTTTTTTGGGTTTTGTTTATTTATTTTAATTTAAGAAAAGCATGAAGTTGCTTGTTCCTGAGGGCTTTGTTTCCTTTTCCATCTTCTCTCAATCCTGAGATACCTTTCTGCCATCTTTCACCAAACCCTTGAAGACAGGCATCATACATTCTCTAGAATGTAATAACACCAAAAGACAACTGATATATAACAGAATTGACCCTGCTTGGATCAAATACAAATCCCACTTACTTTGAAGAGAGTATTTATCTTTAAAGAATTTTCAAATATTAACGAATATTAGAATTCCAAGATGAAGAAGTGAAAACTTCATCCTACTGATAATATTTGGAAACTTTACCATTGATTCTCATGGGGTCAGGATTTCACCCAGTATCTGTGGGGCCAGGCACTGTGGGCTACTGGATACATACAACTTCAACTGCAATAAATTCCAGCTGTTCTGGTTTTCATTATGTCCAAGGAGAATAATGCAAAGGCAGTATACATTTCTCTCACTGTCCAGTCATAAAATCCAACCAACCTGTAGAGGATGAAGTCATCTGCCATACACAAACTTTACTAAAGGAAATCTTCCATTTTCACCTTCAACAGAAGTCCCTCACAGCTACTATTATTCTCTGATCTGAACAGGTTTATAAATTGTTCATGTTCTTTGTTGTTGAAGTTTCAACACATAAATTCAGTAAGGAAGAAACTTAAAATGAAGCTAAAGCCACTAAGCATGGAAATGCGTAGTCAGGAGAGCTGTACCCTGCTCTGGGATCATGCTTGTATTTAAATATTTATGTCTTCCTTGCACAATCTGTAGGGAATCCCATGAAGAATATGCTCTGTGAAGAACAGGGCATCACTGGAAAATATGATGGAGATGAGAGAGACAAGAGTTTTGCCTGCAGTGAGCAGCTTGAGTAGATTCTAGTTAAAAGACTACAACATGACATGCAGAAATAAATTGTTGCAAACCCTAATATTTACCACAAACAGAAGAACATAAGGACTGAATTTCAGATTTTAAAAAATAAATTTAGAAAAGGCATCAGAAAACTCAGACAATTTAAAACTTGCTATGTACAAAGAACAATACTGATTTTAAAGGAATAATTGTTCTTCAATTTTTAAATAGCTATAAATTCTATCAGAGAAACTAGCAATAAGTGCTGCCTTCTCTCTGTATTTTGGGAGCATGTGAACTTAAGCAGACCTAATATTTATTGCTGCAGAGTTTGATAACATCACAACAAAAAGCCACATTTTGCCATTGAGCTGCCCATTCTGCAAGAAATTTGTAAGGGTATCTTTGCACCCCACAAGATGTAAAACAAAAACATATCCAATTTTTGACACGTCACTAAATATAGACACACTCTATGGATAGAAGTTGCAAGTGCACTCAGTCCTACAGTCATGGAAGTGCAGCCACTGTCTTTAGAAATCCCCAAAATATGACAAGAATGAAGTGGTCCCTGCATTTATCTCAACAAAATAATTCAGATTTCAGATTTGGTTGTAAACATCATTTGTGATTCACATTTAGATAAATCAGCTGAACTAGAACTTCATAATAGAATTATCTTTGTTAGCCTAAGATAACATTTTCTCTATGCCAAAATCACACATCTTTGTAGACAGCTCAGGTTCCACAGCTGTTACAGTGACATTTATATCTTATGTGTGCTACATCGAAGTTTGTAAATTCAACTGCTATCCATTTTTGGCTTCGAAATCTTAAGTAATACACGGTGAAACAGCTATTTACTTTCTCTCTCTCTCAACTTTTTGGCAGATATTAACAGGGCTATCTAAAACACCATCTCTGCCTATTTAAATAGATCTGCCCCTAGCTTCATATAACCCACGGTTTCTACTCATGCTGTTCCTCACTCTGGCAGTGTGGTGAGTTCGACCTACAGTTTATGAATTCAGTTTGATGTTGGATATATGTATAAAAAATAAAAGAACAGAAAATTTCATCTGGACACAATAAAACATCTTTTACTGCAATGATGGTCAAACACTGGAAAGGGTTTCCCAGAAAGATTGTGTAGTTTCCATTTATGGAGATAATCAAAACACAACTGGACATAGTCTCGGGCAATGTGCTGATCCTGCTTGATCAGTGGGTTGGTGTCGCCGGTTGGCTGAGGCAAGCCAATCACGGGGACAAGTCCTCTCCTATCTCTAAACCCCTCTCCCCTGACCGGGAGAGAAAGAGTTAAAAAGCAGAAATAGGAAAAGGAAAAGAAAGATTTTGTGAGACTTCTGAATGTTTGGAAAACTGAAACAAAGTTTAATAAAACTAGAACAAAATATATAATATGCAGGGAAAAACCAATGCAAAATCTGAGGGTTTATACGGGATGGAGCAGCGAGTGTTAAATGCGAGAGGGAGAGAAAGGGGGACGGTACCGCAGAGTCCAAAATGGTGCCGCCACGTGTGCGCCCTCGTGGAGTAAACAAAGGATCCACGGCTGTTACAAACGCCGGGCTCCAACGTGCAAACCCCGAGCTACGCTGTTCCTACCAGTCTGGTTGTGCGAATTAAAGGAAGCAAAGCAGCAGAAGGCGACAGTGCTGGCGGCAGAGAGAGAGAGACAGCCCCAAGGCGCGGGTCTCCAGCGGCCAGAGCAGTCTGTCCCAGGCGGCGCAGGGGCTTCCCCGGCACACAGCTCCGCTCCACTCCGGCAGCGCAGGGGAGCCATAGCCGCAAGCAGGCAGGCAGGCGGGCAGGGTCCGAGCCGAGGAGAGACAGCCTGTAAGGTCCCCGGAGCCAAGCTGCAAGTCTGGAAAAGCCTCTTCCCGAAGCGAAGATGCAAGGTCCGCGGCGCCCCTCGCAGTGCAAAAGCCGGAAGTGTCCCGGAGAGCGAAAAGACCGAAAGCCCCGAAAGAGCCACTGGCAAATGCGATACGCGCCTTCTTAAAGGGGACAGACGCTCGCGAGAAACTTTTACAACCAATGAGAGTGCTAAACGTAACATAGAAGGGAACAGTCCAATTGGTCAGTTCAAAACAAAACCTTTCAAGCAGTTTTTTTTCTCAAACTGCCACAGTTGGACTAGCTGAATTCTGTAATTCAAAAGGTCCTTCCAACCTACATGAAAAAAACCCCAACAATCCTGTGAAAGGTAGCTTCATAAAGAGGGTATGAGTATCTACCTTTGGAAGACATGACACTCCATGTTGAAGGCAAGCCTAATTGCCTTTTCTATTAGTTTCCTATCTTGGTATCAGACTGAGATACCAC
Source organism: Bucorvus abyssinicus (assembly GCA_009769605.1). NCBI lineage: Eukaryota > Metazoa > Chordata > Aves > Bucerotiformes > Bucorvidae > Bucorvus > Bucorvus abyssinicus. Next base: position 36,209,774 of record CM020063.1, read on the forward strand.
GGGCTGGAGATAAAGGGAAGACAGCAGATTATAACTGAGTCATAATTTGTATACGAGCCTGGCACGGAGCCCTCATCTTCTCTGGCAGAATAACCTTGCAAATATTTTGGCCTTCAGCAGAGAAGAAAAGCAAAATGCTCTGAGCGCCATCCTCAGAGGCCTGTTATTCCCTGGTGGGCCAGAAGAGGAAGCAAGAACTGTTACAAGCTGGGTAAGAGTAAGTTTGCAAGAAGAAGGTTGCTGAGCTGCCCTGCAACCTCATGGGTGTGCTTAAAGGACAGTCAAGACTGATGAAAGATCTAGAGCAGAGACAGTTAAAAATACACATAATTGGTTTTATTAATTTTGCCTAGATTTGCATATTTCCCCATGTTAGATAAAATGCTATTGTGCTTATATGCTACTGAAGAACTACTTCTTTCACCTCTGGCATGGTGCTAGGAAGCGCGCACTGAAGTCCTGCAGTATCCACTATTAGAACTGAGGGAAGTGGAAGTGCTGACGTTACTTCAGCAATGCAGAAGATGAGCACTACCCATGAGCTGGTGTAAGCTGAGCTGCCTGGCCTTATTTCTCCAAGAATATAACAAATAAACAGCTTCAGCCAATGGGACTGAGCACAGACAGGACGGGGCAGCTCACCTAGGCCAAGGGAAGAACAACAACACAAGGGTTTTGCAAAATGAGAGCAAAGCCGGGGGTCTGCTAAGTGACCAGGCAGGTGAAAGTTACCCACCCTGCGTCAGCTGTCTTTGGGGTAAGCTGACATTTTTCAGGACAACTCAGAAAAGAACACAAGTAGCAGCAGCAAATTAAGCACACTAGTTTGAGGTGAATGGAAAAGTTGGAAAATTCTTAAGATAAGTATCTAGGAAAACAACAGGATCTAATAATTCTTTATTTTCCTGAGAAGCAGAAATAAATGCAGGTTTCTGTCTTTTCTTTGTCAGAGCATACAGTGACAGTACCGTATTTTTCTGCATGCAGTGAAGAAACTGACAGAATTGTCAGCTCAGCTTTATGTAACAGAAGGTTACTTCTCTCACCAATAACATGCACCATATTTGTGTCTAAAAAAAAGCAAAGCATGTAAGGTAAACAACAACTTTCCTGCAGAAGTACATCCTGTAGTTTTTTACTTCGGAAATAGGACTAGAGATGGGAATAGGAGAGAATTGCCGAACATACTCCCTTCTGACTGGGGACTCAGTCATGAAAGAGATTTATAACACATTCCTTTTCACGCAGAGGATGCTATTTGCATATGAGTTACATCCTTGTCATGCAGGAGCCAGGGAGTCAGTATCTAGCTAAATCCTCCCTTGTGAAAGATGTTTTGTTGGCCTGTGGCACCTTAACAGCAGACAGAAAAGAGGCAGCACGATAAGGAAAAGGTCTCATTTTTCCTTTACCCCGCTAAAGAACCTGCAAGAAAAGCAAGGTAGCCTCAGGTTGCACTCATGCTCTTCACTTCATCACCAGTACCTTCCCTTTTCGACAGAGTAACTACAGAGGCCTCCAGAGAGAAAAAACTCCCTCCACAATCCTGAAGGAATCACTCTTCAAAGTAACCTACAGCTTATAGGGAGAAGGTAGGCTTCCTGTCCATGGCAGACACTTTCATACAAAATACATTCCACGTTTTTCCTTCTCCTGCTTCTACTGCAAAACAACAGCCCTCTTCTATTAAAAAAGTGTAAAGAGATCTTTGTAAATCCCACACTTTGCTAATCCAGGAATGTCTGTTTCAAAGCTAGGACAAAGTTATCTAAGGTACAGGACTCAGAAGAGAAAAAAAAAAAAAAAAGCCACAAATGATCAATGATTGCCATGATTTATGTTCAAGTTGCTTGGATCTTGGATTGGGGCCGGACCAACACAGCAGGTCTGATGATGCCATCCTTATTCATATAGGTAATGCTGTTATGAACAGTCCAGCTCACTACACATTGAATAAAGGATTGCCTTACCAGCACTTAAGCAGAAACAAATATGGCACAGGATTTCCTGGGGATTAATGACTGGCTGGGAGTTGATGATAGCCTGATGCACGGGCTGTCATTAATCTTAATCCTCAGGAAATGATCTGTACCAAGGTCATTATTTCTGTAATAAGATGAAAGCAAACAAAAAAGTAATGTCATACGGATATTTATATTATTGATGAATGATGAGGTTTCAACTGTAATGTAAAGTCATATGCTACTAAAGAATACCCTACACATTCACCTGTTAGAGTGGCTGAACTCTTATCTTCTTAGAAGCTTTATGCTGAGACCAAGATTTTGAAGAGGAGAAGCCTTCCTTGTCTTAGCCTGTTAGATTCGCAGCATGGCCACACACCTGCCTTAATGCAAAGTACCAAATGTCCATCAACTCCTACTGATCTCAGACTTTACTCATCTGCCAGAGGTGGGCTGAACACCTTGCAAGCCCCGGCATTCCAGAGCATTTGCAAGCTGGCTTTCACAAGAGAAGCACAACCCATGGAAAAACCACATTTGTGTGGAAAGGGAAAAGGAAGGACAGGTTCACAAGTGTGCAATCATATTTTAGGATCTCTCTATCCACATTTTGTGCAAAGTGAGAACTTCTTAAGGTCATTTCTCTCTCATTTAATATTTTCCTACTTACAATCAAGTGCATTTTTAAGAGACTCCCAATTAAAGTAGAGGTTGGTTCTGACTTCACAAATGAATTATTCAGAAGTAAATACGATAAGTTGGTTTTCTATAAATATACTGCATGTTAATGTAACAATATCACTGTGTAGGTCAAGCTGACCTTTAACAGACTCACAGCCTGTTTATACATTCTATATTTCTTATGCAGTCAAGAGGACTTAGATGGGACTTCTTTTCTGTCAGCCTTGCAAAGTCTACACAAATCCAAATTACAGAGCAGTGTGCTTTTTCATGTCCTTGCAATTATTCAAGGGAATGTAACAGTGAACTTTACTATTGACAAGAGAAAGAAAAACTGGATCTTCCAGCAGCAGTGCAATAACTAGAAATTTTACTTCTAATGGTAACACTCAATCTGGAAGCTGCAGTGTCTGTCAAGCACCAAGTTCCCAGACTTATGAGTGCTTTTCCAGAGACTGAAAACCTGTTTCACTTGGCTGTGTCAGCTGCAGGGCTGCTGGTGTCTGCTTGCGAAGTGTTTTGACTGATGGACCCAGCAGTCCAACAGGAGAGCAAGCGCTGATGGAGCCATCGTACAGGAAGAGGCTGAAACAAAGCGGGTGCAGAGGAGCGAGTTGCGATGTGAGGATAGGCAAAGGAAGTAAACAGAAGCCAAATGGGGAAAAAGAAAAATGGGGAAAGAGGAGGAGGAGAACAGAAGTCCAAGTGCAAGGGGTTACCAGAGTACCTGTGTATGTGTCAGCTTTGATTTACACCTTTCACACCTTTTTCCTTTGAGAATGGCACTTTGTAATGTTCTCATATACTGTTCTTTTGCTGCAAATCCAACAAGTGAGGTTAATGAAGCAATGATTTGACCTATTGATCAAAGTTATCATCTGCCAGATATATCGAGGGGGTCTAAGCTGATTAAAATGGGACAGAAAAATGCTCAGAACCTCCTTCTGCTATTCCTTTGAGTCTGATCCATACTTGCATTAAATGATTCGGAAGAAATCCTTTGAATTCTCAAGTTGTGCACCAGGTCCATCATCTTTCATTACACAAGTGCAACGGAGCTAATTTCCTTTGTTTACTCAAGACTCAAAACTAACACAAATCACTCATTTATTTCTTCATTATATCTGGTTTTTTGTAGTAGGAAAGGGCACATGAAGTGGAGAAAGCCATGTGGCCTAGAGAATTCACCAGGTAATCCTTTACTCTTCTACATTCCCCCAAATGATGGGTTTATAGAGCAAAGGACTGCACTTCTCAGACACTTCTGATAAATACTACCCCTTGTTTTAATTTTTAACAATGAAATGCTATCTGCTTAAAAAATTACTTAGCTAGCATGGTAAAGGTCTGTTAAAGTACACATGATGAACCAGTTGATTGTTCAAATTCATTATACATGGGAAGATTAAAATACAAGAACATGGTGAGAGTTTGGTAGGTGAAATTCATACAGAGCCAAACAGATAATCAATATTGTATACAGCAGATACCCATATCCATTATCACACAGGTTTTTCAACAGAATGAAGATTCAAGTACAGTGTCATCTAAATTTGTTAACTAGCATCACCCACGTTGGCCAGCCACAGTATTCATATCAAACTAAAATACCTTTTATTTTATGGAGGTTTGCAGAACCATCTGAATACAGAATAATGCATGTGGACACTTAAAAGCTCTAAATCTCAGGAAACAATAGGAGTGTTCCGTGGAGATATCCAGTACTCCCTGTGTCTGCCTTTCAAACTGTCTGCAGTGCAAAAGACTTTGAAACCCAAGTCTGCCTGCAAATGAGGTGATGCTTCAGAAAAGGTTAATGACCATGGTATATGACAGAAAAGTGGGTGGACTTTTTTTCCTCATATTTCTCCTACAAAACTGGGCATATTTATAAAAAAAGAAAACCAGAGTTCCACATGTGAAAGTATTTATTGAATTGCACTCCTATATGGGCATTAACTAAAAACTTAATTTTGTTAAGTCAGTGAAAATTTGAAATATTAGGTCCTTTGATATTAACACCAACTTAGATGTCTGCACATATATAGGCTACTTCCAGGGTCTTCTTGGCCATTTCTTCATGAAAGTTCTGTATGAAAATACAACATTTACTGCAAATGTAGGTAGATTTTTTTTCCCCCCTTTGTAAACTTTAACTCAGTGTTTCAGTTTTAATGAAATGTACAAGTGGTCATTGCCTTGCACTTCTTATTAAAGGCCACAAGACTTTTATATTCCATTTTTAGAAGAGTATTAATTCAATGACAAATATAGTGTTATGAGCAAAGAAACCCTGAAGAAAATTTTACGGGATATATTTAAATAAGATTTATGCATTGCAAGCATCTCTATCAATCCATATTGATCTCAAGTGTTGTACTGACATAATGAAGAACAGCACTGAGTTATCTGATCAAATTAATGATAATACCTAATTTTCAAAAGTGCGGGTCTTCTGTGTCTCCCAAGTTGGATTTCAGATTTCAAAACCATTTTTTCCTGTTCTGTCATGAAAGGGCAAGTCTTTGGATCACACTACATGGTGCAAGCTTGCTATAGGGGAAAAGTAGCAAGAAAAGGTCTGAATGCTGAGCAAGTTAAATCTAGGAAACAAGTGAAATAAGCTTGAGCAATGGAAAAATACCTGAGAGCTTATCTTATTTCCGAATCTTCGTTAAGTCCCAATTGAACACCAGTCAACATTTCTGGCTTTCCTGTAGTCTTCAATCTATCATAAAGGTTCTGTCCTTGTTAATGAGCTCTTCCCAACCTGCCTCTGTCCTCTCTTACTTTTTAAAAAATATTTGATGAAGTTTATTTACTGCTTCAGATGAATGTTATTTTTATTTGTGCTAGCACTACTTGAGACACCACAGATGCATCTACAGCCCAGGAGCTCTGCTTTAAGGGAAAAGAGGAGTGCAAAGGACTGTAATAAAAAATTATAATTTTAATTAAAAAGTGAAAATTAGAAATTGGAAGTCTTGGCTACCAGGTGCGTAAAGATGAGAATTACTGGGTGCAGCAGTTAGAAAGCCTGCTCACCTGCTGTACTGACGCAAATAAAGGAAGCCAAATGTATAACTGTAATAAATTTCTTATGTCCTTTTTTGGCACTGAATGAGAATAAATTGGGCATGGTCTGTTCATGACTCCACTCTAACAGGCAACAGACTTTGGCAGTGAATAGTACAGCATTAACGAAAGAGAGAAGCAACGTGAATCATGATCAAAGTAGAAATAATGGTGTGGAGATTGCAAGGGCTAAAATTGCCCTCGCGTTGACAAAATGTCAGCTTCGACTTTTAAAGAGGGAAATGGAAAAGTAGATTTGCCTTGCCCAAGAGATACAGAGCAATTTAAAAAGCCGTATGCAATGTTGCAATGAGAAACATAAAGGAATTTAAATGCAAAGAAGCACTGCATATACTTTTTGTATATACCGAAGTTTGGAAGGTCTCACTGTCAGTAATATTTTAGGTCTCTTTAGTCCCTCACAATTCCTTCACAAGTGCTATTTCCCAAGACATTTATTACTAAAAAAAGAAAAGTTCTACCAGAAGTTCATCAACCAAATAAACACATAGCCTGGAATTTTTTTGGAAGTCTACCAATAGCTGAGATTCAAATCACCCCACCACTGCAAAGCAATTAGTGTTTTCCTGCCAATTTCTCAGACCAAAGCAATCATCTAAATTCTCAAACAAAAAAAAATTTACACCACACTTGGATAAAGCTAGCAAATTGTTAACACGCATGTAACACAGAGGGATGTTTGTTCCATTTTTTCTAATATCAGCATTAAACCACCCGAAGTCAAACCAGCTGAGTCTCATTGCTTTCTATATTCCATATGATGAATTACCCACCTTTCTGGGATTTTTTTTGTGATGTACTAAAATCAAAGAAAACACAAAAACCTCTACAAAAGTACAAGAGGATAGTTTTTGTAACTTTTAGTTGCTATTAAAGTCAGAGGCAAAGCAAAACAGAGGTTATGAAATGCATCAAGCAAGTGATCAGTTTTACTTGGCACTGCAATGAACACATTTCCTAAGTTGGAAGTCTTGGTGGAAGTATGTATACCATGCCATAAGAGTGTAAAACTCTCTCAGAAAATTCAGACACATTCAGAAAAGACTGGTGAAAGCAACGGAAATGCAAAAAATATTTTCATGGGCATAAGGGAAAATGAAAGTTTTTGTTTGCTTTTGCAACAGAAAACTAAAAAAATTAATGGGAATACCTTCAGCAAGCGGGTCAAGTGTGTGAATCATGAGCTGGAAGATGCTGTTCCTCATTAGACTGTTGTGGAGAGATGCAGAGCTTCCTCCCCGCTGGAGCCGTGGCTTAGTCTAGGTGGAAAAATAAGGAAAAGCATTTAGGTGTGTTTTTTTTTTTCTGTGGAAACAGGTCTGAAACACTACAAATTAATCTCACATCCCATTACACAGTGAAATCTATTTAACCATCACCAGATTATATTAAACTACATACTGTATTAAACATTGCCCTATGTATAGACAATTTCTCTGAAGGTGATGGATTTTCAGATTAGTCATTAGTCTACCAGGGCTCAGGAAAAAAACGAAGATAAAAAGAATCTTTCTACATGAAAACTCTTAAAATGTTAAGAAAATAACAACCTCATACTTACATCAAGAAGAATTAACAATTTTTTTTTCTTTGTAGAACATTGTGGTTAAATCCCTGAAGCAAGGTTTAATTTTTATTGCCTTGGCACACTGCAAATATGCGTATTATCAAAATTACAGAGAAAAAGGGAGAGAATACCCTTTTTTAATGGCAAAATCTTAAAGCTCAGTCAAAGTAAAACGTAATTCTCACTTTGGTTCAACCCATTAACTGCTGATTACAGAAACAGACTGCGAGTGTGGTAACAGAGCAAACACCTACAGCAATAGAGTTATCATACAAGCATCTCTTAATCTTTTAACAGCTTCTAATAATAGAATATTCACAGAGTGCTTTGGGTTGGAGGGAACCTTAAAGATCATCTAGTTCCAACCCCCCTGCCATGGACAGAGACACCTTCCACCAGATCAGGTTGCTCAAAGCCCCATCCAACCTGGCCTTGAACACTTCCAGGGAGTGGGCATCCACAACTTCTCTGGGCAACCTGTTCCAGTGCCTCAGCACACTCACAGGAAAGAATTTCTTCCTTATACCTAATCTAAACCTACCCTCTCTTAGTTTAAAACCGTTACCCCTCATCCTATGATTACACCCCCGGATAAAGAGTCCCTCCCCATCCTTCCTGTAGACCCGCTTTAAAGTACTGGGAGGCTGCTATAAGGTCTCCTCAGAGCCTTCTTTTCCCTAGGCTCAACAACCCTAACTCTCTCAGCGTGTCCTCATAGGGTGGCTGACCCAGCCCCTTGATCATCTTTGCGGACCTCCTCTGGACTCACTCCAACAGGTCCATGTGCTTCTCCTCCACCGGGGAGCCCAGAGCTGGACACAGTACTCCAGGCAGGGCTCTTGCAAGAGCAGAGTAAAGGAGCAGAATCACCTCCCTTGTCCTGCTGGTCATGCTTCTTTTGCTTCAGCCCAGGATGCAGTTGGCTTTCTGGGCCGCCAGCACGCATTTCTGGCTTCCATCCACCAGACATTTTAGTCTTCCATCCACCAATAGCACCAAGTCCTTCTCCACAGGGCTGCTCTCAATCCCTTCATCCCCCAGCCTGTATTGATACTGGGGATTGCTCCAGCAAGGTGCAGGACCTTGCACTTGGCCTTGTTGAACCTGATGATGTTCACACAGGCCCTGTTGTCAGGCTTGTCCAGGACCCTCTGGAGGGCATCCTATCCCTCCAGCATGTCGATGGCACCACACAGCTCGGTGTTATCGGCAAGCTTGCTGAGTATGCACTTAATCCCACTGTCCATGTTGCTGAACAAAATGTTAAAACATCACCAGTTCGAATACTGACCCCCAAGGAATGGCACTCATCACTGGTCTCCACTTGGAGAGTGTCCACTTGGTCAACAATTTAGCCACTAACCACAACACTTTGAGCGCAACCATCCAGCCAATTCCTTATCCACCAAGTGGTCCATCTGTCAAATCTATCTCCGATTTAGAGACAAGGATGTCATGCAGGACACTGATGAATGCTTTGCAGAAGTCCAGGTAGAAATTTTAAAGAAATTTAAAACATATTCTGAGGTTCTTTTCCCCATGTCATTGTCTAATAGAATAATCAATGCATTTAGTATATCCTGTTGAGTAAGACTGCTTTGTGGATGGCTGGCTGCTTGTTTAAACAAAAAGGATAATCAGAGCCAACAGGCTGCTAACTAATAAGATCCTGAAATCCAATTATAGGGAAAAAACAACCCTGAAGAAAACAGTACTGTGCAATAATACATGGATTAATCTTTGGTGTCATACATATAGTAAATGAAAAATGATAGAAACTGAACAAGAAAATTAATTCACTGCTTTATCTTTGGAAATAAATTATTTAAACACTACAGCAGCATAGGAGGGAGAAACAAATCCCAGTAATTTAGAAAAATGATGATGGTGCCAAACCAATGTAAGGCTTGTCTCACCGCCCTCCTGAGAAATAAATGCTGAGACACATACTAATTGCTGCCTACCGTCAGTGTTTGGTCATCCTTGTCGCCAGCATTAGGTGACTGCATGAATGGGAAAAAGAACAAAAAGAAGTGTCAGATGGAGCATGCATAGAATGGAAAGGCAGTAAAACACCACAGATGTCTCATCCCATGGATGCTGTTTTGATAGGCTTATGAACCACTTGAATTAAAGCCTCCTAGTGATCAAGTAAATCAGTAAATTCACACCACAAGGTTGCAAGAGTCTTTTATTCTTGTCAGTTTCTTGGACAGGAACTGTTGTTGCTTCAGGGCCTGGCACACAGCAGCTGAGCTGCAAATCACAGTGTTCACTTCATACAGATTATGCAGGGAGGCAAACTCCCTGTATGTCAACCAGTCTGAGAGAGTGAGGACTCAAAACCTAGAAGCGATACGAATCTCAGGATTCAATAAATGTTCAATGAAAAGCCTAAAAAGAAGTAATATTACCTTGGTATTTTGAAGGAAGGGAATAGGCAAGGAAATTAAAGGTGTTTCAGTTTAACGACTCCCAGCAAATGGCTATGTAACTGCAACTGGCAACTCTGGTTAAGGGCAGGCAACACAGCACATACTGCCCTGTCATGAAGGAAAATGAGAGTCTGGATGGATTTTAAAAGCAATTAATGCTTTCAAGAAAGTGATAAATCCTGGACATGATTTGTGATTCCTATGTCCTATCCCTAGGACAAAGGCAGCAGAGCACATCACCAGGAGAGACTTTTGAGAGAGAAAAGAACCGAAAAAAAGCAAATGCAAATTTTTCTATCTGATTTGTAGTCCTGAGTTTAGCTAGGTTTTTTAAATAGAATTAACATTTATGTTAAATGGGAATATAAAATCTTTTACATGGAATATGTTTCCATGACATCTTGAAAGCTGTGTGATAAAGTCATGTTATTTTTCTAGTCATTCTGCTTATCTTGAGGAAGGAAGTTAACACCAGAACACACGAAATATGAAACTCCAGTCATCAAGTACTAATTAGAATAGGACACAGTGTAAACACAAGCTGTTTCACATTCATTCTTATTTGATCATAACCCCTTCCCCATAAGCTGGCATATAAATAATTTCCTCCATCTCAAGGGTCTTGTCTGGAGCATTACACACAAAACAAAATACATTGCAACTGTTATATGGAACAATCTCTCCAGTGTTGTGAAACCCATTTTTGAGAATCACACCAGAACCAGCTTTCAGGACATGCCTTTTGAGTTAGTGAATTAACCTTGAAGGTTAAGTGGAAGGCAAGCAGTTACGAGCAAACACTGATAACAGGGTAGATCCTTTAACTGTTCCATAGTAAGTAAAAGAATAATCAGAACTTAACTCTTCGTCAAAAATTTACACACACACACACCCAGTTGTGAATATTAGCTTGAAGAAAACATAATGAGGCAAAGAAGAGATCTTTGTTCTGATAAAGTCACCTCTGAAATTAAACAGCACTTGTGTGTGAAATGATTAGGAAAAAAAGTTTTACACCTTTGTTGAAGACATCACAAAAAGAACTTTTAATGGAGTGTAAAGAAAAGGACAGAAAAAGAAAAGACAAAATCTGTGTTCTAAAATGTCATTAAAATAGTGGATGCATCTTAGAAAAGTTTTGCATAATGTGTAAGATACATATATATATATAGTATGCATACATATGCTCTTTCAGTAACAAATTCAAACACACACATGCAAATTCATGACTTATTTTTGCATACTTCAAGGGTCCTTCATGGGAGGGAAAATTTATCTTGCAGCAAAATTTGCAAGAAAGCAAAATGCGCAAGCCGGGAAAAGTTATTGTCTCCAAAGAAGTGATTTAGGACAGTGAAGTCCTAAAGATCAGTGGGTATAGTTACAGAAGTAACGTTTGTGAGATGTGGATGAGTGTTCAGAACTGGAACTTTAATAAACCTTAAAAAAAGTATTATTTGGGACTTGGAACTTTTGGAGAGAGAAAATTAATTTCTTAATTTTAATGTTGAAAGACCTGAGAACATGTAATTGATCTGAGTAATTTGCTGTTTCTACCTGGCAAAGGGCTGAAGAATGTCACTTTTCTTATGGCCAAGAGGAGTTGAGAGCAGCCACCATGCCTCTAAAATACTGAGCATCCTCTAGTCTTAATATGAAGACAATCCTTAAAAAAAAAATCATGCTGAAAGAAACACTGTCATTTATTTGTAAGGGAATGGAATGAAGCTGCATGAATGTATAAAAACAACTAGATGATAATCCGTACCATATAATTTAATTTTTAAAAGATAGTTACGTTATAAAGAGAAAGAACAATAAAATACATTTTGCATATGCATTAAAGGGATAAAAGAAAAGTAAAAAACACATCTGAAATAATTGAATTCTTCATCAGTACAGAACGGGATATAACACTGTGAAACAGATTTTTTTAAATTGCTTTTTCCACACATGATTAGTAACTAATTGCTTCTGAGCTTAAATTGACAGTCAACTTACATCCTAGAAGAAATGTTCAAAAGTGGAATATAAATAGAATTTTAAGGCAGACATGCCTCCACAGTTTTAAAAACAGGAATGTAAACAATGGTTTTACATTTTGGTGATACTAAATACTTATAATGCATGGATTATTTCCTGGATTAACAATAATACCACCTTAAAATAATATTTTAAGCCATAGCAGTGGAAAATTCAGTTGTAGTGTTGCTGCTTATATCATGTATTTGATGGCATTTTGTCCCCATTATGATGGCAAATGAAACTATTTTCCTATTCTTTACAATGAGTTTTGCATTTACGTGTTCATTGCTATGTAACTTCAGTACCACACACTGCATGGCAAAGTATTCTAAAGTATCATTTTTCCCTTGCATAAACATTTAGTATTCAGAGGTTTTATGCAACCTTTTAATTTAAGACAACTTTTAAAAATGGTACAAGTTTCAATGGGATTGAATACTGTATATTTTGGACATACTCAATAGTGATTTCTTTAAAGACACATGTTCTGCAAAGATAAGTTTGCTCTTAAATCATGGCAACCTTTGCATATTAGTTCGCTTGGGATCAGAAAGAGATGGAATTTCCCCATCATCTGTGCATTACATATATTTCTGAAGGAATTACTAGTAAAAAAATTATAATTTTCAATTACTGCAATGGACCAGTACAGCTTACTAACCAAAGGTGAACACCCCACTCTCTAGATTTATTACATAGAAAGGCTGCAAGTGGCTATAGTAAACTGATGGTAAAGATTTTAATTTACCTATTACAGCTTAGGACATCATTACCTGAATCCAGACTGTGAAGAAACACTGAGTACAGAATCTTGCATCTTATTTAAAACAGAGGAGGAACAATGTTTAGTAAGCACAGTGTTGATAAACAAATTAAATCCCCTTTCACTTTGCCTGCCTTCTTCCTTTCACCCTCCTTTTTGCTAAAAGTAAAGTAAACCAAGGAGTTTTACCTACAGAAGCAGACTTCTGTATTGTAAGAAAGTAACTATGATTCACAAGAACCATATCCAAAATCTAACTGAGGTTTTAAGCTTTCTTTACTTGTCAAAATGAACAATTTATTAAATGAAGCTTGAACTTTCAAAGGCATTGAGCTGGACCATCAAATTGGGATATCTGTCTGCATTTACAACTGCTTATTTACAGGCACCTAGCATGAAAGTTGTAGCCCTAGGCAAAGCAGAATAGCTTTGCTCATTCAGATCAGTTACCTCTTTTATGCCAGACTGTAGGACCAATCGTATGATACTTAGTTATTCAACATGTGTGAGAAAGTCAGAGTCTGCCCCATGTCTCTTACCTTCTCTGAACTTGCTTAAAGTCAGGTATCTTTGGCTTAGGATAGCAATGTAATAGCTCAAGCTTAAGGACTTGATGAGTTTTTAATCACCTTAGTGCCAGAAGCAATTATGCAGTTTTAAGTTGTCCTCTTATCCTCATTTCAAGACTTGTCAATGAAGTCACCTTTTGCTAATTTTTAAATTATATAAATTAGCACCATAGCTCTGTATGTCTATGTAACTTTCAGCGGGACAAAAGAATCTTGAAAAAAACAACCCCAAAACCTAAAGCTAGGGGCTTACAGAGGTCATTAGATACTCATGCACACAAAACATTTGTTCACAAGTGACAGTTTTAGAACTTCAAGACGGATTTACGTGCCTACCTTTAAAATACCTGGATTTAAAGTGTTCAATATGCTGCTACTTCATCAATAATATTACTTAGGAAAGCATTAACAAGTATTGCAAGATTAAGTTTTCAAAAGTTAAAAAATATCTGAATCAAATCACCCATGAAACAGGCTGTAAATACTGGGCAGGGGGCTGGAAAGGTTTTCAGCTGAACTCTAACTACACCATAGAGACTACTGACAGGAGATGTCTGCTCTTCATTTCTTACAGCTCAATCAAACATGAATGGCTTAGTAAGACGCCAGCAAAAAAGCATTTCCTAGGATTTCTGTTTACCTAAATACACAAAGGATCTGCTACAGATTATGGAGGTTTTAAGACTTCGCCTTAAAAGTAGTCACAGTATTTCCCAGAGAGGAAAGTGTTTGACAAATCTAAGTGCTTGCTGATGCTACACCTCTTTGCAACTACCAAATGAATCTCATTGTAGCAAATTGGCTGTACATTGCAGAGGACTCACTGCAAGGGCAAAAAGGCCGCAGTTTCTCTGCCTTTCCACCTCCAACACCCTGGAGATCCCTGAAGGACACGGGCAGCTCCAGCTGCAGAGAAGAACCCAGCCCGAACAGGAAGGAAATGCTGAATCAGTGCATCCTGAGCTGCGCTGGTCATGTTGCCTTTTCACCAAGCTCTGCTCACTTCTCTGTCTTATTTCACAGCTGCCTTTCCCTTTCAGGTGACTTTTTGTCACCAGGGTCTCTACCAACTTTACTGTCAGCTGGCAGAAACTCACGCCAGACCTAGCTCTTAGGATAGTGTCTGCAAGAATGTAATCAAAATACAAGTACGAAATAATGAATGATATTGAGAAAGCTAATGGACGATTGCTAATAATTGATGTTTCCCACACTGCCAGAAGGGGACAGAGAATAGGAGGTAGAACATTGGGCCTTAAATGAGACAAAGGGAAAGTCTTGGCATTCTGTATCTGTCCTGTGGGACTAACTTTTCCATGAAAACGTAGTAAGATTTAAAGTGGTCTACCTTACACAATTTAAAAAAAGAGGGATCAGGGAGAAAGGAAAGCATCACCAAAACAGTTAGGATGATGCTTAAGGTACAAGTGTTTCAAATAACTGTGCTTCAAAATGTAAAATCCTCACTCACTGGGAGCACATTGCCAGCTCTAGGCTGCAGGACTCTGGGTGTCAGATTTACACCAGACTAACAGGCAAAATCTAGCCTAGTCCAAATTAATTTTTGATTCTAACAGGCCTGAGACTATGGATTTACAAGATTACATGACAATCAATGCAATCAAAGCACACAAAACACTTGTACTTTTTACATCCAATAGGTTGTCAGACTGATTCTTCAACAATTCAAAAGGAAAATCAATAAATATATGTCAGTTTCATTTTTTTTATTCACCCATCAACTGGATTATATTACACTTTCTCAGTTTTAAAATGGGAAAGTAGACACTAAATATGAGGCAAAACAAAGTATTACTACAAGCAAATACCTTATTTTGCATATTTGACTCCACCTTATTCCAGGCTCACTGTCTTTATAATTGATATAGAATATCATCCGCTTCCATCTTCTTCCTTCAGATAATAATTTTCAGCTATTTTAACCCCTGCCCCTTAGGTCTTTCTGATCATATGAAATATGCAAATACTATCTAAGAGTTTCTCTTATATCTGGTGAGGGTGTAAGAAATGGTAGAGGGAAAAAGTATTACCAAGAAATAGAAAAGACATTTTACAGAACAACCTGCAGATAAGACACCAGCACTGTACTGCCAGTGAATCTGACAGAGCTGCAGACAGAGAAGCAAGTCTGCATTTCCAAATTTCACCTCCAACCATAAAGAAAAGAAATTGCTTTCTTCACATTAGGTGAAGAAAAAAAGGGCTGCATCAGCTTCTGTCTTACTCTGATTCCTTCTGCCTGTTAACAATTTTTCTACAATGTCCTGCTCTGCATTAAGATGGAAGAGAAGATCTGTGGCTCTGAAATCAAGAGCATCCCTGTATACTTGGGTTCTGGAGGTCACCAGGCATGTGTTCTGGAGCATGTGCAGCATGCAATGCCAGGTTACTTTTAACTCCATTGGAGCTAAGACATGAAACTGAGGCAGAAAGACCTGACTGGCACTGTTTCTAAATGCAGAGTTAAAACAGTAAGAACTTAAATCAGATCTCCTCCATGTTGGCTCTCAGTGTTCGGACACCTCATTTGAGGAATTATGTTCTACACAACATAGCAAAGGATAGACAGAAAATCTTTGTGCTCACCTTTCCTCATCAGTCTGCTATTTCACACTGCCTTTCATTCTACTGATTTCTCTCTGCAGCTGTGAACCAGGTGCTTGCTACACATAATGCAGAAGCAGTGGCTCTGTTGCTCTCCTCTGCAAAGCCTTGTCTTCCCAGAAGAGCTTTTTAATATTTAAGGTAAACCTGTCACTCCAAGAAGTATTCCCACTGTGATCAAAGAGAATAAGGCATGAGGTGAAACAGTTGCTCAGGAGTTAGGGAGGATTGAATCATACAGGGATGTAGAAGGAGATCATAGCCACAAGAAAGTGGAAGAGACCATGATGGCCTAAGCAGCTAGCAGCCCTAGCTTAGGCTCATATCTGCCTTCCACCTCTCTTTCCCAATTACAGTCTAGGACAAAAGCATTTCTTTAGCTCCAAGCTGTCAGGCAAGCCTCATTGCAAATCATGACATTTCTCAGAGATCTTTTCCTGAGATATGTTATTTTTGGACACCATCCAAAATCACAATCTGCAAGGGATATCAGAAAGAGAAACTCACAGTAACTCCATCTATCTTTTATGTAATCCCATTCCACTACAAAAAAACCCAACCCAACCCAACCCAACCCAACCCAACCCAACCCAAACCAAACCAAACCAAACCAAACCAAACCAAACCAAACCAAACCAAACCTCCTTAAAAGTCTGGTTTCTCCAAGCGCTGCAGGAGTCACAAGCAGGAGACCATGCCATTATCCCCACCTGTAAGGCTCCTTTTAGCCAACAGTTGCTCACCAAATGCTCAGTCTATCTCTACCTTTTCCTTTCATCATTTTTCTCCGTGGACCTGTGCTTCATTCATCATGTCTTGGACTTCCCTGCTGCCTTTTTGCTTCCTATCTCTTTGGCAGGCACATCACATAATGCCCACAGAAACACAGTCCACCACGAACACCTCCGTTCCATGGACTGGCACACCTCTTTATCTGAGACTGATGCTTCTACTGTTTCACCTATCTGCTTTCATTAAGAAGTGCAATCATAACTACCTGAACGTACCAAGGAACGAGCTGTTACACCCTGCTGATTTTAATATTGCACAGCTCCACTAGGCTTTCTTCAGTGTAAAAGGTACAAGAAATGGAAGGATCAGGAGAAGCCCCTAACAAAATCTACACCCTTGCATTAAGTGAAGCCGCCACGACAGAGGGGATAGGAAAACAAGAATTGGACTTGCATAGAAAATTCAGGCCCTCGTAATGAAATACACTGGGTGAGAATTTCATTACAAATAAGAACACATCCTAAGCCTTAGTATAAATACTTGCTGATCATTTAACAGCCAAACTCCAGTTTCTGTGGCTACATCCTATGTTGTCATGTTTTTGGCTTTAATTATATCCCAGTGTAAATTCCTGTTTTCAGGTAATACACATACTGTCGAATCTAAAAAAATCAGGTTGTTCCGAGAGGGAACAACTTACTTCTCTAGGATAAACCTTTAATACAATTAAATTAGTCATACAAAGAAAACTGTAAGGTAAGGTAAGCCAGAAATCATTATGCAATTTGCAGTCTTAAGCTGCCTGGAAGTAACCCATAAAGTAGTCTGGTTCTATGGAAAATTCCCATTGCTAAGCATCTACATGTTTCTCTGCCAACACGATCCTGCAATCACTCTGCAAGCATCTGAAAACTTCAGCAAACAATGCACACATGATTTTTTTCACAATATTAACTTGAACTTTGGGAAACTGCAGTCTCTATCAAGATAAATTGCCAGTAAATACGGTTATCTCGTGGGAGTTTGCAAGGCTCCAATCAGAATTTCATGAATTTAAGCCACTTTTTATTATATTGTCTTCCATACATGCTCTTTCATGCTAACCAGCTTTTATGCTTAGAATGCTGACCATAGGAGTCAGAGACAACAAATACATTTGATTCTTGAAATACCATCTTTCCATTTGTAAAACACTGTGTGGCCAGAATGAGAAGAAACACAGATTAAAACTCCCTTAGTCTGTCAGCCTCATGTTTGTTTTACTGGCAATTTTACTGTAGATATCTCTATGCATATACATTTTTAATGTGCTTCATAAATAGTATTCCTGCAGTCCTGCTGTGGATGTCTATGGCAATATCTGAAGAATTCTGATAATAAAATATTTTTTCTTTTAATTCAAAACTGTGCTTATTGAATGGGAAAGACTCATTAAGACTGTTAACAATTCCTGTTAACTGTGTTCCATTTCCAAACTGAGCTCCCTTATACAAAACCATAGAAATCTCTTAAACCATTAATGTTTTTCAATATTCTAGTTAAACCTGAATTATCAAAACCTTTTCATGCTGGTTCATATATATTTACCAATTACGTGACAAAAATTAAGGTCAGGTAAAATCACAATCTTAACATAAATAGAGATATAACAAGTACAGGGGACACTAGGATGAAAAACCTCCAACAGAAGAAAAGAACAGAAAAGAAAATGGCTCAAAGTCTGATTTCACACCACTGTGAATAAATTCCATGGCATTAGCATAGAATTAAATGAACTGAGAGCACAATCCAGTTGAGCACGCAGGAAGAGATGCGGTACTTATTTCATTGAAGTAAGGTGTCAGTCTCATAATTTGTTATATATAAAGCAAAACACAGTGCAAATAAAAGATTCATTTTGCAGTACGAATGCTTTCCACCCTCAGAGGTCTACTGGCTAACAGATCCTACTGCATTTGCAGCTGTAAGAATCACTAAAGCACCAGATACCATATACTACTAAATAAAAAGTCTCTCTCTCTGGATGTTAGTGCCTGCTTATTAAGCTGTGGTTTTATCTTAAGTTCATCTGTAGGAGGTGCTCCTATTTCACGTCTTCTCCCTGACCTTGCCTGACAAGGGCTTTTTCAGTAACACAGTCAGGCTCTTCCTCCGCCCTGCAGATTGTCAGGACTTCGCCAGCTCAGCTTGTAGACTCCCTCAGCACATAGCTAGATGAAAACATTTTGAGACCTTTGTGTAGTTTGAAATCACATATCCCTGCCAGGCAACACTGCAACAACCAGAGCTGAGAAGACTGGGGACTCTAGATCCAGTTGCTTACCCCGACCAGCAAGATCGGGGATATCTGGAGAGTTCAACAGCTCCAACAATTGCCAGAATATTTTTGGAAGAAGTAACTTCATGTCCCACATAAGTTAGTCACCTCTCACAGCAACAGGCATCTTAAAAAAACCCCAGAAAACAAATCCCGCCACATATTTAAAATTGTTTTCTTAATGCTATGGCAAATTATGGTGAGTTTTTCCACTGTTTCTTCCAGCTAAAGGACTGCCTGGCCACTCTCACTAGCAGCACCCGGAGGAGCTTTACACAACACCAGAGCAGTCACACTGTGGCTCAGTCACCTTTCAAACCCCTCACTGCTTTCACTTCTGGCCTCCACCACATTCAGAGTCACAGGCAAGTAAGGACAACATTACAAACTACTCACTTTGCTCATTATAGGATGGAAAAACAGGAACTATAACAGGATGCAAACCCTTTCATGTCTCGTTTCTAGCTGAAAGCTTGTTCAAGTTGGGAATAAACAAGAGCTGCTCCTGTCTGCTGGATTAATAGTGCCATCTGTGAAACAAGGACTGCAGAACCAACCCCAGTGACATACGATTTGGTGTACTAACAGAATCTATTGCAACATTGCCAACGACTAGCAATCTTCTGAGCACAACCAGAGGAAAAGAAAGTACAGATTTGCAGGGGGACAGACTGGTCATTGCATCAAGACCTGGGCCCTAAAAGCCAGTCCAGAGTCAAAGTTTTTGCACAGACTTTGGAAAAACTGCTCTCTGGACTCTTATCTGCCCCGTGGAAGAGCTCTCTCTATTCATTCCTCTGACTGAAATAAGTTAGTTAATACAACCATACAAGCCTTATTTGCAGTTGTACTAACACAGAAAATGCTCACCCTTTGATTGATACCACAGAGAAGGATGAGATACCTTGGATGAAATCAAGGCAAGACATATACAACTAAAAAAGACAAAAATGCTGCCAATACGCAAAAAGTACAAATTTTTCTGAGCAAGAAGAAAGAGTTCTACCCACGTAAACAGGAGTGCTTTTCTCTTAGCGATCTTCTTAGTAATAAGGACATATACTGACAGTCTAAAAATTCTGTCTTCCAAAGACTTTCTTTTCCGTCCAAGAAGACCCAGGGGCAGACTGAATTCTAACCATTGATTTTTGGGGGGAGGGAATTGAATTTCCATTATTTAGATCTTGGAAACATGGGACAGAAGTATCCTAGAGAAATGCAGGCCTGTTGGTTAAGTCTTTCCAACCATGACTTGACATGGAAAATTAATCCTGAGATCTAAGGCTACATCTTTTTGTATGAAAATCATAGTCATTATGAAACGTTTGTGGACCAAGCTAACTATGTGTTCCTGGACCATGAAAGAATTCCCAACAAAGGGACTTTCATATGTCTCCATGAAACTACTGTGGAAAAGCTAATAGTAGAAAGACATTGCATCTCTTACACCTAAAAACAACTACATAAATCAGAAGAACTATAAGTAGCAATGTCCCAAACAATCAAAAAAACCCCAATCACCTGCCTCACAAGTGGTCATGTAATTTCTGCTTCTGGGAATTGGAGCACATTTTGTTTAATTATTTTAGGCATTTTATCTCTCATAATGTGAACTTCTACACAGAAAGAAGAATTAGAATAATCTCTGTACTTTGTTTTCTGTCATTTAGGACCTCAGAGTTTGTTGTGAGTTGTGTGTACCTGACTCCTTTAGAAAGAAAAGATTAAATTTTTCTTATTTCATTTGCTCCTTTCTTTCATTAGTTGAAGAGAAATCTGGCTCTGTGATCTAAATTCTACAGGCTGCTTTTTGCTGATGACAAGAAGTATTTCATCCGCTAGGTCATTTATCTCTAAATTTGCCTAATTTATCACTTATACAAACTAATGCCTAGTGTATAATACCTACAAATTCTTTTGATTTCAGGAGTAAAGTAAACAATGAATATGGTTTCATTTATAAAATGATATTTTTGCTGATTTATCCTTGTGAAGACAACCTTGTAAATGTAGACTGACATAAGCCACTTACTAGGATTAAACAAGTTAAAACAAGCAAGTTTCATTTCTGCATTGAAAAGGCTGCAAGTGGTGGTATGGTCACACGCGAGAGCTAGTCTAGCATAAAGTGAGAAGCAAACCACCTTCTTATACATTGTAATCCATATTTTTGTATTTATCTTGCCCAAGGTATCCGCAAAAATTTTCAGCAATGACTGCACCGAGATCAAGGATTCATTAAAAAAGTCACGGGTAGAAGGTTTCTTATATTCTTCTTGGTGAAACTTCAGTTTTAAGTAGTAGGTGACTCACTCTTGCAAATGAAAAAAAAAAAGAACTTCTATGCCTTTGTAAAAATCCTTTAAATGTAACTACAATTTTAGGATGTTCAACAGGAACAATCCCATTCCACACACTTAATGTACAAGGTTTCAGTATCTCCTGCAGAAAAGGTTTGATTCAGGATTCTTATTCTGGTTCCAGTAAGGTCTTCAGACTGATACTCTCAGAAGAAGGACTATTTGATTGTGGGGTTTTTTTTTCCTCAAGACTTTCTGAATCAGTCTTGCTTTCTCTCTCGCTCGCTCTCTCTCTTTTTTTTTTTTTTTTTCTCTTTTGACAAGGGCTATACAACTAAGCTATTCACTGTCCTGTCTCGCATTTTTCTTTAAAACTGTCGGTATTTCTGTAAGGTCTATAATGACCTCAGGACTAAAAGTTACATTTGACCTTTGCTGTTGTCAGAAATATCTCACAGAACTTTTTTAATACCAGAGTACAAAATGCCATGCAGTGAAAATCTCACTTCTTTGCAAGAGATCAACAGAACTATTCAAAAACGCGCTGATAGCAGTGAATTATCTGCTGCAGATTAAACAGGCTCAGACTTAAGTATCATAGAGAGATGCAATTATGACTCCTATCTTTTCACTCCAAAGGTTCACATTTATGCTACTTGAGCCAGAAAAGCTAGCAATGAACTGGACACAGCCTGACTTGCAGCTGGACACTGAGGAACTGTAAGATTATGCATAGGTTTCATAAGCAACTCTTCATTTCACCTTTTCAAGTAACTCCACAGATGTTCTCAGGGCTATAGCTACAGTAGCTCCATCCAGAAATGTATTCATATGGCAAAACTCCCATCAGCATCAATTTTGGACCACAGATGACGGTATAAACACAGACTTAATATCAGCTTAATGGTCAAGGACACTTGGTCTCATATGAAAAGACCAATATCACAAGGCAAAAAAACCCACGAAGGTTAGAAACCACCCAGCAGTTGAGGGTATAGAAGAAGTGTAACTTAATTCCTGGGAAAGCCATGGCAAGCTAGGGGAGATTTATCTTTGAGTAGGTTCATGCCTGACTGCGAGGGGTTCGTTTTCTGAATTCCAATGCAGCTGAATAGACTTTGTAGCCTGACACTCCTACGGGAGAACTTACTTCTCTCCTGTTGCCTGCTTTAGGAGAGAATGCCTCTTTATCGTCAATGTTAACCAAACACACAGTCTTTAAATAAGTAAGGTCTCAATTAACATCTACCACATATAATCCATTTGCTTTTTGGTTAGCTGTAGCATGAAGGCAAGTGAGACAAAGATACGCAGGAAGAGACTGAGTGGAGTGGAACATGGCAGTTTTATAGAGTAACTGGCTCCCCTTGGGAATTTCTTGCAATTTCCTGTCTTCTACAGTATTTTTGCAAGCATATGATGGTGATCGTGAGGACCCTTAAAGATCAATGGCACTAAATCAGGCAAGTCACTGAGGGGCTCATGCAAATAAGAGTTTTGGGGACTGAGCTCCTAATTTCTGAGAGCAAATACATTAGGATTTTATAAGCTCAAAAAGGCTTGTGAGAGTAATAATCCGTAAAGCCTATTAAGCTATTAAGGTAACCAAATAAAGCATCTGCATTTTGATCTGTCTGCAATCTAAATGCTCAGCATGAAGCTTCCTTAGTGATATAAAGAAGGCTGATGAAATCATTCTCCATAAGACAATTTTCTGTGTTTCAGCTTCTACTAGAAAAGAAATCCCAGAAACTTGTTCCACCTTTACAGTATCTTGTATCAGTATTATGCTATCATTATCTGAAAAGGTCTTATCTGTTTAAATTTTTCATTCCTTAAGACAAAGGACAAAATACACTGGTTCCTCTAGGCTATTTATATTTTTACATGTTTGCAATGCTTTCCCTGCTGCAAAATCCTTCAGTCACACTACTGCTGTGTCCATCTCTGCTCCACTCATTCATTGTTACTACTGCTCCACACCTTTGGCTTAATGTTCTCCACAAGTGTTTGTTTCTTTTTCACTTTCCACTTTCATCCGCTTGAAGAATCTGCTTGAAGACAATTTTCTGTGCTGATCTTAACAGGCAAGTTTGTGACCTAATAACACTAAACTAAATGGAACTTTTTAGCTAACGTTCTTTGGAGGTTGCCGTTTTGCATCCTAACTATTGTTTTTAACTCAATGAAGTGGTAAGGTCCTTAGACTATATATTCTTTTGGTACATCAAGTAGGGCCAAATATACAACTATAGCTAGCTTGCAGTTTATTTGTTAATTTTTTTTTTATTGAGTGGCATGTGCTAACACCACAATCCTAGCTTTTCTGCCATGTTCAAATAAGTGCACATTTGCTACTCTCAGCAGCAGTCTATTTAATTTATATTGTAAAACAAGATTTCATTCTTCAGAATGAAAAAGTTTTACAGTCTTGGTTTTCTAATTGTGAAATTGTATTCTCAGACATGAGATTTCATACACATATCTTGAAACAATCAAATGAGAGGAAAAATGGTAATGCATTCATCACACTCTGCAACAGCATTGACCAATTAATGCAATATTGGTTGTAGAAATATGCTTAGTATTTCTCATCTCCAAAACTTTACTATTTCAGAGTCACAAAAATATCATTATTTTGTTTTTCTAGTAAATCTGGTTAAACTGAAGCCATTCAGTAAGACAAGGTATTGTTCCTCACTTAATTGCAAAGTTTCCATTTGGCAAACTATTTCTTTATGTTAACTTTCCTTCCTCTTTCAGCCCTGGAAAAGTTTTACTTCCAAGACTAAGTGCAATTATAATCCAAAAATAAATACCAGAAAGGCTTTACAGATAAGCCAACCAAACAACACTGACTATGATAGGAAATAAAAAGATGAGTCTGTTGCATGTTAAAGTGTAACTACTATATTAGACACGGGCATTACAGCAAGGTGTTTAGATTTAAGTCAGAGTGACACTGAGAAAATGTACCTTAAAACAGTACTAAAACTTTTAAGTTGCAGAAGTGCGGGATCCAGTCCTTTGGGTGTGCACTTGCTGGTGCTGCTTCTGAAGTCTTGAAATGAAACAAGAATAAATCCCAAATTAAATCTTGCTGACAAATTACAAGAAGGAGTTCTGACATTCAGCAGCCTAAGAAGGCCAACGCAGCATTTTTTAAGTTTCGTAAATCTCTGATTCAGTAAAAGTCACATATTAATTCCTTTAGAAGTCTTGGTCTTTGTTGCTTATGCTAGTTAATGATAATCAGGGAAATGAAGCCACAGTAAACACTCTGGTTTAACTCAGCTACCACAGTTTTCTCTGTGGGGATCATGGAAACTGCGTGATGTTATGAGAGTTCTAAAAATGCACTGCTTTAAGGTACCTCTAGTCATTATGACAATGGCATTTTCAACATATAAGCAGGTCTTGTACGCACCTATCTTTTCACAGAAGTTGCAGGCATTATGATATATGAGGGAAAGACATTGACATTGCATTAACCTTGGCACGGAGAGCTTAAATTTTCTTAGTTGTTGTACACGTGAGGTCAGAGTGTTAAAATAGCAGGTTCTATCAAAGTCAGTTCAAGACCTGTTCTGTTCTTGCTTTAGTTAAATCTTTCTCCTAGAACTGATGTTGCTGTGCCAGCATTTTTAAGTTTACTGTTCAATGACTAAAATACACGTGCATTGCCACAGCTGTTTCTTGCTCTGCAGAAAATATCTACACTTGCAGGTGCACACAAATGCATCTTCCAATTGTTTGAGTGGTTCTTGGCTTTATTTACTGTTTCCAAGTCAAGGAGGCTCAAAATATGGTGCAAGGAAAAAGAAAGCCCTAATATACACAGTCCATGAATTTTCTTTTTTCTATCAAACCTACAGAGGAAGATTTGTTTATAAAAGGGTTTTTTTATTTATTTATTTTATGTTTTTTTTGTCGTTTCCCATTCACTGTTTTTATCCTTGACTCCAGTCTCACATGGTGGAGTTTTAATGGATGCGATGTCTTCCATTGCATCAATTGCAATGGAATGGAGGGTTGTTTATTTTTGTTTTAATTTGTTTTATTTGAGTTCATATTTTCTGCATTCTCCAGGCAGGCTGGTTTTCAGCTTTTTTTTCACCTGTCTTTTATAATCTTGTGATTTGTTGGACTTCATGAAGAATGTTGAGGCTTAAATACTGCATTGGGCAATACCAGTCATTTGACTGAGTTCTTTGTACTAATGAGGCACTGGAAATCAGTCCATGTCATAATACAGGTCAGATCTTACTGTGCAGATAAGGCAGATAGGCTGACAACACTGACTGCAGTTCTTGTTTGATAAACAGTGCAGATGTTCCCTATCAGACATGAAAAGGTCAAAGAAAGTGACTAAATATTTCCTTAAAAGAGAGAGGCATTAGTATTTTTCACTTGAATTGTTTTCACTTAATGAAAAAGGGACTGAATGAGTTAACAAATTAGTTCAGCTCTTTTGTTTTTTAACCATTCATAAAGCTTTCAAAGCATTTCATAGGACCTAATTTACAACCTTACCAAAAGTATGTGTTGGTTAAGAAACACACATCAGCAACCATAACCTAAAAGAAGACAATGGAAAAAAATATCCACCATTCCGTGCATGCAGTCTTCCCTTGGACACTTACTGGGGCAGAAAGCTGCAAATAGAGGTATATTGTCCCTATCTCACAACCTAAGCATTCTTTCTCCCTTCGGTACCGATGAAGCCAAACATGATGGCAAATAAAATCTGTGAATTCAGTATTCTTGTTTTATTAAAACATTGTTCAAATTTAGCAAAATTATAATGGAATTCTTCAACATGATTTCTAATGAGTTTTTGGTCCATAGATGAACTTAATTTCACCAGCTTGCTGTTAAAACAAGGATATACATCTGCTTTCAGAAGTCAGCTACCATAACTGAATAGTGAAAACCACTGAAATTATATTGCTAAATAATAGCCTGCATATTTTGGATGGGTTTCTACAATTGCATCCATATACAGAAAAGTGTTTTATAAAGTCATTCCATTACCTCCATCGTGTGGAACAGATCAAACCCTAGAGAACCACAGTTCAGTAATAACATAACGGTTACATAGTTTCTTCTATGTATGAGCTTATCAACAAGAAATGATGGAAAAGAAGAAATGTCATACTCTGTCACAGCGTGATGATGAGCCATATACAGGTTTTCACTGTGGAAAAGCTAAACGCTAGGATGCATCATGGAAAGCACTTCCAATAGAGACTGGCAGTCCTTCAAAAAGACACTGACAAAGGCTCAACTGCAATATGGTGAAGAGCTCTAGTAACATGCCAAGAGGAAATATGGGTTCTGAGTAGGGCAGGTACTGGGAAGGACTCACAGGTGAAAAGGAGACAAGAGAAGACCTCAAGGTTTGATTCCTCTCCATAGGAAAAACAGCAGAATGGGGACAGAAAGGCATTTCAAAGACTAATCAGTGAAACAAAGACAGAACAAAAGGATATAAACTGACCACAGAAACAAATTAGTTAGAAATGAGAAGGGTTTCCATATATGGTAATGGTGGAATTATGAGCACCAGCACTTCTATTTGCCCTTGTCTTGGGACTTCGATATGTTTATACAAAGGACAGCATAACTCCCTCTGATTGCAAGCAATAGGACACAGAAGTCCATCCCAGTGCTGTGTTGTCATATTTTGCACCGAGTACTTGGAGCATATCCTGATGAAAATCTACGAGGAGATTCTAATTTTACTAGGATTTATCAAAAGAGCGTTTCGTCCATTTGGTGATTATGAGTAAGAAACCAAATTCTCCTTCATTATAAATAGAAACTGCTGATATTCTTAACAGCAAACTCAACACACACAAATAAAACCCCACCCCCCAAAACACTTTAGAATGAAGCACAATTTGGGTTTTAATTTATTTAGGCATTTAATTTTTATAAGCAAATCCTCCTATTTTTTTTCTGAATTGCCTTCTAGTCAACTTGATTCACTGGTGATTCATCACCTCAATAGTTGTTGACAGACTTCTGAAGAGTTATGGTAGGACAGGATCTCATCATCTCTGTTCCCCACTTAGAACACGGAAATGGGGAAGAGAATATTGACAAACTGAGGCAAATGGTTTCCCAGGAACTCTGGGCAGAGAGAATACTTTGGAAAGCTTTATAGTCATCTACAAGAATAAATATCAACTACAGAAAGTGGGCAAATTTTTGCTCTTCAGTGATACGTATGTGTCACCGAGAAATCTACTTTCAGGATGGAAAAGCAAGAAGCTTCATATAATTGTTTTCTCTGTGTACACTAAAAGAAAATTTTGAAACAAACATCTTTGCCCTGAAGTAGGTTTTGACTATAGTTAGAACTACTACAAGTGGACTAGAACTGTGCATGAAGTGACAATCAGAGTTAATTCAAGCTTATATGCTATTTCATGGCTATATAAAATTCCTGTTCATTCTATTAGCACCTAGATAATGGGATATTTTGTGCTTAATCCATGGAATATAGCCACTAACTTCAAAGACTCAGAAGGGTACTCTATTTATATAACTGCCTTTTAAATCCTCCCATCCTAGGAAATGTAAAAGTCCATCTTTGCTGTGCTACAAGAGCACTTAAAATTAAGGGCACTATCTGTGTTGCTAGATGCAACAGCATTAATTCCCTTGGAAATCATGTGGTTGAGTAAGTCTAGTATGTAAACATAAGAGTATATTTAATTTATCAGAACCCATACCCATTAAAGTACCCAGCCATATTCATAAAATATTACAAAATCACATGAAGAATTAGAATAGAAATTTAATTTACTGAAAAGAATTATGCTACATAGTATCAAAATATTGTGTTCACATAATCCTTTGTAAAATAATCCTACATGCCAGAACCAAAAATTATATGACAGGAGCTCCAAGTAAATATTACTGTAATGCTTCCACTTAGAGCCAAACTAATTGATTTGGGTTTTATAAGGGAATTTAGTTCCTGTAATATTTAATAAGAATGCAGTTATTAATTTGGATGCAAAATTACCATAGTGATAGGATATGAAATAATGACCTTTGAAAGCAAATAAAAAATAAAGCTAAAATAGCAGGAGAGGACACTGCCTTTAATACCCATAACTACCCATGGGAATATTTAGGCAAGCCTTCTAAAAGTTGGAAGTCTGATGCAGCAACCCTGTGGGATCTCCCCTTGGCTTAACACACATGCATGTGCACACACGTGCCTGCGCACACTGCTGTCCGTGGTTTTGCAAAGAGATAGCAAAGCCAAAAACCCCAAGCATTTAGTTCTAATGAGTTAATTTTATCTATCTATGAAATATTCTTCAAAACCAGTAAAGTTAAAGTATGCAAGGGCTTCCTTATGCTGAACTAAACATAAGGTGTTTAGATTTAAGTCAGAGTGACGCTCAGAAAATGTACCTTAAAACAGTACTAAAAGATAGAGAGGTCATCATTTCTGTAATCCCCCCGTCATTAAAAAATTCCCACCCCAACCTGAATTTCCTATTTCAATGTGAGCATTCAATGCACCATTCTCAGTCATACCATTGGGGTCTGGCAATCATCAAGCTGTGGAAAACAGATGACATTTTAAACTTCAAAGAGTTTGGGTTCCTTAAGGACTCTGGATGGGTAAAGACACCTTAAGTCCATTGATCCTTGGCATTTTGCCTTGCATAGCAGATATCTTAAACACATCCACAGCCATTTATGCAGTCTAAGACAAGGGTGTTCATGATTTAGGATGTAGTCAGGCCAGGAAACTGACTTAGAAACATTCCTATCTCCCAAAAAGCCTTCATCCAATTTCCCCTCAAACTTCTGGTAATGCAGAAGTTCAAACCTTTAGAAGTGGCATCTATGAAAGCTCACGTAGATGCAGCTCTGGGAAGAACTGCACATGTGATGTTAAATCGCAGAAGAGAATATTCCTTCCTCCACTGGCCAAATGTTCTTTTCTCCTGTTTCTCCCACTCCGCTTCTTCAGAGGCTGTTTTCTTAGATCTTATCTCTCCGTGAAAAAAATTGAGGATGAAGTTTTATCAGGAAAAACTTTACCTAAGACTGAAATTTCCATTTTTTTTTTCTCTTCCACCTCCCCCCAATTCCAGAATGGAGAAAAAGTTCAACCCCTGAAGCTCAGAGATTAGGTGTTGCAAGGCTTCACTGTGTAGCAGTGTCTATCCCTCTTCTCCCTTTTTTTTTTTTTGGTGTTTTTTTTTTTTTGTTTCTGTTTTGAAGAAGGAAATTACTTGCTAGTGAAAAAGCTTTTTTGATGATGGAATCCACTAATTTGTGCATAGCATTCTTTAGAGTTATTTCAATGTATAATTCATTTTTTTAAATCTTTGACTGAAAACTACTTTAAGCAAGAATAGCAGCTAAATCTCTGCTTTAAATTTACATATACAGTCTTGCAAAAAAAGCATAGCCAATTTGCTTCTTTCACTACTTCTGCCTTGAGATTCTTTTCCCAGCAATAGCATTGCAATGTGATAATGTGACACAGTCGTATGATAAGTACATTTTTGGCTGAGCCAGAGACACGGACTTCAATAAAAGCTGTGACCTTCAATTTTATCTTTCGAAATGCCAAAAAAACATGTATCAAAGCTGTTACAGAAATGGAAAAAAAGTTAAAATGGCTTGTAGGAGTCCTGACTCTAGAGCAAGGGGAAGGAAGGAATTAAATCCCCAAGGCAGAAAACATGGCCCATGAACGTTTCTTTATGAAAATATTGGTTTGGAATGGCTATTATTCTTTTTCAGTAACTGAAAAAGAGATACTGATTTCATGACTTTTAAAACGGGCTTCAGATACAACATTAACCATTGTGCAATGGCTTCCTGATTATGCTGGCTCTGCTCTCTTTCTCTTGAACCTTCCATGGGATCAGGCAAAGAGACATTTTGCTGACATAATCCCATCTGTAGCCACCTCCTAATACTGTTATTCCACAGAAACCACTAGAAAGTTGCATCACTGGAACAAATTGCTCATTAGTGTTATTTCACAAAAGGGATATAAAATGCACTAATGCAAACTGTTGCATATTGACGAATCTGAACGTAAGAACGCAGGAATTGAGTCAAAATATGATCATTTCCATGCACCACCTGCCACTGAACAGACCCAGCTTAGTCATATAGGAAATAATTTCCACTCCTGTGATCGTTACATGAATGGCATCAATATATTGCTGCAAAGCCTAAGGCTTCAAGTAATACACACTATGAACGCCTGGGTGCTAAAACGGTACGCAAATTAAGCAGAAAGGGGAGAGATTCTTTCATGTGGATACTCATAAGTTATTGCAGTTATTGGCAAAAATGGCATTTCACATTTCTAGGAGAAAAAGTGACCCAGTGTATCAGCAGAGATGTTAACAGGGAGCTCTGTAGTGAACGGCAGATCACTACGATCACCAAATGCACCGCGGTGCCCTGGAGAGCACTGTCACAAGGGGCTACATGCTGCTAGGCAATCCTGTCCCTATGAGACGGTACCACTTCATTTGTCAAGCGGACCTCTGCAGCTGCAGAGAATTATTTGTTTGATAGTGCCAGTACGTAAGTTAAAAGCATGCAGTCAAAGGAATAAAGCACTTAAAAATGTACTTTGCTCACTTCAAAATTGCAGCAGAATGTTAATTATTTATGATAACATCTCAGAATGCACTAACTATATGCAACATTCTAAAAAATAATGGCTTAGGAATCCTGGCTATCACAACCCGCTGTTAAGTCTTTTCTGAGAAGAGGGGAGATGCTGCCAATTTTTGTGTGGGTTAGCAATATGTGGATTATTGCGGATCTGCTGTATTGTCATTTTTAAGTCATCAATTTTAATTCTTTTTAAACTAATCCCCTTAGTAAACAGGTCCCAAAGAACACTTAATTTAAAAAAATCGTAAATTCATCTTCAAAAATTAAATAGCTTACACAATTTGAGCAGCTGACTCATTCAGAATCGGTTTTCATAATGATATTAGAATATTTAATTAAGAATTTTGTTTATAAAATAAGTCAAACCCTAATTAGCTGTATTGTTGCAGCTTATTTGCTAATATAATAGATTGTAATCTTACTAACAGAAGAATATTTTCTGGCAAGTGTTTCAATAGCAGGACCAAATTCATTACTTGCAAAAATCCACTACAGACAATGAATATCTATTGGAAAATTACATGCAGCATTCTGTGTCTTATGGCAAAATGATTTTACCTTAAATAAACCATTTTGCTTTTACCATTTTACATCTACAAAATTCCATAGATAAAAAGTGAATATCCACACAGTAACATTAGATAACTGAAAACTTTTCACTTGCAATTTTGAGTTCATGAACTGCAAATGACAATTCAAAGACAAGGAAAGAAACATCATAAAATTAGATAAGTTATAACACTAAATGCAATACAAGCATAGCTTTATTCCCATCTTACAAAGAACTTTGCTTATATTTTGGACTTATAGAAATCACTCATAAATATGTATACTGATAATTTTTTTTGGAATTTGGAAAATCCTCAGTGAAAAACATAGCCCACACGTGATCCAAGGACTTCTGGAGTTAAACACGTCACCCTGTTCTTTTCTTTGAACAAGAGTATCAGTTCAAGCCATCCCGCACAGCACTAATTTGCCAGCAGGTGTGTAACAGAAAATGCCATTGTGAGCTATTTGAGGCCTGATTTAACCATCCTATTTGAAATTAATAAGGAATCAAAAAAATTTCTGTTTGTTTGGCTCTTCCTCTGCAGGCTTATGAGTCACTGAAAGTAATGTCACCCACTGTAACCTTTGTTTCTACATCTTCCCTTGCCATCAGGTCAATAGTCGTTGCTTAGCAGGACACTGCATAACGAAGGAGCTGTATTCCAACACATGCTGAGCAAAAACATAGCAGAAACTAATAGACTTGGGGACAGCTCCGAGAAAAGTCTTCAGGCCAGCAAACACATTTTAGGTACCTGAACCTGGAACCAAATTTCTAAGTGAGGCCCATAGGCTTCCCATTCAGTGCAAGAAACAGGTGCTTCAAAACGGGGTCCCACTCAGCCAGGACCCTGAGCAGGGAACCTCCTGAGACCAACAGGCACTGGCACATGGTGAGGCTGGGGACACAGACAGAAGAAGGTTTTGGTCTCTCACCCCAGGTTCAAGGAAGGTACACCTTTTTGCTTATGTGCTGCAGCTCACAGCTGGCTCCTGAAACACAGCAAACGCTGAGAGATAGCAGGGTAGGCATTGCTCCTGCCTGCTGAAAGGTCACTTCTATTGCAGCTGCCCACATTTCAGTGCAGAAGTGCCCACACTGTGGTGTGGAAAGGCACTTCAGAGCTTACAGGCAGCACAGAACCACCACTGCTGCTGCCTTTGAGGTATCCAGGAAAAATACATGTGTAGCCCCTTGACCTCATGATGTTCACCTCACTGGTTCTCTCCCAATTCCGCCTCTCCCTCACCCAGAAACAGAGCAATCCAAGTCCATGAAAATGAAGAATTCAGAATTCATTGAAATACTCTTCACAGAAATGTGCAAGACATCTGTCAAGCTGGACCCTTCTCTAGCAGGCAGGGAAGTCCTGGCTGCAAGCCCTGAGTCACACTGCTCCGTGTTTCATCTCTGGATTGGCAAATCAGTGGCAGACCTTGCCCCAAAGAAGCAGAATTGTGGCCCCAACGGTTTGAGCCTACAGCCTGATGGTTGAAATACTCTTCTGGAAACCAAGAGAGACAGCACTGATCTACCACAGGCCAAAGTGAAGTTACCTCTCCAACTTGCTTGTGGTGGACACTGAATTTCAAGGGTGTTCTGTATCCATTTGCGCTGGAAGGGGCCTAGGCTTCTAGGCTTCTAGGTCAAGCCCATGCTGAAAGCAAGCACAACATTGCGTTCAGCCTCAGGTGCTCAGGCTGCGTCCAGTCAGATCTTGAAAACCTCTGAGGTACTTCATTCAGTGAGAAGTCCAGCCCTCTTGTGTGTGTGTTGGCTGACCCACAGAAGCCTTCCATAAGGAGATGTCTGTTGTTGGCTTTTCTGATGGCTAAAACCAGCACAGTACCCAAATGAGATGAGAGATACTGTAATGCAGCAATTAAAAAATTAATAGTTTCTATTCAGAGACTCAGTAGTTACTCAACAGTTGGTTGACTTTGTCAAAGAACCTCCCTTGCCAATTAACAGTGCTGCCAAATACAGACCTTCATTTAAAAACCAGATAACCATTCCTCATGGTGGCAACAATTTCATTCCAAGCTAAACCTACACAGCGCTGTCCTTGTTCTGATACCAGGAACTGTGGCTGCAAGCTGTGTAATGAGCCTCTCTCAACAAAATGGGGTATAACACAGTTTACATAACAGTGCTGCTGAATGCTAAGTCTGTGTAAGGTGAAGTGTGGTGCCTAAAGCAGAAAAAGATTAAAATAATCCTAAATCAAGTATTTCTGCTTCCTGCTGGATGGCTGGGAGAAACAGTATTTCTACAGAAAGACATGGGCATGTCTGCTGAAAGACAGATTTGCTTTGAATCACCAGGACCACTGTCTTGCTCGGAATTGAAAATTCTGTGAAATATGATTTTCTTTCCCTTCACAGTGATGAACTGTTTTATTAACCAGCAGGTACCTGATAGACATATGGATACCTGCTGGTTAATAAAACAATTCAGCTCCGAATTTCTAGCTGTCGAGTACATACTCACTTGAAATAATTACTAGGATTTCTAAGCTTTTAATATGACAGAGGAAGCATTATCCTTGGTGGTTAGCTTCCTTAAAATTAATTGCCCACTATTCACCATTGTTTCACAAATTTTTGCATAGAATAAGATCATGTAGGGTCTGGGGACTGATTAAAACATCTGGGACTGGGCTGTGTCTCCAGACTTTGAGCAACAGCATTGTGGAAGAACTACACACCACACAGTGAAACTTGTTGATCAGAAAAGTACGTTTGACTCAGACACAAGTTTACTCCATTTCTTCCTGCTCCAAAGGATGCGCACAATATAATTTGTTTGGTTTGTTCCCACAGCAATCTGCAGACTGTTCACATGAGCTCTGAGGTTTCAGCTCCCTTGTCTAACTTTGCTTCTCTAAGCACACAACCTTAGCGACCTGCTTTTCAGAACAACTCCTGCCATTGCCAAACACTAACCGTTCATGCTCCCACACATTAACTGGCATCCCAGGCAATCTTTTATTTTGTTAATATGCAAAGGAAGTCCTGCTTCATTTACCATTTTGTTTACTAGAGAATGTGACTCAGAAGAAGGGCATAAGCTCCATGACCTGGCTGTTCACTCAGTCTTGATTTCAGGATTCAAGTACCTTCTCCAAGTAAAACTGTTCTCTTGAACCAAGAGAGGAGGATTCCCTATGGACTTTTAAATTAAAGTTGTCTTCACTGTTGTATTTCTCTTCATTCTATGCCTGAGCTATTGTACATAAGTCTTAATAGCCTCCTATAAGAACATAAAAAAATTGAAGTCTAGGAGGGACTGTGACTGAGTCACAAATGGAAAGTTTTGTAGTATTGCTTTGAATGTCTTGGTTTTCTTATCACCTTTTTGTATACAGGATGAAAGACCACTCTCTGTCTGCGAGGAGAGAAAGGATTTTCTACCCAGAGAGCTGTCAAATTGCCAGTTGGATTTGTACGGACCTTCTTCACAGATATTTTGAGTGCTTCCACGAAAGAATAAGCACATGATATAGCAACATCCAAGAACAAGTTTTCGAAAGCATTTTCAGCAAGGTATCAGATAGCCTTAGCTCACCATTACCATTACTATCCATTGCCATTATCTTATAGTGAGACATAAAGACAAAATGCCAAAGGATTCTCAGATGCAGATTACTTTTGAGCAGGCTTCTATAGCAAGAAGCATGCTTACAGCAAGTTTAATTGAATGACTTTATACTGCCCATCAGCATGAAGCAACCTGCCTTTGGCTGCACATGCCATCAGAGTAGAAGGGATTGGTGTTACAAACAGCAGGTATGCCTAATCACAAAGTGCTCTTGCGTCACAGTCCATATTATGACAGTGCGTGCTAGAACAGATACACTTCAGCCATTCTTATTAAATAACAATCCTGCACAGCCCTACTTAGTCCCACCATAATTTATGCAGAGTGCCTAGTTAATTGGGATTCAGTGAGGACTCCTACTCAGATAAATCTCCTTGCAAGGAAAATTTAAATCTTACCACATTTGAAAAACTGCTTTAAAATCAGCCCTTTACTACCGAATGCAAAGAACACTGCAATGCCGCCGCAGCTCCTGCAGATAACTGAAACCACTACGGTGCATTGAATACTGCTGCGACAGACATTATCAAACCACAGCTTTCACTGACCTCTGCACCATGTCCTAGCAGTGAGAGAGCATGCTGTGATTCCTATGGAAGTTTAAGCGTTGGCGGATCTTAAGAGGATTTATTATAAATACTTCTATGTTTAGCACATGGGCATAAAGCTATGGGCAGAAAAACCTGAAAAAGTAAACTGTTGTGTGTGTCTATTTCAGTTAAGCCCACAGCAGGCACTGCCTGTTCCTGCCTATTCCTAAGCAACTCATCAAAAATCGCACTTAACCCTTTTGCTTGACAGCTGCCATTTAACCTGTTTAACTCTTTGGTAAACTAGTTCTATTTTTATAAAGATTTAGGACATTTTTCTGTCATCGGTGCATGGTAGATAGAAAATGGCAATGCTACAAAGCCTGCCAGCTGATTCTTCTACTCCCCCTCCCTTCTCTCGATAATTTGCAGTGCACTTGGCAGTCACTCATTACAAGTCAATTCAATTGTTTTAATCTTCTCTCCTCCTTTTGACGTGGAGATATGCTTTCTGCTGGGGAACGAAGGGGGTGGTATTTGAAATCCTTGTGACTCTGTGATTTGGATACTGAAGGTATTCACCAGTTTCTTGCAACAATGAGAAATTCTGCCTGATTTAAGTCTTCATAGCGATTGCCTCCTAACACCCACCATGCATTAGGCAGGAAACCATGTCCTACCTACCCATCAAGGATGCTAGCTAAAGGCTCCCAGACAGAGGTCAATCCCGTATTAGTAACCTTGGTCACTCTTCTGAGGACTGTAAAGAGACTTGCTGGGGTAGTGAACAAAGCGGACCTCAGAAAGGTAGGTTGCAGCACTCCACTGCACCTCACCTCATGTCTCACATATCTGCACAGTTATTTGTCTCTTTTTAAAAAGATCTTCACGTTTAGGAACTGTCAGGCATGGTCCAGTAGTTGGAAGCAGCTAATTCCAGGGCTGTTTAATTAATTTATTATTCTGGTTTAGCCACCAAATCTAACCAAAAAAAAAAAAAAACAACAAACCAAAACCCAAAAAACAAACAAACAAAAACAGTTTTCCTATCAAACTTCCTCTCAGATTAGCCCTAAAATTGACTGAAACCTCATTCCTTACAGTGAGTAAAGAATTGAAAAAAACTGTTGGGATTTTTGTCTTAGATATCCAGTGTAGATGCATCTACTTCTCTTTGTGGTCTATAGAGTCAGATCACAATACTGGATACTCCATAGTGGAGAAGTCTTAAGCCAGACAGATCTCACCTTGCTCTAAATGCAAGCGAGTAAGCCCTTCTATGCATTTTTATTGCCCTACAAATTGAAAATGCTGCTGTAACTGTAGGCAAATGTAAGGGTGCGGCGGTTTTCATTCTAAGAGGAAAAATGTCAAAAATCTGCGAGGCACACAAGGTAAATGTGTTGAGGAAGAAAAAATTGGTAAAATAAAGGTGATAACAAACTTATTTTCATTTTGTGAGAAAAAATATATCAGTTGCTCAGAAACACGCTCTGTTATCAGTAATTTCAGCAAAAACCAGAGGAAACAACTGAATTCTAATGCTGTTGAGAGTTGCTTGAAAGACCAAGTTCTCAATGAAATGTCACTTCTACAGTAAACAGATCCATTCCATTAGTCCTAGTTAATACTTCAGAAATTGCTCACAGAGAAGGCATTTGGATTCCACTGCAACAAGTTAGCGCTGCCAGCTTATAATGGCAATCTAAAGCATCAAACAACTCATTTTGATCTTCTTCATGTTGTGCCTGGACAAAAGTTCAGCAGAGATTGGTATGTTTCTCTATATGACTTTGCAATGGGAAAAACAATTGCTTAGAGTAATTCCCTGAAACGTAGTCACATCATTGTTTCACCTGTTTTCTCCTACAGCTGGATAGGTTCTAAGGTGCGATTCTACATTGGGTATAATTATATATTATATTATATATTATTCTACATTGGGTATAAATACTTTTCATCTGGTTCCTAGTTTATTATCATTAAACTCCTTTTTTCTTATGTCTCATTGGAAGTTTCACACATCTCTTATGAGTTTTGCTTTTATTTTGTGCACAAGAGGCTTCATAGGAATCAAGTAACAACAAAAATAATATGCCAAAACTATGTGTCTACTGCAAAAAACAAGTTCTTACCAGAAAACAGGTGACTTGGTATAGCTGCCTGTTTCTGCCAGCAGATCACAAAGCTCCTGCTGTGATGGACACTACATCTGCCCCGCTAAGGAATGGCTACCAAAACTTCTTCTTTGTGTCAACAGTCTTTCAAAACTGAGGTTACAACTAAGAAAGTAAAATTTCAGAAATGTTGACACTAGGCAGTCCTGTCTTAGATAGAATCACACATGAAATAGAAGTAAGTTTTGTCCCCATTAAACTTGTTTCTTCACAATCTCAAGGATACTTCGTACCAGGCTCGTGCACTAACAGAAATCAGAGAGATTAAAGGATTTCTCTAATGGACACCAATACTCAATACAGAATTTGGCAATAGTAGTGCTTTAGGACACTTTGCTTTTTGTTCTTGGGGACTGAATCTTTTCTGTTAGCTCTGCACTTCTCAGATTGTCTTGAGCTAGTGGAAGCCATAAGGCTGTCCTATGCAAGACAGCCAAACTGATCTGCAGGAACTAGTTTAGGCAATCAAAAAGTGGCATATCTATCTCAAGCGTTTTCAACAAACTCTTTCTCATTCTATCTGCATCAGGACACATAGTTCTTTGGCTTATATTATGCTCTTCATGGACATCAGTTAATGAGTTCTTTTATCTCCTCTCTATATGCTTATTTTTTTGGGTTTTCTCAAAGGTATTTTAAACAGGCAGCAGGGAGTACAAGATACCGATGTTAAAGCAACTCTCGATATCATTCCCTCAAACCTAGTGCTGCGTAGAGTAAGGTTTCCTTTTCTGACATTACTTAAGCTGAAATACATCAGAAAGAATTTAATCTGCAAAATCTAAAACATTGATCTGGGACAAGCGCACCTCTAACACAGCATACACAGCATAAAAATACACATTGCCCATTCTTACTGCAAAGTGACTAAAAGCTGGACTCGACGTTACTAACAAGAATTTTGCCTGATATGCAATTAGCTACCTTGATGCAGGGACTGTGTATGTGACTCAGTTTAATTTAATTTCTTGCTTCCTTTCATTTCATGGATGAAACAAAAGGGGGTGGGGGTGGGCGTGGGGGTGCGTCTGTATAAAATCAACAGAGATCTCAGACAACCCACAGAAAATTAATAATTAGATACGTAAATAACGACCTAAAATATTGACAGTTTTCAGTCTCAGGAAAGAGGCTGAATTCCTGAATTTGCCCATAGGAAAGAAAAATAATTGCCTGTTTACCATTCCAGGTGTTCAAGGCAGTGTGCAGACCAGAGCATGTTGCAGGAGGAGAGATTGAGAGAGCTGGTACTGGCCAG
Source organism: Bucorvus abyssinicus (assembly GCA_009769605.1). Lineage (NCBI taxonomy): Eukaryota > Metazoa > Chordata > Aves > Bucerotiformes > Bucorvidae > Bucorvus > Bucorvus abyssinicus. The sequence continues at coordinate 36,248,647 of CM020063.1, forward strand.
TCTGGAAGAGAGAAGGCTCAGGGAGAGTTTATGCATGTGCGTAAATACCTGACAGGAGGGTGTGAAGGGGCCAGACTCTTCTCCGTGGTGCCCAGGGAAAGGACAGGAAGCAATGGCATAGACAGAAATACAAAACATCTCTTCTTAACCTTTGGAAGAAAATCTCTTTTTACTGTGAGGGTGGTCAAACAGTGGAGCAGGTTTCCCAGGAGCACTGTGGAGTCTCCCTCCTTGGAGATATCCAAATCCAACCAGGTACAGCCTGAGCAATCTGTGGTAGCTGAGTCTGCTTGAGGTGGGGTGGGTTTGGACAATATCCAGAGGAAGCATCAGCCTCAGCCCTGGTGTGATTCTAAATTTAGAACATTATTAGAGGTACTTTAATGGAAGCTGTTATTTCAATAAGCTTGCTTACATTCTCTGTGCTCAGAGAAGCAATATATACAAACAAGTTCCTTCCCTAAAAAAAAAACAAAGCTAAAAAATAAAATGATAATAGTCTTGTCTTTCAAGTTCACAAAATGTAACATAGGCATCTGACTTCCAGATTTTAAAGTCCTGAAGTGCAAAATACTTTTATAGGTGTGTGTCTTGCAGGATTTCTTTTTACTACTGCCAGAAACTAAAATCATATTATTCATGAGTACAGTCTGCCTGTTAAAAGTACTTACTTATTTGTGTATTTATGTTTGTATCTGCAACTTTGGTAACTTTCTGAAAATCACCCCACATACATCCGAGCCTTTACAACAACTTTTTTGTTCTACATGACGCACACAAGCGATCTGTGCTGGCATTTACTACCTTCTGGCCTAAAGTCTGGATAACTAATTATCTGCACAGTCAGGTGAAGGGTGTCTCTTATTACAAGTGACTGTAATTACTGTGAAGGACATGTGATACTGTATTTTATTATACCTACAAGTACACGCACTACTTTTCTGTTACTTTGGTCTTAAATCAAAAGAGCCATATCTCCTTCCTCCCCGCCCCCCTCTTCCCTCCCCTGGCATCTAAAAACAAGGTTGAGAAAATGGGAACGGTATTTTGAAAATAACATTTAAGATGATCTTTCATGGTCTCAACTGCTGTTGAGCACAACACATTATCAGGTTTCTTGTAGGTCCAGCCAGGACACAAAGACGAACTTCTAAGCCATTCACCTGCAAAAGCAGAAGTCTGTGTTTATATCTTATGGTTGCTCTTTCCAGCTGAGGATTTGAACAGGATCTTAAGTCCCATTAGCTAAGGATCAAGCAAGTGACGGCATGCCATGGCTTGCAGCAGTGCGGCAAACCTTCTGCTCCCAAAGGAAATCAAGCCCTATGACAAATGCCGTGACAAAACAGCTCTAATCAAGGACAGCAATGCTGGCCCGTTACAGGAGGTGTCATCCCACTTGCTGGAAAAACAGTGTTTTAATAAGAACCTGATTTCATAATCACACCGTCTGGGTACTGCAGTTCTCAAGTGAAGTGAGAAGCCACATACACCTATCAGGATATGTAAAAATTGTTCTACTTTTTCAATGTCTCCATCACTAGAGAAAATAACACCCTCCAGCATTTTATACCCATGCTGAAACAGCATACCCTCAGCTACCTCTGATGGGCTGAAACAATACCCTCTCTTTATAACTCCAAACTTTGAGGGTGTTTAAATCTAAAAAATAAAGTTTAAAGGCTTTTTGTCTTTCTAAGTAAAATGTCTTATGTTGAATCACATATTTTCACTCCACAATCCAAAAGGTCACCAGATGGCACTATTACACATTGTCTTTCTGATTTCAGTCTCAATACACATGAAAAGTTTGTAATTGTGGAAGAACTGGTAGTACTGTTACTGTAGTGCTACATTTATTTGGTGGTAAGCATGATCCGTAGCATTTGTTTTAATCTCTTACAAATTCTTCCAGAGGAGCTGTCCTCTGCGAACCAGATGCTTTTTCAGAGATTTAAATAGAGATGTAAAGAAAGGGAAGGGACTGATCTTCTGTCATTTATGCCTCTCTCTGCTCAAGGACTAGCATGTATCTGTAACGGGAACACTTCACAGCGGGAATGGACACACATTTGGCTATGCTGATTTCTCTTCTTTGGTAACAGAGACAGAAACCCCCGGCTGTCACAGAGATTAAATGCCCTAGGCATACTGTAAATAGGAACTTTTCTCAATTATACTGACAGAAAGCCAGCAAATCCAGGCTGTAACTTGGACCCAATTAAAATGCATCTGCACACCTATCAGCAAAACACCGCATATGTGACAGTGAAAGACGATGTTTGAACCTCTCTCTTGATTGTCCTCAGCTCTTCTTTTAACAACATGAGCAGAAATATTAACCTCAAGACTCATAATTCACGTAACGCTTACAAATGGCCTGAGCTACTCTTGGTATGTGTATTTTATAACAGCAAACTGTTGGTCATTTCTGTGGCTACTAATTTGTGATCCACTGATATGTGAGTCATGATTAATTCCGTTACATATTAGAAGAGTAATTTAGAATAGTAATTTAGACTTGCTAATGCTTTAAGGTTGTAGGGGGTTTTTAGCTTTGTTCAGGTAAGGTTTTGTTGAAGCCTTACATAAACTGCAGGCCAGCTTTTTCCTGACTCACAGGACAAAGAAATAGTCTCAGTAAATTATTATTTTGCTTTCCACATATCCCATTATATATTGTTTTTTGGTGTTAACTATATCTTACTCTCCAACAAACTAGTAACTAGTGAAACAGTGAAGAAAACCAGGTTATGAACTTTGAAGTGTGTGATGGAAAGGGACAACTGTCACAAAAAGTCCCAAACCACACATGATTGACTGGATCTATCTCTGACAAAACACAGTCAGTCCTCTTATATCTTGACTAGGATTTATGTGATAGCAGCATTAATAAAAGAAGTTTATTTCATGAGAAGTGTATAATTGGCATACATGCTGCACTGGAGAAGCTAACAACCTCACTAAAGGAAAACATTGGAAAACATCAGAAGAATGATGTTTTCCAGCAGAAAAGGAGTCTAACTTCTCAGTACTGCATCTAATCTTACCTTCTGATCTCAATTAAACTTTTTCTCCTTAATTCCAGTTTGGAAGTTTCATAGTGGCCTGGACACATAATATCCAAGTGGAACTAACCAAAACCAACAGTACTGCCACCACAGGCTCAGGGAAGCACTGCCTGCAGTCACCACACACAGTTCAATCACATGAAAAAGATTTTTCTTGGTGGTTTTTTGGTTTTTGGGTTTTTTAAAAGATTTTACACATTTTAGGAGGAATAAATTGACACAGTGGACATATAACTTTGTCTTTAGTAGCACCATATGAAGTATACTGAATAATGCAGCAGATTTTTTCCCTAGGAAATGGTGCTGCTTTTTGTCAAAAGCAAAAATTGTAAACACAGATATACTCTGTATATATTTCTGTTCACAGGAATGAGCAGTTCTGCTCAGCGCTGAGCTTTATATTCATCCCACGGAGCTTAATGAACTTAAGTAGGCATCTTACATTAGGAATGTAGCACATATCCTATGGTAATAGTTTTGTTTCTCTCAAGCCTAGAAAAACTAGATTTCCAGCAACGTTCTACTTACTAGGAGGGTTAATATTGGGCAATACAACTCCGTTCCAATACAAAAAGTCAGCAAGGTACAGGATGCCATCAAGAGTTAGAAAATCCTCCTTCTGTACAAAGTTTTTCTGTCAAGCAGCATCACACTGGTTATCGCTTTCTGCACAGAGTGTGCTGCAATTACCTAAAGCTCTTCTAGCACTCTGAAGCTATCCATTAAAACCAATAATGGTCATACCCATCTACTGCAAACAGAAAGCCAGCCCTATGCAGCTGGTCAGCTATTTACAACGCTCAATCCCTGGCTGGTGTTTGGAGCTGAAAGAACAGATCCTTCTCCTGCTCTTGGCATCAGGAAGCACTTTGCTATGGTCCCGCACAGGCTGCCAGAAAGGGTTTCCTAGCAGCCCACTTTGACAAAATAATCTCAGCCCCTGACAGCACCTGGCAAATCTGACACATCAGAACAGAAATGTCAAGATAGTAGGTGAACAAGTGAATCACATCTCCTTGCACAAAACCTGCTGGTTTTCCTTATTCTCCCTTCGCTCTGAGAGGCTTGGTGAACAAATTGTAACCAGTGTCGAACCTAGAAGAAGTCAGGGATGACTGGCTGAGGCTTGGTGTTGGCTGGTCTTCCACATCCCATCCCCTACACTTAGGAAAGTTTTACTCATGTCAGAGAGGTGCCCTGCAAAGGGAAGACAGTAAATTTCAGGTTTTCCATGGCAAATGGACTGTGGTATGTACGGTACAAACTTTGTGGTTAATATAAAATAACACATGCATAAGAATGAGGTATGGTATCAAATCCTTAACATAATGTGAGGAATTTTTCCGTTTTAAAAAAATACCCATTTCTCATTATGACATTTAAGATGTCTTCCAACCCAAACTGTTCTATGATTGCTGGTTTCCTATCTTTATGCCTTAGTCTTTTATCGTTATACTGATGTAAGTTGATGCTGTAATTTCTACTTTGACAATTCACTTGTTGTCACAAAAGGGTAATGGTCATAATACACTGCTACAGGAACAAACATGCTCTACATTTCATGAGTGAAATGCCAGTTGCTTGCTACACAAAGATATTGTAGTGCTTATTATTTTTAATGAGGTGACGTCCAGATTTTTCTTCAGAAATGAGTAAGGCAGGCAAATGATTTTACAAGTCTGAGGAGATCTGAGACATAGTGAAAGAAATTACTGGCCCACACTCAACCAACAAGTCTGAATGAGCTATGACTGCAACATGATTTCCTTTTGCTAAGGGACTGTGTGCACATATGCTCCTTCATGGAAGGCTCTATGCCCTCACTATATTGTAAAATATTTGAAAACGACAATTAGCATTTAATTGTGAAGAACAAACCTCCAAAGACAGTGAAAAGCAGGTGGAACAAGAACAATGTCATCTGAATTTTCATAATTAACAATTCGTTTTTCCTTTGGAAGTTGGAGTTGCAGAATTCTAACAAGGATTTCCCCATTATTTTAGGAGCCGCCTACAATTTAATTAATTCATTGTAAATGTTTAGTCATTCACACTGAAAGCTAATGAAAATTTAATTTATTAACTAAAGAATGGGTTTATTAGCTAACTGATACTGTAATTCTCTGAAACTTAAAATCATATCTCATCTTATAAAAAAAAAGAAAAATCTTCTATGAATCATATATGTTAACAGCTGTGCGGCTGCAGTGCCAGCAACTTTACTATAAATAACAGTAAGACTCACTTAATAGCTTATTTGCCATGTGCACCTCCTTTGGAACTACATATGATATCTACATACTGACGTGAATACCAAAGGAGCAAATGAAATGTTCAGAGACTTGATTAACAACTAAATAAGCATGTTATTTTGCTTAGTGGCAGAGAAAAACAGTTATTTTTAATCACTCCTATCTCGAAGGTGATCCTGTGCAAAAAGACATCAGGTTGTCACCCTCACCACAACCTGATGCAATTTCAGGTGTTAGAAAAGGCCACACTGTGGTATGTATTCAGGGCACTGCAACAAAAGCATAGAAGATAGCTTTTTGGATTTTACCAACCTATTGCTGTACGTGATGGCCCAGATTTTTTGACTAATTTCAGGTCAGGACAGGATTAATCCTTATAATAAAGATCCAAGTAACTCTACAAAAATGCCCATTTCTCTGTACTGGTCACAGAAGTAACCATAGGTCAGGCAGCACAGCTAAGCCAAATGAACCTGGGGCCAGGAGTTGGATTCTGCAATTCTCTAAGTTTTGAACTTGTAATTGCCAATTTTGAACACAGATCAACTAAACCTGAAAATTAGTTTTGCATACTACTTTCCCAAAGGAAAACCAGGAAGAGTTCTCTTCCACTGTATCACTCACAAAAATGTGCCTGTATGTGTACTAATTAACTAATTGTAGAGCAGTAGCTTTTCCTACGTTTCAGAGAGTAATTAACTGACTTTACCCATACCGAGTACTACCCTGAAAGACATGGAGCCCTAAGAATGATACATGCAGCAGTGGTTTTTACAGATGAGATACCTGAGAAAAGACTGTTAAGGGTCCACCATAAAATAATTGCTTCGAGATTTATCAATAAGCCAAAAAGTACCCACATGACAGGACAGATCAGGCTGTGAAATACTGAGTGCCCTTTTCCAGTTTAAGTCCAAGGGCACAACAAGCTGATAAAGCCTGTTTTGCTTGCTCCGAGTCCAAGAGAAATTGCTTTGTTTGTTTGCTAGGAGTGATTTAATATGGAAGAAGGGAAGCTCAGAGCCTTGGAATTGTACCAGTGCACAGAGAGACCAGAGAAGCAGAAAGATCATTAATTCTCAATGTCCTGACTTTTGGGTTTAATTTCACTTTCACCAAAACCAACAGCAAAACTTGCCATCAACTTCAAATCTACCTTATATTCAGTGTATCTTTTTCCTCACCAAACAAACAAACAAACAAACAAAATTCTTGAAATTATAAAAATCTACACCTACAGGTTTGTTCAAGTCCAATTTCACTTTTTTCCCCTACTGTTTCTCCTAGTGTTTTTAAGGAGGGGCAATAACGTAAATGATGGGAACAACTCTTAAGCAAGAAATCTACTAGTGTTTAAAACTTCAGCAAAAATGACTGCTAACAAGATTACGATTACCATGGTGCTTCAAAAATAGCATACCACTAAATTAGAGCTCCACGTATGGTATCTGGTTTGTTTGTCGGTTTCCATCAACCCTCACCACTGCTGTACCTACAACCTTTCTCTCAGATGCTACGTGTTCTGACTTGCCTCAAGACCATTTTGCCATCAATATGCTGACCACTGTTTTTCTTGCACACAGTAATCCCATCAAGCAAGCAGAAATAAACCTTCCTACAGCACACTGTACAACGCTCTACAGGGCTTGAAAGCCACAGGTTTCTAAGAAGATTAAATGAAAGAGAGAACCACATCTCGATCCTTAAATCCAGAAGTAAGGCATGAGTTTGCAATTCGGTCCATGCCTGTTACCGAGCCTACTGTTGCTATTTTAAGATGAGAGGCTGTATTTGTTTATGCAAGTCCATGCGTGAGATTATAAACCAACATCTACTTCCTATGGCATGTTTTTCCTAGGTTGCATGTTTTTCGGATGCTAAATATGTATACTATATATTACATTCTAAATACCCTTACAGAAGTGCTTGGAAGCAAACAATGGACAAAGGAAGTTATCCAAATAATTCAACAAGTCATTGCAATACTTATATTTAAAATACCGATTGTCAGTATTGATATTTGCAAATGATTACTGATATGTTCACAAATGTATGTACTAATATATTAGTAATAACATAGTATATACTAATATATGCAAATACTTCGGGAGTGGGTCTGGTGACTTTTCTATTCTTTTGCTTATGCTTTCTGGGTAGATAGTTTAAGTGAAGAAAGTAATATTTTACATTCACGCCCCAACCAGTTTCTTGCACAGTTTCTTGTTTATGTACAAATTTTAGTTACTGTAATTCCAGCTGTTGGAATCTCCTCTGAATAAGAAATGCCCTTTTCTCTGCATGAAATGTCATGTAGTAAAGAATAGGCCATTCCCACGATTAAAATCAAGTCCTGATTACCTCACTGGAAAGCAAGAAATCAGCCCTCTCCAGTGAGGCAGTTTCTATCCCTGTAGAGGCTCAGGATAGTAGGAATTACTAATATGGTATATTAAGATATAATAAAATATGTTGAAAGCTCAGTATGTCATGTCTTTGGCCTCAGGCAGGAGTGATTTGTTGCTTGGAAAGAGTCCACATTTAAGAAGAAATCACAGACATATTTCCCTGAACTGCTCATCTGGAAAAAAACTACGAGAAATGTGCTGCTCAGAAATTTAAAATATTTGAGTAAGTCTTATGGAAATGGGTTACTAGGCAGAGGAGAGGTGAAATGATGTAGCAAACATGAAAATTACCATCCTATGCATCTGCACTGTTTCGCATTGACCTTTTATATGGTCTATCTGGCACCTTTTAGACTCATGACTATGTGTAGGTGTGCCTATATGCACACATAAATAATAAACGGTTTCAGTAGAGACTGAGAACAAGAAAATTAAAAGTCTATGAAAATCACTGCATTATAATGTGTAGAGTAAGATTTTGAGAGGCAGCAGGTTGTGGTTTTATCTCAGAAACTGAACACAAAACCCAACGCTAAATTCCTCCAAAATTTAGTCCACAATCATTCTCTGACTGAATTTGAGAGGAATTTTGCTGTTGGTTTTGAGTGAGAGGAGACTCAGGTATTTTGTCTGTGACTACTGGAGAGAAACTAGCATTGCTATGTCTGCTTCAAAGATACATATGGGTCAAAAACTCACTCTGAACTGGAGAATGTATCTGTTTTTCATGGTTTTCAATACAGAGAGGAAATAATAACCACTTCTTAATCCAAACTTTGTAGAGTATTTCAAAATTATTTATATCACTGCAGCATTTAAAAATTGAGCCAAGATGAAGCCTTCAAACAGGACATGCCTCCACTCAGAAGCATTCTAAACTAAAACAAAGTACAGCAAACAAATACAATGAATATAAGAATAAAGCAGAAAAACAGGAATATTTAAATAAAAATGAAATTATACAGAAAGAAATAGCTGCTAGACAGCATGATGCTTTCAAATTACTTCAAGATGATTGCCTTAAAAACGTGTAAGTAACATAATAATATGAACTATTTCTAACTACTCTTGGACAGAGCAATTTCTGGAGTTCTAAAATCGGGGTTTTTTTCCACTCAAACATATGACTGATGTAAATTTTAGCTAAACAATAACTTTGTGATTGTGCCTAGTAGCAATAAAGGAATTTAATTAGTAATTTGATAACAGCTTGCACCAAAAATTAAACGAAATGAGCATCTGATTAACCCCAAAAGAGATGCTCATCCTCTAGCATTACAAACCCTGCAAACTTCAACCTTCTCTCTTGGGCAAAAGCCTACATAGCCGGACAGGTCTCAAACAATGCCCTGAAGGTCACCAGACACAGGCTGTGACAGTGGGGGCATCTTTACCTTTAGTACTCTATATCCGCCAGAGCAGTTTTACAGCAATGTGAGAGGGTGAAGAGTTTACACCAGCTGGTTATGCAATAAATGTCACTGGTATTACCACTGACTTTAGACTAGACTCCCAGCAGTAAGCAGTTAAGAGGTGATAAAGCAGGATTAATTCTGAGGTAAATTTATGATTAATTTGTCAGTGTAGTATGCAGTACAAATTCCCTGCTATCTTTATTCTTCCTCGAACAAGAAATTATTTTGCACCAATCTATTAATCCCTTAAGTGTAGCACTTTATATAAGTGTTAATATCATTGCACACACACTTTTAAGCCTATTCTCATACACTCACCTTAAAAGAAGTCATCCAAGATCACTGCTATTTATGGCTATTCATGTAAATGAATAGAACTTCAATGACACGGAGAACAGGGGAATAGCAGTGGAATAGCGCAAAACACAGTAACTGAGCAGTAACTATTCTTTGAACTGCCCTAATGAAATTGTATCTGATAGGGACAGTAAAATTCCCCAAAGTAAGCCACTATTGACTAAGGCAGAGCAGTAGCTATACCACTAGATAAAGCTGCTCTGGAGGCAGTGTGAGCTCTGAGCCCTCCACGTGCTGTAGAAACAAGTACACAATCAACACTTAGAACTTCCATTGCCTTCCCAAGCCACGAGACTCAGTTCTACTGCCAGCAAGGCAATGGCTGTTTTTCCAAGGCTGCATTTCTTTCATTTCTTCTTTTCAGATAGGAATACACATAAGCCAACAAACCACCAATGACAGCAAACAGCAACTGTATTTTCTCAAAGTTACAGTCATTGCCTACAAAATAATGAAATACGTGGTAATGTGCTACAATACATTTTCTGACAAATGTAACTGCTCTGCCAAAAGCATGCTCTAAGGCTGCTCTTAATTTAGGATTTTTCAGTTTGCCTGAGACAGTGATCTGCCCTTACTGATACGATTGAAAGAATTTCACACACACAAATTTACAGCAAACCCAAACTGAACCCAAACCATCTCATCTGCCTGTTTCCCCAAAAAGCAAAATCGAGCACCAACATCACTAGTTTGACTTAGGTCCTATTACACAAAAGATGCTGTCTTCTACTAGATGCATCATTGACTGATACGTGCAAAGATTCACTGCTAGATCATACAGAGAAACAAATATTTCTTTAAATTACCTTCTGGACATCTATGTGTAATAAATAATCAGCAACTCAGTGACTCAACTTGGATGACGAGGAAAAGACTGATGGCATGCTAACTATATAGAAGGGTAAGCGTATATCAAAGTACATAAAATTATATACATGATGAATCATATTCGCCTTACCAGGTACTCTGAATAGCATGTATCTTTTCTCCACCATGAACCACTGAGGGGAGGGTTTCTGTAATTTCACAGGGTTGTCTAAGCACCTACTGTGATGAAGACCATTATCATCTCGATACTTTGGTATGAAAATAAATAATAGTTAAAACATTTGTTTCTGTGTTAAAACCAAACAATAAAGAGTCAAAAGCATTCTGTAAGATGGAGTTTTCATTGATGGCCCAAATTTCCAGAATTTTGAAATGCACGGTTACATACTACTAATGTACTTGGTTTGTACTGATAAAGGAAGATAGTGATTTTCAAGAGATGCACTTTATGAAGGGTTTTGGATTAAAATACTAAACCAGTTACCTTTCTTTTTCTAAACCACCTGTATCTCACCTTATGATGCATTACAATTGATCTGTGCATAATAAATTCATTGCAATTATCTGATCTTCATCTATCTTGTCATTTTAGGTTCTAAAAAAGCTGCCATTGCCAAGAAAGAATTTAAATCACTAGTTTATGCCAACAGCACACTTACTGCTGCAGAGATTAATGGAAGCAGCCACTATGTTAAATAATAAAAATTGTTATTTAAATAAGAGCTGGCTGAAATACAGTGGAATGTGGCTAATCTAGGTTAAGGTGAAGGAAATACCATTCTTTATTCTACAGAATTAGTAACACCACACTAGTCATAGTTTGCAGGTTAGGAAATATATTGTAAATGACTGGGGAGAAATATAAAGATATATTCTTTATATTAAAGTTCATTTCATAACTAGCAAAAAAGGTTGCTAAATAGGTATCAATTGTTATATGTGTTACAACTGTTTACTTATCTCTAATACATCTGCCCATCCATTCTATAACTCATGTATAAACCACTTCTAATCCTCGTTCATCCCACACAGATCTTTTAAGGTGTAAACGTTCAGACTTCCTTTGTCCGTGTATTTCTTTGCTTTGCTGACTAAACTGAGATTTTGAATTTTGGTCAAAAGGATGAAGGGAAGCTGCTTTCCTTTTGAAACATTGGTACTGCATTGATTGCTGTTTACCAGAAAGCACTTACTGGGTTTTTATGTTTGTTGTCTGTACCTGAGGGGTAAAAGGATAATAAACATCCAAATCCCATGTTGCCTTACACTGTCTTGATAAAATAGACAAAAGTCCAGCCCAACCAGACTGTCCACTTTAGGTTAGTCCTTTCAAAAGGTTTCTGCACAGGAGTCTCTAATTTCTATGGTTGAAAAGCCTGGCTTTCAACAAACACCTGACATGAATGGGCATGTACCTTGTTTTTAAGAACTGTCCTGACCATTACACTTTTCCTCTCCCATACAGCTTTTGTTATAGGACTTTAAGTATGAACATACTATCCACTCCGCAGTAGCAAATTCAAATTGGTTATAATCTTATTCTATAGTTACAAAAGCAAAATGCCTGAATTCTTGAAACAATTCCAGAAGCAGAAAGGATCCAAAAGGAGCTGTTTTCTCACCTTTACTGTTGGCATTGGAAAACTGACTCCTGCTAATAAAACCAACAAATCCCCAGATCATTAACAGGACAGAAGCACTTCATCAAACCTAATTTTTTGGCATGTGGCCCTGGCAGTGTAGTGCTGGCTGCCTAGGGATTGTCACCACTCAAAAAGGCCAAGGCCACCCTAAAGTCAGCAGTGCCCAAAACATCACTATACCATGACACTCTCAATGCTGCAACAAGGCAGTTTCCACCACCCTCATCCCACATTTTAGAAAAGATAGGCACCTACACCCACCCTTTACAAATACGGTGTGGAGGGCTCATTATTGCCTTTTAAAACAAGGCCAGAAAAAGCAGGGGAGTCAGCTGGGTCTTGCCACCCGAATCTTTTACATGATGAGAGCGGCACCACAGAAAGTGAGCAGTGAATGTGGGAGATCTGTGTATAACTGCATGAAAGTTGAGGACTCTCACAACCAGAATCCGAAGAGCTTGTAAAAGCCACTGGATTTTGTTCAATATTAGTCTGGGAGGTAAATCTGGAGAAGTAGCTTGGGGAAAAAAACAGAGGAACGTGGGTTAGGCAGAAAAGCAGTACCATGCTGCTCTACCTGGGTCTCGCATTTCTGAGCAAGCATGAAAGCAAAACTATGGCATCTGAAGATCTTCTCTGTTTGAAAGTGAATCTCCTTCAAAGTTTAAGCACCCTCAAGCAGGCAGATATTTTAAGGTCTGGTATACTGATTTGGGGATTGAAATTCCACCTACAGTCTCCTGTAGCTCCCACATCCTGTTGAGGATCTGGACCAAAGTACCCGAGACTGAGATAAGAAGGAAAAACATTTATAACATCTCCAGACCGGGACTGCATTTTCCTCTCTCTTTGTACAGCTTCTAGCACACCGAATTTAATCATGTCTAGAGCTCTCCTGAAATACAGCACGGTGAACATTTGCCAACCCCGCTGGTTTTGTGCAGCCTCTAAGAAATATCATCTAACTTCTTTTTAATTACATATGCTTTTTGTTTTTAAATATATTCATGGATATGTTGTCCCCTTGCTGTTAATTAAAGGTGGCACAGTTTTAGCCTACCACTTCGCAGCACAATTATCAAGGGTTGCCTAATGAATCTTAATGGATGGCCATGATTTAAGAGCTTTTATTCTACATTGCATTTCCATGCAATTTTCTGCTCATTGCCAAGTACATATATACAAAACCAAGGCACTCCAGTGGTGAAAACCACTACAATCATTGCTTTGTAGTCAATAAACTACTGACAGGTGCTAAAATGAACTGAGAATAGTATCCATTTCACTAATAGTTGCATATATGAAGTATCAGCCTTTGGGTATGTCAGTAAGAGCCCTAAATTGAACCAATAATACTAAATACTCAAGGCAAACTAACAGTTGTTGCTACTGGAATAACATTAAGTTAGCACAGAAGTAACTTCAAAGTTTTTGAGATAAGAAAAGCAGACAAAATGTAACACAAAACCGGGCTTTTGTCAGAACAAAACACAGTACAAGGACAGTGATGATGTTCCAAACACCTGATTAAAACAATGCAACCATCTTGCATTCTTGCATACCTTGATACGTATGCAAGATCCAGATACTCATAGCTCTGTATTCACACACGTGCTTGCACAAGTAGACCAACTGTGAAATGTCTGTAGAACAAGACTCCAATGACTCTATGAACTACGGAACTCCGCTTTAAAGTATCTTTTCTTAGTGGTGAGGAGAAAGGCTATTCTACAGAGATACTGGGCATGTGGATTCAACACTAAGAAGCCCTGAAAAAGAACTGTTCCGGAATTCAAACCAACTACAAACTCAGACCTTTTGCAGATTCCTTTTTTTCCTGTATGCATGCAGGTAATGCGTGGTTTTCCTTAAACAGTGTTTCATGTTTACAGTTGGACCAAATGATCTTGAAGTTCACTTCCAATGAAAAGGATTCAGTGATTCTATAAACATGTATTAGATCATATATTATAACTGTGACCGTGTGTGTGCAGTGTTAATGCAGCCACCAAGTTAACAGATAACACCAATGCTCTTAACAACCTTTCCTTTAGAATGCAAATACTGCCATTAAATGCAATGTGGCAACACTTGAGATCAGTACAGATCTTAAAATATCACACACAAGCTATTCAGGTTTTTTGGACAACAAAATTGGCAATAAAATAACGTCAAACTATGTCTTGTTGGTAAAAATAGCTCATTTTCCAAATGCAGTTCTCTGTAAATGTAGAAAAACTGTTACTGTCTTCTATATACCATAAGTTATTTATCTAAAATGGCATGTCAGTGAAACAGATGTCATTGCACAACATCCCTGTGCCACCCACATTCTGTTCTAGTTGCCAAACAGAACTGTTTTGAGTTATTTACTGAGCGATCAGATTCCAGTATTTCTACAATGTTCTCCATGCTACATTGAAGAAAAAACAGTACTTAAAAACTGAAATGTAAATTCACATAAGATTTTACCATGATCTAATATATTCAACATGCCTTCATCATTACAGACTGTGGTGAAAAGACTGAAACCTTAGCAGAATGTCAAAGAAGTCTTACTTTTAAGAACTTCGTACATCAGCTTTTTCCTTTTTCCTCTTCCTGACCATTATACTCAATTTCAAGCTCCTGTTTTGAAACATCTTTACTCAACTAGGAAGATATAGAATTAATACCAAAGTTCTCTCCTCAGTCCTAAAAAATCATCTGTTTTCTGCAGGATAACTATATAAAACCTAAAAATCACGCCACAGAATGTTAGGCTGCAAGGGATTTCTCGATTTATCTGGTGGTGGGATCACACTACCTAAAGCAGGGCCCATTCAGGGCAGCCCACAGGGCTCGGTGTCACTTGTCGGGGACCTATCTTTGCATATGCCACCCTACATTGTAGAACCTAGCCATCTGGGTTTTATTCTGTATTTTCATTCTGTCTTGCTTTTTCGTCTTTCCTCCTTTTTTCCCCCCTTGTCATAGTGATCTCTAGAGTTCATTGGCATCAAATTGCCAGCAGGCTTCCTTGAGGGGAGGATGGGGCATAACACTATCCACAGTTCAAAGAGGGCCTTGTCAGTGCATCCCATGAACTCTAAATGCAAAAAGCTTGTAGTCGGTTCTCATCACTGTCACCGAATTGTTGCCAAAATTCAAGTTACCAGATTTTCCGAACATGTACCCTTTAAGACCCCAGGTGTACTTGTTTGAAAGCTTGCGAAGGAAAATAGTGAGCACAATGAAATTCATACCAAGTACTCTGTCTGCATTCGCATATGTACAAATAACTGACACACTAAAGGAAATAAGATCAGAAAAAGTAGTTAGGTTTGAATAATCACAGTTTCCTAGCACAAAAAAGTGCTTTAATTCTTAAAAACAGGAATGAAGGAAAGGAATCTACATATTTAGAGATACGCAGGCATTCTAGCAACCCAGTGAATACATCTAGAGCAAATGACAGCTAAGCAGAAAAATAATTTTGATCTAAGTTGTTTTTCTCATCGGAAATACGGTGCTTCTTGAGAATGTAAAACCTTCTCAAACCTTTCAAGATGACTGATAATAAAAGCACTGTAATTAACATTAAAATACATTTTAGTTTCTCAAGAGGTTTTTAATCTGATCACATTTTTACTCTTTGATACTTGTTTGCTAATAAGCCACCTAACCCTTCAACTATCCAGCTTTATGATGCTCTAATTAGATCTCTCAACTTTGTTGAGCTGCTTTACGATTACAACACAAAGTCTTAAAGATAAATACAGCAGGCACATTTTTTTAGCACATCACTCACCAGTTTGGCAACAGAAGAATCAACAAACAGGCAGAAAGAGTATTGGTTAGAAAAGAAGAGAATTTTCTACACACTCCTGAAATAAAAGTTCTTTCAAGAGACTCTAGCCCACTGATTCTAGAGAACTGCCTAACAATTCTCTGCCCTAATGGAGAAAAAAGAGAGTTTCAACAACTGAGACAAGGAATTTTGCATTTGGTATACTAGTTTTTTAAAATACCATTTTATTTCACATTGACATGGCACACTCTTCATGACTGGAAGCAATCTAGGCTAACAGCTAACACTGTAGAAATGATGCATCCTTTGCCACCAAAAAGCCAAGACTATCACTTCAGAAATACTCGTAATCCCCCCTGGTCAGGAAGTAACACCCACATGCATTGCATGCACTGCTAGGCACCAGATCTCAGACGACAAAAAAAAAATTTATCTTTTGCTTTAGTCTTTCACGATCTTTCACGACGAAAATTCTAGGTATTTCTATCAGGCTTGGGACTACATGTCATTGTTTTTTGTTTTTCCTTTTTTGTTTTCTAACTTAAAAAGCAACAAACCCAATTATCTAATAACAGTAAATAAAGGAACACAACTCCAGTGAGATTCTTTCCCAAGAACATAATCTGTGACACCCTTGCTATCAGAAAATCAGTTCATTCATCCTGTTAAATGTTCTGCAAGTGAATAGTAAAATAATTTATAATGAGTTATAATTTTAAAGTGTTAGCTGAATATTCAAATATCTGTCTTTACAGCAGGGCTTATAGAAGAAACGTGGTCTGATACCTTCAGAAACTATATTCCCCAGGAAGCAGAAAATATATATATAAGCTAAACTGGAACAGAATTTGAGCATCTCTTTCATGCCCTTCTACCTCCCAATTATTTATGAATACATTCTTTTATTATAATGTTTTATAATGTATTATTTGATAATATATTAACTTTAATTCACTTCAAGTTAATCCATGAAAAATATCTTCATGGAACTTATTATGTAAAGCTTGGTTTTTTTAGGTAAAATAGTCAGTTTTCTGATCTTTTTTTCCCTATCTGAATTCTGTGCACCTATAATATGAATAAACTCTAAGATAAAGTAATTAATATATCAAACAATAAATGAGTGCTCCTAAAGCTATCTTTTTAAAATCAAGTCCCTCTAGAGTACTTTATGATGTCCAATACGGGTCACAAATGATTTATTCTTCTACCCAGTTGAAAATAATTGAGTGCTTACCGTGGTATATAGCTACTCCACCCTATACACTGGACAACTCAAGACAGTTGCTTTTCATACAGACTGTTGTTTAACATGTATTATAGATTCACATCTCCTTCAAATCCAGTTTATGAACAGATGAAAGTGCATTAAATGGTTGCTTCAAATACCAGATTCTCTTCTTATCATTACACACATTAAGCACAAACTGCTGAAATACTTATAATGCAATGTGAAATATTATATTATTTAGAAACCAACTAATGTAGTTAAAGGAGCCCTTCATTCATTAGGGCAATTACTTCGTTGGTGTTGACCTTCGTTTCATTTACATATAAAATCCCAATTATGCACTTTGGCAAAGATGGAGATGAGCATGCCAATTTGGAAAAGGAACAAAACAAAAAGGAAAATACAAAATCAAAAGTAAGTGTATAGGTGTTGAACTTGGTTAGGAAAATTTAAAAATTGCAAATTTGCTGATTTTATTTTTGGTGGATAATTTTGCGGCTTGTTCTAAAATTGAAAGCACCTGTCCTCACTGCTAGAAATAGAAATCTGTCTCTTCAAAGTTAGGTGTATAAGCAGAATCATCAGTTTTCTGTGACTTACAGGAAAGAAGCCCCTCTCTGTAGTTACATGTATAACTCTTTAGTTATGTTTATATGTGTCTCTCTATGCGTGTCTCACTATCCTCCTGCTTATATGCCTGTACACTTAAATCAGTGGATTACGTCTCTGAACCACTCATAGAGGGCTGTTAAACAAAAGAAACAAAACAGTGATAAGTTCCCTGATATCCTGAATAGCTACTGGGTAATAAAACATTATCTGATTAATAACCCCATTGTCATATAAAACCAGACATTTCAAATTCAGTATTAAACATTCAATTAGCACATTGCTACACACAAGTATTTATGGATTCAGCTTTCTAAGTCCCTTAAATACAGCCTGCTTTAAGAAGAGAGCTGTTTAAAAGATGGTAATAATTGCTGAGCCCTCTGTGCATAAATTCCCTTCTCCACTTGTGGCCAGGTATTAGGCCAAAAATTAGTTTGCTTAGTTCCAAATACCATAGATGGGAAACCATGCTGCTTAAACAGAGGGCCTCTGCCTTTTGCCATTGTGGCCACTGTTTTTCCAGAGATTTTTTTCACGTAATTGCCACTAATTACAACTGGAAGTTAATACTGTATAACAGTAGATGAAATACATGTATAAAAAGACCTTTGCACACTGTTCTGAGTGATTTGCTTTTTTGGAGGAAGAAAAGTGCATTGGAAGCTCTTTAAAAAGCCAAATTTTGTCACAAGATCCTCCCCAGATATTGTTGCTGCTTAATCCCAAAGCTTAGGGAAAAAATAGTAGCTGTATCTCAGACCTCAACAATGAGCCAAAATGCTGAGTAAAGGTTTATATCTTTTTGCTGGCTTGTTTTGTTGGTTTCTGTGTGATTAGGATCATTCTGGAGTTAAAAGCTATTGATTTACTAGAAAGCTACCTCATGTTTTATATTTTCAATCTTATTGGACTGACTAATCAAAAAGACCTTCTTGCAAAACATGGAACTTTTTTATATTCCTTATGATATAAAAGGGCTCGGCACTCACAAAGACATTGTAACATATATGCTAATTATAAATTGACCAACCTTTCCGTCAGCATCTGTTGTTGTTACCTTCTCAACCTTGTTCCTATTTAAAAATTTCTTCACCCATTCTTCTACTTGAACATTGAACTTCATGAAAGTCACATAGAAAAAATATGCTGTCAGGAGTGTTAAGCTTTCCCACCACATGATCAAGTTATCCAGAAAAAAGATGATTAGCAAGATCAAGTCAATGATGTAAAAGGACACATCTCGAAAGAGTGGCCACCAAGTAAGGTTCAAGATCTCTCTGGAAAATAAAGCACACATTCCAATAACAAACAGGATATTGAACACAGCAGATCCCACTATTGTACCAATGCCGACATTGCTGTGGGATATAAACACTCCTATTAAAGAAGTAAAGAGTTCTGGGGCTGACCCACCAGCAGCCATGAAGGTTGCCCCTGCCACATCATCAGATATGGCCAGTTTTTCAGTGATGACAGTCAAGGAAGGAACAAAGAACTCATCGCAGACTATGGCTAAGGCTATAAACATATAAATCATTCCAATCACGTGGAGGATCACTGCTCCCTTTCTTCTCTCCTCAAGAGAAAAAAGATCCTCAGGGTACTCTCCCTTGGTATGTTCGTCTGTTGCATTGTCGTGCTCAGCTTCATATTTCATAGAAACGTGTGGGTCTGGAGTGCCATTTTCATTCTGCTCCTTGAAATCCAAGAGAGTTCTTTGGTGCCCATGCACCAGCTTTTGGCTATCTAGGCTGCTGGCCAATGCCATGCTATGTGGTTCCATCTTGAAAAAGGCACTAATTGAAAGAGAGAAAGTACTAATGGCCACTACACTGACAAGAAGCCCTATAATTCGTATCAGTCTCAGTTTTTTCCTAACATTCTGGTGCCGTCTGCAACTGAACAATGGTTCATCCAAACACCACCCCTCCAAGACACCAGCAACAGTCTTTTTCTGAAGAGCCATTCTGTGTTCTGTGTGAGAGGCTGAGGCAGTCAGATAGATTATTCCTTCATAATTGTCTCCAGCTTTGAAGTTAGAAGTGCTTTAAGAGTCTTCCCAGAATCAAGTACTTTTATTCTTCATAGGAAGTATTTTCTTCATTCATCTTAAAATGACAAAAAATTATTATTGATATTAGTGAAACAGCACGTGATTAGAAGTGTCTAAAAAGCATTTTACAGACTGGGTTAAATTTAGAATATAAAGCAGAATATTACCAACTGTAACATAAAACCCTGTCACATCCCATCAGACAGAGCAACGATATGTCTGTTTCAGCAGTAACCCTGCAGATAACAGTCTATCAATAGCCATCATTTTATGCCTCTAATATGTCTCTGAGCTACTGCTCTCCTTAGTTGCTGACAAAAAAAAAAATCTTAGTGGAAGGTAAAAACTGTCCCCAAATGTTGCGTAAAAATAAAGAAACTGCTATTTTAATGGCTACACCAAAGATTATTACCTTCTGTAATTACTTTCCACCATGATCAGGTAACATCCCAATCCCAAATGCAGGGGAAACAATGTATGAAAAAGCAATCAAAATGCTAACAAGCATCCCATCAGACCTTTAGGCAGCTGAGGTGGTATTAACTGAAAAGTTATGTGTGCATATAGCAACACTTGTTGATACGTAGGTAAAACACTACGCTGTTGGAACGGAATCAAAATGAAGATCTAGTTTCTGTAGAAATCGCTGAAGACCTAGTCCTGTAAAAACTCATGAAGATCTAGGTTCTTCAGAAACCAATGAAAATCCAGGTTCTTTAGAAACTGATGAAGATCGAGTTTCTTTAGA
The DNA here is from genome assembly GCA_009769605.1 of Bucorvus abyssinicus. Taxonomy (NCBI): domain Eukaryota; kingdom Metazoa; phylum Chordata; class Aves; order Bucerotiformes; family Bucorvidae; genus Bucorvus; species Bucorvus abyssinicus. The sequence goes on from CM020063.1 coordinate 36,269,055, forward strand.
AACTGAATCACAGTTTCTTTAATTCCTCTGCAAAATCAATGCGAGTTTACACAGAGAACTTGGCTTGCTTCTGATCAGGCTTAGGATACCAGCTTGGACTAGCTAAGAAAAATTTTTGATTTACCTTTCGTTTCGTTTTGGTTTACGTCACACATTCAGCTACAAATGTTGGAAGTTACTATTAATTCCTATGTGGTAAGTATATTTTTAAAATGCTCGTCTTACAGATCCTTAAGAAAATAGTTTAAATTTACACAAGAGTTGATCCTGAAACAAACGAAACAGTGAGAAACTGAACTATGTGAGAAGGGCTATTCCTGTATGCCACAGCTGAGCAGATTAGACCAACAGCACTTCTAAAACAGGAAAAAAACCCACCATATAATAACAGGTTCTTTGGTTACTAAACTTGAAGAATATATGTGATGTAGAAATTAGTTACATATGCATCGCGCATAGCAAGTTAATAGTAAATAAAATTGAGTATTAGCCCTATTACATTAAAGAATAATGTTACACCACTTATCCAAGGCATTTGTAGGAATTATCTAAATACTAAACAATCGATTAATCAGTAGAATATTGGTTTTGTAATCTCAAATACAGAATTACAACTATTATGTGTAGCTATTTACGTGAAAGTTATTAAGTCACGCGCAGTTTCTCCTGATTTTTACCAACGGCTTCCATACTAACATGTCATACAGACATACTCCATCTGCAAGATAGAGCACCACAGCGGAGATAACATTTTGTTTTCCACCTTAGCATTACTGCTCACCGGACTGCAATAGAAACATTAAGCGGGAAAGATACGGGAACGGCACTACCGCTCCTGCACGCAATTTACGGCGAACGGGCCGATCACCGCACACCGTTGTAAATCACGCGAATGGGAAAAGGGACAAGCGCCTGGGGTGTCCTCTGCCCTGAAATTCACCCAGCAGCGTCCAGCCAGACCGCTTCCCACGCCGCTCTCCCCGCCCGCCCGCCGCGGACCCCATCTCCGGCGGAGCGCAGCCCCCCAACGCCCCAACGCCCCGCGCAGCGCAGCCCCATCTTCCCCGTCCCCCTGCGGAGATGCCGCAGAGCCTCGCCTAACTCAGCCCAAGTTCGCACCGCTCTGCTCCGCAACCCTCCGCGCCGCACAAACTTTTTTCCTCTTCGAAAGGGAAGCGGGTCCAGCTCCAGATATTCCCCCAGCCTCGACCGCGGAAAGCCGCCGAGGTACTGACCGGCTGCCTCGGGGCTCAGGGTACCCCTCAGCAGCAGAGTACCACCCATGGGGGCGGGCATTTGGGGAGGGGAGACCCCGCATCGCCGCAGCCCAACCCCCGCCCGCGCAAACCGGCGACGCTCACCCGGAGGTGCGCTGCGCTGCGCGCCGGTCCGCTGAGCGCTGGGCAGGGGAAGGGGCAGGGGCACGGGCACAGGAATAGGAATAGGAATGGGAACGGGAACGGGAACGGGAACGGTCATGGGCAGCCACAGCCCTTGCCTGCGCCTTCTGCGGCGGGCGGTGGCGGCGAGATCTGCCCCGCCCCGCGCAGGCGGGGCAGGCGACCGACCGCCCCCCCCCGCCGCCCAGGGGCGCCGGGCGTGTCACTGCGCAGGGCAGCACCCCGCTGTTTCCGTGCCCGCACAGATAGTTTGGTTAGTGGCGAAACAAGGGTCGCAAAGGTGGGGTTTTTTTTCCCCCCCTTTACCTTGGGTTAGCTGATGCAGCTTACTTGAGTTAAAATTCGGCGCTACTAGAAAAAAAGCATCCAGGAGCAGGGCAATTTTAAAAAGGAGAGTTCATCCGATCAAAATATCCTTTATCCCAAATGTTTTCAGAAGGGAAATCGGGAAATGAAGGAAAAGGACATTGTATTTTGACTTTAGTTTTGACTTTAGGAAGGTGACATGTCTGCTATAAAGTCATTAATCATCATTAATTTACTCACGATCAGAAATGTCTTCAAAGTTTCGAAGTTATCACAGAGGACAATAAAGATGCACTGAACACCCTAGAAAACAAAGGAAGTTCTTTGCCAGAACTGCCCCTTTCTATTCCCTATGTGTTCTATACCCTATCTTTCAGCACAGGTATTCTCCCCAAAATTGTGCTTCCTTGAGTAACTGCTTCAAGACTTAAATGCAATGGAAATGTTACAATACAGCTTAATCCTAGCTAATGCCTGCTGCTGCATGCTGTGTATCAACTAGAGTATACAGGTGCTGCTCTTTTGAAATACCGCTTGCACTCCTACTCTATGCCATTGTTAGGAAAACCCACGTGGGAATCTGTGGATACACTGAAGCAGTCTCGTGTAGGCAGGCCAACACCCCAGGAAGATCCTCAATGGGTCAGGTCAGCTGGGAAACACCTCCATGTGGAAATCCTTGAAAAATACCAAACCCAGGTGAAAGCAGGGAGATTTAGACAGATTGGACTGGACAGCAGCTGAGATCTGGGAAGAGTTCAGTAAACAGCTCACTAGCACTGTTCTGCTTTCAGTGATATCCTTTTCACATTCTAAACTCTTAGTCTCCTTTAGCTAAAGAATAACTTCAATTTTTACAATCTCTACATACTTCATTTTGAACTCTGATTTCATCACATGGCCAACAGAAAATAACTGTTGCTCGGTGCCTCATGAAGGATACAAAAATATAAGAGTTTTTATTTAGTGATAAGACATGGACATTGTAAGTATCTTCAAAGTTATTATTAGGATATCACAAAAATAAAGATTATCTGGGTAGGCCTGGGGTGCATGATCTATTTGTGTCTACACACTGGCAGCTCCACACTGGCAGCTCCACACTGGCAGCTCACAGCACATGTGCGGTTTGGGTTGCCTTGGCATTGATCGGAAACCTGTAAGTTCTTCTAAAAAATTATGAGATAGCAAAACCAGATACACCAAAACATAACAGGCGTCTTGGTATCTATGTGGACATGCAAGAGATGCAAAAAGTTCAGAAGATGTTTCCAAAATTTCAACAATTTCCGGTGAGATCCATGGCTGACTCACACATACAAAGTGCCCTTCAAAGCCAGAGTTTACATTTATTTCACATTACACATTAGGAGGTTCTCATTAGTGGCTGACAGCTGATAGAAGGTGCCTGTAGATAATCCAGACTTGCATTGTTTGGTCTTAGGATGATGCAAAGAGACATGTGGAAACTGTTTTAACGATGCTTCTAGAGCAACCACGTAGATAAGAATTAGTTAGAATGCAGGTTTACTCTCTATACCCACATATGCAAGACATGGATGAAGTGCCTGCATCTCTAATACCCAACCCGTGCCTGCTATACAGCAATTAAATGATTTCTTGTGGCTGCTGTACTGTACTGTTGGCTTGCAGTCTGTGAGAAGCGGCCACTTGAAAACGATACCTAAAAGATGTTTTCACAGGTTCACAGATGGCCAAAGGCAGGCTGGGATACTAGTGTAGTACCCCGGCTTCTATCAATTTCTGAAATAAAAGTAGAAGCAGGTAAGTTTCGCTAATGACCACAGGAAGACTATGTAGAAAATCCCCTATAATTACAATATTCCCTATAATTACATTATCTACTAACCAAAAGTCCATATTATCTGAATTGTAATATACATCTGTTTTTCTGTACTTCTAATGCTTTTTTTCCCAACAACATATATGTATTGCAAGCCAAGGACAATAAAATATGTAATAAGATTGTTGTGCCTTACAGATGCGGTATCTCTACCAATAACTTAAGCATTTTGAGTCAGCTGACCTGTTCTGATGTAAATGCTGCACAATAATGATGACAGAAATAAGCAAGCACAGTTAAAGTAGTGTAAGGACGGTAACTAAAAAAAAAATGTTCCATATTTTCCTCACGAAATTAAACATCAGAGCATATCCTGGTTAAATGCAGGATAATTAGATTATTTGAATGAAACAGTCTTTGACTTACATCTGGTTCAATGCTTCTCCTCTTAAGAGAGGAGAGGTATCGGTTAAGTACTTGGATTCTGCGTCTACACATTTGTATATACAGCTAGGCTTTCATTTTTACATATGCTGAATATATACTTTTTAATAACCTATATGTAGTTTACTGCACCATGTGTGATGAGCCCTTTAAAATCATAAGCCTCTCTTCTTCACCACTTCCTATTTCATTGAAGAAGTTTTATTGGGTATTTTTTTTTTTACATTATTTCCATTTCATCTCTCATCTTGCAGTTGTAAACCTTCAACTTGGTAAAAACAAGCACAGAAGGGTCTTCTGTGCAGGAGGAGGAAGGAGGACGGAGTCAAATGAAAAATCCTGAATGACACCATCTCTGAGTAGCACAGCAGTACCTTCTAAAGCTGGAAAATAAAGCTGACAAGGGGGTTACCATGACTACAGGGGCGGCATATTTGAATGAAAATTGGTGTTAAGCTTTTAAATGCTAATTGCAGCTGGGAACAGGTGACATTTGAAATACTAAAATTATTTCAATACTTTGCCATGTATAAGTGAAAGAGGGTGAAAAAGATAACATAGAGTTAAATTAAAACACTGTTATAGTCTTTGTCATTGAAGTATGTTACATCATTTACTCATTCGCAGTAATATGCAAATATATTGCATATAAACCACAGTGCCTGAGGGGCAGTAACTGTTTACATTACCTGAGTAATACTTTCTTGAGGAATACATTGAGCAAAATTAAATGGGCTTCTTTAAAATAACTACAATAGCAAGTTTCCAGCAGCCCTCTTTAAAGAGTCAGTTAATTATCAGGAACTACTTTAAATTCTCAGTGATGAGTAAATCTTAAATGTGCCTGAAGTTAGGAATATTTCTTATCTCCACCACATATATTGGAAAGTGAAAGGTGAACATATATGCAATGGTACAGGGTCCTCACTAGGGTCAAAACAGCAAGCTAAAATGCCATGTAGACCCGTGTCACTGTGTAACTACCGAAGTTTGCTGTCACACCAGCATCTAAACCTGACTTAGGGCTTTAGCTGTACAAGATGCAAAAGTTGTGCTTTACTTTCAACTGAAAGCATTGGCTTACTATTAAGCCTCAAAGATCATCTGATGTTTGTTTCACTTGCAGCAGGTTAAATTCTACTTGCTAACTCATGCCTTTTGAAGCAGCCTTGATACCATTACTGTATGTCATTATCAGTTGTAATGCAAACCTACCTTGGTTACAAATTGATTTGAAAATCTTTGTGAGTTCTTGAGGGTTTTTTGGGGTTTAATATATAAGAAGAGAAATCTGGGAGCTTTACCTGTGTTCTGCATAGTTACAATGAGCACTGTAAAGACCTTTATTAAAGGAGGCTGAAGCTGACTGCTTTTTTGATTCCAGTTTCTGCTAGTGAACACAGTGATAGAAAAATATGAATTGAGTACACATTTAAAAGACAAAAGCTTTTTGGCCATGTTTGCAGTACACTAAATAACATGTTTTTTTAATGTAATGTTTAAAATACTAATTAGACATATGGCAACTGTAAATGTTGTTATCATAGCATGCTAGTCACTTTGAAGGACAGTATGCATCAATGAAAGTACAAATCTTCCTCCTCTTTATTGAGCTTGAGAGGTCCATATCAGACTAGAACCACCATAGCCTAGCATCTAGTGAGACAACAGAAAGAAAAGACTGTAAGGGATATCATTATTGAAATCCACTTAAAAATCTGGGTTTATTATATCCAGATTATTATTGTTAATTACAGAGTAATTGCACTTTCCAAAAAACTGCAGGATGAAGAAATTACTTTCTCTTTCAGATGACTTTCTGTTTCAGACGTGGTAATTTGCTCCTCTGAAGATCCTTGTATCTAAATGGTGTAACGTAACCCCAGTGAGCTGCCCTAAAGTCAACAGGAGTGCTTATTTTGCTATAATCCGTGGCCTACCAGCCTCATTTACGAGAACACCTGCAAGCTGGCAAGTCAGCAGCCTTAGGAACAATTGGTTTGGTGGATGTTCTGCAACACCCGTTACAATTTCCCAGCAGTTTCACATATCATGTTGAAACCCTCACATATCAGCTTGAAACCCTCTGCTTCCTGTGACTTGCAACACTCAGGACTGTCTCAGGAACAGAGGTCAAACTCCATGTTACCTACAACTCAGATGTCTTACACAGTTTGTTTCTGACTAGGCTGTTGTCCAGGCAGGTCTGGCAGGAAATGTCTCTCCCTGACCATACTCCTCTCACAAATTAAATTATCTTTGTTGCTATACCATCACACAGTAATTCCCCTTTTCTTCCTTTTCTCTGTTTTTTGTTCAGCCTTCAAAAATTCCTTGCGCTTGATGAATTACCAGCCATTTGTCTTAATCTCTGCAGTAATCTAGTTTTCATGTTGTTTTCTCCACCCTTGTGGAATGTTTCAGGGAAAAAAATATAAAACCAAAATTGTCCTCAAATACTGAGATGTGAAATGGCAAGAATTTATGAAATAAGTATTTCAATTTGCTGATTAACTAATCATGCACAGAGCTGGTGTGCAGAGCAGGCAGAATGAAAGTGGAAAAAATGACAAAAACGTTTTAGGACTGAAGTCCATGATACCCTCTTGACACTTCCAATGACAGGAAAGGAAAGTCAGCGAGTCATTTCCCTTTTACATTTCTAGGTCCTTGTACAGATAGTACCAGTCAGCATTGCCCAGTTAAAGAGTCCTGCACAGGTGAACTCAAAGTGCATATACCACGGACTAAAGCACGCCCAGGTCAACAGACCAGAGACTCAGATCTCTTAGCAGAGTTTCAAAATTTTCACAGGTTGCAATAGAAACAAAAGTCTTCCAAATGATACCTGACATATTGGGCTTTGTATCTGGCAGTGGTCACAGCACTGAATCATTCTATATTGAATTTTAGAGTACGATCAAAAGAGTGGTTTAAAGCAGCACCACAAAATTAGTTCCATCAGCTGAAAAAACCCGGACCTTTCAAACTAATAAGAAAATCTGGAATCAGAACATAAAAGGAAGATTTGAACTCAAATAAATGGGTATTTTGAGAAGCTTTCAGAAGACAATATATCCAGGGTTTTTTAAATGGAAGACTCTCTATCACAAACTAAATAATTCAAATATATGTAATCTTTCTGCATTCATTCAGAGCTTTTTACAGAAATTCATCCCAAAACCTAGACAAATTTCCCAAGCTTACAAACTTCTATTTTGTAGGATAATTCTGATCACAGAGGAAGAGCAGTGATCTTTTTGGTGTACTTGCAGTAGTAGAATCAGACAAAAAAAAAAAAGAAAAACAACAACCCAAACAAACAAACAACAAAACAGACCGACATAGCAGTTCAAGAGATGCAGCTGAGAGTTATTTCTACAGTTGAGATTTAAGAGAAAATACAATAATGGGATCTGGAATTAACCATATGAAGTTGTTGGGGTTTTTTAGAATCCATCTTGATTATGATGCAGTTTAATGCACAGGCTAAGATAGGAACAAACAAATGAGATAATTTGGAAGGTGGCTTAAAAATTCAAAAAGCTCAAATGCATCACCCATTAGACATTCTAAGGTTCACTGTAACATGTTCATTACATTAACAACAATTTAAGAAGACAGATGCAATTACTTGATCTGGGTTTTTTCTAGCTATGTGATCCTTAATGCTGAGAATCTCTGCTCTATATCAGATCTAAAAGGTGTTGACTTTTGCAGCTGTCTCCAGCAGGACCAGTAGCATCAGTTCATGCAGAATCTGCAAGCCTCATTCAAAATACCAAATGGCCAGTTCCACCTTGAATGCAGTCTCCAGTGCTTAGTATTTGATGCCAAAAAAACTGAGAAGGTGCGGCTTAAACTTGTTTTTCCATTCCTTTCAGACAGATTTGGACTGTCTCATTGACTCTAACTGACTTGTGACAGGTTGTTTTCTTTCTTTATCTGTGTTTAAGAGACATGAAATTACACATAAATATAAATAATATTTTAAAATACTTAGTGTTCAACAAATTATATTCCGTTTAGCTCTATTTTAATGCCAAGAATGAGTAAAGAACTTTACTGATTTCTGTAATCGCTGGAAAAGGGTAGCCCTTTTATGATTTCTTCATATCTAACAGTAAACTGTATGCAGCATTCTCCAGGTCAGAGAAGATTTAACATGTACACACACAGTTAAAATTAAACCAAGCTAAGTGCTTTTTTTATTTTAATTATTTATTTAACTATTTGTTTATTATATTTTATTATTTTATATTATAATAATTTATATTTATTATTTTTATTGTACTTATTTATTTTAAATTTAAAATTATTAAATAAAATATTAAATTATTTATAGGATATTCATTAAAAATTATGTATTATGTATATTACATTAATATTTAACTATTAATTAATTATGGTATAAAATACAGGTTGGTTACCTTTTAAACTTGGTACTCAAGATTTGTATTTTTTCAACACTAGCAAGAGAAAGAAAACTAAGGACATTCCTGCAGCTTATGAAATCTTTATCACGTATATCCATGATCATTTCTGCAAGTGTAAGTCCAATTAGTAAGAAATGGGTATGATATCTGTCATCACCAGGTATGACATAAACGATGCAATTTTTTCTCAGGAGAGTGAACAGTTTTAAGCTTGGTATTGGACTATAACAACCCTAGGTCCACCTTTTAGCTAAACTTGTGAAAGCCCTGAGGAGATGAAAGTGGAGCTAATCAATGCAGTCGCTAAGGAACGACGAATGAAGCCAGGACTACACTACAGTGGGAGAAAGGAGTGTCTTTACGGACTTTTTGGCAGCGGTGATGCTGCAGCTGATACGACAAGGGTGAGCTTTCAGCAAAGTAAGAGGAAGGTAATACTCTTCACAAAATCAACAGAAAACTTTGGCACACAAACTCTGGTTCAGGTTTGGAACGGAAGCTTTTCTCAATACTGGCAGTATAAAGAGTTTGAGCCACAAACCCTCACGGTTAAAACCATCTCTTTGCTTGCCCGAGGGGAAAGAGGTCTACCTCTACAGCGTGTGCCTGTGGGGCAACACGGAGGCCAGAAAGGGAAGTGATGCCTTGTGGTGCTCTCCACCTATCTGAGGCCCTGCAGCAGGGGCCAGGTAACGAGGGTCCATACAACTTGCCCACTCCCCCTGAAATTCCAGAGCAAACAAGTGCCAACCCTTTGCTGGCCTGAAGATGTTTCTAGTCTACTTGCTGGCATAGTGCAATAAATGAAAAACCTAAAATCCGAAAGAACTTTTTCAGATCTACTGCAGGATGTTTTGAGATGAAAACCGTACCTTTTCCTTGAAGTTTTCTTACCTTTCACAATGCTCATATTTTTGTCACTTGTTTGGGAAGAACAGGACTGGAAATCAGTGTGGTAATACACAACTGTTTAAGAACAGAGTTACTGACTGTCATGCATTCATTGGACAGATAGCAAGCAAGCCAGCCCGTGACAGTGTGATTTTTTTTTCAGCAATTAGTTCAATGTCAGACCTACTTGGAAGAACCACAAATGAACAGAATATCATGTTAAGTGGCAGTTTTGCCACTTAACTTGCCATGTTTTGAGGAAAAGGGTGGCTGCATGCTGAGATTTTGTGTGTCTCAGCTCAAGTTAAAGGCTGGAAATCCCTCCTGGCAAATGAAGGGCAAATTCAAATCTACTTCAAATTTCTTCCTATTGTCATTTAAGAGGACATCCTCATTCACTCACATACAGCAAGAACTTATAGGATCACACAGTTCAACACTGGCATTCAGGCATAAAGCACGAGGTCTGTCATTACTTGTAGCTGCCCAACATGTGGAAAACAGATGTGCATGGGCCTTGCTAGCATGAACATTGATGATTCACGGTTTGCATGGAAATTCATTTCTCCAAACCTTATCCTTTGCACACAGGCTGTTTGTTGTGTTGTATCAACGTACAAGTGCACCAATGCAAAACAGTTGGGAGTGGCAGAAACATTCTTTAACAAAGGCTGTATCTAAAGGGACATTTTGGGGAGGAATGCTAGGTGTGGGAAGTAAACGTGTGCTGGACACATGCGGGGTTGAAAGTCACTTGGGTCATTGTACAAGTTTATACATTAAATAAAGAACTTGAGTATTAAGTGCCTTCAGGATGGAGCCAGATCGACTGAAGTGGCTTGTGTGAGCTTGCTTGCAAAACATAAAAGCCAAATCTATTTCAGCAAAATTGTTCCCTTTGTGAGTGGAACCAACAGAGGTTCCTACCGCCTCTTAGAATGCCCAGGAGATATGTTTTGTTTTATTTAATCTATGGCCTAGCTAGTCCAAGAGTTCAAATTGAATGAATCAGTCATGGGGTTTACCTGAGTTGTCAAGGTTTTGCGTTGTGTCTGAAATCCTGCTAACCTAGTTGTAACTCAATTTTATCCCAGCTTGATGTTTTATTTTGGCTGCTTGTGATGCTACTTTCAAAACAAGGGAGTTTGCTGGCAATAGAAACTGGAAGTGTAATTATTTATTGGATTTGTTTTCTTATCAGCCACATTTTGTCAGTAATTTGTTAAACTGCTGATGAGTACATTTTAAAAACCCAGAATTAAATATGCAGGCGTGTTATATTCTTCTTCATGTAGAGATGCTACACTCATCTTCAAAGTTCATTTTCTGAAACTAGAATGGTTTGAGTTGGAAGGGAGCTTAAAGAGCATCTAGTTCCAATTCCCTGCCGTGGGCAGGGACACCTTCCACCTAGATTAGGTTGCTCAGAGCCCCATCGAACCTGTCCTTGAACACTTAGAGTGAGCAAGCAACCAGGACTTCTCTGGGCAACCTGTTCCAGTGCCTCAACACACTCACAGGAAAGAATTTCTTCCTTATACCTAATCTAAATCTACCCTCTTCTAGTTTAAAACTGTTACTCCTCATCCTATCACTACATTCCATGATAAAGAGTATCTCCCCATCGTTCCTGTAGACCCCCTTTAAGTACTGGAAGGCCACAATAAGGTCTCCCCAGGGCCATCTCTTCTCCAGCCTGAACAACCCCAACTCTCTCAGCCTGTCCTCATAGCGCAGGTGCTCCAGCCCCTTGATCATTTTCGTGGCCTTCCTCTGGACCCACTTGAGCAGTTTTCTTACGCTGGGGACCCCGGAGCTGAACACAGTACTTGATGTGGTGTTTCATGGGAGTAGAGTAGTAGGGGAGAATCACCTCCCTTGACCTGCTGGCCATGCTTCTTTTGATGCAGCCCAGGATGCAAAAAGGAAAACCTTACTGCACTACAACCAGAAAAAAAAAAATTAACTGTGTTTTCTGCTAAGGTGGGAACTCAAGGAAAATTCTCAGAGATGGGAAATTGTTACAATATGTTGCTGCCTGCAATAACGCTACTTTGTAAAATTCATGTATTCATATAGTTGTCTATGCTAAGATTATAAATTATGAATTTGCTGATAAAATTAAAAATCTTACATTTTATGGACTGATACTGATAGGCTCACACATTCTCGCTTGGTGAGATACTTGATATTTTCAGCAGATGCATTGTCTCTTCAATAAAAAAGCATATGGGAGCTCATCCCATATGGTTAAAATATCGTAATTACACATATCACTAAAATTGCCTTCTGTTGCTTCCACTGAAAATGTTTTAAGAACTCGATCAACTCTTTAACATATATTTTTGTTTTTTAAGAGGGTTTTCCTTTGCTGCAATACTCAAACAAGACCAAAACCAATCCTTAACTGCTGGATTAGATAAGGATCTAACCTGGTTGTTGAATGATTCTCAGACCACTGTAAAAGAGTAACATCACCCAAAAAGATAACTCCCTGCATCAGTGCAGTGAAATGGCTAAGGATCATCCCAAAGCTGAGAAGTCCTAAAGTCTACTTGCAGAATAACCTGATATCATTGCTAGCATGGTCAATACTTCAACTCAGGACACAATCCCATGTTTTCTTCCCAGTCATTCTAGTTCTACACTTTGGCAGTGTTACTCCAGGTTTATACTGAGATGGTGAGACTGACCTTGTTAGGTACTTTCAGCACAGCATGAACACACTAGAGCAGGCAGGACTAGAAATCCAGGGCAGCAGCCAAGCAGTCTCTCTGTGCAAAATCAGCACATTCAGAACTCTTTCCTAGTAGAGCTTCTCACTGCATGCTACCAATGATATTTTATGTCATCCTTTTCAGTGATAGTTATATTATTTTTGCATTTCATAGAATCTGGATAATGAGAACACATTTACCAAATAATTTTGTTCTTTTTACTTCCCTTTTTAGGCTCACATTATAATCTTATACTTTAACATAAAAATATTATGTCGAGATTGAAAACAGTACAGAGAAATGGCTTTACTGAAAATACTAGGAAAAAACCCAGAGAAAAGTACTGTTAGTTTAATTTGATTTTTAGCAATCCTTATGCCTGGCTTCATCACAAATCAAGTTTGAGGCATATCATTTGGATCACGTAGACATGCTTGTTTGTAATGTGAATGTTGAACCAAGATGAATTGAAAACATCTCAATTCTGCACAATTAGCACTCACATGAGCTTAAAGAAGAGAAAGAAATTTAAAAGAAATGTTGGTAATAAAGCAGGTGAAATTTTAAATGCTATATTAAATGTACAGCTTGACAGTTTCCAGTTATTTAAATTTGCTTTAGTTTTATTGCTGTAGTAAATAGAAAATGCGTGGAGATGAATGAGATAAAAACACCCATTCTGCTATCAGTCTTCAAATATTCCATACGTAGAATAACAATTCATATCTGGCTCCAAGAAATAATATACTTAATGTCTGGTTTCAAAACTGTCACAGGGACAGAAAAAAAAAAAAAAAAGGAAAATCAATAAATGCCTTATGCATATTGATATATAGGACCCAAGGCCACTGCAAGACACCATTTCCGTCCAGCAATTTTTGCAAAAGAACAGTAGAAGAGTTCATCTGCAGATCAGATGAGCTCTAATCCCATTTTAATCTCAGAGGGCTATATTAAACAAAAGCAGAAGGTCTGGATTTTAGAACAGATTAGCCTTGACCTCACAGAGATCAGGCTTACTAAGTAATCAGGTGTACATAAATTGCCACCAACGAGGGCTTCTAATGCTGCATTGTGGCTAGAAGACAGAAACAAAGTAAAACTTCCTGGTACTACAAAGCAAGAGAGAAAAGCACAGCAATCACTACACTGCTAAATTGTATTGAAGTGCATACAGTTTACAGTAAGCTTCCCTCTCTCTAACAATTGTTTTGCTGCTTCTTAAGGAAGCAAAATTACTTTCTGTAGGAGTTAAGAAAGGATGAGAAGAAAGCTCTAGGTGGAAGCTACAGAGGACTAAGTGTTCGGAGTTTGTGAAAACTTTACAATACAAACAGTAAAAGACACAAACTGTGTAAGGGATAACACTTTTTTTAAAAACTCACTAGACTAACCATGATGTTCAGCAGAAGCCCTCCCAAGCAGGAAATCCTCCTGTTGTTGTCATTTATATCTTTACTGCTGCAAAACTTGCTGCGTGTGACTGGGGATAGTCTCCAGAATTACATAGCCCAATACCCTTCTATATAATCTAGATTTGTAGGTGGCAGTATACTGAAGGCTTCAGGAAAAGTCTGCTCATAGAAGCTCTATGAGATTTTGCTTGTCTGGAAAATGGGAAACTTCAGGTACTCTGTCAAACAAAGATACCAGGTTTTCATTTAATTAACAGTTTTTATCACTGGTCTTTGTTTTATCCCATTTGCATCCAATTTCTTAACTAGTCTCCTATTAAAAATTTGCTCTGAAAACTCTATGTGATATTACACTTCTTTTAGGCAGTGGTCATGTTATGGTAAATCCAGTTTCAAAGGACCAGTTCAAAACCTTACCCGTGCATAGCAAAGCACTGAATTGGTCTTAAATCTCTCCACCAGGTCAAAACTGTTCTAAGGGTTTTTTGGAGGGAGCTCAGCAGATTTTATTTTAGATCAAGCATTATCTGTCTTCCTACAGACAGTGTAAAGTTAACATAAACACAGCATCGTATATGCTGGCTAATTCCACAGAAACAGGAATCACGTGTTCCCTCTGGACCAGCTCAGCTTTCCTCTGCCAGGTGATCTGCTACTGTTGCAAAAATGTCCTTAATCATGGTGTAAACACAGACTGGTGGTTATAACCTAGACTGTGCACTGAAGTTTGGCAATCCTAATTTTATTCCTAGCTGCACAGGCATTACTTCCTTGGCTGGCAGATTCCTTCTTTTTTTCCCCTCCTTTTTTCCTTTTCCTTTTCCTTTTCCTTTTCCTTTTCCTTTTCCTTTTCCTTTTCCTTTTCCTTTTCCTTTTCCTTTTCCTTTTCCTTTTCCTTTCCCTTTCCCTTTCCCTTTCCCTTTCCCTTTCCCTTTCCCTTTCCCTTTCCCTTGCATGTTCTCTGTTACTCTTGAAGACTTTTCCATGTGTTTATGTTTTCAGTAAGGTTCTGAGCCCTTGCCTGGAGGCTTAGACATAAGAAAACATCAGGCCTGCTCTGTGTTCAAGTCCTTCAGTGCTGCTGATTGCACTAACAAGTCCCTTTCACTTATTTTATCTAGGATGTGTTTGCACATGGACTTGCAAATTTATTAGGCAGTGTTTGCAGTGATTGAGGGACATATTACTGCTGAAGAAGCCACTCGGAGACAGACAGAGAAGGGTGACTAAACTGACTGGAAAAAACCTAAATATGCTTTCCTGTTTGTCCCATCAGCCTAGTACATGAAAAGAATTTTCTCATCCTCCTATCTCTGAAGACAGTCAGGCTAGTGTTTTTTCCTCTCATCTACATGTCTGCTCGTATACTTGTCTGACGTCTTATTCAGCCAGCTGTTGCCATACTGCCTTGCCATTTTATGTCAGTGATCTTCTGCTTAACTGCTAGCAGCTGCCCTAGCCTCAGCAAATCTGCTCTGGAGTGGTGGGGTATAAGATGCAATTTATGATTACAGTCCAAAGCTTCTGGTCCTTCTCGGAGCCTTTCAGAAGCTCAGAGCTTATAATGAGTTTCTTGTTATTCCACATGCCCTCTTCAGAATGGTATTTCATCATTGACGTGTTTTTTCACGTTGTGTGGTGCCTTGGGCACTCAGCTTTGTCCCTACCTTGGGGAGTATCCCCTCTCCAGGAGTGTGCAATCACAAGCTCCTTGTGCAGCAAGTGTTAACTCTATTACTCTGGGAATGGCTCTGATGACTGCATGCCTATCAGCAGTGCAAGGGACAGGGATAATGCAGGTTAGGATCCTCTGGGGTCAATGACTGCAGAGTAAAGATGAAGAGGAAAAGGAGCATCACACAGAGAGATGTTTCTCTTCCCTCCAGAGTGTTTTAGAAATATGAAAAACAACCAGTAAAGCTCCTACTAGTGACTGCATTCCTATTGCTCCTTGTGAAGTTAGGTTCTCATTGGTTTTTGATATTATTGTGATAATGATTGTCAAATTATATCAAATATCAAAAAAACCCAAGGAATTAAAATCAGAAACAAAAGTCTGAACTAGAGGTAATTTTTCTCTCTTCTTCTTTTTCTTTTTTTTTTTTAATAGGACTCTGGTCCATACTAGGCTATTTCTATTACTGTTATTGTGGTTGTTTCCTTCTTCCTAAGCTACAAACTTACAGGAAGAAATCTGCAGCTTCCCAGTTACAAAATAACGATAGGCTGCTTTACAATCCACACGTACTGCTGCTCCACTGCTGCACTACTGCTCCTGATCACTGGCTGGAGTCCATCTGCAACAAGACATGGGCAACAGACACATCTCCAGTGACTCTCTTATTTTGGTATAGTACTGGAAATAAACACTGAGATCTCTTTTCTTGCCAGCTTGATTCAGAAAATGGTAGAAGAGTTGCAGCAGGTTTAACCAGGCATTCAGCTAGAAAGGGGTCGGAACAAATATTCAAATTCAGAGAACAGCACTGGCAGTACAGGTTTTGTGTAGGAAACTTAATTAGTACCTGGAACATTTTTGGGTCATGTTTCCTCTTGTCACACAGGTATCACAAAAAGTGTATATACACACATATATTTAAGAAGAAAACACTTTTTAACTGCAGATTAGCTTCTGAAAACACAAAGTGATTTTCTAACCAAGCCACCACAAGTAGGTGAGTAATGGTAATTGTCCATGTTGGTACTCTTAACCCACTGCAGAGGTGAGATAAAAAAATATCTTCCGCTGGGCTAGCATGCTTTACTGTAGTTACTGCAGTTGAGGGTGTAAATAGGAAATCGACTTTACTCAGATATAAACCTGTTCCTACTGGCATCTCTGGGAATGGCATCTTCCCCTCTCTTCAAAATATTACGCAGAAGTCTCATGGGAGGACTCCCAGTTCTCTGTCCATCTGTTCATATCTTCTTAAAACAACTGGAAAAAATGCCTGTCTCCGCTATTAGCCATCATGTTTCCGCAACTGCTCTGTGAAGTATGCGCTGTGAAGCACCTCCTTGAACTGGAGGTGGTTTTCGTGCTTACTCTTCTGTGTCTGCAAGCCATCAGACAGATTTTGTTTCATTTGTGAATGCAAGAGACTCTGGAGACAGCAGTACAGAAATGGTTCTGAAGAGCATTTAACATGGGAGCTGTGTCTCACCACTCCCGAATGCCAGAGAGAGTTGTAAGATACCTGCCAGAGTGGAAACAGGAATGTAACTATGGGAATAGGGACCTGTAAGTATGTATGTCTATCTTTCAGACTCTCTTCTTTGCAAAAGGGAGCAATGACTGCGCAACCTGCAGGAGACCTGCAGTCACAATGATCTTGAATGCTTTCTGTCCTATGTCTTTTGAGAGCATTTGCCTAAAAGCAATTTTACTTCAGCTTTATGTAGGATCTGAGATTTGGCCCTCCTGAGAAATTTTTGAGAATTGCAGAGAAAACTGTCACCTCATTTTCTGTGCCTTTTGAAAGGAAGTCTGTTAGTGCTCTCCTGCATGGACCCTGTCCCTAGGTGAACTGTGCTGAAGAAAGACAAATGCTTTCCCCTTCGTCAGGAAGAGGAGCCTTATATAACTCCTCCTCACTGATTGCACAGATGCATTCAAAAAGCCCTGTGTAATTCACTCATCCTCTCATCTGCATCTCTCAGCACTGATGTGACACAGCATTTTTGCATGTGGTGTGGAATTTGCTGTGGGTTATCTTGGTGGTCAGGCTGGATTTTGAAATGCCAGCAGACTTCACCCAGTTTGAGATCAGCATAGCAGGCAGTGGTGTGAAGTAACTCTGCTTTTTAATGCCCTGCTCCACTGTTTCATTGCTCTTTTTACTGCTTTTAGCTGAATGTTAGCCACTTGGAAGTATGTCCACTGCCTGGGTTTGGACCGCTGTTAAAGAAGCCTAATTCTTGGTGTTCATTATTTACTGTTTGCCTTCTAGTGGAGGTGCCTATCCTTATGCTCCACTACATTCTGCCATTCTTTCTGGAGATCCTGGGACCCTTCAGGGAATCATGGAGCCAGCAGAGTGGGCAGGAAGAAGGGCGGAGCAAATGCCAGGCTTTAGTTACTGTGGCATTGTGGGTTCAACTGTGCCAGCTGTGCCGTTGTCACATGAGTAATATTTGAAACGGTTAGGATTTAGCAGCAATTCAAGATCTATTAATGGTGAGAGATAGATCGAAAGATTGAATTTTAGCAGCACTTAATCATTAACCAATTTAAAACTAGCAAGATGATTCAGTAGAATATGTTATAATCAAAACAGCAACTTAACTACAGGTTCGATAATTACAAGATTCACACTAACTTACTACAGTGCATCCGAAATCAAAGTATATATGTGTATATGAGTAGATATATGCATAGATACCACAAAATGTACAAACACAAAGACAGTTAATTGAGTCCTGGTGGAATGTATAGACACGCACACTCATGAAAGTAAACACGTAGGTAGGTAGAGAGGTAAATGAAAGAGAGGCTAAACTATAGATAAAATTTCCTCTTCTCAAGGTTAGAGAATACTCACAAAGTTTCAGCATTCTTAATGAACTCTAACTGTCTTGAGATGTCTGACTTCATCCTGGCCCTTCACACAGTTTGTGCCTGAGGGACATCTCACTCAGGGGCCATGCTGAACACAGCCCACTGTGATCTAGGAGAGCTCAAAGGGTCTCGCTTTAGGATCACTATTTATAGGGTCTGAGACAATTGACTTTCATTGGGTATTTTTCCACTGCAGCCCACCTTTGATGTCAAAATATTCTGGTATTTTCTGCCAGTTGTGCAGTCCCAGAACTTGCTGATGTTTGAGGTTACATATTGCTGCCCTGTTGGCCACAGCCGATATACAGATGTACCAAGTTATCTGGAGGTGATTAACTCCCAAATTATAGGAAAAGCAGTACTAGGTTTGGGAAAACACATGAAGGACATGCCTTAACATTTTGGTCTGCTGTCTTTCTCAATCCATGCCTGATTTACTCTAGGTTGGTAGCAGGGAGACTCTAGCACTGCACCCATGCTGTGCTATGGAATGGCTAGCACGCTCACAGGCACAGGTTTTGGTCGGTTGGCCCAATAAGACTAGATCACTTCTTCACTAATACTGCTAATGATAGTGAATGCAAAGATATTTTTGCAGTTTATATAGATGCATGTTTACTGAATTTTTTGCAGATCACTAGCAGCAGTGTTATGGTTCCATGCATTTCAGCTCCTGAATACTTACTGATTGCATCTTGCTCTGCTGTAACTTTGCTGCTTTCCAAGTGAGACAGATACCTCTGTGAACAGCAGTCATGCTTTGGATCTGCAGTGCAGATGTACCTCTAGTGTGAGAGGCATTGGAGTTGTTAATATTTCCATGCACTGCATGAATTAATATTATATTCTAGAAGAGCCTCTTAGGATAAAGAGAACGAGCTTACAAAGAGGTAATTGACTTTCATGGTGTTTCCCATCCTTGTAATGATTCTTACATACTCAGAACTGGATCCTCATGAGATGAAAAAGCTTATATTTTTAAAAATAACAATATCCCTGTCTTCCATATACACACAAAAAAGAGAAAGTACTTTCTACTTTTTCTAAAAAAATCCTGTTTTTTTATACATGCAAGTCTTTTTCTTCAGCACCTTTTCTGTTGGTTAATGGCCTGTTATATCGTATTCTCAATAATTTAAGACTGAGCTAAAAATGGGGTTGATTTACTTTCTTGGAATACCCTCTGGGAATATGTAGAGAGAATTGGAAAAGCAATTATTTCATGCCACAGCTGTGTATTTAACTGCTTGCTTTCTCACTCAAGTGACATCTTGCATTCTCACAGCTGAGTTAATGGAGGATGTTGGGACTTTTAAGTGCATCAATGAGTCCTGGGAGGTGATTAGCACAGCAGCCTGGAACTTTTCTCCTTCCTGCCAGGCAGTTCTTTGTGTGGACTGTTTTTGGCAAAAGTACTGAGCCTTCAACACATGCCATCATCTTGAATCAAGAACATCATTGGGTCTTGATTACAAAGTGAACAGGTTAATTAATTGATGGTGGCCCTGTCCATACATCCTCTTTTGACTCAGTGTACATGAGGTTGAATTAGGCTGAAACCATGTTAATTTTTATTCTGAGGGAACAGAGGCTGATATAAGATTTGCCTTGATTCTGTAGCACATCTGTACAGGCTGAAGATAGCACGGCCATTGTCACAAGAGGCTGCTTCCAGCTAATCAGTTCTACAGTGGTAATACACTCCACATCTCATTTGGGGAACCAATAAATGATTTACATCATTGTTCGCCTCCTTGGTGCCAGTCTTTTACTCTAGCCTGTTATGGTCTGGCTCAGTAAAAATGAGAGAGTAAAACACCCCTAGCAGCACAAACAAGGTGCAAGATAGAGGATTCAAAAGGCAATGAAGACCAGGAAGACTCCGGGTATAGCCTGATGCATACCCTGTGTGTGGAAGAGCATCTTATTCCTTGACAAGGCCTGAACTGGTTTTTCAGCCACTCATCTCTGGGACAAGAGAAAATGAAGCTCTGCTTTGTGACACAGCCACCGAAAGTTGCAGGAAGACAGTTAATCAGTACTGAAAGCAAAATTGCAGAGCATTGGAGCCCATGACAGGTTATGACAGACTATTCTGACTCCTGTAGGACCTATATATTCAGTGCAGAATGAACTTGTGTCAGTGCCATCTAAAGAAAAATATCAGACCAACTCAACTCTCTTGAAGCCTCTACAGCTAATAGCACATACATATAAAACATTTTTATAAGACAGGCAGCCTTGTACTATGCAAGAAACAAGTATAACAGATGCAGTGCAGGGGGATGACCTTTGGCAATGTGACCACTGTGCACGGTTTCAAGGTAGCAACCCAAAATACACAAAAGCTTCCACAATTCCAAGGTTAAAAAAATGCAGAAAAATATAGAGACTTTTTAGTATATTTTCTCCCCAACTGACTCACAAACTCCTTGTAGAAATGCAAGTGGGTAAAATATTTGCAGGTGGAACGGTGATGTTTACAACCTGTGCCGCTTCTAAGTTTGCCAGGAGAGGATTTTGCAGTGCTAAGCAGCTGAACTCAGGTCTGGTTCTCTTCCACTAGAAGGTAACATGTTGCTTTACATCTTGCCAATTACTTTTTTATGATCATTGTTAATAAGTAATACTGCAAAGACATGATTGCAGGTGGCACACATTTCATCTAAGCTTTTAAACTATTATGAATGCTACAGAGACTCCATCTCCTATATCTTATTCAGCACCTTAGGTTTGCCTGATGATGCATAGTTCTATTTTCTCTCAGTCTTGTGCTACTCTTTCAAGCTTCAGAAGCCTTATAAAGTACTTCTGCATTTCACCAATGGCAACAGTTGCAAGAAAGTTGTTCATGGAATATGGTAAGGTTAATAATCACACACATCTGCCAGAGGTGACGAAATCTTCAAAGGTGGTACCAAGTGAATTCCCTCATGACATAAGAAGAAAACAACAACTGCAGTGTGAAAGATCAGCATTTCATTGAGCACAGCAGCTGAAGGGGGCTACCTGAGGAAGAACCAGCTCACAGCAACGTTACTGCAGTACACTCTCCCAAACTGCAATGTTTTCATGCTCAAGGACTTGACCAGAGGTGCTTTTATTTCCTTCCCTTTTAAGGGCCTCTACTGGGTTTGTCTTCCATGAGCTTGTGCAGTCTCCCCTTAAGCCCATTAAAAAGCGTTCTGTGGCTGTGAGCTCCACAGCAGTATTCCTAAGACAGGCGAAAAAACTGCTAAGTGAGGTTTCAGTTTTATACCTCCTGTTTTACAGCTTCTTTTGACAGAAGTAGATACCTGCATCGGACTCTGTCATAGTGCCCCCACTCATCTCTTGCAGGCTGAAGCACAGGATATGTCCTAGTTCTTCACAGCCTAGCAGAAGGAAAGTTTCTCCTCATCCAAAAGAGGATAAAATGGAAAATGCTAGTCAAAGCTGTCATCAGTATTCCCTCAGTCTTGTTTCAAAAGGACAAACTCCAGAAGGCAGTTTCTTTCCTGTAAAGCTTTAGCTAAAACAGTGCCAGATGGTATTGCACTTCCTGAGGTGTTAACAAGGACATGGCCTGTCCTCTCCAACAGCACAGACCCTACTGCTTTCAGACAGCAGTGATTCAGCTTGTGCTATTGATCTGGAAGTGTCAGTTATCACACGGGGACAAGCTGTCTTATCCCAGGGATATAAATAACAACCTGAGCATATGGGGAAGAGAGTGCTCTTGGTCTAGAACCAGCTTCTTCTTTAGAGGCTTAATCTTTAACATCTGGTCCAGCGGACAAGTACCTGCAGTGCATCTTGACAGATACTGTTCCTTCTTACATTCTTCAGTCTTCTGATATTTAGCTTTTGTAGGGTTCAGCTTTGACCTTGTACTCTCACTCAGGGTGATGGCCGGTCTTGCACCAATGTAGTTTTTAGAAAACATGCACCTTAGTTAAATTACAGTACTAAGTTACCTTGAGTAAAGGCAGAACAAATCTGGCCTCTGGGCTCAGCTGAACTCACAAGTGTGGTCATTTAAAAGCACTTCTTTGTCAAATAAATTAGCAGCCACAAGCCACTAAACAAACCAGGCTGATAACAAAAATTGCCTTTAGCATTCAGCTACCCTGAAGCTTGGGAGAGAGAATAAACTGAGGCCTTGTGAAAATCTACAGCTAAAATGATAAAATTTTAGGTACAAAATCCATAGTGCACTCCCCAGAAACTTTAGTAAAAGTACTTTGTGTCTCATAAGAAAACACACCTTACTTTATAAGAAAATAAGTAAAAATATGTTTCACATCTCTTTAAAGCTTAAGGTTTTGTTTATTGCAAAGGAATTCCCATTGTGTCAAGAAACATACAGGTTAAATAATCTTTGTGCAGTCTGATAACGATCTAGATAATTCTGCATCTAACTTTCCCAAACTTTAGGGAAACATTTGTTTGAATCTGCATTTTTAAGCCTGAAAGCTGTAAACAGTCAGACTAAAACTGTGCATCTGAATAATTTGTTATTGGTATCCCACAATATACTTCATCTAATCCTTTAACTATAGAGATGTGAGACAGTATTCTCCTCTGCCAGGTAGAATTTCATCATTGCTGCACCATTACTGCATGTGTACAATCCGCCTGGATGTGTCTATCTCCTTTGATGACAGATTGGCACGACCAAAGGGCCATTTCTTCCCACACAAGGGGCCAACACACCCCTACACGGCTACTTTGGGAGAGCATGGAGATGAAGGCCATGCCAGTCCAGAAATCTCTTCTGCTCTGGCAATTTTCTAGCTTCACTTTGTGGAAGAATGGTGCAACTAGTGTGGATGTGTCCAGAAAGTGACAACCACAGCTTTCTCTCTGCATATGGCGTGGGCAGTTATTGTAGACATCAAGGACCTTCAGTCACCAGGGAGATAAGCAGATTAAGGATGTTACTGCAGGCTGGAAGGAGGTATCGACCCTTTAGGATTTAAAAAAGCCTGAAAGGTTTTCTCCTTGTGAGCTGCTTTCTGTGCAGACACCTGTGCCTCGCAGATAGTGGGACCAGCAATATCCACAGCGTTTTACCACCACCCAGTGGGGAGCACGGGGAGAGCCCCGAACTGGAGACAGTGAGGTGCCTCTCGCCAGAGATCCCTGTCCCACAGACCAAGGGATTTAATTGCCCCGCCGTGAGCATGCATAGCTCCCGTTAATATTAATTGGGCACACACATTTGCACTCGGAGAACAACGGGGTTTGTGTTTAAAAGTGAGCCTCCTGTGCGGTAGCTGATGATGCAAGTTTTGATTGTTGCTTATTTAAAAGCTAAGCTGTGAAAATGAGAAGCTACTTCAACAGTCCCCCGTGGAAGCTGTGAGCACTGAACGCAAACACAGGACCATGTTTTCTTGGTGGCTGGATTCCTTCTCTGGTGGTGAAGGCACTCACAACAGCTAGGTGGTTGCTCATTTGCCCTAGTAAACAGTGAAAATCAGTTATGAGCTTGGGGCATCCTGCACGCAGATCCCACAATATTAAGGCTGCACAGAACACTGCTCCTTCACTGAAACACACGTGCTGCCTTGCAGCAGACTGCACCAGAAGCATTGCGGTGGTCTGATTGTAAAGCCTGGTAGCTGCAGTAATAAAAAGAATGTTTTAGCCAGATTTCTCCTGGCTTCTTAATATGGAGCTTACAGATATTCAACTGGCCAAATGTTCTAGCAGCATATAGGGACCGTAAGGAAATTAAGGATGCTCCTATCACATCAGATCAAAGGTCTGTCTGTTTTAGTGATTCTGTTTCCAAGTGTAACCAACAGTAGATGCCTCAGGAAGACTGTAACAAAGCAAGCATGTAGTGCTACTCTTTCAGCTTGCTCACTCATACTCTACAGATTTGGGGCTCACCGAATTTGGCGGTATGTGTTGTCATTTTGTAGCCCTCTATACTTCACCTTCTCTTTCCTGCCATCAGTAAATTTTAGTGTCTGTTGCAGTCTGTGTCAAGGAGTTGCAGGTTGATGGTATCCTGTTCACTTTGAAGCTGATAGTTTCTGCTTTCATTTGATGCTTCCTCTGCTGTGTTCTCAGAAGAGACATTAAACAAGCTCCTTCTCCAGCCACAGATTATGTCAGAGATTTCTGTTACCCTCCCTTTTTCCTTCCCTTTATGGAGTGAAGTGCCTAAGCAAAGTGTTTTCCACATATGGAAACCATCATACCTAGGATCACCCTTGCTATACTTAGTTTTACTTTTCCTAGCTCTCCTGTACCCTTTTCTGAGCTGGGGGATCAGACCAGACCAGAAATTTTGCTAGGTTTGTGTCTGAATGAATGAACTGCATGAAACAGACAGAATCCATTCCTTTATGGAGAAATGTGCTGGGCTAAGACCAAAAAAAAGTGGTGTGGGGAGCAATCCAAAACTCCAGATATTAAACTACAACCTAAGGAAAGATAAAATGTGCGAAGTGAGAAAGAGGCTTAAAGCCTTCAATACACAAGTAAGTGTAGGAGAAACACAGAATACAGGTGGGCTTTTTACAGTGATTTCTATGCTGAAATATGAAGGCAAAGCACAGAAGACAACTATCTTCTGTGATGCTGTTTTTATGTCTCAGGCCTGCATTGTGGCACCACTTCAGGTGTAGCAGGTTAGCACACCTATAAAACTACTTTATGCATACATGCCTGCCACATCCAACAAAAGTGCAGAGGAGTTACTTATTTGTTACACAGCTGAGTCCAAAGCTTCTTCCTTGTCATGGCATATTTTTTGCTTTAAATGGAACCCCATGGTTCTGAGATAAGGTTTTCTGTCTACAGTTTGAAACTGTTTCCCTCTAAGTGCTGGCTGTTTTCAAAGGCGGTTCTTTGTCTTCTTGGCAAGTACCAAAGCACCTAGCCATATCACACTTTGAAAACTGAAACTACTGGGGTAGTTTCATTTGTTTACTCATTTGCTTCCTTTCGTTTAATAAAATGAGCATCAGCTAAAACAGCAACACTCTGTTCTGAAAAAGTAGATCTCTACCATGTAAGGAAAGAATTAATACCCTTGAGTTAGTGTGGAAGAAAACGGGCACCTAACGTCACTGGGAAAACAGATAAGAATTAGACAACAGATAAAAACTGCATCAGACAAGACACATGGTACCTTCCAGAAAGAAACCTGTTTCATAGAAGTAGATTGGAGAGGTGAGTTAGACAATAAAATGACCTTAATACCATGTGCAAGGTCAAGACGAGCTCACATCTAATATCCAGGATCATAACTTCAACTACAAGCTATTTCACAATGAAGATAATAAATTCTCAGTATTCTCATCTTACAAAAATGTCAATGTAATGTAACAGTAAAACAAACAAACAAACAAACAAAAAACCAAAAAAAATGAGGTAGGGGAGTGGAAGGAAGGGTTCCTGTCATTGCCAAACAAATACAGTATCATAAAGAAGATACAGAGATATGAATGGAAAAGTGGTACTCCTGTGTATCTTTGCCTCACAGTTTTTTCACTGAATTCCCTTGAATGAAATCAATTTGTTTGAAAGAGACCATGCTGCCAAAGAGCTGTGAGCTCTAGAGTGGGCAAGGGAGCACAAGCAGAGAACAAAATGCACACATTGTGTGGGGAGAACCAGAAGGTGGTACTTCTGCCAGTGTTTGTAACATTTGTGATTGGCTGGTAGCCTGGGAACGGAAAGATTTATTTTTCAAGCTCTGGGGGTGCAGGAAAAAAGTAGGGAGTTGAAACGGATCTCTTCTGACACTATAAATTAATCTCTTATGCCAAGGATCAGACTTCCTAACTCTAAAATACATTTTTCTTAGTCACATGGAAAGGTGAGAGAATTAATGAAATAAAAATGGTATAACGCTTATGGAACAGTAACATACACATAGGCAGTCAAGCCTGCAAGGTGTGAGAACTGTGATCCTCATGCCATTTCTGATGTGAATGTATTCAATCCAATTGATAAACAAGTTAAATATACTTAGGGTAATATCACTTGCATGCTTAACTCAGTAACTATCTGTGTTGAAGTGATTTTCAAAGAATGTAACATCTTACACTGAAATGGACCACGCTGTGTGAATGTACTATCAGTGCAGGCAAGGCATATACTTCACTTTTTTGATTCATAATGAATGGTGTTAAGAGACTTTTTTCTCAAGCTCTGGTTAAAAGGAATGTCAAAATAAGCCCAGGTTATCAGTGCAATTTTGCTGTGTGAGTGTTCCATCTCTTATCTAGTGTTTAGAGAAGACTCAGCATATTTGAGGGGGAGGGAGAAAGCAAGGGAAAGAGCATTCTTGTTGTCTGAGAGTCTACAACCAAAATAATGCACAATGTAATGACTGATTTAAACAGTAAGTTAGTTTGCAGCTTTTCATTCAACACTTGACAAAAGATAAACCAGAATAAGACCTTAAAGAAAGCTCATTATAAGAACTGCAGAACTCTCCTCCCTTCTCCATGCAGTCCTTCTCCTCTAGGACTTTGTGTAAAATAAATGTCCTCATCTTTGTCTTCAATGGGATCCTGAAATGTGATTCTGCTTGTCTAAGACACAAACAAAATCTCCAGGGGTCTGTGAATGTCAGGCTGAACTTTCAGAGTTGCTAGCTGGGGAGTAAGAAATAAACTCCGCTGTAAACCAAGGACTCACCCCTATAGATTTGTTAATGTTGTTGTTTCACTGAGACTGAAGGCAAGACATAGCACACAGACATAGTGATTATTGGAGGGCAGTGAACCCTGGTTGCTCATGACGACTGCCTGCTCTGGGATTATGTAGATTTTTACAGAGTTCCGCTTCCAGTGCAAGATGTTTATCGACCTTGGTCTTGATAGCACAGAAGCAGCATATTAAAAACAAAATGCATGTTAAGTGTGTTATTCATGTGTCTCAGCGTGCACCCTAGCAGGAAGCACTGTGTCGCACAGTGGAGACCTAAGAAGTGATACAAGAGTCCTATATTGCTGTTACTGGCTTGACAAGACAGTTGACACCAGAGAAGGCTATTCTGGATGAAAGGAGAAGGCAGGATAAGAAGCTGAGCTGTTAATGCCAGCTAAGTGCACTCCGGTGCTATGTTTGCTGCGTGAGAACTGAGCAAGGCAGAGGTAGCTGTCTCAAACATGCCTGTCACCAGAGTAGCCGGGTGCCCAGGCCCGGACCTGCCGTTAACACAGCTGTGCTATCTCCTCCCACTCAGCCTGGGGGATGTAGGCACACTGATTACAACGTGCCGCTTTTGGAAATCCTCATAAAGCGGGTCTGCGCTGCCCAGAGGTATGCAGACCAGGCTAGACTAAAGTGCAAAGGTTAACGGTTTTGCTGATTAGAGCAGCTGTAATCAAGTTAAGGACAGTGCTTGTTATTCACTTAAGGCTGCGCTTGACTTAAATCACATGCTAGTCAGTGTGTGGCTCTCCCCTTATCTCTGCCAGGGCAAGGGTAAAAATCTCCTGTAACCTTACGAGCACTTGTGAATACCTTCCTGTTGTGAGCCACCCGGGTGTCATAAGGCCACCAGACCCCGTCTGCCAGAGCACCTTCAGATAACTTTCTTCAGATGTCTGCAGGGAAAGTGTCAAGGATAACACAAACATACATAAAACGGGCTTTCACAGGAGAATTGTGATCCATCAGTGGAAATCAGTCAGGGTGGCTGGAGAGAAGGCAGTTAAAATCTCTCCTGAGCAGTGGTTTCTCCAGGGAAGAGAAAACGGACAGGAGAAAATTTGCAGGCACCTGCACAATCCCTTGATGCAATCACGGCCATGAACCCCCAAATAAGAGTGTGTTTCTTTCAAGGAAGTAACAAAAGAAGGAGATATCACACATTGCATCTGTTGTGCCTACTAACGTCAGTTCCTGAGTATCTCACTGTTCATGCAGCTGGAACCAAAACATCAGATTTTTCTTTACTGCTGACATGATTACTAATAATGCTTTCAATTTTGAAAATATAAAAAAGAACAAAAATCTGCTACATTTTCCTTGAAATTTCCCATTTTACTATCAACTGCATTTTGGCAGTAGTTAAAAATCCCATGTTTTTAAAAATAAAAGCAGGGTTTTTAAAATGGTGATTTCATAATTTTCTCACATATCAGTTTTCACTCTGTGCATGCCTATGTTTTATACATAAAAAGAGATAATTAAGTTTCCTCTATCTATATTTAAACACATACATCCCTGAAGATACTGAAAGACAGGATCTGGCTCTCTCCCATGAGTTTTAAGGTGTTCTAAAACCAGAGATTTAAGAGCGATTTAAGATTTGGATTTAAATGAAAATGGAAACACATACCTATATACATACACAGAGGTACAGAAATACATGTACACACATCTCTGCCCGCAAATACGTACTACATGTTAATAAGATATTAAAATATGTGTATTTCACAGTGCTTGAAAATTATTGCCATGATAATGATTCATCAGCTCTGCTCTAAATGGGTTTTGTCTTCATCTGTTATAATTTTATATGACAGTACATACCTTTACATGATTTCAGTAGTACAATATTCTTTCTTTGCTTTTATACACTTTTTAATGATTATCCTCACTCTTTCAAATATTACTTTGGCATCATGGCACTCATGATCTAACCAGCTTTCTGTTACGTTAGCAAATAAATTCTTAAAAGACATTTTTTCCAACAATAATATATGAATAGTCTATCCATGGCTAATTTATCTCCATCCTTCCATGCTGATTGCATAGAATACCCAATGTGTATTTCACTTTGCCTAAATATGTTGTTTTTTCTTCTCAGTTGTACTGATTTCCTGAATGAAAGCTGAAAATGCCTTGAGAGCTGCTCCTTCTTGAAGACACCAGCTGATGACGGCTCTGAAGGATGTATGTCAGTCCTTGGGAAAGGTAAGATGGAAGCTGTCAGGTTACATTTTAGCTGGGGATTCTGAAAAGCAGCAGCATATGTAGGACTCCATCTTTTTCAAACTTGTTTTAGAGAACCTCCACAGTAGATCTTATCTTTTGAAAGGCTTTTTCGGTGACCTGCATGTTACTACTGCCTATAATGATTTTATGATATGGCTTATTCTTCAAGAACACCATTCCCTGTTGCAATACTCAAGTAGCCTACACTGCTAGTAGTGTTATTTTTTAAGGGCATCATCAGGAAAGAAATGACCATCTAATCAGGGACTTCAAAGTGCTCCTTTATAAGCATGTTGATCCCTTATGTTATATTCTTGCGAAGCCCCAGCAATGCAAGGGAAACTGGGAAACTACCTCCAGGTTTTATTGCGGTCCTGGACATTCTAAGAGTAATTTCCTTCTCTTTCAGGGACATAAAGAGGCATATATTATGTGGGCAGAAGATTCTGTGTTCTGGTCTATAACATAGGCCACAGAGGTCATTGGCATTCAGGCAAGCCTGCCTGAAAACACCTATAAATTTTCAAAAGTGAGGGAGGAAGATTTAGAGACTGGATGAGTTCTGCCTGTGCAGGAGGAAAGATAAAATGCCACTCTGTAAAGGGAAACAGAATATTAAGTCCCATAAAAACCTTAAGAGGCTATACAGTCTCCTCAACGGGGGAAGAATTTTGCCCACCCGGGTTTTATTTTACTGCAGGGACACATAAAAGAGCATTTAAAATTAATGCATAGAACACAACTGATCCACCAAGGCAAAAGCTAAAGCTTTCTTTCAGCCTTTTCTTCTGCCCCCGTTCCTCTTTTGTCACCACCTATTTTGATGCAACACCTTCAGAAGAGGCAGTTTGTCACTGACACAGTGATGAAAACTCCCACTATCCCTCCTTTCCAGATGCCTCTTGCTTTCTGCTTCCAAATCAAAGTCATCACAGGCCCAAATAAACAAGCATTTTCTCTCTCTGCTTAGGAATAGCAGTGCTATTTTAAGAGCTATGAATCCAGCTTAGGTTATTGCCTATGTTTCATGAAAACTATTCCTGTAAGAAAATTTTTGTGACTCTGTTCTACAGCAATAGTGTAAGGCAGGCTGTGAAACTTTTTGACTAACTCAGCTGGGTATACAAGGAATAAAACACCTCTCTTTTTTTCCCTGTATATGTTATAATACTAGGTGTTTAAAACCAATTGATATATGTATATGTAATAATATATACATTGAAACAGTCCAATGAAAACAGAAATATTTTACATGCAAGGAGATGAAGAGCCTCTTTTTTTACTTTACTATGCTTTGGAGCATGTCCAATTCACTTTTCATCCACATATCCTGAAGCACTAGCCACTGAAATATTGTTGTTGCTTTTTGTCACAGTGAAACGGTCTGAGAGAGAATTACGAGATGCTGCAAAAAAATGACTCAATCAATACACAGAATAGGAAATTGAGCTCAGGTTTTCAGATTCCCAGACAATTTAATCCCACCAGATATTGCCCCATATTTTGATAATTTTGGTTTTCCTGTGATACCTGTGATCTTAAAAAACATTTAAGTCGGTACCAGCTCATGAGCTAGTCCCACAATCTTATCCAAAAAAACCCTGTATAATCAGTAACAGTCAAAGAAGCATCCAACAAACCTTGGAACCTAATCAGCATCTTTCTTAGGATACAGCCTTAGCAATACAAGAAAATGCACCGCCTTGATCTGTATTTTCTGTGTTTTTTTAGGGAGCTGGTAAGAGTAGTTTCCATCATCTTCAGGAATAACAGGAACAGGTTCCTACAAGGGAGCATCCAAGCCATTTTATATTTGCTAAATCTATTGACTTGCCATTTTTACTTTTGCTTCTTTTGTTTATTTCTCAACACATACCAGAACCAATGCTTGTTGATTCCTGATCAGCCACATAATATTTTAAAATTTTGAAGATTGCTCTCTGACAAGGTAAAACATGTTCTGCAGAGATGCAGCAAGAATGAGGGAACGATGAGTGAGAAAGGGCAAACCACAGAATGACAGATGGAAAATTTGAGATACACTTTGAAACATCCATAGTTTCCAGGACCTTGCTGAGAGACACAGCTGATGAGTCTTCAAGCAAAAAGGAAGGGCATATTCCCATGGTACTCAGATGCTGTAGAGTAAGACAGTTCTCACAGCCTTTCAGCTGGGAAAAATGAGGATTTTTTGTAGGTGGTCAGTGTTTTTTATCCCCTTGGGTCTGAGGCTGTGTGCAGGGCACAGGGTGAGACTATTTGGATACCACTGACTCCCAGTACAACTTTGAGCCTCCTTTTGGAGCACCGATGGAAGTAAGCTATGTCAAAACTGAAAGTATTTTCTAACTTAACAAACTTCCTCATTTTAACTGGAGAGGAAAGTAGGGATGCAGAGCGAGGGAAGGCCTCTTCCATCCCTGAGGAATAACGATGGGAATAATACTCATCTAGCTAGAATATGTTAACACAGAGGATCACTTTCTGTTAACAGGACATTACATGTTTGGGATGTCAGTAGAGGGTTACAACCAAGAGGGAAAAAAAAGCGTAGTGACTCAGGGTTGGAGGGAAGAGTTGTGTAAGGAATAGACGTACGGATCTTCATATTTGTTACATCCTGTGAATAAATTATTATAGAATAATAAAAGTCCTAGACACAAATACATGAATCATGGAGAAAATACAGGCAGAATGATACAGCCTATCTTAGTTCAGTTTTCCCTGAGCTTTTGCAATGTCATTTACAGATGTGAATTTGAGATCAATATTTAAGACGTAAAGAAGAACCACATTTTGGAGAAAGGGAGACATATGGCTGAATACCCTTTCCCACAGTTACTTTTCTTTGACTTAAAGAATCAGAACACCACCAGAGAACCTTTTTGTTCAGCAGAGTATGCATTAGTCAGAAACAAGCAGGAAGGACAGTAAATTGCAAAGCAAGGTCAGAAAATCTTTTCTTCCAAATTCTCTGAATAGATGACAGTAGTCTTTATTTGTTAATTTAAAATGAATCTGAAAGGAAAGAAGGAAATCTTTTCTTCAAAAATAAAAATACAAGAAGTGAGGAACAGCAGTATTTCTATGAGGGTGAGTTGTCAGAGAATAAGACTAATCCATTCATATTGCTCTTTGAAGAGCTAAATTATCTGTATGTGGTTCAATTAAAGGAATTGTGTTCTGTGAGGATTCTTAGTTCTCTGTCTTCAAGATGCTTACACTTTCCTTCCGTTCCCTTCAACTTGCAGGTAATAGTAACCTAGTTTTCCTAGGTGGGATATAACCCAGCCAAACATGCATGGCACACATCTCCACTTGAAACAGTTCAGGCTGCCTGATTTCAAAAGGTAGACAGAAAGGTAAGTGGTAAGAAGCACACTTGCAAGCGATGCATTATTATACTATTCCTTTTCATTAACTATTCTGATAGGTGATAAATGATCACAGAATCACAGAATTATTTTGGTTAGAAGAGACCTATAACATCATCGAGTCCAACTGTTCACCCTGCACTGCAGGGTCCCTAAAATATGTTCCTCAGCACCACATCTACACGTCTCATAAATACATCCAGGGATGGGGACTCCACCACCTCCCTGAGCAGCCTGTTCCAACGCTTTACCACCCTTTCGATGAAGTTTTTCCTACTATCTAAGCCAAACCACCTCTGGCGCAACTTGAGGCCATTTCCTCTTGCCCTGTCACTTGTTATATGGGAGAATAGACCAACCCCCAACTCTCTACAACCTCTTTTCAGGTAGTTGTAGAGAGTGACGGGATCACCCCTGAGCCTCCTCTTCTCCAGAATAAACAACCCCAGTTCCCTCAGCCAGTCCTCACAAGACTTGTGCTCTAGACCATTCACCAGCTTTGTTGCCCTTCTCTGGACACACTCCAGCACCTCAATGTCTTTCTTGAATTGAGGGGCCCAAAACTGGACACAGTACTCAAGATCTGGCCTCACCAGTGCCGAGTACAGGGGGACAATCACTTCCCTCCTCCTGCTGGCCACGCTATTGCTGATACATGCCAGGATGCCATTGGCCTTCTTGGCTGCCTGGGCACACTGCTGGCTCATATTCAATCAGCTGTCAACCAGCACCCCCGGGTCCTTTTCTGCTGGGCAGCTTTCCAGCCACTCTTCCCCAAACCTGTAGTGTTGCAGGGGCTTGTTGTGGCCCAAGTCCAGGACCCGGCACTTGGTCTTGTTGAACTTCATACAGTTGGCCTCAGCCCATCAATCCAGCCTGTCCAGATCCCTCTGTAGGGCCTCCCAACCTTCGAGCAGATCAACACTGCCACCGAGCTTGGTGTCATCTGCAAACTTACTGAGGGTGCACTCAATCTCCTCATCCAGATCATTGATAATCATATTAAAGAGAACAGGCCCCAACACTGATCCCTGGGGAGCACCACTTGTGACCAGCTACCAACTGGATTGAACTCCTTTCACCACCACTCTTTGGGCCCAGCCATCCAACCAGCTTTTTATCGAGTGAAGAGTACACACATCCAAGCCATGAGCAGCCAGTTTCTCCAGGAGAATGCTGTGGGAATCAGTGTCAAGGGCTTTACTAAAGTCCAGGGAGACAATGTCCACAGCCCTTCTCTCATCCATTAAGCAAACCATCTTGTCAAAGAAGGAGGTCAGGTTAGTCAAGCAGAACCTGCCTTTCACAAACCCGTGCTGACTGGTCCTGAACACCTGGTTGTCCTGTACATGCCATGTGATAGCATTGAAGATGATCTGCTCCATAACCTTACCCGGGACTGAGGTCAGACTGACAGGCCTGTAGTTCCCTGTATCCTCCTTCTGGTTCTTCTTGTAGTTGAGATCACATTTGCTAACCTCTAATCAATGGTACCTCCCCATTTAGCAAGGACTGCTGATAAATGATGTTATGTGACTTGGTGAGCATTTCTGCCAGTTTCCTCAGTATCCTTGGGTGGATCCCATGCGGCCCCATAGAATTGTGTGCATCTAAGCAGTGCGATAGGTCACTGACCATCTGCTCTTTGACAATTGGGCCTTGATTCAGCTCCCCGTCTCCGTCTTCCAGCTCAAGGGGCTGAGCATTCGGAGGACAACTGGTCTTACTGTTAAAGACTAAGGCAAAGGCGGTGTTCAGTATCTCAGCTTTTTCCTCATCCTCCCTCATTGTGTTTCCCCCCACATGCAGCAAAAGATAGAGATTTTCCTTAGCCCTCCTTTTGCTGTTAATGTATTTATAAAAACATTTTTTAATAGCCTTTTATGATGGTGGCCTGATGAAGTTGTAGTTGGGCTTTCACACTTCTAATTTTCTCCCTGTGCAGCCTCACAATATCCTTATAGTCTTCGTGAGTGCCCTGCCCCTTCTTCCATAGGCCATAGACTTTCTTTTTCTTCCTGAGTTCCACAATGATGCCTTAATGGCATCTGTCTCTCTCAAATCTATGAAGTGAGTATGGTGTGGCATACTAGAAAGCAGATATCCAAGGCTGGACAAGATGGATCTGAGCTCTATGGAATGAAATTTGTTCTCTCCAGTCTTGGACCCTTGTACAAAACCAAGGTGGCCTTAAGCAATTTCAGAACAGGTTTGCTAGTATAGTATGACTGGATAATTTGTAATGTCCAAGCTTCATGCATGTTAAGTTCTTCCAGAATCCTATCACCTGTTTAAGAAACTTCTCATCTAAAGGTTTATCCCTCTGTAAAGGGAGTAGGAGCAGACGTTAGGAGAATCTGCAATGTTGGTAAGTCATTTTAGCTTGTGCCATCCCTTATGTAGAATCTATTTGCTAATGTAAAATAAATCTAAATTCTAAAATTAACCTAAATCTAGAATGACTCTAAATAAACCCCATGAACAACTTCTGCTGATATATCCAGTCTACTGTAAAAAATGTTTTGTCACACCTCCTCAACTTTAAACTGTTTCTGAACCTGCTGCGAGTGATCTGGACATGGAATAATTAAATGTAAAAAGTGCTTTTTACTTCAACAGGCATCTTTTCAATATCATTGCGTAACAAACTGAAAAATGTGTTTTTCCAGAACACGCAGAATTATGTCAAGATTTGAGGCTTGGTATTTGGGACACAGTTTTAGGAAATAACTTTTGAGCATCGGAAAAATCATCAAGAAGTGAACAGTTCACCCAGTCTCTGGGAAACATGACAGTAATTGTGTAACCAGACAGAATGCAGTTTATTGATCTACTGTAGCATACAAATACTTAAAGCGTCCCATGTTGTTTGCTTGTTTGTTTCTCTCACTCTAACTCAGCTTAACATTAATTTTAAATCAGTGTTTCAAATTCAGGGATAGAAACAACTAAGTATAATTTCCAATGTAAGCCTGCAAGTGAGGTGAAAGGCAGTCAACAGTGTCAAAGTCTGTCTGTATCTCCCTGTGACTCTGACCCAAGACAGCTAAAAAAGCATGGACATTTTTTCACAACTAGTGAAGCTTCATGTGTTGAAAAATGGCAGCAGTGATTGAATTTTTTTCAGCCTGATAATACCAACATCAGGATTTGTGGCTCTATCATCTGACTTTGATAACTTATCTCCTAAAGTTTGGGACCGAAATTGTTTTCATTTAATAGTGCTGGCTCAGAATACTGCAAGCATGATTATTAGAAATTATATTAAGCAATGCCATAGCTTTATGTTTTTGACAAAATATTTTGTATTCTCTGCTAGAAAAAGCCCATTAGGCTACACTTCCAAATACTTCACTATGATTCACACTATACAACCACACACTTACATGTGACAGCCACTTTGTTGATAAACACATAAATCTAACAGAGTCAGAATATCTTCTGCCAAAATAAACCCAAGCACTTGACTCTTGCTGGATTTTTAACAGATGAGAAACTCCAGCCAGCATGACTAAACAGTTGAGCAAATGTAAACAAAACACAAAGTCCTGAGAGACTGATTCTTGATTTTGGACAGAAAAAAGCAAAAAGCAATACCTCACCCAGCTGTGCACCAAGATGCACTAGCAGGGCTAAATTCCAGATACCCACTCCTCCAGCTGATTTCACAATGGTTTGGCTTCGTGTGGCATGGTAACAAAGCAAAACCTAGTGCAAGACATTCTGTATCAAGACAGCAGGTATTAGATTTCTCAAAAACCCATGTGCCACTCTGACTTTAAACAATGCAAGCACATGTGTAAAACAAACTAGCGATGGCATGCTGCACAGAGAGAACTATAACCAGATCTCAGTCCTGTTCCCAGTGGACAAATATGTTTGTCAATAAAAAAACCCACTACAATTCACTCTAATTGGTGCCTTTGTTGCTAGTTTCTGGAGACTGAACAGGCCTCAGATAGACTTAGATGTTCTCCCTAGACCAGCACTGAAATGAATTAATACTGTGGAAACCATCCTTTCATTTGGACTCCTCTTTTGTCCTCAAACCCATTGCAGCTTGAATTTTCTTTCAAAAATTAGCTATGCAAAGCTACTCTTTTCAGTGACCTCAGCATGAGATTATGTTTATGCAGAATCAGAAATGGAGGAGACAAGGTTTCCACTGTTTCTAGGCTCTTGTGGTTTTGTAAAATGCCAAGCAAATTTTGCCTGATTTTACCAGCAGAGGACAGTACCTCATCTGCTTAAATGAGATACGGTGCTGTGGAAATAACTAAGGTTTCCCTAGTAAGTGATACTTGCTCTACTTTCTAGAGGTTCAGGAGAAAGAAATGAAGAAAATTATCTTGCATCACTTTTGCTGCATTCAGTCACACACAATGGGGGTGTCAGACAGCTGCTGGACTGTCCACCACTTCAATAACTAAAGCCACCAAAACTTCCATGGAATCATGTGTGGTGACATGGTGATCTTGGCCCATAAACTTACTTATTTACTTACTTTATTTTTAAAGGGTTTATTTACTCCACGTGTCAAGGCTTAGAGCTGGGCCAGACACTAGATGAATGACAGATGCTCTCTTACAACTCCTGTCCCTTCCCAAAGGGGAAGAGAAAGGGAATAAGAGAGAGAGACGTATGGATAGGAAAAGAAAACTATAACTGCTTTAATGAAAATAATAACAATAAAATGAAATATATACAAAACCAATACCAAACCCAAACACCCTGCTGGCAATCATGTCACCATCACCACTGCAGCTGGCGAGCACTGGGGAAGGCCCAGACTGGACTCAGCAGCAGATGGGAACCAGGAGATGGATTCTGGAACTGGATTCAGGGATGCATGTTTTGGGATTGAAGGCAGGATAGACAGAGTTCTCCTTGGATGCTGGCCATTGAAAAAGAGAGCTCAACCCTTGTGATCCCTCAGCTTTACGTTGAATATGACATATATGGGATTGAATACCTTGTTGGCCATTGTAGGGTCACCTACCCTGCCTGATCTGCCACACAAGTGCAGCCTTTTATTGGCTGCACCCCCACTGTGGTATGCGGGATTTAGCAGCAACCTTGGTCTGCATAGCAGAAAGTATAAGCAAGAGCCTTTCTGCACACCAGTCCCTGGTAGTGACTGTAAACATTAAGCATTATCACTCGTTGAAGCAGACACTGTCTGCAAAAATACTCTGTTAACTTCAGAAAGTGCAGATACTTAGAAGAAACTGAGCTGAGAAGTGAAATCACTGAACAGAATTAGTTCTGTTCTAACTCAAACCAGGACACTGTGGAAGGTTGAATTTAGGTGAATTTAGTGCATGAAGGGATACTAGGAAGTATCCCTACTACAGCAGTGTGGAAGCTGATCTCTCTGCAGGTGAGCAGTGGCATGGACCATAAAGTCTGTGGTTTAGGGTCCAGTTCAGAAGAAGCACTTGTGTGCCCTGCCATGGGAGCTGGGATCAAAACAGCAATAGTACCAATTACGTCCCGTGAACAGTTACTGGGCAGTGTTTTGTATTATGCGTGTACATCACTTTGTTCAGCTGTTTTGCACTCAGGCAATCATTCTCAGCATGCCGTAGCTATACAGCCCCTATTTATGTATTTGACATGCTTCTTAGCACACACACATGACCAACGTATTCTTTTCCTCACCCAGGGACTGACTCAGGCAGAACTAAAGGTAGGATTCACCTCACATCAGCTGTTCAAAAATAAGGGCTGTTCTATGTCAGTGAAGGTGATAATGGCATTTTTAGGTGGCTATTAATTCTAATGATAGGAAGCATTTGTGCTGTGGCAGTAATTCTCCTCTGAAGCTGCTTCTCACTCTCTCTCCATTGAAAATTAAGCCAAGTGAGCTCACTCAGACCAGATATTTCACTATCAAACCCATAAAATAGGCAGTGTTAAGCCTACCATAGCTGCCTTGTCCAGCTTCTCACAGGAAGTTTGTCATGCTCCAAACAGTCAGCCTGAGGTCTCTTGAGTCCCAGCCCAGAGACTTAATCACTGAACTCCCCCAAACCTTTCTTTAGTAATTGCCTGATACATATAAGTTGCTTTAGACATCAAGCCAAATGGTAGTATGGGAATACACTGCAAATCATGTGCAAGGACAGCTACTGAGATACACGCATTTGAAATAAATGTACAAACTTGGAGCTCCTTGGAATTCTTTCTTTCCTCATTACTCTTACCGATTGTACTAAGACTTATTTCTGAATAAAGAATACAGATTTGGCCTCTGCAATACCATAAAATGAAAATTACATTTTCTTCCCATTTGTATGTATTTTCAGTGTGTTTATAAAAGCTACTGAATTTATAGGTCCAGACTTTCCCTTTGCCTGTGCATCAAATATGAACAGAATTATGGCTTTATTTCCACAGTTTTCGTTCATTTCAGTGCTGGTCTGGGGAGAACATCTAAGTCCATTTTGGGCTTGTTCAGCCTCCTGAAACTAGCAACAAAGGCTCCAATTAGTGAGACTTGTGGTGGTTTTTTGTGACGAACCTATTTGTCCACTGAGAATGGGACTGAGAACAAACAAATTTGGGTAGGGAATTTTATCGACATCAAAACACAGCAACTTTTCTGGAGTGGATTCAAACCTAGAAGTAAAAAGATGCATGGCACTATTGCCAATCTCCTTAGCTTGCAATTTCCTTTTAAAACACAGTTCATCACAATACTCCATCACAATTTGTTGTTTAAATAATATTAAGTTTAAATAATGTTTAAATAATGTTTAAATAATATTAAGTTAGGCAGTCACCAGTTTCTTCCAAAAACTATGTCATTACAGATGGTCCAGTGTCTGAGTAATAGCAGAATCCTTTCTGTAAGGTGTCTTAATACCCTCATTGTAAAACCACAAAAGGACGTCTTGGAATTGCTCCCTTTTCTGTAGTAAAAACGAAATTAAACAACCCTGAACAGATTCTTGTGATGAACAATCATACTGAAAACCAAGAAAAACTAAAGAATGATGGCTAGAACAAATAAAATCCAGATCCTCACACACTCCACAGTACTGAAGTGACTCAAAGACAGTGATAAAATGAAAGATGTGTCACCTCACCAGTTGCTGTTGTTAGAAATTGGGATGGAGAGACTTCAATATTTCTCACACTGGGAGATTTCAAATAAATTTGTAGATCAAAAAAACCCGCAAACATTCCATCCCTGTTTGATCTGTGACAGCTGAGCCATATTTGTGAAACATGGTTTTTCTACTTGAAGTCAAGATAGCATGCTAAGGAAGGTATAGTGTGTATGAGCTGTGCTCATCTTGACAAATAGAGGGCAACTAGAAGGTGAACTAAACATTTATAAGGTGGATTAAAAGAACAAAGATACCATCTCCTCTTTAAAACTAACAGAAATACTACCTTTGGGTAGTAGAAAATCAGGCCCCTTAAGAAATCCGGCCCCTCCAGGCTTCTTAGCAGTGGAGGAAATAATGAAATTTGTTGGTCCCAGAAAGAAAGGCCGAAACATTCCTGTCATGGGAAAGAGAAGGTGAACGTGGAGGAAAGGAGCAGGAAGGAGATAAGAGCTTTGGAGGCTGGGATGACTGTTCTGGTGCTTGGGGAAAGCCTGACAATGTAAAGCAGATACAGCTATGCATCAAAGAGTTTCTTCCTATGAACAACATCCCTATTAC
Source organism: Bucorvus abyssinicus (assembly GCA_009769605.1). Classification (NCBI taxonomy): domain Eukaryota; kingdom Metazoa; phylum Chordata; class Aves; order Bucerotiformes; family Bucorvidae; genus Bucorvus; species Bucorvus abyssinicus. The sequence continues at coordinate 36,308,972 of CM020063.1, forward strand.
TGTCCAATCCCGAGGAATAAACATTACCTCAGGCAAATCTAGAAAAAAACATCGTATTTACAATTCCTTTAAACTCTTTCCAGTATCGTTAGAGCTCGGTTTCTGTGAGCCTGGACCATGTAGATTAACTGGGATGTTTAACCACCTCATGAAAAACAAAACTGATGAACCTCAAGTCTGTTTTACACAGCTAAAGTGCTTCCAAGCCCAGTAAATAGCACTGTTTTTTGCTGTTAAACTCAAAGAAACAGAGATGCCCTGTGGTCAGTTGATTTTGTTTTTCTTAATAATCCAACAGCTTGTTAACTAGATCTTTTTATGTTCCAGGGCTTCTTCATGAACATACTTAAGGCTATGGGACCTGGCGAGTTGCATCCCAGAGTCCTGAGGGAATTGGCTCATGCAGTTGCCAAGCCACTCTCCATGATATTTGAAAAGTCCTGGCAGTCAGGTGAAGTCCCTGGCAACTGGACAAAGGGAAACATTGCACCCATTTTTAAAAAAGGGTAGGAAGGAGGACCCTGGGAACTACCAATCCGACGACCTCCTCTCTGTGCCTGGGAAGATCATGGTACAGATCCTCCTGGAAGATGTGCACATAGAAGACAGGGAGGTGATTGAAGACAGCCACCATGGCTTCACCAAGGGCAAGTCCTGCCTGACCAACCTAGTGGCCTTCTACAACGCAGTGACTGCATTGGTGGACAGGGGAAGAGCTATGGATGTCATCTGTCTGGACTTGGGTAAAGCCTTCGACAGGGTCCCCCACAACATCCTTCTCTCTCAGTTGCAGAGAGACAGATTTGATGGGTGCACTGTACCATTGATAAAAAATTGTTTGGATGGTCACTTCCTGAGGGAAGTGGTCAGCGACTCGATGTGCAGATGGAGATCGGTGACAAGCAGTGTCCCTCGGGGGTCTGTACTGGGACCAGTGCTATTTAATATCTTCATCAATCACATAGACGGTGGGATCCAGTGCACCCTCAGCAAGTTTGCAGATGACACCAAGCTGAGTGGTGCGGTTGACATGCCTGAGGGATGGGACACCATGCAGAGGGACCTGGACAAGCTGGAGAAGTGGGCCCGTGTGAATGTCAAGAGGTTCAACAAGGCCAGGTGCAAGGGCCTGCACCTGGGTTGGGGCAAACCTCGATACCAGCCCAGGCTGGGGGATGATGCGATTGAGAGCAGCCCTGTGGAAAAAGACTTGAGGCTGCTGGTGGATGAAGAGCTGGCAATGAGCCAACAATGTGCGCTCGCCGCCCAGAAAGCCAAGGGTATCCTGGGCTGCATCAAAGGAAGTGTGGCCAGTGGGTCCAGAGGAGGGCCGCAAAGATGACCAGAGGGAATGCAACACCTCTGCTATGAGGAGAGGCTGAGAGAGTTGGCGTTGTTTAGCCTGGAGAAGAGAAGGCTCCAGGGAGACCTTATTGTGGCCTTCCGGTACATAAGTGGGGCCTGTAAGAAAGATGGGGACAGTCTTTTCAGCAAGGCCTGTAGCAACAGAACAAGGGATGATGGTCTTAAACTAAAAGGGGGCAGATTCAGAGCAGATAGAAGGAAGTTGTTTGCAATGAGGGTGGTGAAACACTGGAACGGGTTGTCCAGAGAGGTGGTAGATGGGCCATCCCTGGAAACATTCCAGGTCAGGTTGGATGGGTCTCTGAGCAACCTGATCTGCTTGAAGATGTCCCTGCTCACTGCATGGGGGGTTGGACTAGATGACTGTTGAAGGTCTCTCCCAGATCTGTATTTGCATCGGGTTCCTCAGCACATGTCATCTCTGACTGTTAATGTGAGACCAGATCCATTCCTCCTTCACCCAGCACAGGTACTGACTGTGATGGCAGAGAAACAATACCTTAACTGTAGCAGATTCTCTTTCTGCATGAATTCATCAGGCCTTTAGAGCTCACATCTAAACATAGTTTTCCACCTGTGTGACAAATTACATCACCGCAAAAGACAGGGACTACCATCTACCAAAGAAAACTGAGGCAAAGAGAGATGAAGTGACACATCTCACTGTCAGTGAAGGTGACCATATATCCTAAGTCATAAGTAGACTTAATACAGTCTTCTTCCTTGTACAGCTCTATTGACTCGGGTCAGAGATAGCCACTCCAGCACACGCTACAGTGTTGCACATGCTGAACACTGCAGGTCTGATCACAACCCAGCTGGAAATCGATGGGAAAACCTCCCATTGATTTCCAGGGCTTTTGAACAAGTCATAGCAGACAAGGGGTGAAAAACAACCTACTATATATACTGTTCTAGCTCATTTCAACAGGAAGGACACGATTGTATTGGAGAATGGTTTGCCTCTGAAAGCATCAACACTGCAGCAATGTTTATTTCTCTATGTCAGTATGAATCTTATTACTTCATTTAGAGAATGAGGTGGGCACTGCCTGATGGCTAATTCAAACCCTACAGTTTTCTATCGCGTTTACTTTGCATGGAGGACAAGCGCGAGCACGTTGTATTATATCTCCCCATAGGGCCTGCTTAAAACAAGGAGTTGATTTAAACTTTGTCTTGAAGTCTTTCTCCAGAGCTTACAGATGTGAAGTAACTCATCTTTGTGGGACATTCTCTCTCCAGAAAAAACATTCAGCGCTCTTCTTCAAAGGTGACAAATTGCCACTGAGTTTAATTAAAACCAAATAAATTTTCTCTGCACTGCATCTTTCTAAGTGTGAGAAAGTTCCTGGCTGTTATTATACTGGGTTTTTTTTACTGTTTTTTATACTATTTTTATACTATTATCCTGTTACACCTATATGTGTACAGGACAGTAGCAGAGACAAAGCAGAGTGTAAATGCCTTCTATTGCTTTTTCTGTGCTTATGAGAGAGGTAGACATCTGTGCAATATCTGTGCTGATAGCACTATTTAACCCTTGAAAAAGGAGGGCTTTATTCCACCCCCACTGATAAGGTATAATGAACTTGTGTTCTCTTGTGAACTCTGTGGAAAGATATCACTAAGAGTAGGCACTTTAGTAGGATCCCAGAAGGATTAAAGGTTTCAATGGATAATGAGAAAGTCTCTAGTTTCAGAAGACAGGAAATCCATGCATGCATAATGCCCCTGCTTTCACTGATAAATTTTTAGGAGAAAATGCTACCCATGAACACTTTGTGCTCCAAAGTCATGTCTATCTACCTCCAGGATAGCCACTGCCACCTGCAATCAGAAATAGAATACAAGAGAATAAACATATGATGTAGTCCTCTGTATTATGTTTAACATGAGAAAATAGAAGAAACTGTGGCCCTAATAAAACATATCCAGAACAAAAGTGTTACGAATACTTAATTATTTAGCACTATAACTATGCTAATTATGGGGTAAATTAAACATACTATTTGCTGTTGACTCAGATAAGCTCCCTACAGGAAATCACAGAGCAGATATGACAGCTGAGACATAATAATAGCCCAATAAACCCAAGCGTCTAGAGAGAAGATAGAATTACAGGAGGCTGCTCTGGAGGCAATATGAGGGTTACATGCAGTTCCACAGACTGATATATCTGAAGAAATTGGGGCAGAGGAGTCTGAAAAGGGAGAGAAACATAAAATGGAAAAAAGGTGAGGATGGTGCAGGTGTCACCATCACAAGAATAATGGAGGCAGAGGATGAGAAGATGTGTGATGATTCAAGCTAGTATGAACTTGAGGGTAGGGTTATTCCTGACGTTAAACACTGAGCTTCAGGTCAAAGTTATAAAGAAGATTCTTTTCCAGCACCACTGCTTTCCCTTCATGCCCTCCTTAATTGCATTGTCAAGCCACCTCTGCCATTGCAATACCTGAGTGCCAGACAGAAAGCTGTACTCATACAGACTTCTCACTTTCGTTGCTTCTGAAACAACAGCTATTGGCAGCTCAGAATTTCTCCCTCCTTTTCCTTTTAAATCACAACCTTTAGATAGACATATAGTTCTACAAAAATGTGGAAATAGCCGTACTCTCTGTACGTGGTCTGCTTTGGCTTGGTTCTGTTCACTTCTATTTATTGTGGAGTTCAGAGGCTCCGGCTGGGAGTGGCTTATTTCTGACTTCTGTGAGCTTTACTCAGTCTGTGGAGCTATATGCATGACTAATATCTTCAGGATTAAATCTTTGAAGAAGAAACCCCTTTCCTCTGATGGCATAATCAAGACAAGACAAGCATGCCAGAAAAATGCTTAGAGATTTTTATTTCCGCTTGTCAAATATGGGACATAGAGGTATTCTGGCACCAGTCTTGGAACATTAGGCCTGTGCCATGGAGATGTCTACCAGTACAACTGGATTGACAAAGAGGTTTGTTGTGGAGAGCTGCATGCTTATAGATCCTCTGCTTGTCAAGGTGGGACAAAGATTTGCTCCTATTTTAAAAAGTCTCGGGAAAGTATCTCATAAGCAATCTCTGTGAGCCAGGGTTAAGTTTCTGCAGAAATTCATGCTCACCCTTTCTTAGTTTGGAAGCTTTCATGCAGCAGACATGGGTCAGTCAATATTACTGCTGGTTTAACATTGCATGTGGGATGCAATGACAGCTAAGGAGCAGACATACAAATAAATCCATTTAGACCACATCCTTCTCAAACACAACCACTAGTTGATTTAGCCTTTTGTAGCTTGCTTACAGTAAAATGAAATATATAGTTTACCCTGAGTTTTTTTCTCTGAAGTATTTATTATAAAGCATTAGAAACTGTGGGTTACTCCCTATATATCAAATCATTACTACACAGCTCCCAGAGCTAACATAGTTCTCTGTGTTGCCCTAAAAAGACATACCAGTTGCCTAAGAATGTAATTACTGCCAAATTCTCTTGCCTGTGTTTTTATTGTATTAAAAAGTCATCCCTAAGAAGACCACAGACAACCAGTCAACAGATCAAAGATCCATCATAGAATTTCACATGCAAATCACAAACTGATATGGGCTGATTTTTAGGTTACACAAATCTCTGTATTAGAATGTTACCTAAAAGGTCTGGATCCCTAGTGATCAGCGATACGTAGCTAAGGGTGGATGAACATCTAAAGATGGTGAGAGTGGCTTGATTTAGGACAAGGAAATGGGGTATTTTGGTTCTTATTTGTTTTGGGGTTTTTTTGTTGTCATTTATTCATCTTTTTACCTTCAGCTGTTGTGAAGGAGTACCTCTAACCACACTGGACTTCCTGTCGCAGTTAATTGAATCCCTCTGTTGCTGGTGGTAGGTTACATGGCTGGCTGTATATTACAAATGTAATTTCTGAGGTCATGGAAGAGCAATGACATTACCGTTAATCAAAAATGGTAGTCTATCACTATTTAAAAGCAAATGTTTTCAGCTTGCCACCAACAGAGATCAAGACCATGACATATGAATTCACTCTTGGGAAGTAACTGGAAAAGATTTGGGGGGCTTGGGAGGCTTTTCTTTCTGCATGAAAATTAAGAGTAGAAATGAGGAAATAAGTGTAAATTATCTTTTAGATGAAGCGCAAATGTTTTTCATCATGTGTATATAATATATTCTGTATAATCTGATTTATAACAACTAGTCTTGCATAATATATCTTCCTATGTAATTTTCAAGACACAGGGAAAAATGGTTTGTGATTAGATAATTGAAAAATAACTTAATCCGTATCAGTTTTGGGCTAACAGCTAGCAGATCAGTGGAATATTGTCCCCACAAGGCTCCAGCTAGGTTGGATATCACATACTGTGAACATTGACCCAAAAGATGGATGAAGATGTGTGGAGTTTTGCTGTGACTCTGCTTAAGCACTTAACTTCAAGAGATGTTTCTGGACATTAAGATGAGGTGCCAGTGTCTGAATTCAGAGAAATCTGTCAAAAGTGCTTAAGTCCTAGTAGCAGAGAATATGATCTCTTACCTTCAAATATACCGGTGATGATTTTGTTTCAGTACAGGCACAGCCGTGAAGTACTAATAGGAGAAAGTGCTTCTGCTGTGTTTTATAATTTAGCCTAAGCAGAGTCTTAGTTCCTTTTCCTTCAAAATACAGAAAATTTCAGTCTTTATTAAAACACCAAATTTCATCTTTGAATAAGCCTGAAGGTAACTGAATGCCTTGATTTGCTCAGGCAAGTGCCTATTTGACGGTCTTTGAATGTCTCAGTAAAATGCAAATACCTTTGGCCAGAGAATTGCACACCAAGATGGGTTATTTCACTCACATTTCCCACATATTTTACCACAGAACCTTATTGGCATTAAAAATATTATTGAAAGTCGTGCAAAAAGGTGTACTCAGGAATGTTCATAGTAGTTATCATCATTACACCCTTATTTAAACCACTCTCTTCCCCATTCCAGCTTCCAGTCTTGGCAGCTAAAATGGTAGTCTAAAATGTGACCCACACCAGCTCCATGCCTGGTATCATCTGGAGTTCGGAGTGTAGAGAAACTGGGATTTTAATTTTTGCCTGCAATGACAATCAGAACTTTCTGAAAATGAGGCTAAGGAAAGATGGTGAAGATTTTGAAACCTTGCCAGAGTTCAGGGGATGAAGAGTCGCTCTAGGAATGCAGTTCAGACTCATCTTTAGAGAAAACTCAAGGCCTTTAAAGTCTCATCAAAACCTTCTTGAGTCCACCCCTTACTCCTAATCCACCAAATGAGCAGTTGAAAGCCTGTTACCAATGGCTGCGGGGGAACAGAAAAAGAACTGAAGGGGAGCTTAAAATTCAAATGAAAACAAAAGCTCATTCGGTTATGGAGAAAGTGCCAAGAACTTAACATGGCCAAGAACTTAACATGGCCAAGATTTATGGGGAGAAAGAGAGGAACTGCAGCTCCACCATGGAGCCCACTGAGGAGGGGTATTGGGTTCTTTACATGCTGCTAAGTGACAGTCCTCTGCAATTGCTGCAGCAACGATTTTGAGTTTGAGCGAGCTGGTTCCATTCATCAGAATAGAGGAGCACATTACTAGCAGTAGCCTCTGCCTCTCTTGCACCCGGGCAGAGGTTGTTTCTCTGGTCCTGCTTACTCAGAGTTTGTAGAAGGCAGTTACCCTGTTTGTTTGTTTCCACTATGCAGCTTAAAGGTCTTCAGATTTTTTTAGAGCTTTTCAGATGAGCTCACTGAATGTGGAAGCGGCATGTTTGATATCTGAGGAATAAGAAACTGAAATAAGGTTGACTGGTATGTACATACAGTTGACGTGTACACATGACATCTGTCTAACATCTGCTGTGTGCAGAAGCTGGTGGAGCAGTTGTGGTCCCAGTCAAACAGGGTGACACACTAAAGAAAAAACAGACATATTTGGATTTCAAGGGAGTGAGGCAGACCAGAAAAGCTGCCAAATGTGTTTGTTAAGGACCATACTAAATTACGCTGGGGCACAGTAACATTTTGTGGCATGTATTAGAACAACAGATATCTCACTGCAGGAAATTCCTTAAGGCTTTTCTGCATACAAAGCAACACTATTTGACTGTCACCCTTTGTGCACTAACATCATACTAGCAACAGGAAAGAGGGTAGACTGATATGGTGTAGCTGGGAAAGGAAAAGCCCTTACTTTTCTAGTGTAACTAAATGCATAGCAGGGATTTTCTGGGCACAACTATGCTAATCAAAACAACTTGTTTTGTAAATGCTGGAATTAATGAAAACTGATTATCAATGGATTGATATCCTATACCCCTACACCACGCTTGCCACAGTTTCTCTGCAGGCTTTTTTCAACCTCACACATTCTGCATCTCCCACAGCACCCAATGTCCTCTGCAGTGAGTGTTGAGGAAGTACACTGACAGGCTGTGCCACTGTGGCAGCACTGCAGCATTTTCCCACCTCAATGGAGGAATGTAGTAGGTTCTTTCTCATTTTACCAGCTGCTGATCTTCATGTGAGTTGTAAATACTTCATATTCCTGAGCCTACTAACCCTCTATTTGTTGGTCAATGGACTCATAAGAAGGAGAAATAACTGTACATTTTCCAAGGAAGTCTGGTTATAAAATCATACTTTACAGAAACAAAATGTTGACTTGTAGACCAAGCCTTCAGTACATTTCTTGGTACTATATCCTAATTTCTCATAAAATGCTTGTGATGCATTCCATTTTTCCTAAAAGTTCACCCTTTTGTCACCTGTTTTACTTTGAAACAGAGTGCTGTAAAAATGCTCCATTCCTGAAACAAGGAAATACATGTTGCCTTTTTTTTGTTTTTTCAGCATTTTAATTTGTGATTTCCATCCCCTCCTCCCTAGAGAACGTAAATACTCACAGGTAGCTAATAAGAAGAAATTATTGTTTGGCACTACCTATATAGTGAAAATCTTCTGCTTGTAATTAGAAGCACGGCATAAATCTTTTCAATATGATACTAGAAAAAATAATTCTATTTCTACTTGTGTAGTGTCGTTTCATATTCCTGTAATTACAGCCCTCAGGTTCAATTATTTAGTAATTCTTTTCCATAAAAAAATCAAAGAAGTTATGGAAAATTAAGTACACTTTCAGAATTAACCACACTTCAGTTTTGATATTGCTGCAACGTACCTGATTTTGAGCTTGATTATCCCTTCTTCTCGATTTTCTCAACTTCAAGAGTGTAAATTAAATGCAGTACTTATTTGTTTATGTAGTACTAAAGTTATCAAGTCAGAATGAGTGACAAAATAATGCAGATAGACTTTCTACTCATGTACATCTGTTTTTAAAAGAAACATCTGTAAGACAGGGTTGTGCACAGTCAAGCAAGTCAGTACTTCACAGTACATAGTACCTGTATGTCATTTGTGGCAAATTTATACTGAAACATTTGTGTTGTTTCTGTATTTTGTTCAAGGGCAGAAAGAGGTAGTGAATATTGCGTTGAGTTACTGGTGTGGATTAAAATATCCAGGAAGGCTTTAATCGCTTTTCTCTTTCTCAGACCTTGTCTTGAGCATGTCAGCTTGCTTTCTTCATCTCCTCTCATATCGTTTCCTATTCGAATGGAACCTCCTTCCCTTGTCTAGTTCTCAGTCAAGCATGACATAGCCAGCTGTTTTATCCGTGCTGCAAACAACGATACTGGGCTCTGCTAAATGATATTCTACCAATGCCAGCCATGGTTCCCTGTGTCCTTACCTGGTTTCAAGTTGTGTCCCATCTTTCTTCCAATATTTAAATACTGTGTTTATTGGGGATTAAAATCTGCAGATGAGTGGGGATGGGGGCAGTGGGAGGAGGAGGTCATTCTGGGTCCAAAGGGAATCAACATTGTCTCTTTGAAAACATTTGTGTCTGCTTTCCAAACTGACCATCTGGGGCACTCTGGGGCACTAAATCAACTACAAAGACAAAAAGGGAACAGGGAAAAGTAATTAAATTAGAAAAAGTAAAACTGTTGTAGGAGCTGCTGTCCAGTGAACCTCATCAAGCAGAGAAAGCAGTGTGTAGATTTCAGGATAGTGAGAAAGGAGGACACTAACAGAACTCCACTCCCCTCAGTAAACAAATACCCCTTCAATGATGAATGGACTTCTTTTCTTTCTAATTACTGCTCTATTTTAACCACTTCCCAATGGCCATGACATCAAGAAGAAGAAATATGCCTACAAACACAGGAAATAGTGGAAATAATACACTGGATTCAATATATCTTCCTGAACTCCTGGCAAATTCTAACTCTTGGACTGTGTTGGGTAGTCATTTAAGAACATTGGCATTTTCTGGTCTGGTGCTTATCATGACTGTGAGCATAATGACAAACTCACAGGATGGGTTGGCTGAGACACCCAAGTTTCAATCCATGTGGAATTCTGGGTTCTGCATTTGGAAACCAACTGGATGATGTATTTGCTTCTTCAAGGGACAATAAAATCCTTCCAATTCCAGCCCTAGTCCAAGAGGATATTCAGCAGCAACTTTTTAGGTTAAACACTCTATGCCTGCAGGAAGTAACTCATTTATTCCCATGAGCTTCCAGGGAATGTTGCTGAGGAGCTGTCTATCCACTGAAAATGCAATGTAATATATATTCATTCATTAGGGAAGAGAGTACAGAGGAACAAACGCGATGTTGCACCAGCATGTAAAAGGTGTTTTAGAGTCTTGCAAAAAAATTAAAGAAAACCTCAAACAGGACTCTGCCAGTAATTAATTTCTATTTTGTGCAATTGCTGAGGGCAATAAAATGATTTTATGGGAAGTAGGTATTGTTTGGCAAACTTGAAAATTTGGATGAGAGTGCATTCTTGGCTGTAAAAGTAAGCTTGCTCTAATACCTAAGATCAAGTCATCTTACATGAGATTTATCAAAACAGAACAACTATGCCAAATGAAAGTGGTATATTACATAGATTAAAAAAAAAATCTATTGATAAATTTCAAAAATTATTGGCAAATGTTTTGTCGTTTGTTATTCTTCTTATGGATGAAATTGTAAAAAGCATCACTTTTAAACTCTGAAGATCGCACCATGAAGTTTGCTATCATTAAGCCAATTTCCTAAAACAGCTGTTTCTTACTCCTTTCTTTTGCATAAATTTATCAAGCTTCAGATGTAGATTGGTTAAGCTTTTGATCTCCACAGCTCTGAGTGGAAGGCTGTTTCCAGAGGCTGTTACTTTGATTATTAGGACTATTCTAATTCCAAGACAACATGCAGGAAATGATTGGCTCATAGCGTTATATTTTCCCTGAGCTAAGGTTATTCTCTAGAAATAACTCTTCTGCTCTCCCTCAGATTATGTATAGACCAGCTACTGCCCTTTCAGCCTTGCTCTGGTGTTCTTGCCTAGCTCTGTTACAGCCCTCTTCTCTGAACCTTTTCCAGTGTGAATTCCCCCCAGCAGAGCCAGACCATGTACAAAATTCTAGATAATGTTTTATCGATGCTTACTGCTGTAATCTACGTCTCAAGAACAACACATGCTGCAACAGAGCAAACATACCAAGGAGCAAGGTATTTCATTATAGAAATAAAGAGTGAATGCTGGAGGACTAAGAGGTTGTTGGTGTGTGATGAAGCAATGTAATGTGGAGCCTCAGAGGCAGATACAGCCTCTGAATGCAGGAGCAGGAGGAGAGACTAGTCTGGTGAGAGCAGGAGGTGCCAGCAGTTGGTGTAGCTTTTTTTTGGAGTACTTCAAGGGTAGAATTACCTTCACTAAAACAGGTGTGGGCTCAGGGGCTGCGTATTGCCCATTTCCTTGTAGATATTTGTCCTTGCTTAGGACAACAGCAGCCATCTTAGATATAAGTATGTTTGTAAAGCATGCTCTACAGTAGAATCCTTTGCATTCCCCTTCTTTGACCCCACCTTGTCCCTCCCACTCTCTTCCTCTGAGTTTCACAGTACACTTCTGTATTTTTCATCCTGCGTGCTCTGTTTAAACCCAACTTTTCTTTCCTCTTTCCCTTTTACTGCAATTTGTCCGAAACAGACGAATTCAGAAACATTTGAACCTAAGTCCATTTTTCAAATGCTTGATTTGTAAGAAGAATTTCAAAATTAGACAAAGCAAACTCACCTATCTTCAAGTACAATTACCAGTCAGAATAATTAGACCAATTTTCATAAACTGTTGGCATCAGCAGTGTGCCTGCAGGGTTGAAAGAAAAACATTCTTCACACAAATTATTAGGTAAACAGAAAACCAAGCTCACGGGCTTTTTGTGTCAGGTTGAGAGCACAGTCATGTTGCAGAGCATGGAGTGGAGAAGAAATGGCCTGGGGGGAAAGAGGGCCATCTTTGAGTAGAGGAACTGATTTGTTTAGAAAACTCTGTCAGAGAAGAGACAGCTTGCTTCCTCCCCAGACCCAGCAATGTGTCTCCCACCAGCACTTCCCAGGTGTGGAGGGCAGGCTACATCATGTCAGGTAAGCCAGCTGGCTGGCAAGCTGCCCCACAGACAAATGCTTTACCTGCACATCTGTATATCAGGAAAACGCTGACCTGTAGTAAAATAAAATTATTATGAGTTTGTGCAGTAAGGTATAGATGATACAATTTTTGAGGCTCTCATTCCACTTTCAGCATCCTTTTTTTGGGACACTACTGTCACATCAACATGCTGAACAATGCTTCTTGATAGATTTCATTAGAAAGGTAATCTTGGTAAAAACACAAAGAACCTTAGAATTTTGGGTTCTGTAGCTAACATTTCCAATGTCTGATTATCCAGGAAAATTCAGAATTGAATGTCTCAATGAGTGAAAAAAATTCTCTACAGACAAACAATAGATATACCTGTCCTTGCTGTTTTAAAAGTTTTATTTCAGGTTGTGCAAATTTTTATTTCCAAATGACTTTTCATCACTTTAGCATGTTGTCCCTACTGACTTCTTTCAACTGAGGACAGGAGACTTCATCCTCTTTCAATTTGAATTGCTACGTCTTTTTTTTTTTTTTAAAAAAATCTAAATGTCATGTGTTTGCTGATGGCAGCCTTCCTCAGAAATTTCATTTTGAATAGGAATCTTTGCTGACAAAGAGGAAATGATGCAATATACTTCAAAACCAAACAAAATTTTGGCCAGTGTTTTTCCTTCTGGTAACATTATTAAGGAAACTAAAAAGCACTAGGTTGGAGAAGCAAAATGCTTGTTTATTTCTGAGTATTGCATAGCCCTTAACTGTTCATCCTCCCTTTTGATTATCGTGATAAATTCTGGACTTGTCCTGTTATGAAACTGTACAATGCTTTGGGCTGGAAGAGACCTTCAACGGTCATCTAGTCCAACCCCCCATGCAGTGAGCAGGGACATCTTCAAGCAGATCAGGTTGCTCAGAGGCCCATCCAACCTGACCTGGAATGTTTCCAGGGATGGCCCATCTACCACCTCTCTGGACAACCCGTTCCAGTGTTTCACCACCCTCATTGCAAACAACTTCTTCCTTCTATCTACTCTGAATCTGCCCCCTTTTAGTTTAAGACCATCATCCCTTGTTCTGTTGCTACAGGCCTTGCTGAAAAGACTGTCCCCATCTTTCTTACAGGCCCCACTTATGTACCGGAAGGCCACAATAAGGTCTCCCTGGAGCCTTCTCTTCTCCAGGCTAAACAACGCCAACTCTCTCAGCCTCTCCTCATAGCAGAGGTGTTGCATTCCCTCTGGTCATCTTTGCGGCCCTCCTCTGGACCCACTGGCCACACTTCCTTTGATGCAGCCCAGGATACCCTTGGCTTTCTGGGCGGCGAGTGCACATTGTTGGCTCATTGCCAGCTCTTCATCCACCAGCAGCCTCAAGTCTTTTTCCACAGGGCTGCTCTCAATCGCATCATCCCCCAGCCTGGGCTGGTATCGAGGTTTGCCCCAACCCAGGTGCAGGCCCTTGCACCTGGCCTTGTTGAACCTCTTGACATTCACACGGGCCCACTTCTCCAGCTTGTCCAGGTCCCTCTGCATGGTGTCCCATCCCTCAGGCATGTCAACCGCACCACTCAGCTTGGTGTCATCTGCAAACTTGCTGAGGGTGCACTGGATCCCACCGTCTATGTGATTGATGAAGATATTAAATAGCACTGGTCCCAGTACAGACCCCCGAGGGACACCGCTTGTCACCGATCTCCATCTGCACATCGAGTCGCTGACCACTTCCCTCAGGAAGTGACCATCCAAACAATTTTTTATCAATGGTACAGTGCACCCATCAAATCTGTCTCTCTGCAACTGAGAAAGAAGGATGTTGTGGGGGACCCTGTCGAAGGCTTTACCCAAGTCCAGACAGATGACATCCATAGCTCTTCCCCTGTCCACCAATGCAGTCACTGCGTTGTAGAAGGCCACTAGGTTGGTCAGGCAGGACTTGCCCTTGGTGAAGCCATGGTGGCTGTCTTCAATCACCTCCCTGTCTTCCACGTGCACATCTTCCAGGAGGATCTGTACCATGATCTTCCCAGGCACAGAGAGGAGGTCGTCGGATTGGTAGTTCCCAGGGTCCTCCTTCCTACCCTTTTTTAAAAATGGGTGCAATGTTTCCCTTTGTCCAGTTGCCAGGGACTTCACCTGACTGCCAGGACTTTTCAAATATCATGGAGAGTGGCTTGGCAACTGCATGAGCCAATTCCCTCAGGACTCTGGGATGCAACTCGCCAGGTCCCATAGCCTTAAGTATGTCCAGGTTCCTCAGGTGGTCACAGGCCTGATCTTCTGTTTCAGTGGGAGGGACTTTGTCCCCCTGGTCCCCATCTTGCATTTCATCATCTCAGGAGGTGTGAGAATAGAAGTGGTCAGTGAAGACTAAGACAAAAATTTGTTGAGTACCTCAGCCTTCTCCTCATCTGTTGTTATTAGCTTACCAGTCACGTTCATCAGAGCTGGTATGCTCTTTTTAAACTTCCTTATTATTCTTTCCATCCCTTGTCAAGTTCAGCTCCAGCCACACCTTGGCCTTCCTGACCCCATCCCTACACAACTGGGCAGTGGCCCTGTACTCTTCCCAGGACATCTGTCCCTGCTTCCACTGCCAGTGCAGTTCCTTCTTGCTCTTTAGTTTCACTAACTCAGCCTTGCTGGTCCTTTGCCTTCCTTGCCTGATTTCTTACACCCAGGGATCAAGATCTCTTGTGCTCTGTGGAAGGCATCCTTAAAGATCTGCCAGCTCTGTTCTGCTCCTTTGTCCCTGAGGACCATTTCCCAGGGGGTCCTGTTGAGTAACTCCTTGAAGAGCTGGAATTTTACTTTCCTAAAATTCAGTGTCTTGCCTTTACTCTGTGCCTGTCCCATATCCCTCAGGACAGTGAACTCCAGCAGTGCGTGGTCACTGCATCCCAAGCTGCCTCCAATCTTGATGTCACTGATCAGCTTACCATCAGGTCCAGTATCACATCCCCTCTGGTGAGGCTGTCCATTACCTCGTTTAAGAAATTATCCTTGATGTACTTCAGGAATCTTCTGGATTGCCTACAGCTCGCTGTGCTACATTTCCATCAGATGTCAGGGTGGTTGAAGTCCCACCAAGATTCAGTAATGGCAACCAACTTGTAGCTTTCCAGCAGCACAGTTGCTTCGGCCTTCTCAGAGGAACACTCCTTCATGTCTTTGAGGTATTTCACTGGTGTTTCCCTGTTGGCTCCTATTACCTCAGCAGCCCCTCTCTCATCTCTGTAAGACTTCAAATGCACTTCGGTGTCCCCGGCATGCCTCAGGGCAACAGGCTGAGGGATGTCCTGTCCCTCTAATCATGGCATGTCGTCTCACTACTTGTCCTAAACAAGCCTGGTATTGTCCCCCTCCCCCTTCAAGTCTAGTTTAAAGCTCTGTCAATGAGCCTCTCAATCTCCTGAGCAAAGTCCCTCTTCCCCCTTTGAGAAAGGTGAATCTCATCTGATACCAACAAACCTGGTGCTATGTAGGCTATCCCATTGTCCTAAAACCCAAAATTGTGGTGGTGACACCAGCCACGGAGCCATGTATTAATAGACTGGATTCATCTGTTCCTTCCAACATCACTGCCCGCATCTGGAAGGAGAGAAGCAAAAATAATCTGTGTCCCAGATTCCCTCACCAACCATGCAAGGCCCTGAAGTCTCCTTTGATCACTCTCGGGCTACAGATTGCAGCTTCTTCTTCACCTACATGGAAGATCAGTAATGGTTAATAGTCCAAGGGCTGTACCAAGCTAGGAAGTTCTCTACTGATGTCCTTAAGCCAAGCCCCAGGGAGGCAGCAGACTTCCCTGTGAGGAGGGTCTGGCTGGCATATAGTACCGTCTCTTTCCCTCAGAAGGGAGTCACCTAGAACTATAACCCTTCTTTTCTTCTATGTTGAGTTGGTCATGATACAGAGGGTAGGCTTTTCTCACCTCAGAGACTTCTCTGTTGTAGATGGACTGTCATCTACATCCTCCTTCCACATCCAGAGCCTCATACCTGTTGTACAGAAGCACCTGGGAGGGGGGTGGTGGGCAAGGAGGGAGTTCACCTGCTGCCCTGAGCGCAGACTTGTCTCCATTCACTTCCCTCATTTAGGCTGCTGCCCTTAGCCTTGCAGCAGGAGGATGCAGGGTCTGCCAGAACTTAGGTATTTTCTGGTGGGTGCTCCCGTTTCTGTCCCAGGGAGGGCAGAACTTGGCTCCACCAGTCTATCTCTTGGTCCGGCACCCTGATGCTCCTTAACCTTTCTATTTCCTCTTGCAGTTCTGCCACCAGGCTGAGCAGATCGTCCACCTGGTCACACTGCACACAACTGTTAGCACTACTGTCACCCATTACCAGTGAAAGGCTCTGGCACTACCTGCAGCCCGAGACCTGGACGGCTGCATGTTTTCAAGGGAGCTCCATCTGGGTTGCCACATCCATTCTAATGAGTGCAGAGGGCAGAGCTTTCTGCCAGGTGGAAACCATATCTAAGCTCCTTCTGAGAGGGTGATGACCACCAGCTGAACTAACCTCTTGAGCTGGCAGAATTTTAAACACCATTTCCATGCGCTCTTCTATGTAAACTGCCATGCAATGTGCCATGCCATGATCTGGCTGATGTGCCATGTTCTGTTTGCCCGCTCTGTTCACCCTTGAACTGATTTTACGTGAGCCAGCTGCAGCACTGGAGGAGTCACTGCATGGGAGTATTAAAGCTGGTCCCTGCCTCCACCAGTGTGGATCTGGGGATAGAATAGCCCTGAAGTTACCTGTGCTCCCAGCCATGTTTGCCTCACTTTGCTTTTGGGTAATCCACTTAGTGAAAGACTGGGTAAGGACAAGTCTTCATAAACGGCTGTGGAAAGATGGGCTGTGGAAGGACATCCTTGGATTACCACAGCAGCAAAGCTGCACTGCAGGCTTGGATTACCTTTGTTATGAGCGAAATATTTATACATGATTACATAGTCATCGTAGGTGCCTTAACCAGTTTCAGGAAGACTGTCAAGAGGACTGCCAATCAGGGTTAGCTAGAACCAAGGTTCATAGCTACGTATGGAATCACAGGAAGGGCAGAAGATCAGGAGACTAGTGCAAGTACAAAAATGTAACTTACATAAATACCTTGATGTATTCCTCACACCTTCCCTAATCTGGCTTTTTGTATCTCCTATCCTTTGTACTTCCCATTGTTTCTCATGCCCTAATGCATCTCCCCACCAACAGCCCTTTTTTTGATTGATTGCAGCTGCTCTGCGGTGTGTCCCTTAGGCAAGGCAGTGATCACTAAGATGGCGAATCTGCCAGGGGATGACTTCTGCAGCACTAGGAGACTCCTGAAAGAAAAAGGCAGAGTATCAGTGGTTGTCTGGCCCTGGATTGATACAGCTGTCCATGGACAAGCAATTCCATGGTCAAAAACTGGGGGAGCTGCCTTTGGAGGCCTATTGTTGAATCATGCTTTGTATTGCTCAGACCACAGCTCCAGATCTTGTCTAGTAGCCTCCTAAGAGTTCAATATGATTATTTCTTTTGGGACTGACACATTCATTTCATCAATTTATTTTTAAAAACACTCAGTTTAATTTTCTTCTTGAAATGCTTGTGTCCCAGTCACCTTAACCTCTGCCAAGGACAACTTAACAGAAATTCTAGGCATCCCGAGAAACGTCTGCAATGTATATGCTGGAGATCCTTGTCAAGGTCTTCCTCTGAGTGAAGTCAGTGGTAAACAGCTCCAGCACCGTCACTGTTCTGGCAATGTCAATAAATATTCTATGTTCCCTCTCGATTGCATCAAAACCAGGATTGAGTTCAATGTTTGTTTGAGCTATCACAGGATGCAAGTAAGGAGGTTCTTCACAGAAAACACTGTTATAGGAAATGCTACAACTGCAACCACAACAAAAATTGGATGAAAGCAGCTTCTCACTGAAAACACTCATCTTACTCCCTTAAACAGGGGAATATCCATCAGATCAAGCAAAGTCATTTGACTGGCATTTATAAGTGATGCAAGTCCAAATGCCAGAGTGTACCTGATTCTCAGACTGTGAGAAGAAAGGCACATCAATGTAAAGGAGAGATTAGGGGCTCAGAAATCCACTCGTTTGATAACTTTGGTGGTGCTACAGAAAAAAGCATAATTTTGTCTGGTTTTGTTTTTTCCCTCTTTCTCCTTTCTTGAAATTATATTACCTTTCTAGAGGATGTTGCTATGGGAACAGAAGGGGTACAATGAAAATGAGGTGGGCTGGTGGTAAGTGATAATAATCACAATGGATAAAAATTCACAGCTTTTGTTATTTAAAATGATAATTACCTGGTTACTCTTCAGTCATTGTGTCTGTCACTTCGGAAAGGACAGAATGAGACTAGTCTGGTTCACTTTATTTAAAATCATTAGAGGGACTACACACAGTATAGACTTCCAAAACCAGAACTTCCAAGACAAAATGGTTAGTTCAATCTGTAAGCATAGTAAAACATTAATCACTAGAAATAATATAACTACAAACAATGCTGATCACCACTATCCTTAATGAAGTGCCACAGATGATAATACAAGAGAGACAGACAACTTTTAGTAAGATTCAAATGAGACATAGAGACGAAATAAATAGAGAACTAGTATGACAAGTTGAAAATCTTAAGGTAATATAATTCAAGTGACAGGATTACCATGGGTTATTTAATATTGCACATCTACTTTGTTTTCAATTTTTTAAATTTTAAAATTTCTTTTCTGCTTTGTTTGCATTGATTTATCGTAGTGATTAAGGTAAACACTGGAGGAAAGATTCATTCCTTGAAGCTACTGTCCCTCAGTTGTAGTGACCTAAGGATTCTTTGTGTTGGCCATCCAATTCATGAGTTCATTTTACAGAAGAGGAAACTCAGGCTAAGGTGAATCAAGTGACTTGCCCATACCCTGCTGAGCAAATAATTCAGGAACTTTGGTCTACATAGGGCTGCAAACCCTGGCAATGATGGCAAACCTGAACTTACATCTTCTGAGAGAGCCACTAGGCTCTGTTCTTTTTTATTGGAAAAGCAGTTACATGTCGTACTTGCACTTCATACAGAGTTGCATGGAAAACATCAGAAAGCACAGAGGCAGAAACAGAAAAACTGAAATAAGAATGGCAGGGATTGCACACGAACACACCAGTAGTAAACGCTCTCTGTTTCTTTATGGTGTAAGTTTGCCTTCTATTTTCCACAATCAGCATCGATGTTCTACACAATAACAAAGAGCAGCAAATGGACAGGACACTTTAGTTCCAGCAAATGGCGCTACTAACACAATGTTACCTTATTTGTGCTTTGATCCAGTCATTTATCAATTGCCTTGACGGTACTTGCTGTAACATGTGCTGCTGTTTCCCTGCAACCTCAGCAAACCTCACTACAATTAGCACTGCTTGTTTTTACTGCCAGTTTTTAAACATTCCCATCTAAAATGTATCTCAGGCTGGTCCAACACATAAGGTAGACACTTTTCTTTCAGCAATTCAGGTCATGTGCCAATAGGATTCATTTCTAACAACTTGGGAATACAGACCATGTTAGCAGTAAGAATTGAAATGCCACACCTTCTCATATTTCTCTCTTCACTAATGGATTCAGGCATATGCAAAGAAAACCTCGTATTTAGCTCTTCATTTCAACCACCTGCAGGAGGAGAACAGCCGTCAAGTCTGGACTCTTCTATATTCCTAAGAAGTGTGAAGTAGTGTGGAGAGTCTCTAAAGACACTGCCTTCCTTCAATTTGGACTTTCTTGGACAAAGTTATTAAAAAGACATTTGTTAAAACACATAATCATATTCAAATTTCATCATTGTACTGGATACCTTGGGGACAGACTTGAGAGTAACTCATAGACTCAGTGATATTTTTGCAGCCGTGTAAATCAGCAATATTCATACTAATTTTACTGTGTTAATCAGCTGCCACTATCATAGCTGCACAGAACAAGCTGTGATCCAGTCTGTCTCTCCTACAAATGGTAAGTGGGAGAGTAATGTAAATATTTTTTTCCTGTGGTATTTAATTTACCAAAAGCATTTCAATGCAGAGATCCACAGAGTACAATCCGTTCCTCTTCAACAGTTCCACTAACACACTGGTCTAAGGTCATGGTGAGCTCTTTGCAAAAGTCTACTAAAACAGAGTTTTCCATAAAAATCTGAAAAAGTGTGTAGGAAACCAGACGAACACGGAGGTCTGGCAGCAGCCCAGGGGTTTAAAACACTTTCAAACAGCTGTTCTAGAGACACAAAGAAAGTCTATGGTCTCAAGTCTGAACCAAGCTGTTAGTGGATTGTGTTTCACTCTCAGGAAAAGATAATGCTGCCATTACCAAAGATACGTGAAAATAGACAAGAATTTACATGAAAATCTTCAAGCTTTTTCCATTGTAGCTATTTATTCATTCTCTGGTGCTAGAAATCAAGTTGCCAATCTTCTTCTAAGAGCACAGTTTTCCATGCTCCCAGGCCCTGAGGAGTCCATTTGGTGGGCTACATCTGAGAAGAGATGTCAGGAGTTCTTTTACTACTGAATCCAAGCACCCTGCAAGAAAGAGAACTGGGGTTGCAGGCTCCAGTTTTCTAACTACCCCTGTAGGTTCCTTGGGACCCCAGAAAAGCTGGAACAGCAAGTCAACAAGGAGTCCAAATATTGTTCTTATGAAGGGGAAAGGGTTTTCTTGAAGAACAAGATCTACCTGGGAAAGATTCACATATCTGAATTTTCACCCAACCCACTCCGAATACCAGTTAAAAGATGGAATGAACAAGATTAGGAGAATACGAAAGTTTCCTTGCCCAGCCTGGTTTTCTGCCACATGTTGAGAGCCATCTCTCTACCTGCAAAGCACATGCTTCCTTTAACACAACTTTACTGCATTTTACTCTGTGCTTCAGCTGGGAAATTCTAGCCCCTGTTCTACCTGCATGCCATTTTCCACTACCTGGCTCATTGGATGACAGCACACAACTGGTAATTGCCCCTGTGTGGTAAGAGAAGGTTGCTGACCCTGGCTCTGCTACCACAACTTGCTCCTGTGCTGGGGCTAAGTACAGGTAGTGGGATTAGGATAAAATCTCCCCAGAAAACTGGCTGTTTTCCAGATGCTTTATACCACTTGACTGGCAGAACACAAAAGAAAACGTGGATTTGCATAAAGGAAGGTAAATAGAATCAGAAAAACTTGATGTGAGAACAATGTGGCTCAATTAAAACTGTGAATAATTGTAGCTTTTGGAGTGCATTAACTGCTGGACACTGGACAGAAGTTTAAGGACATGGATTGTTTTTCATTTCTTACTGTGGGAGAAAGTTTGCCATTATTTTTTCACCTCTTACACAGGAAGATTAGAAGGAGATGTACACCTTTTTTATCGGCAGTGAATTTGCATCTCTGAAGTGAAATCTGATTTGTGTATTGAATGAAGCAAATGAACATGTTAACAATTATTCCTTCTTTCCTCTGGGATCAGTAGGAAACAAAACCCAGTTTCAGTTTCAGGGGGAAAAAATCTCTCTCTTAAATAATCAATTAAAAACATCAAAATCTAGAAGAATCATGTGTGAGAGAAGATAAAGCAAACCAGAAATCTTTTTCTTCCTATTTTAGCACCTATAGAAGTAATATGGTGTTGCTAAACATTGACAGAAGTATTTATTTAATGAAAATCTGGAAGTAAAATAGCTGTTTGGCTTTGCAGAGTTCTGTTTGCATTTCACAAGCCATGTTATTGCAGATTTTAGACCAATCATCACCTCAAAAAACCCCCCAAACCTGCCTGAAACAAAAATGAAGAGTGAAATATACTAATTGCTCTTCAGAAGTATGGAGAATGCTTAAAGGAAAACAAAAAGATAAAAAGTTTGTTGATTAGGCGAGACTGCAGGAGGAAGATGAGCCCATTTTCCCCAGGTTTGCCAACACAGTTCCAAGAGCTGGGAACTGGCCTTCCTGCACTTGGCCATGGGACTGCAGATCATTCAAACCTAAGTCAAGGTCAACCTTCTCATAATTTTTTTGCAGGTAGGCACAGGCTCAGTTGCTTCCAAAGTCCACAGTGTACAAACACCATGAGTGAAGGCAAGAGAACAAAGCTAAATGGTGTTTCTGACTAATTAAATTGCTTGCTGAGTGATTGATTTTCCTGAAAAAAAGATTTATTTTTTTCCTTTAATCTCCTCATATTCAGAATCCTTTGGTGAAGTGATTTTTTAGTATAAAATGGTGGATTGCAATAAAAATTAAATGGTAGTTGCAATATGCTTACATCCACCTCTGCAAGTTGTTCTCCTATACTTTGCATGTTAGAAAATCAAAACAAAAGGTTGCTCAGCTAAAAACCATAAAAAGAGTCCTTCCTGCACTTGTCTGTGCCTAGGCACCAGAAATCAGTCCTTTCTACTCTTGCTGTCTTTTTCCTGCTTGGTTCTCAAGTGATAAGGACATTAGCACAAATTTTAAAGGGCACTTGATCACACCTCTGGAGAATATCCTAGAGCCAGGTGCAAATTAAAACATCATAAAATGAGCCATGCTTTAAAACATCTATTTGAGATTACTAAAGGTACTTTTCCCTCCCTAGATAGGAGAAGAGAGAAGAAGAGTTAGAGAAGAAAGCACCAGCTCTGCTACCCTATACACCTGTAAAAAACAGGCATTAGTGCTCAAGTATCTAAGTTAAACCACTCTATAACTGCACCTGAAATCTGTACTGTTTTAAGCAGTTTCGGAGAATATATAGGCTGTGCAGTTCAAACCTCAACAACTACACTTGGAGATCAACTTGGCGTGCACAAATGTGGGCTTTTTCCATCCAGTGTATATTGGCTGAGAGTAACACAGCAACTGAACTGAAAAACAACATTCACAGTTGTACATAGTCATCTTCCAAGCTCTTTGAGCCTATTTCTGTGTATTTCAGACATCAGATCTAGATATACAAGAAATAAAAGCTGTTGCTCTCTGTGCTGCCTTTTGCTCCTCAGTCACTATTACGAAAAGCTGGATTTTAAAAAAAAGAACAATACCGTTTCAAAGAATGAATAAATGTTGATTCCTTCCTCTTTCTTTTACCATCATCACTTAGGCACGTAGCAAGCATGCAGTGCATATTTGGGAACAGTTTTGGAGGTTGTCAGTGAATTCTTTATTTCAGTTTAAACCTGTAAAGTAGTTTGCAGATCTTCCCCCATTTTCCTCCAACCCAAATGTTAGCAATTATTGTACTAGAAGCCATAAAGCAGATCCACAGGAGCCAGATGCTGGTGCATAATCCATCATACATCCATGTAGCCCAAGTGAAAGGAAAAGAGATACAAATTATAGAACTGGACTCCAGTCTTAAAACCTATCAACATTTAATTTTTTTCTTAGACTTAATGACCAAGCATGAGAGTACATTATTTCTTTCCTTCAATGGAGTTCTACCAAGTTCTATCAAAATGTTGAAACTTAAGAATTCCTCTTTGCAGTTTCAACAGTATGTTTTGTCCAGTGCAGGAAGGCAAACAACATAGCAAGAGTTTGCGGAGATGCTTTTTTTTTTTTTTTTAATAGATCTAATTAAATGCATGAGTCTGGGAGATGTGAAGTGCTGTTCTTGGTACTTCTTATACTTAGTTATAGCCGTACCTAATTACAGTGTGCCAATGCTGGAACACTACCGTGGCAGGTGTTACAGAAACCGAAATAAAAAAGTCATTATTCTACACTGTAGTTGTAGATTTTCTGACTTCAGAAGTGTTATTCCTGGCATACTCCAAAGTCAGCAAGAGAATAATCAGATGAAGAGGGTTTCAGCTCTTTTACCAGTAAAATAACAAGAGGCTGAAAGAGTGGTTTTTTCTGTCTAGCAGTGAAAAAGAAAAAAAAAAAACTCGAACAGAGCTTTTAGAAATATGTGTGATAGCCTAGTCTTGACACAGGAAAGTTTAGCTTAAAGTTCAAATGTTCCTAGTCATGCATGTCTTCTCAATATCATTATTGAATACACATGTCCCTGGGCTAGCTTTAAACAGTGGGAAATACCACGTATGGAAGAACCAGTGACCTAATATTGAACACACTAAGAAGTCTCAGTTACAAGCTCTTCTCAGACACTGAAAATACATTGCTGTGGTCTTGAAAGAGCGGCCTCTGAAGCTGAGATGATCTTGCAGAGAAGATCCATGTTTAGCATAGTACTATATCAGCATGAGTACTTGGGCAACTGGTATCCTGTACGCTATAGCAGGATGTTTTTGTGCTATTCCAACCAACATGCTCCTGTCAGGTCTTGAAAGCAATGTGCAGAGTATTCCAACATGTGCAGCATGGATATACCCAGAATTGTTTGTGCATGGGTGATGTTATGAGCTTGCATGTATGGGAACGTGCATTCTCATAGGTTTCACTAGGATACTTCTCATCCCTGATATAAAGTGTATCCATTCAACACAATTTCTTAAAATGGACTGTGACCCATCCAAGGAAAAGATTATGGAAAACTTTCACAGGTAACAGTTAGCACTCTTTTAAAATACCAAGAGCTTCATACATGGGAGCACTGTAAAAAAAAAAATAAAATCTGTAACTACAGGCCATATGACAAGTTGTAGTGCCACAGTCAGACTGGTCAGATGGCTTTCTGCCCTATTCCATTTATTTCATGTGCGATGCATAGTGAGGACTAGAAAACCAATGCAAATGCAACTAAATCCTTGAATATGTCTTAGTGATCTACTTTTCCATCACAGTGTGTCTCAGCATCTACCTTACCTATGTCATATTTTGAGGCCAGTTTATCCCTGAGTTCATCCAGCTTCAGGACTCCCTGGGGATTCTTCCCTAAGAAGATTTTTCCTGCAAAGACAGCAATACATAAAATATCCCCATACTGCAAACCCTTTGAGGATATCTGCTATGTCTTTTTAAAGGAATGAGGTAAACACCTTTTTTTTTCATTGTGTTAAAGGCTGCAGCAAGCCCGCCAGCCTCTAAGTAAAAGCCACAGTGTGCTCTCATCGCTGTAAGATCACACTGCGCTGCACATCAAAGTTACCAGGAGTGCTATGCCCCAAAATAAGAGCATTTAAAGCTCTAATAAGCTTTGGGGTGGATTCATCCAACCAAACCATGAATTTACACAAAATTCTTCCTGCGTGTTGTACTCTGCTCTCACCTCAGCTATGTGATATTTATGGCACTTTGGAGTACTCTTCATTAGCTGGGAGAGGCAGAGACAGAGACAGTGGAAGTAGGGAGCAGGAACCAGCCTGCACGCTGACTTCCAGTCCCTTCCTCCCCCATGTCACAGAGAACACCACATGTGTGTGACAGCTCATCTTGGCTATCTCTCTGCTGTAAGTTGATTGATAAATATACACAGGGCAGAAATCCTTCTGCAAATTAACACATCACTCCCAGGGGATGGGGAGTAGAAGGAAAGACAATGCCTTAACACAGGTAGTCTTGACAACAATGACTGCTTTGCCTTTTGAGACTCTTGTTGGTGGTGCTAGCAAGTGAACACATATGTGAGGCTGCAGTGTCTCTCAGGCAGCTGTTCCCAGCTGGGTGAAGGTGAGGGAGGAAGAAACATGAAGCATGTATCCTTGAAGAAAAGGGAAATAAATAAACCTGTGTACAATGAGAAATAAAGCATGAAGTGCAGATGGAAATACTGTGTTGTCCTGGGGAAAAAAAACAGAAAAAAGAAAAAAACAAACAAACAAAAACCAAAAAACCAACAACAACAACAAAAAAACCCCCTGTGTTTTCAAATTTGCCCAACCAAGTTTTAAAGAAAAAAGATAATTTAAGATGAAATTTTTTCTAGGATTCCAGTAGTTTCCATTGTTATTTCCCTTGAATCTCTCAAGTCTACTTTCTTAGCTGCAGATGCTGATAGCTCTAAGAAAGACTACCTGCTTTCCAGTGCATCTTTACAAGAAAAGCTTTTTCTAGGAAGTGAATAAGGAGTTTTGCGAGACAAGAAGGAAAGAGTACATAAATGGACGAAGAAAGCAAATCAAGATGTGTCTTTAAAGTGAATGCATATTTCTTCTAAAGTATTCAACTGCTAAACAGCTGACAGACTTGCTGTGACACTTGACCTTCCAACTATTCTTCACTCTACAGTCCTATACTTTAGAAAAGCACAGTTTGAGGTTCTGTCATCCTATGTATATTTTCCTTTCTTCTCAGAGAAGGAGTATCATTGGTCCCTCTAGTGATATTTCAAAAACAGTTTGAACAAATGTTTTTGAGACTGCCAGAGATTCTAACCCCACAAAGCGAGGTTAAATAAAACTCATAAAATCTTTGTGCTCTGTCAAGAACACACGCAGATACTTTACAGAAACACATACTACAGGAAAAAAATCAAAAGTAGAAAGGAGGGTTACATTCAATTCAGAAATAACTCTTAACTATAGAACAAGAAAGCCTGTTGGATTTACTCCAACAAAGCTGAGTCTAGTATAACAATACAACCTAAGTTTCAGGGAAGTACATCTCTGGTTAGTACAAGATGTCAGAATGCGTAATATCCTCTACCTGAGTGATACAGAATGCAACAAAGGAGAAACTTAAATCTTAGAGGTGTAGTAACTCAAGGGGCACAAACTTCTTTCTACTTACCTCAGACCTGGATGTGACCCTGAGGAAAGGATGTCTCACCAAATCAATATTTAAGAACGAAGAGCAGCACTGGGCACAAAGACTATACTTTCTTCAAAACATCATAAAAATAATTAATTCAAGGCAGCATTGGGAGACTTGCAGAAATTATTTACAATGCCATCCTGATCCTAAACACCCAGGCTCACGCCATTCATGTACCCAATGTGCAGATATAAGTTTAAGAATGACATGAAAAAAATTCATGAAGGAACACATGACCTGAACAAAAACAGCATAAAGAGTGACAAGTATGTAATATCAGTATTAATGTAACTACAAAGGCATATTAAGATATCTGGCAAGTACACACAAAGAACTCTGGAAGGCAGAAGATTGTTATCTGAATGGGACAATTGCTGATGACATTCCTCAAGGGGCGGACTTTGAGGCCACTGAAATGTTAGACTTTCATTCCGGTTTATCTGTATGGATACTGCTAAACTGAAGGAATTCTAAGTTAAGCTGGTTCCACAGAGTAGCTCTATGGTAGGTTTGGACAAAATTTTCCCTTTTTCGGAAATTTAAGAACTATAAATCACTTCTATGCCTGCATCTGTAGAGTAGGTACTCGATTTTTTTCTCTGATGAGCAAGTTTCTTGGAGAAATAGAGCAGAAGGGTTTTTGAATCCAAACAGAGCATATGAGAATAAAGAGATGAATAGGATGCAAATTTTGTTCTTTCTCTAGAGGAATATGAGGTTACACTGATGCAATTTTGAGCTGCCTTGTCTCGGTTCATCTGAATGTACTACAAATAAAGATATCATATTTACATGCCAGAAATAGTAGACCAATTTTTCTCCTTTTCTTCTGGCAACCATTCCCTAACTAAGCAATCTCACCAAATAAGTTTTGAGTATTTCTGAAAATTAGCTGATTGAATTAACTTTGGCTCAGCATCCCACATAACAATACTGAAAGAGACTATTATGATTGAAAAAAAGCTCCAGATGGATAGAATAGTGGAAAAGGAGCTATGAATTTTAGTGGGGAAGAAGAAAATTTCTGTGTGGAGCTCAGTAATACAAACCTTTCTGTTTATTCATTGCAGTGAGAACTACATTATTTCACAGGCACATGGATTGAAACATGGAAATAATCAACACAGTAGCGATGTCCAGATAAAACAGATTTGACAGTCAGAGACAAATTTAATTACTCGGTTTGGAGATCAGATGACAGCAACATTTCAGTATGTACATGCTGTACCTCACAAGCACAGTTGCGTGCTGATGCTGTACTAAGACCTAACATTCCTGTAGATAATGTTTTAGAAAGAACACCCACCATGTGCCTTTAAAGAGTGCTTTCTCTGCTCCACAGCTGCTAGCAGAAATAACCTCTTTAGAAGACTCTAAACCCAGACGCTCCTCACCACCCTCAGTGGAATTTTACTTTCTATAAATAAAAAAAGTATACATCATCCTGCCAAACAATATACATTTTTATTTACCTGTATTCATAGGTATACTAATGCAGTGTCCAACTCCTGCATGTGTCTTGTTTTGTTCCAGTGTCAGCTGCTTAAAAACTGCTATATAAAATTAATACCTGAGGGGCAATTCTAACTTAGACAAAGTATTAAGGAGATAGGCAGATAAGAAATCACAGAAGTGCCATAAAACATCAGAGAAATATACACAAGCATATAATTTATTAAATTGTACAAACTTTGATGCGGATACTTTACATTTTACCCTACTCTTTCAATGGAAAAAAAATTAAATATTTACATCTTGTTACTGCTTCGATAAAAGAATCTTCTGGTGTCAGATGATGACAGCACTTGAGGTGATCATGCCTGAGTTGTAATTGGTTTACAACTTCCTGTGCTTGGTTTTTGTGATCTTTGACTTGCCAGCTTTTCTTTTGTTTAAGCTGGCCTCTCCAGTGGGAGGCACTTTCCACCCAGAAAGGACAGGCTTGTCTTCAAAAGAGCAGGCAGCCATATAGACTCTGCCCCAGTTACTTTGTCTTGAAAGAATCCAGCCCGCTGAAGGATTGCTGCTCCCTCAGCAGTCTACTGCATCACATTTCAAGTTACTCATGCTTTAGGTAACACATCCGACAGTCTGGTCAGGGCAAGTGGGATATTCCAGTTCAGTATTTTCTTAAAGAAAGCCCCTAGATGCTACTGAATGCAGAGCAGCATAGCATTATTAACAAGCCTTCTTCTTACAGTAGGTGGTTACCTATTGCACCTACTGCAATTGCTCACTATCACTCGCAAAACCAACACAGTTGTGGCAATTAAGACTGACTAACTCAATCCTTATGGTTTAATCAGTAATGAGACTAAACCTCACTGACAGTTGTGCTGTAGCTTTAATGATGTAAAGAAACAAGGAAAAAAAGGTTTTTAAGTAATTATTTTTTTAGGCTAACTGGTGTCACTGATAAAACATCCTTCTCCGGCTTGTGGGGCTTAAAAACTTCCTTCAGGTTGTTGCTCTGAAACGGCATAATTTTTTGTCCGATAACCATGGGTGTTATTCATTCTAATAAAACACATCCCCACCACTCACAGTTTTATTTGTAAAAAAGTTCTCTTTAATATTCTTGTTTATAGAACTTCCTTGATTCTTTCAAACACTCTAACACCACGAAGGTCACTGGAGTCCCTTTTGACTTTCTGCTAAAATAACATGCATTGTCATAATGAGGCATGGTTTACAGACAAAAGGCAGCGTCTATCTGATATAGCTGAGGAAGAATACCATCTACAGAGAAGTTCTTTGGCACACAGAACCTATGTGTCTGTCTTGATAAATCAGATACAACATGATCCTTCCACTTAGAAAAAGGATTCTGAATGCACAGTCATAATCAGTGTCACTCTTATTCAGCTATCAACTTCCCTCAATAGTGCTTGGACTGACTACATCAATGTGTCATTGTTGCTTTGGCACTTACTCTCAAAGGGAATTTTGTTTTACATTCTCATTTCCACACTATTGTACAGGCACATAATTTTTATTTTATTTATATGCACCCTCAAACTTTTTTCTGAGCATCTCACAAGCATTTACCTTACAACACTCCAAAGAAACAGGAAAGTAGTCTTAGTATTACCCTAATCACAGAAGACAAGACAGAGATATTCAGTAATATGCCCAAGTCACAACATAAACACACAACAGAGCTGAAAACAAAACCTATATTCTCCTGGCTGGCTTTCCAAGTCCATAGAGACATGTCATTAAGGCTGCTTTGCAATCAATGATATGATTGCAGTAGGAATAGAAACACAGAGATTCACTTTAATCTGCTTAAGAGGTCTAGGAACACCAGCATGAACTTTAGCAAAGGCAATGCCCA
Organism: Bucorvus abyssinicus; assembly: GCA_009769605.1. Classification (NCBI taxonomy): domain Eukaryota; kingdom Metazoa; phylum Chordata; class Aves; order Bucerotiformes; family Bucorvidae; genus Bucorvus; species Bucorvus abyssinicus. The sequence goes on from CM020063.1 coordinate 36,338,817, forward strand.
TCAGCTATAGATTATTAGCTTGCACCGATGTCTCTGGTGCTGTACAATCCATGCTGCTTATAGAAAAACAAGCAAAGCTAGGTCTGTAAGAGCTGAAATTATCCTCCTGACTGTGGTCATACGTAGCTGCAGTCTGCTTCTACCTGTTTGATGTGTACCTTACAAACAGAGCTTGAGCCGAGCTCTCTCCCAAGACTAATATTTAGTTACTGTTGACCTCTCACGGGAAGAAGAATGAATCCATAAAATAGCTTTTTCAAGCACTGTTGGTTTTTCAAGCGTGCTGTCACATCCCAATCAGCATTACAGCAACTAATTAGTTCATTATGGGTGAGCTGTGAATGGCTGTTTTTTCCTAACATCAGAGGGACTCTCTGGCAAATCCATGCAGTGAACAACAATCTATCATGCGGGCTGAGAATGCACCAATTGCTTTGAAATTTCTTTTGGTAGCATTGCATGTAAAAGCAGTTGTAAAGGACGTAACTGCTTGGAAAGACCATTAGCCAGGAAATTCACGCAGAAAGCCCTGGACAGAAAAGAAAGTCACACTCATCATTCCCTCCACACTTGGGAAGCGAAGAGTCCGACTGAGCAGAATGGAATGCGTTGGGCTTGATCACCTCTCTGCCAGTGTTCATTTGCATTTATACTACACGTTTTCTCAGCGAGATTTCTCTGGAGCTGCAGTTGAGTGCTGGATCCATTAACAGATTCTAAGTGAGAGGCTGCAGGCTTCATTCTGTCAGCACTTGAAGCACCACTGACAACGTAATTCAGGTTTCAGCACATATCCTTCCATTGCCTTGCACTTCACTTTTCATCAGAAAGCATAACCCAAGAAAGGGTATGAGTGTTGGAGATATTTTCCTTTCGCATATTTATCCATCTACAACATCAGACACTTTAATGGATAGCTACTCAGAGCTGGATGGCTTTACCTTTGAACTAACTGCTGGCACGCCAAAGGATTTGTTAGATGTTCAGGTGATGTAGAGTCTTTTCCAGAGACCCTGTGTGCAGTTTCTAATTGCAATACAAATGTTTAATCTCTGACACTTCACAACTGTTCCTGGTCCTTAGAGATGGGGAAGGAAAGAAGAAAGAAAGGAAGAAGTATTGCGGTCATGGCAGAAGGAGGCTGGGATCAACAATCAAATCTCTTTTCATTTTATCCCCCCGGTGATTTTGCACATTTTTGTCTATTCTAGCAGTGTAAGGGGTGGCAGTCACCATTATCATGCAGAGTCTAAAGGAAATTCTGAAGTCAGATCAGGCTAACTAATATTAGTGATGCTTTGGCTCAGTGATTTGAGTACAGGGCAGAGAAAATCCTAAAAAGAAGTTTTTTCCTGATTTCAGAGCTTTCAACCAATGGTCCCATTAACACTGTACCTACCAATTGCTTCATGTCGCACCCTCAGCAACAACATAGGCAGGCCCAGAAAACATGGTATTACCGTTCAGAACTGTAGTTAATGACTCGTAAACAAGAGAGGATTCTATAAAGGGACTAAGCCAGGGCTGCCACCAAATAGTTACTGTCAATTTACTTACAGATAAGAATTTCAGTCAGGAGACATAGAACATAAATCATGACCCTTCTGGGAAATGACAGCAGAAAGAATAAGGTGAAAACATACTGTTTCCCATCAGAAGGCTTTGGTCTAGGCTGGTCTTGGTATTACTCCTTCTCTAATGTAGGATTATAGATGCATTAACAGCAAAATTGTAATTCATTCAAGTATCCCATTGTCTAGGAATCATCTTAAGTGTAATTTGGGAATATGTTGATGGCTTTATGATAGATGGTACCAATTCAAATTATGATTAAATTCATATGTGCAGAGGCTTGTGAAAAAATATGAGTAATCTTCTGCAAAAGATGATCCTTGTGATTGTTTCTTCAGCGATAATTCGTTTAGGACCATCCTGCTGTGCGCTAAGGCATCAAATAAATTGGTGCTTACTAACTTGGACTCTATTGAGAAATGAACATTGAAGTAGCTCAGACTATCATTTTGCCCCTTTGATTGGGAAGGGTTTTGTTCACACATGGTAATAGGTGGTTGTATTCCTTAAGAATAGGGACACTATTCAAATATTTGTTGTGATGCAGAAGCAATTTCCTTTCTTTTTCAGTTACCTGTTAACCCTGTTACAATGAATCTCCGGTCTCATTTCTTGATAATGAGCAAACACATCCAACCACCCTTCTGGCAGAACGCAAAGCAAAAACTCGGCTTTATTAAAATGTCAGGGTTATATAAAAGCAACTCCCATGGTGTATTGGCTCCCAGATCTGTTTGTATAAATGGCACTGTAAAGTCCCACACTGGAACACCTCAAGTTCAACAACAGCAATTCCTTGTTGTACTGCAGAGGATTTTTACAATGTGGTTTTGTTCTGTTCACCAGCCGGGGAAAGGACGTGAGACAGAGGTTCAGCAGTTGTTGGCATCCCTGAGACATTGCCAGCAGATGTGCTGGAGGTGCATGCTTAGTGCTCATAAGGCTGGTGCTTATGCCCAGTTGCCTGAGATCTTCAAGCAAGAGCTTCATCCACGTGGCTCCCTTTGGTTAAGGAGATGTGCATTATCTGCTACTCTTTCAGCAGAGGTTTTCTCACAATATTTTGGGGTAACGAGGGCAAAAAGCAATTCCTGCCTGGAAGCACTCTGTTCATCAGCTCTTCTTTTCACTCTTACATCCCCAAGAGAAGGGAAGGGCAAGAGCAGGGGAGGAGGCTGCATAAGCCTCAGAGATGCATTCAGCTGAGGCAGGGTTTTGTCAGCCACTGGCATGGGACAGAGCACTGCCTGCTTCTCCACCACCTTCTCACTCATCCACTTTCCTGTCTATCTCAACCCAGCCTCTAAGTCTGATATGCCCTTCCTGAGACTAAACAGAAGGTCTTTCTGCCTCATTCCAGAGATTTGCCATCAAAAGCATCTGCCCACACAGCCTGGAAGTCAGCTAAACTCACAAGCATGTGGTGTGGCTGCCTGTTACTGGTAGCATTAATCTTTACCACTCCTGTCTTTACATCCCACCTTTGAATGCAAGCTCCTTGGGGCACTTACCACCTGCCCACCCTTTTTGACATGTGTTACTCACTACATAGCATTATGAACAGCCTATGCAAGTACGCTGAGGGATAGCATGGACCTACTATCATATTTGTCTATACTTACTTTTATTTTGTTTGTATTTATTATTCACTTCTACTGAAATTTTATAGCTGCCAGCTGGCTCGCAGGTTGACAACCAGCGAACATCTTGGTGAAGTTTCCAGCCTTACTTCTCCAAGCATATCTCCTGCACTCTACATCAGGAATTTTTTGAACAAGGTTTCTTCCAGTGCATAGGCCACAGATAAAGTGCGTGAGGCACATGGGGAACAAACATTTCTCTCCCAATACCCCTGGTAACAGATCTGAGTTTGTACCAAACAGTAGCTCATCTTTGTGTTATTACTTTTAAGGTCTCCCTTCATATGGAACTGTGAATACAGTGGTAGCACTTCCCAGTGGAGGCTGCCTCACGGACAAATGAGAATCATCTTGCTATTCCTATGCAAGTGGATTTAATTACATTATTATAATCTTTTATTAGTAAAAGACCTCAGCAGAAAAGCCCAACACTTCCTTCAGCTCCATTCCAACAGCAAAGCTGCTCTTTTAAGCCTACGTTACAGAGGATAGGAATTTCACGTGTCTAGACTGTGCTGTGCAAGAATTTCACAACTGGAGAACACCATAATTCAAATCCTCATCAACAGTGCAATAAACTAGATTTGAAGTATGGTTCTGACCAAGTTACATTACACAATAATTTTTGTCCAAAACACTGAGAATGGAAATTCAATCACCTTCCCACTGAAACTGATCAACAGTTGTATTCAACATGAGGGTTCTTGATAGGACCTATGCTCTATGAAGCAGCATCTTCACTAGCAGAAGTATAATACATGATTTTAAACAATTGGGAAATTTTGTGAAAACCCAGGTGCCTCAAGCATTCGAGCTTATATTTAAGCATCAAAACCAGTGATCTGACTTTTAAAGGTGCTGAGCAAAACACCTCCAACCACAGTCAGTTAGTGGCATATATAATTTTAAAGATCATCCATACACCAACAGAAAAATGCAGTTGGCCAGATTGTGAGTTAGCACATAAGCTTTACACCAGTTGAGAGCCCACCTTGATATTTCAAGAGATTTTGTAGTAACTTCGTGTGGTTGTAGGTGGATCTCCAGCCCTGCTTGCATTTTTGCATATCCTCTTTCAAGCGCAGGTCAAGTCGATCATCCAGGGGAGCTGCTTGTCCTTTTTTTAGCCCTGGCTTTGTTTTCAGGCAGTTTAAAAGTTTCAGGCCTTCAGCACCCCTGAATATAAACTATTAGTACTGTTTTCATGCACATGGTGTAAGCATTGTCATTCAGTGAGCCGAAAACATTATCAGTAAGAAAAAAAATAAGGATTTTTGTGTGAACTAAAAGCACCATAACATATACAGAACCTGTACTGGATGTTCCAAAAACACTGGCAAATAGGACCCTTCAGAGAAATTGCTTCACCAGTCATTCGAGAAACAGGAACACCACAGATCCCTTCCTAAAACAAATCTATATGTGTATGCCCTTTTATTGTTTATCTATCTATCTGCAGAACAGAAACATGGATAAACTTCAGAGCTGGTATTTCAGTAGCCACCTTTTGAAAATGGTTTATAAAAATAAAATGAAATGTATAGTTCTGAAAATACTTTCCAGTATGGATGGTCAAGGTGGACAAGTTCTACTTCTTTTTTGCCCAAGAGAAACTTTTGAGAAAAAAGTCTTTACTACCCAAATCAGGTTTTGCAACTCATAGCTTCTCCTGTATTTCAAAATCCTTTTCAACTAAGTGAACAGGCTACGGGAGAAAGGAACTATTTCACTTACACTGCTTTTGCATCCTCACGTAAACATCTACCTGTACCACTTCAAGAAAAGAGGATGTAGAGGACATCTGCCTACCCTGTAGAGCCTCTTTTAGCTGAAAACTCCTAGTAGTTCTTCTGTCATAGCATTCTAATAAAATATCAGAAGGAAAGGGCACTATCTGTCTCACAACACCATGGTTTTTTTCGAATTTCAAACATAAGCCATATGTGGCTTCTACTGCTTCCTTTTCTTTCGCATTTTTTACAGATGTTGCCTCTCTAGAAATACTCCTTTCAAAATAGTCACTCTATTTTGAATTTTTTGTTTTTTCCAGAAATGTGTTTTCAATTTTTGTATCATTTTTCCTGGACTTTAAAGGGAAGCATTAAAGATGACCTAACACAATGACTGTGTTTTGTAAACATACACAGAGAGGAAGAAGTGTTGACAAATAACAATGCAGGTTGGAACACAAATAAAAATAATTTAAAAACCAGTATAAAAACATAGTTACCAGCTTCAAAGAAAAGCAATCAGGTTTAAAAGCAAATCCTGTTCAAACATTGTTAAAATTTTATGAGTTTTATAAGAACACTATCCTCAGACTGACAGGCTCCATATGGACAGCAGAAGTGTATTTCCAAACATTTTCAGTCATGTTAAACAATCTGACTCCAAAAGTAAGGAGAAAGTTGAAAGAAATAAGATTACTGGAAGAGATGTGGAAATGGTCATACTGCCTATCAGAATCTGGCCTACGGTAAAGGACAGTGACTCTTTTAGGGAGAAGAGTTGCCACTCCAGGTTATCTAGGCAGAGCAAGTGGGAAAATATACCATAATAAGAACGGTTTAGAGGATGGCAACTTTGTTCTGTGTAAGTTGCCAAGTTTCAAAAGCTGTTCTTCTAAATTGGCACAAAAGTAAAACATTTCAAAAGCTTTTGTGAAATACAGTGGTAAAGAAAGTTTCATTTTCATATAGAAAATACCAAGGGTTTTTATTCAGGTCCCTCTGCCTTTTTTTCCTCTAATCAGAAAGAACAAATAAGAACAGGACCTCAAACCTCTTTTTGTTGAACATTTGATCATGAATGATGGGTGTAAATGTTTGTCCTTTTAAAAAAATCAGTTTTTTAGAAAAAAACCCGGTAGTACACTGATGAGAATAAAGTCTGCAATCCATTTACAGAATGGAAGTGAGGAACAGAGAAGGCAAATGGCTGCTCAAGAAGAGAGAGAAAGTCTTTTGAACCCAATTCTCCAAACAATACAAGGCTTCAGTTACAAGAACAAACAACTTCCTACTGCCCCACAAAACTGATAAAGGTGCTGGGAGCACACACGATTTTTCTCAAAAGCTGCCAACTATTATAAGAATTATCACTTGCTGTTAAACTGTTTCAGGCCTCTCTTTAAGAAATGTATTATTTGTGCTCCACAAGAGAATTTATTGCTAACAAGAAGGTCAGCACCAAAACTGCGTATCATCAAAATGCCTCTGTGACTATGAGGTAAGATTTCACCATATATATTTCTTGAGAGTACAAGGACATAAAGGTAGAACTTGACCTCAGGAGTGGTAATAGATGGAAAACTTGGAACACAAATGTTTTCTTACCAAGCTGTCTAATGACACATAGCAAACTGAGACAGTCTGATCTGAAAGTTTGCTGACTTCTTAGGATGGGAAGTACAGAGTGTCCTGGATACAGATAAATTTAAGTCATCATCTGGCTGGCTCTGGAGGCAAGATTTAGTAAGATTTTTCCTAAGGAGAATAAGCAGGAACTTTTTTAGCCAGCTAACCCAAAGTAACAAAAGAATTTCTACTGTCCCACATGAACATGGTGAACTTCATCCAGTGCAAAAGTCAGGCTGCAGAAGGCAAACCCTCAGTTAAGGGCTGCATCTCAGTCCTGTGGAGGTCTGCACTATGGTATCCCTGTTTGTTGACACATGGGTGAGGGCAATGGGCTTGTGAAACAGCAGTCCTTACAATGGAGCTTGCACTATAGGAGGTGCCGAGGTGAAAGAGCCACCTGTGGGCAGAAAGGTCTCTTCTTCACAGGAAACAATAGCCATCACAATCCCAGCAAGCCAGGCCATGCCCACACCAACCCGCCTGCCATTGCCAGCTCACTGAATGGAGTCTGACCCAGTGAGTGATGGAAATTCACACTCAAACCAAGGATTCGTTAGTTGGCAGAACTTCCAAAACTGAGCAGTAGTCCCCAATCCCCAGTGCTAGTCCCTTCCTCTCTGCTCCCCGGCCATGGTCACTCTCCCTCACCCATTTTAAGCCATGCAGGTCTAGCCACCACTGGGCTTCAAGAGCAAAGGACAAGCAATCAAAGTTACCTCCTAGAAGTTTGTTTGCTAAGTGGCAAAACCTCCTTTCTTGTCCCTAAGAGACCACCTTTGTTTCAAAGGGCAAACAAGTTAAGAGATTCTTCACTTGTCTGCAGAAAACATGGTAAATCCTGTCATCACAGATTAGAGCCAATACTGTTGGAATATTGGCAGTATATCAGTCCCTGATACTGCTGAAATATCTGTTACCCATCTTAACTATGTATTTGGTCAACTCCTTAAGAGATAAGTCTAATTTTGACAGCTTTGGCCTTATTATATTACATTAATTTTAATTGCCTTCCAGAGGTAAGAGATTTTACTACGTCTACTCTTTATGTTATTTATTTTAATAATTCTAGCCAGTGAGGGTTCATGAAAAGATATATAACTCACTGTAACCGTACCATCCACTATGCTTGCCTTACCAGCCCACCATCAGAGCAGCCCACAACTCTTCTTCCTAACTTCCTCTTCCATCCCCAGTCTTGCAGTTCAAACCCAGTCACATGAAATCCACTGAAATCACTGTTGTTTTTACTGAACAAGGGTTATGGACTTTGGCCCAGTTTTACAAAATTGTTAATGGCTTAGATCTGAATTAGAGGAAGGAGAGGGTGTTTTAAATTGCTCCTTACGTTGACGTGTCCTCTAAAATGTTTGCCTGTTTGAAACACATAAGGCTTTTATGTTTCTGTGTACTAAAGAATCTGTTCAGCATCTGGGAATGCTGCCATTTTGTGAAATTGGGTTCATGCAGTCAGTTACAAAAAAAAGATACTAAACTGGTTCATGGGAACTTATTTTAGATTAAAGGTGCACAAAGAAATAGTCTTTAAAAGATCATTCAGATTGCTTTTTGTATGCAGGAAAACCTGATGCTATTTTCTTTCATTTCCATGAACAACACATTGTTTAAGCTTTTTAATCTCCTGTCAGCTCTGCAGAAGACCAGAACTAGGAAAGAAATCCAGCCCAGCAGGCAGAACATCATTTTGATTGCACAAATCTGATTAAAAGGAGAAAAATTAAAATACTCTAAAAGCAGAGAGAACTGTAAAAATTAAAGCAAAAGAGAAAAATGTTTTGCCTGGCTTTGGCAAGGAAGAAAGTTGAGATTCTTAGATCAGGATCAGCAGACAGTCAAGGTTTTAAAAGTGGGCAGATAAATAGAATTTGAGCTTTGTTGGAGACAAGCACCAGATGTGCAGAATGATGAGGAACCATGTTTGAACCAGGCTAATGTGCATTTCTCTCATGAGAAAGAGACAAAAAGACCCAGAAGTGTCATGAGAGCAGATTAGACTCTGGATTGAAGTTACAGAACAGCTACTGTTCTTTACTGATCTTTACTGGTTTGTGAATCTGAAAACCCAGGGGGGCAGCAAGCAAGCAGGGCTCAGACAGGAATATTGGAGCTGTGATTCCTTCAGTCTCAGCTCGAGGGTTCAAGGGCATTAGAGGCTCTGGTTACCAGACAGTGGCAGATCAGGGGCAGCTGGAGACTTAATTTTTATGTCTTGCTTGTCTTCCTCATCCAGCAGCACTTGTTGATTATCACCAGTTCACATGGGCTCATGTTTATGGCTGTGAATTAATATATCACAAATTTTCCTCGATCAGAAAGAAATGTCTGAGTTGAAACAATAGAGAGGACAGCTGTAGGCCATCTTTCTGCGCTGGTTTTCTCTCATGGCAATTCCAGATAGCCACTGTCAGCTCTCAAAGTGCTTTGCAAAATATGTAGTCTACTGTTGCTATAGCAAAAACCTTGTTGCTAGGAACATTATTGCTAATTTCAGCCATGAAGCAACAGTCGCTGTAAGGCACAGATCCTTCCTCATCCCACTTGCAGACCAGAGCAGCACTGAGCAAAAGACAAGCTGTACATGCCAAAGGAGTTCACTCCTACCTGCAGAGTAACATGAATTGTCCTCTGACATTCATTATGGAAATCGCTGACTTTGCAAGCCATTTTTTCAAAATTGCAAAGGAAAATTGCGAAGGAATCACTGCGATGGTGGTTACCAGAGGAGGGGGTAGGGGTGGGGGGGGTGGGGGGCAAGGGTGTGTCTGGGGGTGTATATCTGACACACGCACCGGAGTCTGTTCGGTGGAATTTGCCTGACTTGGTGCTGCTATATGCTGTTCACCTCCGCAGGCTTACACTGGGTAACAGGCAGCAGAAAAGGGAACAATGGCTTTCTAAAGAGCTAAATGTGTTGGTGAAGACGAACAGATGCACACATCAGATTTCACTAACTCTGATAATCAAGGTCATAATGCTGAGCTATCAGCTGCACTACAGAAATTACTGTCTTTTGGCCTTTATCCAGGAGAAAAGATAATCTATTTCTTGACCCATGCTCATTAAAACAATTGCTTGCTAGTTCAAGGAAGCTTATAGGACTACGCTGTTGTTGCAACACCCTCGGCTAAGGCCTCCAGCGCTTAAGGCATTAAAATTATTCCAAATGTTTAAACACACAGCAGATATTGATATTAATGCATGCCTGGAGCTTGTTGATTTGCTTCTGTGCAGTGATGAGCAGTTCTGACACAGATGACCAGTACTGCAGTTTGAAGAGACTGGGGTAAGGCAAGAGATGACCTAACAAGTCTGACACATATGCCTGCTGACAAGTAAAAAATTCAGCTTGTTTGATGTCAACGGAAGTTTGATCGCATCCAACTTAGCCAGTTAGACAAATAGTCACCGTGTGTAAACAAGATAAAAATGTGCATTTGTCAGAGAGAGGGTGTCTGTAAAATTTTGAGTAAATTTTCCTGAAAAAGGAAATTTTTTGCAATTTTCCCTCAAATAAATACTACCTTTTGTCTGTGCTTTGTAGTACAGTATTAATATTACATTACACTATTCTTCATGTGTCAGATGAAATGAGTCCTGACATGAGGATTTCTGCAAAGAAGTTTCATTTATCACAGTTCGTGAAATGCACTTTACAAGTGTTAGACTTCCCTCTCCCCCTCCCAAAACTTGCATTGCACTTTCTCACAAGTAGTCGTATTTTCTTTTCCCCACCCAAATTGTGTGCAATAAAAGAGAAGCAATTGTGCTCTCATAAGAAACTGTAAACACACTGTTAATGCAAGCACCCTCTCCCTTGAAATGCATGCCTCTTGGTAGACAAAACTCTACTCTTTTGGTGAGCGTTAGGTCGATGCAGAGAATCTGAAGTATTTCCAAGAGGTAGTCTAGAAGAGGCGCTAACGCACAGGCATGAGCACGCAGATGTTTTTCCCATGTTTGACACCATCAAGAGAGCCCCAAGTAACTCCAAAGCTCTAGTGGACAGCAATTGACATAGGGCAGCTATGGAATTAGTTCCAGGTTTTGATGCCAACTATCGTATACTCAGGCATCACTTCTTCAGCCCTGTGTGCTTGGTTTTTTGAGGCTGGAGGGGTCATTACTGCCTCCACCATCAGCCTCTAACAGCTATACATGTTGCAAAAACTGTGAAACTCAGGCAATAGTCTGTATCAAGGTGCCCACCTCTAGAGTGGATCCCAAGCTCCTGGGCTTTTATGATGGCTAGGTAGCTCTGTCTGATGCTGTTACAACCAAGCCAAGCAGTTCGCCGTGGATGCATGCAGTTAGCATGACATTTTGCTAATGTCACAACTTTTTTAAGGTCTGATGTTGCCAGTCACTAACACATACAGTGACAAGTGCTCATTCAGCACCCTGAAATTAATAAAAAATTTATTACTGCTTGCCAATATGTGAAAAGGAGCTGACTACACTAATAGGGCAAAGGAAGAAACTGGAGGTGAGATTTTGTAAAAGTTAGTTAGTTAGTTATGTTTGTGAAATTTAATGACGCTTTTAAAACTGTCTGGACTCAAGGGTGCCGTAAAGTATTCCTATCACTTTAATCCTGGATTTGTTTTGGTAGTCAGAAAATGGTGAAGTGTTATCCAGTAATATTTATAATTTTCATTTTATTTCCAGTTTGATGTTATTTATATTTTAATATTGTGGCTGGTACATATATAAGGTGCTGCTTTTGCTGTTTCTTTTCAATGAAATGATGTCAAGCAAAGCTGGGTTTTCTGCACCAAAAACACACCTCAAAATGATAACCATTTCTCTTTAAATTATTTTCTCTAAGGATTACTTTCCATTTCACACCTGAACTTAAATATTTACCTGATAATATGAATTAGCATTTTCATACTAAGGATTTGTTGGATACTTCAGTTGAAATGGTTTATTAAGTTGAAAGAGTAACACACAATTTCCCCTGGCATTTAAAGCATAAAATTTTCCCAGTTTCATGCAGTGGGTGAGAATAGACTTTGACTGATCTAGGGTAATGTCTGGGCCAGTCTTTGTTTATGAAACAGATGATTGGCATCATTCAGGAAAGGCCAGTCATAGTAGTATGGCTACCTACCCTTATGATTATAGTCAGGACACTGATTTTATCTATTCATGCCACACCAGCAGAATCAGACCCAGTGTTTTGGAACTGTTTTTTGTCCCACCAACAAGAAGTTTCTCCCATCACAAGCAACATTTCAGGACAGCTACAAGACTGATACTTTTTTTGTTAAGCTGTCCTTCCTCAAATTATACTTGGCCTTAACAGAGGAGAAAAAAGCAAGGGGAGAAAAATAATTTTTCTTGGTTATTCTGCCACAAGGTACAACATATTTTTAGAATTTAGGGTAAGGAAAAGTGTGCTGGATTGATTACAGTTACTTGAGTTACTAGAGGGAATAGCCATATCCAAAATAGCTTTCATGGTTGTTACTTGCCAATTGACACAAATTAGGAGCAGATTATTTTTCATTCAATTTCTTCTTTTCTCAGGTCTCTAATTTCATATTCCTGCAATAGCCTGCCCATCTTATTTCCCACCTCCCTCACTTGCACACTGCTATAGAAAGGATCATTTTCTGCCTTCTTCAGTGCTGAGAAGCTTGATTCAGAGCTTGAGTATGACTAATGGAAAATAATGTTTACAAATTTAATTGATTGAAGAACGGTTTGGAAAGAATTTTCTGCGTGCATATTTATGCTTGTTCTGATGTGGCTTTGGTGATTCTTAGGGAATATTTAGTTAATTCTATAGAGAAAGGGGAAAATTATTTTCTGTAGCTTTCTATTTACTAAGAAAAAAGAGTTTAATCTCTTCAAAATATTTCCCTTCCATAGCTAACATCAAGTATGAAAAAGAAAAAGGGAAATTCTTGGTAGATCTACAAAAAACTGGAGTTTTTAATTAAGGCAGAGCTAGGTGAAATTAACATACCTTTGGTAAGAGGATTTTTTTTAAAATCAGACGCCAGGTCTGGAAATAAAACTGGTTTTGTTTAATCTTCTCTGCTATAAAAAATTAATAAAAGTTCACCTCATCACTTTGATGGCTACTTGATCTTACATGGCAGGAGGCCTTCCTCTTCATTGCTCTCGTCCTGGCAATCAGAGAGGTATGTGGACTGTAAGATGGGGGAAAATTTACAGAGGAAGGAACACATGATGGCAAGTTCAGGGCGGTTGATGTGAGAGGATAAAGGGGCCATTGTAATCACTCGCGTGTTAATATTTTTTTATAACAGCAACTGCTCTGCTCTGTACTCAAGTACCTTCCATTGTAAGTTAACCAGGTTTTCAATGTGGGGCTAGAACAAAGAGGACACATACTAGAACTTGAAGTACAGGACCTCTAAAAGCCTTGCATGCATTGCTGAACAGCATATTGGAAAGGAACAGCCCAACTCATTTATTTCTCTATCACTTGACAGTTTAAACAAAACATATAAATAAGATTGTTAATGTTCAGTGGCAATGAGCAGCCCAAGCTTGCTTTAGGACAAAGGAACACTGCAGTTGATGGGCAACTTAAGAAGTTGGTCTGAAACCACATGTATATAATAAAATAAATGCATCAAGGTAATGATCAGTTATTTTCTGAAGAGTTTTTAAAAGTATAGGATGAGAGGGGGAATGTTGTAGGCCTGGATTAAACAACAGGGGAAAGAAACTCAGACAAAATTTCAGTAGATTTAGCAAGCCGTTGAGGAATGACTTAGAATGATTTGAAACTCTTTAGGAATGAGTACTACAGACCTTTGCAGGCCATTAAGTTAGCATAAGCCATAATGTCAAGAACCTGCTGTAAAGAAGCCTACAGCAGTTTTGTAATCATGACCAGACATGGCTTGTATTTAATAAGTAATTAGTTTCGGCTTAGTGTGGCAAGTATAGTTTTGTCTCAAGATCAAGCTGCTAACATCTTTCATTTTATTTTCCTCATTACAATTGATGAAGAATTGAGAAGAATTAAAATGCAAAGGTAGGTACAGTGGCCATATCTGCACCATGCTGGGTTGAAATCCCTTAGTGGCCTGTCTTGCATCATATAAGGTATTTGTACACCCCTGGAGTGCCATTTATTCTTTATTCCTTTATGTAAATTAATGCAGTTGTTTGGTTTGTGAACAGCATGCAACAGTTTTTATAGTTGTTTGCGGGGAGAAAGATGTTATGTTTAGAAATAAATTATTGCAAGATGATTATTCTCTGGAGCTATGTCTACAGCTAAAATACTGGTATAAGGAAAAGAGGGTCAGAAAAAGCCAGCGCTTTATGACAATGTGTAGGACTGGGTCAATTTTGTTCTAGAAAAGACCCTAGTTGAGGTTATTTATATTAGTATTCAGCCTTTGTTAAACACCTCCCTCATAAAATTGGCCTATCTCTGCATATTAATGAAGTATTTTGTTCCTCTGGACTCCTTATTAAAGGAGAAGCAACTGATCATACCCAAGAGTTGCATTACTGCCATTCAACTCCCACCTCGCCTATTAAGTATTCCCATGGCCACTAGGTCTGTGGTTAAGTAACATTACCATAAATTTTCCAGAGGAAGGACTACAGCACAAACAGACTCCTGGAGAGAAAGAAAGGTGCTGTAGCTAATGGCTAGGCTTACACACTATGTTCTGCAACTCCTTCCATATTCAGGGGACTTCACCAGCTGCTGAACACCTGTTTGCGCAAGGGGACACCTTGAATTTGCAAAACAAGCGTCATGGCACATTTTGGAAGAGATAGTACTGGAGGAATAAGAGACAATATGTGACTAATACAAATCAATAGATTTAAAAGTACTGAACAGCAGTGGTGAAAAACCTTACAAATGTTTCCTCAGATATTAGTGCAACCTGCTGAGGGAACTGTATACTAGAAAGTCTCATAAAATGCAGGTTTAACAGCTCAGTTTATCTTGTCTGCCTCTGGTACAATAACCAGATTTTACTTCACTGCGTCTCCTTTCTCAGACAAAAAAATGAAAAATCTTCACTTGTTCCTATAGGTGCCTTCAGCAATGACTTTCCATGTACTACTAATATGCCATGATAAAGAGACAATGTCCAGTCCCAGAAACAGGAACCTATACAACTACCAAGTTACTGTTGAGTCTGAGCTAATCAGTGGTAGGCCTAACGAGCCCAGGCAAACCCCCATATTAACCCAGTTTTCATGATGTTAGGAACCAGGCAAGGACATCTGCAGCACACAGCTGCATCAGCTCCCTTCAAGCCCTGCTCTGCTCTGCTCCACTGTGGGGTACATAGATGTCTTCTGTGAACATTCTCCATCTCACCTATGTGTTGTAAACTGTTGGGGTGGTGGAGGGGGAGGAGGGACTTATCCTCTTGTGTGCCTGTGGAATTGAGTTTAGAACCCTTAAAATCCTTGATGGATTGTGTCTCATAGGATTGCAATAAATAACTGCATAATGGCATAATAAGGAACATATTTAAGTCATAAAGGCTTTTTTTCTAGTTGTTGAATGTATTTGGAAAGCAAACTATGAAAATGAAAGGATGCATTTGTACTAAAAACCTAATTCAAAAGTTATAGCTATCCAGTCTACCAAGTAATAGATAAAAACATGCAATTAATGTGACCAATAAAAAATAAAGTCCTTTCCCCACCCCCTCATTCAGAAGTAATAATTATTTATATAGTTTCAAAAGAATGTTGAGGCTCACTTGTGGAAGGGAAGGAGAAAAGCAGGGGAATAGCAGTTATTTTCTTTCTCCAAGCACTTCGTCATACAAAGAATTGAGCTCCATAATTCCCAGAAGGCCAAAATTGAATTGAGCTCCAAAATTCCCCTGCGATGGAGAGTTTGTGTGTGTATATGATGGTCCTTCTGAGGCAGCTTTCCTGGCAAGCTAGTCCTTCTGAAAACAGTGCATAGGAGCAGCTGCTTCTGCTACAGTGAAAGACAGGGCAGTGAATGGACTTGTGTAAAATTTCAGTCATATTCAGGCTTTACTTTGCTTCTTCTGGGTTGTCACTGCTCAAGTTAGTTAGTTGCTGGCCTTGGACTGACTGAAGTAGATGTGGCTCATGCTTAATGGCTCCTCAAAGGACCCACAACCCAGGTAAACACAAGTTGATGGACAGAGAGTAGTTATTGTGGTCTTATGAAGGGGAAAGCGGGTCTGAAGGTCAGGAGCAGAGCTGAAGAGTGAAGGCAGGCCTTTGGGCACCAAGCCCTGACTCCAGCCACCACTTCTGCTTCCCCAGCACAGCCTCAAGCCTCCAACTCAATCTCATGCTGTGGATGTACTGAG